>JANAVB010003400.1:84594473-85218729 GCA_029216955.1 Iris pallida
TTACATCCAATAACATGCTTTCTAGCTGGTGTGGCACTAGCTCCCACGTGTCGTTTTTTCTAAGGCCTAAAGTTCCTCCTGCATGACACTCAACCACCTAGGATCTTCTTAGTTACCTTCCAGTTGTTAGGTACAAGCAAATGCAATGATGTAAGGAAGGACTTATATGAAGGTGGAATAGAAGCATATGAAATTTAATGTGCAATGTGTATCCCAACTACCAAACTTAGCTGAAGGCTTTCCAGTATTGACTTAGAATTTCTACGAAGCAAAACGATGAGTATTAGAAGTATCAGGGGAGGAATTGTTACCAGGTGACTCAAGTGGAAGCGCTAAAGAAGGACCTCGAGAAGAGAGACTTGGGACATTGTATTTGTGGGTACTGACATAGGCACATAAGGCGGCTCATGCTACTTCTGGTGCTCATCATGCTCCCTATATACTCTCAGCTCCCCTTGACTGTCATTTCTTTCTGACTGTCGATTTCCTCCTAACACACCATCATGTGACTGTCAGTTCCCAATTGAGACACCTTCATTCCTCAGTAACAAAAGGACATGGAATCATACCAACTAAAATGCCACTCTCATTCTCCACCTCTCTATTAGCATCAGTAGTATCACGACTGTAGGACCGTTGAGCACCTCTAGAGGGGGGTGAATAAAGTGAGTACGAGTGCAGCGAAAAATAATCACCAATTTAAAATTATAAACAGATAACTATGGCAGTGAATAAGAGACAGTAAATAAATATAGCAAGAGATAGAGAGACCAAACTCAGTGACACAGCGATGTATACTGGTATCCCTCTGAGAGGACTAATCCAGTCTCAAGTACTCTTGTTCGATGTTAATCCACTAAGGCACAAGCTAATTGAGAGCTTGCAGTCTCTTACAACACCGTGCTTGGTGACAAGTGCACGACCGACTTCACAATACCGTGCTTGGTGACGAGCGCACGACCGGCTCCACAACGGAGATAGTTTCTGAACTTTGCACAACCTCTTTACAACTCTTGAGAACCAAAAAACTCTAGATCAAATAGATATTACTGGCTTTTGGCTAAGAGAAGTAGGTGTTATATGAAAACTTTTGATCGGATGAAAACACTTATTGAAGAGAGAAAAGAAGATGAATTTGATTGAGTGATTTGGAATGAGAAATTCTCTTCTATTTATAGGTGTTTTTGAGGACCAAACTCGAGCAGAATTCAGGCAGAGTTCTGATGCCAAGATTTTGCAAATGAAAGTTGCATACAGATTTGGAGGCAACAAATATTTAAATTCAAACTGACCGAACTCGGTCACAGTTCGGACCAAACTCGGGCTAAACTCGGTTTGAGTTCTGTCTCAGTAAAAATATAAGACATTTGTCAAATTTTGTTACAAAATGGAAATAAAATTTTTGGTAGGTGGACTATGGATAGGTAGGCTGTATAGAAAAGTGGACTATAATTAACCTAAGCCAGTATTATCCAGTCGATCTTACAATTTATATCCTAGACTCAATAAAGATAAAATACATAATAAATTATAAAACGGCTCGGACTAGATTCCAATGAATATAAGCTTCAGAATGATGATTTACGTGCTTGCTGATATAGTAGTACGCTTGTTGATATTAATTTCACAAGATCTGAAATGATTAGCAGCGGTTCGTATATTTTGTGTATTGACTTAAGTTTATGTCGATTATTAAAATCGGGTGTGACCATGAAATGGGCCAACAATCTCCTCCATTTTGATAATTGACAAACTTGAGTCTATACCAAAATATATCTAAATAGAACAAATAAAAATACCTGAAAAAATAAATGATGGTGGTGGTATTATTTCTTTGATTGTTGATTTTGGTATTGCGCTCTTTCTCCCCCTTTGTCAATAAAAAAATGGTTTTGGCTCTTCCGTAATGTGTGAAGCCAACAATGTTCTTCAAACAGACAAAGTAATACTAGAGAGATAATCACAAATAACAACATTCCACAAATAAATGCATAAAGAATAACTAGTAGTGGAATACTGAAAATGTCATACTAAAAGAAAGATACAACCATCACAATCTGCTAATAAATATTTAACTGTAAAGTTTAGACATAAAAAAACTACATAAGATCATCATCTATCAGAATCCATCCAAAATCCATTAGCTCAAGTCCTCATCACATCGGAGTGTTGTCACCTCCAGGAGCATCCGGGAAAATATGCAAAAGTAGGATCAAAGTGAGGAAATGTTGTCTTATCGTCGAACCTGGGTCCAGGGAAGATGGGATGATGAAGTATGGTAACTGGATGTGAGGGGTCATGAGAGAGACTCCAGTGAAGATCAGTAATGCTGTTCTGCAACACCTGAGCCTGGGTGATATGGCGGAACTCTGAATCAAGATAGCCTTGATGTCGTTGCGCTGAGAGGGCAAAAAAATCATCAAAGCGCTGATAGAAGTCAGGGTCAAAACCCAGAGCAGGACTAGAGCAGCAGCAGCAGAAGGAGCCTCGGGGTCAGCATCGTGAACAGGCTCAGCACCAAGGCAAAGGAGGAGTAGGATATAACTTAGACCTACTGAGTTCAATGGCAATGGAGGAGTAAGGACAGGTTTGAAGATCGATTTCAAACCTCCTAAAGATAGACGTCAAATGCATAGGGTAGACAAGGTTGCGTCCTGCATTTCTGCAGTTAAGCATCCATGCCATCATAGTCTTAGGAATAGAAAATGGAATGCCAAAGTGAATGTGGTACATGGCTGACAATTCCATGAAGGTAATCTCATCAGAAGATCCCTTCTTTGGAAGAAGAACAGAGAATATAAACCTATGGAGTTCATAGAAGTTTTGATTTAGATGCTTGGAGTAAACTCTTCTAGGAACAGGTTTAGGATGACACAAAAGTTCTTTGAAGGAATCAAAGGTGACACCTTCAGGGAATTGAATATGATGAATGTCTATTAAAGCTTCATCTACATCAGGAACATGAAAATATTCACTGATGTCGGTGGCATTGAACTCTAGTTCTTGCCCAGCAACACATGAATAAAAGTTGTCGTTATCTTTTACTTGCAGATTGCAGTAAAACATACGGACAGCATTATCATAAATGTTCTCAGCAACTTCGAAAAATCACGAAAGCCGAGACGGTTGAAAGTGGGAGCATATTCAAAAAATGGTAAAGTTAACACGTGCTCCAGCACAAATTTTACGACCAGAAAACGAGTCAAACCAAAGGTCGAAAATTCCCTATCGGGAAAGAGACCGAAATCGTAATCATCAGATCTCGTAGGTCGAGCTGGACTAAAAACATTTGTCGGAACATAGTAGAGGAGGATGATCCTGCTTGAGAGAAATTAACCTGTCACGACCCGCTCCCGAATAATCAGACACGAGTCGGACACGTTCAGCCTACGTTGGAAGACTCAACGTAGTAAGCTGTACCAAGCTAGGGAAATTAACAAGTCAATATGAATAATTATAAATCACAGCATCTATAAACGATCCCAGAAATATCACCATAATCCACAAATCCATATAACGTAAAGGTACCAGAGTCAACAGGAATAAAATATACTATGAATTCTAAAACGATATCTAGGAGTAAAGCTAAACAGTCTAAACCTGAAGCCTCTAGCTAAGTCATGTCTCCTTCCTACTTAGCTAATGTCCCGGGCTCTGGCCCATATGGTAGTATGATATCCAGCAAGTACACCTAATATATCCAGTCAAGAGCGAGCAAAGTACAGTTCTAGGTAATGAACAAGAACATCATGATATGGAAATGAGTACAGGAGAACATGAAATATAAAGTACAGAAAAGAACATGAAAGTACCAAAAATGTAAGTACAGGAAATAAAGTACAAGAATGTAAACCATGAACCTGAAGTACAAGACATGACATGTGTACAATGTTTGAAATACAACTAGCCTATGTGACCGGCTAAGGGGAGTACTGTAGAAGCATGGAATTTCACGATCAGAAATCCTATGCGCCAAACACTACATGTGCCAGGGAGTTCAGACAATGACACAGCAAAACAAGAATATAGACATTTAAAGAAGATTTTTATTTCATATAAAAGTCTATTACATGTCTTAAAAAGGGCTGTACAAAGAAGAACTTCTACAAAAAGAAAACCCTAAGTCTACAGCCAGGCGCAGCATCATCAAGCGCTCTCAAACAGGCGCATCTCACCATGCGCTCTCAGTCAGGCGCATCCTACCATGCACTCCCAGCCGGGCGCATCCCTTCAGCATCCTCAGTTACGTGCATCCCTTCAGTAGCTCAGTTATGTGCCACCCTTCCAGCCAGGCTCACCGCCGTCTAAATGCTTCGACTAATGAAGCATTTATTGAGCAGAACGAGGGTGGCAATCAACCCTCTAGCTGGCGGAAGAGCTCCCCAAACCGAGGAAGAGAAGAGCACCGCAAGTCAACCTGTGGCCAGGGGAGGCTTCAAAAGAGCCTCCAAAGACCAAGGAAGACCGCAATCGAAACCGCGACTAAAGGAGCAGCTTTCAACACAACCAGAATGGGCAACACCCACTCTGACATAAGAAAGAGCCCCCAAAGCCGCAGCACCGCAATTCCGATCTGTGGCTCTTCTACATAACGGAGACGAGGCTCGAGCATCCCGATCTTTGGATGCAACAGGTACCTTCTGCCTGCCTCAGAAGCCCTCGACTCCGACTTTTGGATGTAACAGTCACCTTCAAGTGCATCAATAAAGAAAATGCGTCGCATCTTCACCCTCGGAAGCATCTCATCAACAGAGTGCACTCGAGTAAACAAGTTCACTTCGGAAGGACGTGAGAGAACGAGAAGCAAACTCTCTCCATGACACTATTTATAGGTCGGGTAAATCAAACCCATGCGCCAAGTGGATGGCTCTCCGAATCCCGTGTAATAATTTATATTAAATGGATGAACCTGACGCTTCGAATTCAGCCAAGTCAAAAACGGCTATTTAAAGCACTCGAAGAACGTAACAGTCGCACCAAAAGACGTGTCAAGCGGAGCGGATGTGCCGGCCAGACTGCGCATCACACAGACGCCCCCTCAGCACCAAGCGCTTCACAAGCATCGCCCCATACGGTCCCATGCGCCTAGTGGAACGCTGATCGATGCGCCCACTCAATAACCCATCACCTGTCAAAGAACATTAAATGCTGAAGTCTGACAGAGTTGGCAGCACGTCCCCCGAAGACTGTAGTTGACAGCTTTTTCAGAAAACGAAGCGTCGCCGACGTCAGCATCATCATTACTCCCCTCCGACGGTTACAAGCCACATAGCCGCCCAACTATCTCGCATGCGCCTCCGCAGCCATGCGTCCAAAGTTCTGCATGCGCCTCAAAAGCCATGCGCCTCAGACTTTTCTCTGATCCCTAAAGACAGAAGTAAAGTCACTACTGAAGCCTCATATGTGCCTTAAAAGCCATGCGCCCCAAATTGTTCGTGAGTCCCGAAGGTTACGAGCCAAAGTCTCTTATGCGCCCAATCCCAGGTGCATCCTACCAGATCATTCCCCACCAATCCGAGATCTCCGAGCCATGGGTCGATGACACGTGTCCTTTGACTCGATTCACCCAAGATATCAGCAACAGAAAGATTCTCCCCCTGCTACGTGCCAGCCCATAACAGCAGCATGAAGAATTCAACTCCTCAATCAGGACGCATCGTCCATGCGCCTCCATCAGCAATCACTACATGGCGTCCTCGCGTCCAGGCGCATCCTACATATGCGCGCATGAGCAGCCAGCCTACAGACTATAAATAGAGGGATCATTTCCTTCTTACACACACACAGAGACACACATACATGGACAGGCAGAGACGTCACACAACCAGAGAGGCAGCTACAGACACTCAACGTCTTCTTCCTCTCCATCAGCTCCAGCACCCAGAGCAACTCAGACCTTCAGAGAACCGATAACCGTCGTCAGATCGTCAATGGAGTCAACGTATTACCACTCGCTCCATCGGTACTAGGGACCCAGATTAAACAAAAGTGTACTCCTAGGACTACGTCTAAGTCCTACATTGTAACACTGTTCTGTTTGTATTGAAATTACATCAAAAGATTTTAATGGCAAACAAGCTGGCGACTCTGCTGGGGACCTCTTTCTCCTCCACCGAGAAAGTTGTGTCGCAATCCGACGACGTGAAGGTGGGCTCCTCCCACAAGACGCTGGTCGTACGCCTCAATCAACAGACATATGAGGAGTTCATCTCTGAAGGCAGTGCGAGCCCTTCGAAGCGGCTACCGAAGCCGAAGAAGACTTGCCGAGTGTGGGTGTGCAAGGTCGATGCCACTAGCACCACCACCGAAGGGGATGCACCGATCCAGCCTTCCCTTCTGCTGACGTCCTCAACAACCAAGATGTGCCCACCGGTACAGCACATCTCTCGAAAAATGTGCGGCTGACCACATTCCCTAGCCATCTCCCTCTCAGCGAGGAAGATGCGTCGACGGAGCAGGGGCGCAGCTAATGCCCTGCGCATCACCTTCGATACGCCACAGAAGGTCTCTGTCTTTGACAGACTCACTCGCTGTAGTGGCGAGGAGAATTTGGATTCTGAGTACTACGCGCCCCAACGGCCTAGTACGAAGAAGTCCAAGGCAGCATGGGCCATGCGCCCCAAATGTGCTATGTAAGTAGCAAACCAGAAGCATGCACTCATAATCATGCGCGCTGCTGATGGTAAGCTGTATAAAGTCGACTCAGGTACTTCTGCGCCAGAAATGAGCCGACCTTCAAAGTCCTTGTCTCACTTGGGCGCACCTGTTGCGTTTACAACCAAGTCGAGCAGGGCAAACCCAGTGGTCTTGAATTCCCGTACCGCCTCTGGTTGTGCGTCTGAGGTCCGTTCAAGTCACTTCAAATATTGTTCCCCCACTACTGATCTGAGCACCTGTTTGGTGTTGGATCAGGGGGCGCAGCATTCACTTGACCACCCCGGCGCTTGGCCTTGCCGTACGCCTGAAGAGGGTACGAAGGTGGCACTCTCCTCCAACGATCTGCGTAACGTGATCACTCACAAACGCCGGTCAGGAGAGTCGACTGACAAGCACGATGCGCCCCCCACAGGGTACACTTGTGTTGTAGTCATCATCAACTGCTGTTGCAAGTCAGCTGACCCACCAAGACAGTCGGTGTTCCAGCGGCTACAATCATCGACATCCCTCCGACGTCGCCTCGGAAGAAAGTGTCAACAAAAGAAGAGCCAGAACTAAAGGTTGCTTCATGCAATGTAATCTCTAACTCCTCGTCAGTCCGAAAGGCGACTGGCAGTTCCTCTTCCAAGAGCCAGCCGAGGAAAACCAAGACAACCATCTCGTCCTCCGGAGTGTTCGAAGGCACTCGGGGGAGGAAGATGATCTTGGAGGAAGCTGGGGGTAGTCAAGCCCTTGTTGATCCTCCTTCCGAAAATGAAGGTGTCCTCCAAAGCACAGCTGGGGGGATCTTCATCCTCAAGGCGAAGTCAGCCTCCCCGACATAGCTGGGGGTCGTCTAGCCCCTGTGGACCTGCATCTCGAAGATAAAAAAGTCCTTCAAGACAGGACTGGGGGTAATCAGGCCCTTAAGGATACTTCTCCCGAAGACGAAGGCGTCCTCCAAAACTTAGCTGGGGGTAGTCTAGCCCCTGCGGATCCGAGTCTCGAAGACGAAGAAGTCCTCAGGAACATAGCTGGGGGTAGCAAAAAAGAACCTCTGAGAACTTCGAGGCCTGCAGGGACGTCTGGCATATATTCGGAGGTTCATAGCAAACCTCTCCGAAAAGTGTCAACCCTTCACTCAGCTAATAAAGAAAGGAGCCTCTTACGTCTGGACAGAGGAATACCAAAAAGCTTTTGATGACATCAAGGCTTACTTGATGCCCGCCAGTCCTGGTGACACCCGTTGCCGGCAAACCATTTCTCCTACGTTCGGGCCATGGATCGTTCCCTCAGCACTCTGCTGGCTAGAACAGCGATACAGGCTATGAGCAAGCTATTTACTACCTTAGTAGAACACTAATCGGGGCCGAACACCGGTACAATCCGTTGAAAAGGAGTGCTTGGCGTTGGTATTTGCCATCCAGAAGACTCGCCATTATGTCTCGGGCCAGACAATTCATGTCATCTCCCGAGTCAATCCACTCATAGTTCTCATGACGAAGCCAGGGTCATTGAACTCCCGGCAAGCTACAAGGGCGATCCTGCTAACGCCATACTACATGGTGTTCGTTCCGCAAAAAGCCGTCAAGGGTCAGGCTCTGACCAACTTTTTAGCTGCACATCCCATCCAGATTCCTCAAGACTCTATGAAGACATCCCGGATGAGGTCCAAGAATCTAACGTCACCGAAGAAAGCTCCGTCTGGCGGATGTTTTTCGATGGCACTTCAAGAACAGGCCCCAAAGGCCAAATTATCGCAGGAGTGGGGGTAGTCTTGGTCTCTCCCGATCAGTGGTCATCCAATGCGCCTACTCCCTTTCGAAGCCGTGCTCCAAAAATATTGTCGAGTACAATGCTCTCATCATGGGACTCCAGCTGGCACAACAGCTGGGGGTGTATCATCTGGAAGCCTACGGCGACTCAGAACTCGTCGTTAACCAGGTCAGAGGGCAGTACAAAGTTCGCCATGAAGATCTGGTTTCTTACCATGAAGTTGCATTGAACTTCATTTCAACCTTCACCAAGTTCTTTATCGAACATGTACCTCGTTTACAAAATCTGGAGGCTGACGCTCTGGCTGGCCTCGCAGCCTTATTAGCAGCACCCCTCGGGACTCAACACTACGTCACGGTAGTTGGTCGAGACTTGGTCTGTCCTAAACAACCTGTGCTCACGAGTGGCCCATACCATGTCAACAAGTGCTGGTGTTAATGTCCGAGAGTGGAGATTCCCGTTCATCGACTTCGCTGTTTACGAAATTCTCCAGACGACCCGAAAGAAGCCGTCTCAGTCAGGAGCTCCCTTCGATTCTACTATGATACAGCTACTAAAATGCTGTACCGACGCTTCTACGATGGACTTCTCCTGCGATGTCTGTCCAACGAAGAAGCAGCCGAAGCCCTTCGAGAAGCTCACGATGGGACCTGCGGAGCCCATCAACCTGGCCCTAAGTTGCAGGATCGACTGCGACGCATGGGCTACTACTGGCCAACCATGGCCGCTGACGCTGTCGACTATGCTAAAAAGTGCCATGCGTGCCAGCTTCACACAGATTTCATCCATACACCGTCAGAACCACTAATCCTACAATCGTCTCTTGGCCTTTCGAAGCTTGGGGCATGGACATTGTAGGACCGATCACCCGTCCTTCATCGACAGGACACCGCTTTATCCTAGCCATCACCGACTACTTCTTCAAATGGGCAGAAGCAGTTCCACTGGCGGAAGTGAAGAGCTCTAGGGTGATCAGCTTCATCAAGCACCATGTCATCTACCATTTCGGGATACCCCAGAGGATTATCTACGATAACGGTCCTCAGTTCATCAGCCATGTTTTCACAGCAGATTGACAGATATGGACAAGAATCGCATTCAAAACGTGGCCTCAACCGCCTACAATCCGACAGCAAACGGATTGGCCGAGACGTTCAACAAGACTATCGTCAGCTACTCAAAAAAGTCGTCTCATCCAATAAACGTGACTGGGACGAAAACCTCGACGAATGCCTTTGGGCCTACCGTACAACGGTACGGACCCCGACAGGAAACACACCATTCTTCCTGGTCTACGGGAGCGAAGCGGTACTACCTCTCGAGATCCAGATACCCTCACTCCGCCTAGCAATCACAAACCAACTCTCAGATGAGGACAATCAACGTCGTCGTCTGCGACAACTAGAGGCACTTGACGAAAAGCGTCTCCTAGCTCAACAACGCATTGAACTCTACCAAGCCCGTATATCACAGGCTTTCAACAAGAAGGTCAAGCAAAGGACTTTCCAAGTAGGCACCTGGTTCTGGCAGTCAGGAGGCCGATGGTGTTGACTCACAAGACACCAGGAAAGTTCGAGCCCAAGTGGGAAGGACCTTTCAACATAGAGACGGTATACTCAAACGGTGCTTACGCCTCGCTAAACCCAATGGAGACTTGTTCATGATGCCCATCAACGGCAAGTTCCTAAAGAAGTACTACTCTTGACATCTTTCAGATATATACTTCCACAAAATCAGATGCTTCTGGAACCCAGCTGTTCCGTGGCATCCTCCAGTAGAAGGACAACCACGTCCACATCACCTCTGAGTTGTCCTCCTACGCCCTACAAAGCGGAATCTTACACTCCGTAAGACTACGCTACCCATCATGTTTACCACGTCCACATTACCTCTGAGTAAACATCCCGTACATACAACCCCTGCATTGCCGTACATTCATCGCAGAACTTCCACGTCCACATTATCCTCTAGTTCCGCGTATCCCCAGAGTCATTCCTACCACGTCCATAACACCTCTGAGTAGGAAGATTCCATCATTTGAATCCCATATTTGCCACGTCCACATCACCTCTGAGCAAACATGTTGGTTCTCTCAAACTTATTATCTGTACCTAAAAACCAAGGTGCGTAAAAGATAATAGGTCCACACAAATTATCAAGTTTATGACAGCAAAAATGAACACATCAGAAATTTTTTGTATTTATTTATTCTAAAAAAGAGAGTAAAGGATTACACCCTCCCCAGCAAGAGGTGTAAAAACACAAAAAGAAGAGACTACAATCCCTAAACATCCCCGGGGTTAGCCGAAAGCTCTTCAATCCGGTGCCTCAAGTCTGTCGCCCGAGTCTCCACAGTCGCCAGGACCCGGCGTTCAGCTTCTTGACGCATCGCCTCTATGGCCTCAGGAGAAGTGTCATCCTCGTGCTTCTCATCCAGCTGCTGCCGCTGCTGAGCCAGAGTAAGAGCCCGGTGGGTGAAAGCTGTTCCTCCTTCTTGAATGCTACATGTTCAGCCTGGACACGCTCGACATCTAATATGAGTCAGGCCCGCTGGTCCTCAAGGCGGCAATCTGAGCATCAAACCTCCGCGATACTAGCGTCCAAAGCAGCTCGCAACTCCACCTTCTCTTGCGTGGACTGAGACAACCGCTCCACTGCAGCTTCAGTCTCAGCCACTTCGTTCCCAGACACTCACGGTGGCCTGGTAAGAGGACTCAGTTTCAGCGATCAGCTTCTCCTTTTTCGCGTCTATCAGGACGGAGAGATCGTTCCGCTGATACACTGAAACTCGAAAGCCGCTGGTCCAACTCGGCCACCGAGGCTTTCAGAATCGGCCATATGATCATGGCCCTGGTGGAGACGAATCAGGTTGATGTGAGGCAGTGCCAGAGTTTTTGCCTCGCAAAGCTCCCATTGGCATCCATCACTGCCGATACGCCCCTCTGCAGCATTTTATACACCGCCTCGATGATGAACTTCACATATTCATCTGCATCGCCAGCACCTGCGGCATCATAGCAGGGGTCGGAGGAACTGCTCTAGATAGCAGACCGGAAGAAGGCCCGCCTGCCTCAACCTGCGAGGCTAGAACCTCGGTATCAACTCTTCGTCGACAGGGGCTTGACTACTAGTCCGAGGAGCCAAAAGAGGAAGGAGCCGAGAGAGGCGTCGATATAGTACCCCGTAGAAGGAGCAACAGAGGGTTCCACTAAACCCTTACCCTTCTCAAGCTCGGAGGAACCACCGACGTCAGCGGCTACCTCATCAGTCCCCAACGCACTATCAGCAGGCAGTACGGGACATTCTCCCTCTGGCAGAGCAGTGAGATTAACACTTGTTCCTGAATCGACCCCCTTGAAGTCAGGACCGGCAGACGAGTCTCATTGTCACCATCAAATCCCTCTACAGGGACAGGATCTGTCGCCACCTCCCGGTCGACAGCCACCTCAGCTTCTACTGCTAAGCCTGGGGTAGGGCTCGGCAACGCTACAGCCGACCTCCCCGCATTATGACAAGGAGGGAAATCAACCCTCTCCTCTGGTGCAATCACGTCTGTTGCCGCGCAACAGACTCGCGCATCTCTGGAGGAACGTCTTCCAAAGACGACGAACTCCACTCCACCTCTTCATCTAGAAGCCCCGTGTCCGCTGGACCCTCAACGTCCAAGGCCTCCATGGTAGCTTGCACCATCCCAGAAGGTGCTGCAACCTCAGTGTCTCTTCCGACAAAGTCCGGAGATACTAAAATCTCCGTAGGAATAATATCTTCAGGATTTCCTCCATTGGAGATATTACCATCGGAGGAATTCGCTCATCAGAGGAGCTTGCCACCTCCTTCGATTTACTGACACCCGGTTTCGAAACACGGGTTTTCTTCTTCAACGATCCCTACAAGAAGAAAAGCACAGGTCACCAAAATGACAAGATGAGCCAGATTACGGAGGACTCTTTACCTCAGCAGGGACTGATTCTAGTGACGCAGCCTTTGGAGTCGTCACTTTCCTCGGCCTTTTTGGTACAGATGAACCTACCTCTGCGTCAGCCCGTCTCTTTCCAATTGGGGGATCTCTCACTGATGCTACAGCAGCAGCCCGCTATCCGGCTAATTCTGGTGGACGATATAACCGAGCCGCCACCAACATATTTATCGTAGCCTCTAGCTGAGTTTCAATAATGAAACTGGTCTCCCTATCATAACCAGGAGACACAGTATTCATGGTGCAATACAGTTTAACGGCTGAATACATGATTTGTGGCCGAGGGTTGTGAACTGGCGTAGTAAAATGAACACCAGTGCACCCGGCATTTTAATATTGCCAGCCCCGGGCTCCGTCCAGCAAACTCCTGGCAAACCCCAAACTGTTACTGGGGTTCCGTAATATTAACTGGGTGTAGCCAAACTGGCGAGCAAACCGGCTTCGCAGATATGGCTATAGATAACACCTATTCTGGTTGCGGTAGACCAAGTGGTAAGGCCGAATACTTTGCAACCAACGAAAACCCCATTTCGGCAGAGTAATCGCATCTTCACCAGAGTCGTCTAAATCTTGGTCGGCCTCGAAATCTTTGAAGATGGGACCGACCTTGACAATCTCCCACCCCTGAAGATAGGACAAAACTCTCCTGAGACGGGGACACCAGTGTGCAACCACTTCCTCTTGTAGAAGCGGTAGATAAAGGCGTCACCTTCAACGTGATCCTCCTCCGGGCCTGGACTCATCAAGTTCGGATGATGTAGAATCAACCATCCCATCAGATAATGGAATGGTAGTTCGGCCCGGGGAAAGTTATCATTTCTACCTTTCTCATGGATCATGTCCTCAGCAAAGGTCCTCAAGCCCCGTAACAGGTTACACACCATCGCGGGGAGAAGAGCCAAAGGACGACCAAAGGCCAATTTTACTGCTGGCAAAATGAGGTTCCTATGTACCCTCTCTACGGAACCCGATCCGCCCGCGAACACACAATCCCGGAGCAATATCATCAAATAAGCAGCCAATACTACCTTAGATGACATCCGGTGCGCACAGTGCCAGAAACAGCTATACGCATTGTCACCACTCTCATTCGAACGGGGATCCCTTTCGTCCTATCGGCTCATTTCAGAAGTCACTTTCCGCAGGTTTCAGCCCTTGCGGAGTCATAAACCGGATCTTCGAAGAATCCGCCAAGTCCTGCTTGAAGACGTAATCCCTCCAAGCAGTCACGTGAGGTTGAGACTTGCCTTTGTCTCTCCATTACATCAGATAATGATGGCTCGCTACCTCTTTGAAAACAGCCATCATCTTCGGGTTATTCTTTTCCAAGACAAGGATCTCTTCGTTTGACGGAAAATACTCCTCGCACGGTTCCGAGCCCCAGGGAAGCCTGGATACCTCGTATATTTCATGGAGAGCCAATCCCAACTCTCCCACTGGAGTAAAGAAAGTGCCGGTCTGGGCATTGAACATCTCCAAGAGTGCAAGGAACATATGCTTATTGAGATCCATGCCAGCCTGTGTGGTACGGATAGCGGCCGTCAGCCCAATTTCTTTAAGCTCAGCCTTGAACTTCGACAACACCCAAAGGGTCAACTCGTCCCACTTCGGCATGTGGTGACACCAACCTTCAACCCTAAAGCTATTTCGGATACATGACCCTCGATGTTAGCATCCGATTTGCAAAGGTCGAAGCACTGAAGGCAAAGGTGTCATTAGGGACCTCGCTATAAAGGCTCCCAGGACGTAAAGTTCGACAACTAAACGAGGGTCCGACCCGCGAAGCGGCCAAGGTATCCCTTTAATTCGAAGTAGCATCAATCGAAAGAGTACCTCCCAATGCCCCTCCTTGAGAAGGAGTAAGTTTCCAGGGCATCCTTCTCTTGGAAGCTAAACGGTAGAAGGCCGTCAGCGGCAACTGGCGTTCAAGTTGTCGCATATACAGAACCATGCCCTTTGCAGAGAAGAACCAGTCTTCTTTGATCTTCAGTATCTTCGCCTCGGAGGAGATCAGTCGGTCATCGAACAAAAAGGCAGGTTTTAAGAAAGTCACATCTCGGATTCAGCAGACTTCAGTTTACCGCTCTCCATCATACTCTGGAGGAAAATTGACGACTGATTATGGATCTGCAGCATTTTCTCAGGAGGTTGATTCTGTAGGATAGCATCCTTCGCAGGGTTGATAACCTCCTCGTCAAAATTAACTCTATTTGACAAGAGAAGCATCCAGAAGAACTTCATTCAGCAGGATAGTCATCAACACTGACACAACAAAACAAAACAAAGTCAGAAGAGGCTTTAAGAAGACAAAGTGTGTCAAGCAGCCTAGCACATCATCAGGGTTTTAACCCATGTGCATCAGCAGTGGAGCTTCGGCGCATCATCAGGGTGTAAACCCATACGCGTCAGCAGTGGAGCTTCGGCGCATCATCAGGGTGTAAACCCATGCGCGTCAGCAGTGAAGCTTCGGCACATCATCAGGGTATAAACCCATGCGCGTTAGCGGTTAAACCTCGGCGCATAATCAGGGCCTAAACCCATACGCTTCGGCAATAAAGAGTTAGAGCACACCAACTCAGCCTTATGATCCAAAACGCGTCTGAGTTAAAAAGAAAATAATAATAGAAAAGACGACACCCACCCGTCACCGCAGGCCGAACATCGACCGGAGTCACAATGGTGACAGGAGCGTCTTCTTCGACGAACTCCGCAGGCTCCTTTCCTTGCCAGCACCGCCACGAGGAGTCTTGGGAGCCATTCCTTGAAAGGAGAAAGTTAGGATTTTTTTCAAAAACTCTAAAAGAAGAAAGCAAAGAGAGGAAGAACTCTCTCTCTCTCTATCTCACGCCTATTTATAGGCTCAGTCGTCGCGTGAACCGATGAAGTGTGACCTCAGCCGCCGCTTCGGGTTCTGTGAAGAGATAACTGCAGATAAAACCAAAAAGATAACCATTAATCTTCTTGGTTATCGAGGCGTTATCATTTGCATTAACTGAGAGGAGCATGCGCCCCATCACTGATGCACGGAGTATCCATGCGCCCGAACAGTCATGTGCCCCAACCACCATGCTTCTTATTCAAAGTATTCCAAAACTTGACAAAAAAGTTTTGAAAACTTTGAAGGGGGTCTTGTAGAAGCATAATTTCACGATCAGAAATCCTATGTGCCAAACACTACATACGCCAGGGAGTTCAGACAATGACACAGCAAAACAAGAATATAGACATTTAAAGAAGATTTTTATTTTATAAAAGTCTATTACATGTCTTAAAAAGAGCTGTACAAAGGAGAACTTCTACAAAAAAAAGACCCTAAGTCTACAGCCAGGCGCAACATCATTATGCTCTCTCGAACAGGCGCATCTCACCATGCACTCTCAGTCAGCCGCATCCCACCATGCGCTCCCAGCCGGGCACATCCCTTCAGCATCCTTAGTTATGTGCATCCCTTCAGCAGCTCAGTTATGTGCCACCCTTCCAGCCAGGCTCACCGCCGTCTAAATGCTTCGACTAATGAAGCATTTATTGAGCAGAACGAGGGTGGCAATCAACCCTCTAGCTGGAGGAAGAGCTCCCCAAATCGAGGAAGAGAGACACGCAAGTCAACCTGTGGCCAGGGGAGGCTTCAAAAGAGCCTCCAAAGACCAAGGAAGACCGTAATCGAAACCGCGACTGAAGGAGCAGCTTTCAACACAACCAGAATGGGCAACACCCACTCTGACAGAAGAAAGAGTCCCCAAAGCCGTAACACCGCAATTTCGATCTGCGAATCTTCCCATATAACGGAGACGAGGCTCGAGCATCCCGATCTTTGGATGCAACAGGCACCTTCTGCCTGCCTCAGAAGCCCTCGACTCCAACTTTTGGATGTAACAGTCACCTTCAAGTGCATCAATGAAGACAATGCGTCGCATCTTTACCCTCGGGAGTATCTCATCAACAGAATGCACTCGAGTAAACAAGTTCACTTCGGGAGGACGTGAGAGAACGAGAAGCAAACTCTCTCCATGCCACTATTTATAGGCCGGAAATCAAACCCATGCGCCAAGTGGATGGCTCTCCGAATCCGTACAATGAATTTGCATTAAATGGATGACCTGACGCTTCGAATTCAGCCAAGTCAAAAACGGCTATTTAAAGCACTCGAAACGTAACAGTCGCACCAAAAGACGTATCAAGCGAAGCGGATGCGTCGACCAGACCGCGCATCACACAGACACACCCCTCAGTACCAAGCGCTTCACAAGCATGCGCCCCCATACGGCCCCATGTGCCTAGTGAAACGCCGATCGATGCGCCCACTCAACAACCTATTACCTGTCAAAGAACATTAAATGCTGAAGTCTGACAGAGTTGGCAGCACGTCCCCCGAAGACTGCAGTTGACAGCTTTTTCAGAAAACGAAGAATCGCGACGTCAGCATCATCATTACTCCCCTCCGGCGGTTACAAGCCATGTGGCCGCCCAACCATCTCGTATGCACCTCCGCAGCCATGCGCACAAAGTTCTGCATGCGCCTCAAAAGCCTTGCCCTCAGACTTTTCTCTGATCCCTAAAGACAGAAGTAAAGTCACTACTGAAGCCTCGTATGCGCCTCAAAAGCCATGCGCCCCAAATTGTTCGTGATTCCAAAGGTTACGAGCCAAAGTCTCCTCATGCGCCCAATCCCAGGCGCATCCTACCAGATCATTCCCCACCAAATTCGAGATCTCGAGCTATGGGCCGATGACACGTGTCCTTTGACTCGATTCACCCAAGATCTCAGCAACAGAAAGATTCTCCTCCTGCTACGTGCCAGCCCACAAGCAGCATGAAGAATTCAACTCCTCAATCAGGGCGCATCGTCTATGCGCCTCCATCAGCAATCATTACGTAGCGTCCCCGCGTCCAGGCGCATCCTACATATGCGCGCATGAGCAGCCAGCCTGCAGACTATAATAGAGGGATCATTTCCTTCTACACACACAGAGACACACATACATAGACAGACAGAGACGTCGCATACCAGAGAGGCAGCTAAGACACTCAACGTCTTCTTCCTCTCCCTCATCTCCAGCACCCGGAGCAACTCAGATCTTCAGAGAACCGATAACCGTCGTCAGATCGTCAACGGAGTCAACGGATTACCACTCGCTCCATCGGCACTAGGGACCCAGATTAAACAAAAGTGTATTCCTAGGACTACGTCTAAGTCCTACATTGTAACACTGTTCTGTTTGTATTGAAATTATCAAAAGATTTTAATAGCAAACAAGTACAGGAGCATGTACAAGAGTACATGAATATCGGTACGGCTTAGGGCCCGCGTGCACGATGCGAGGCCTAAGCTATCTATATGAATATAGTAACTGGGTTTGGTCACATAGCTAGTGTATTTCCCCACCCGACACAAGTAAGTACAAGAACAGGAAATACAGGGTACAAGATATCGTGTCATGACGTGTCACAAGAAAGGTACAAGATATGTAAATGTACAAAAACCATAGAACAGTACTTGCCTTGCTCCGGTAATCAAGGGTAAGAAGATGATCTGTAAGTCCACCTGAATTTTAGTACAAGTTGGTTAATTTCCAATTCTTATCTATCTAAACACTTGTTATTTCTAACCATATTAACCATTTATAGACTAGTACTAAATAATTTCATATCATAGCTAACTAGTAAAGATGGTGACACACTTAATTAATATTTAAACTAGCCTCATAAATTAACCAAGGAATTTAATTATATACTTCTGAACTTATAGTTTCCTGAAGTAATGAAGTTTATAAGTAATAAATCAATGACTAAATCTTTTTAAGAATATAATAGCCCCCACTTGGACTATCCTGGCCCAGTCTAAGGTGTGGCCAGTCTGTCATAAACCCAACACTATAGGTTATGCCAAAATAAGTCAGCAGGTTACACAAGAGTAATGGTTGCATCATTTAGCCAACTAGTCAAAAAATAGGTTTGCACAACACTTGGTTCAACTCCACTCTAGCAATAGTGCGACCATCACACATGATTTTGCTCTATAGGAGCAACCAATACAGGTTCGAGCTTAAGGTTGCCTTTCCCCCCAATTGGAAAAACTCAAAACAGATTCAAACACAACTTGACCATGCTCAATACATCCCAGGAACTTATATACAATTGACCAACTCTCGAACTTGTCACTCTCGAACTTGTCATTCAACCTACAATCGCACCCAAACCTACCAACAACAACTCAAGGCCATCCATTCAAGTTTTCCTGTTACTCCAGACTTTCTAATAGAATCAGGGTTTAAAGAGAAGCAGAACACACACAAATTCCATTACTCGAAACACCACCCGTTATAATACAAGGAGAATTATACAATTAATTCGAAAGAATATACAACCCTATTGAATCAAACAACAATAGAATTAATCAAGAAAATTCATGCACACAACCCTTCTTGAGAACACTCACGCCAATGGAAAAAATGAAGGCAGCAGGACACGAAGATGGACCGGACACGAGCCAACTGTACACCCAGACGAACACTACACAGGGTTCGAACACTGCAACCGGACATCACCCACCTTCCTGGACACGAACACGGCTATAGCCGATACAACTACACCCCAACAGGATCTGTCCTGGCCACACCACCCATACTCAAAGGAAGAAAGGAGAATTCGGAGTAAAAAGAGATCACATAAATACCTGAAGATTGCTTCCAACAACTAGGTGTCACGATCGAAGATTCGGACATGTCCTCTTCGTGTCCAGATGTTCCAGAGACTCAAATGATTCCAATCCAGCCGTTAACCTCTACTCTGATGAATTGTTCACTGTCGAAAACCAAGGGACAAAAATTAAGATCGGTCAATTATTACTTATTCCAAAAATACCGAATTAATACTCACCAGTGATCGTTCTTCGATCCACTAAATTGAGCTACTGACCCCAAAAGAACTGATCACTCTTAGCCGATCTGTGATTCTAACCCAGGAAATCAAGCGATTGAACAATTGAGAACAGAAAAAGAAGGGAATGATCGATAACTCACCAACTGTCGATGATCCAACTCGGCGTCACCAGGAAGAAGGGAATTACCGAAGAAACAGATAGTACGCTGTTGAGTGTCGAGCGTAGTCGGCTTGTCTCAGCCGACTGAGAATTCTTGCAGGCGTCGTCGCTCGGTATCGAGGGTTCTACAGTATGGATGGCTTCGCCCCTAGTCGTCGGAGAAACTGAAGCTCACTGGAGAGGGTGAGAGCAGTCGCCACAGGGATGGTCGATCTCCAGCCGTCCTGGCCGTGAAGTCGAGGAGGAAAACGAACCGCTCAAGATCGTTCGTCAGCGGAAGGAGCCGCACATCGAAGGAGGGTGGTGTGTCGCCGTTGCCACCGGAATGAAGTCGCACACGTTCGTCAGACTCTCAATCACCGAGAGTAGGCTCCCATCACCGTCGTCGAACTCTCAATCACCGGAGAGTAGGCTCCGTCGCCGCCGTCTTCATCCTAGAGATTAGGGTTGGGTTAGGCCTCTGGTGGACTTGGGGAAAAATTTGGGGAGCTGGTGATCGGTTGAAATCTCTGAGGAAAATAAAGAGAGTCTCTCTCTCCTGATCAAATATCAAAGTAAAACCGAATTTACAAAAACCCCCCTTCCATAAATGTATAGCTAATTTTACAGGAAACCCCCCTTTTTAGGTATTAGAAAATAAAAACAAAAATTAGTTAGAAAATTTGTTAAAAAGATTACAAGTGGTGGAGGCCACAATTGTTGTTACAACTAACTTTTGAATTTGAAAATCTTGCTATTAAGTAAAGTTCCCTCCAAAGTATAATCAAAATATTTTTCGAAGATATTTAATGAAACATTATCAATATTCAATATTTCTTAAATTAAACTTGTTATTATTATTAGAAACTTTAAAATTTTTGAAAAATAAAAAAATGGAGTTACAAATCTCCCCCCTTAAAAAATTTTATCCTCAAATTTGAGGGACAACAAAATAAATTCTTAAAACAAAATCACGACGCATTGTTTAAACACAGTTATTTATTAATTTAATTTTTTTTTTAAACAAACAATACAATCAAGCAAACAAATTGGATATCGCTCCCACATCTCATTCTCGCGCTCCCACGCGGGCTCTCCCGGAGAGTGATGTTCCCATATGACTCGGACAAGCGGTATAGTCTGATTCTGCAGTTGCTTCTCCCTCATGTCAAGGATCTCTACTGGCTGCTCCTCGTAAGTCAAGCTCGGACCCACCTCTAGCTCTGAGTAGTCTACCACATGGCTCGGATGTGGAATGTAGCATCGAAGCTGGGACACGTGAAAGACGTCATGCACTCCCTCCAAGCTGGATGGAAGCGCAAGTCGGTATGCCACCTTGCCAATGCGTGTCGTCGCATCGAAGGGCCGATGTATCTGGGCTGAGCTTTCCGCCGATCCTGTGCAACTCTGCGACGACCTGAGCCTTGAGACCAAGTATGATAATTACATACAAGAAGTTGAAATAACACGATCTAACAATGATCAAAAATCAAATAGGCACAAGATGGAATAAAGTTTCAATTACAACTTAGAGGAGCAAAATCATGAAGATACAAACTATTAACTACGATCAAAAGTGGACTAGGACAAGATAGGAAAATTATGGTCAGATAGACATATTTTAAGATTAAAGTTTAGACAAGACACAAACGAAGTATGGAATTAAACTCTGGCAATGTATAATTTAAGGAAATCAATAATCTAAGGATAAAATGCTAGAAGGGAAATTAGCAAGGGTTGATTAAGGAAATGTACGAAATACTCAGGAGATACAGTATCAAATCAGGATGAACTGCAAGGATATGTGATTCTCGAAAACCAATAATCATATGAAAAGGAATATAGTCTCCTTATCCAAGAACAATAGATATTTGAAGTTACTTTACTTGAATCCCTGTCCCACCAGTGTATGTCTGGCTGCAGTGAACTTTTGGCTCCGTGACTCAAATAATAATATGTCACCAAATATTCTATCAACTTTATCTATTTTCCAGCAATCATTGACGAAGCAATCCAAGAGATCAAGATATGAAGAATATGACAGTCTCAATAATACTCAAAATCTATGAGTGTCTGAAATCACTTCAACTTAGAGTTCCTGCCTCGCCAATGCGCTGCTGGCTGCAGTGAACCCTCAGTATCCATAGTTCAAATAATGATTGCAGCGCAACTACTACGTCCCAGTAGATCATCGGATAGTCTCTCAAACTTATCTATAAGAATTACCAAAAATTCCAAAAGGTTCAAAATGAGTTCCAATAGTTCAAGTTACTATAAAAGATGGTTACTTGTCCTTTAGAAAATAAAGAGTTTCACTAGGTACCAAGAATCAACAAAGGATCTGACAAGGAATAGTGGTATTACAAGGGATCAATAAGGGAAATTTAAATCTCGGACAGGGAACGAAGTCTCAAATAGTAACCGAAATCTCAAATAAAACCTGGGATGGTGACAAGATTCTGTATGTGGAACGTTATTTCGAAGGAATAACAGAATCTCGAAGGTGAATAGATGCAAGGTATAGAAACATAATCTCGAAATAAGCAAGATCTTGCATCGGAAACAGAATTCGACAAAGTCTCGAAATAGGAAACAGGATCTCAGAATCTCAGATGGAATCAAAGTCACGAATAGAAAAGGGAATCAATGGGTGAATAGGAAACAAGTATCCATGAAACAAACAAAATCTCAAAATGGAAGACAAGGTCAAAACAAGTCGTGAACAGAACAATTTCTCAAAATAGAAAACAAGCCACGAATAGAAAATGAAATCTCATATAGGAAACAAGTCAAACCCTCAGATTTGAAACAAAGTTATCAAATAATGTCTTGATTGAGAAATAGAAGCCAAAATAGGTGACAAGGTCATGCATAGTGAACATGGTATCTAATAGTGAACATGAAATAACCTCGAACGGAAAAACAGAATCTTAAATAGAAACTGGAGTTTCGAATAGGAAACAAGATCTTCAAAACCTTCAAAGAATTCTCAACAATGTCCTAAATAGGATGAAGCTCAAACAAAGTTTCGAATAAGGAACATGATTTTGAAATGAAATCTCGAGTAGGAATTAAAATCAAATAACACGAAGTTTAATGAGGGAACAAAATTTCCAATTATGAGCCAACACTAAGAAGCAAAATCATGAAATAATGAATATACAACAGTACCGAATAGTAGATTTCAAACAATTATCGAATTATGATCTGAAGCAAGTTTACCAAATAGGAAACAATATCTCAAAATAAGTTTCGAATATCAACGTAGGTTTCGAAATAAGAAACAAGAAGTTTCAAGAAATGATCTAGGTGCTAAGAAGAATTTAAAGGAAGACCGGATTACGAATCACGATACATGGTTTTCTCCAACCATGCAAGAGAAGTCTTCTGCCTTCAGTCTGTCTCAGTATTCCTCCGGGACTGGAATCACTTCAACTTCTTCAACTGTCCTGATGTAGGCTGATCCCTGCGATAGTGCTCTATGTGATTGCTGAATCTGGAGAGGTGGGTCCACTTGCTGTAATCCTGGTGCTCCTCGTGCTCGTCCTTGGGTAGTGTGATCAATGATCTCCGGGCAATCCTTAACTTAATGGGTAGGTGACCGACAAAACAAATATAGCCTCCGTCTCTTGCGACACTCTTTATGGTGTTGTCCTAGGCGACAGCAGAAATTATAAATAATCGTCGTCTGAATCTGAGTCTGGATCTTCTTTGGGCTGGAGCGCAGAGCCTCTGATAGGAATATACGACTGTTGGCGTGCTGGCTGCTGAGATCCTGATGCTCTTCGACCATCGTGATCTGCAACTTGTTGGCAATCCTTCATTCGGTGAACAGAAGATCCGTGGAACATACAGAGTCCGAGCCTTTACAGCATTCCTCGAAGCGATGTCCTAGATGGCGGCATAAATCATAAATGGCCATCATCTGAATCTGATGACGTGGCTGGAGAGGCACTGTCTGAGTGTGGCGACGCTTTACGAATCCATAGTAGTTTCTATCCCCGTCATAAGTCTTCTTATCTCTCCTAGGCTTTAGCTTTTCGTCTCGTTCTATTGTCTGTGCTATATTCTGGATCTCCTGGCTGGTGGCTCCAATCTCCAAAGCAGTCGGGTACTAAGAGACTTGGATGATCTTCAGTGGCGGCTCCAGGTTCTCGATCTGCTCCTTAGTGTAAGATATGCTCTCGGTGTCGGGGAAGTCCATAAGTCTGAGAGTCTGGAAGTCAGAAGTCCTTCCTAGTTCGGAAAGCGCATCTGCAAGTCTAGCTCAGAAAAGGGTAGCCTGCTCCATCTGGGTGTCAAGGAATTCTTGAGAAATTTCTATCAACTGCGTACTACCCATGGGGATAGTAGGGCGACATGAGGTAGTAGAAGCTCGGAGGCGTCAAGTGCAGGTGAATCGACAGTTCCTATATTTGTGTGTTGAACTATCTGAAAAAAACTGTTAAAATGTCATAATCCTAAAAATAATAAATATTTTATAAAATATCCATATACCCGATGTACCCGATTTCCTATGTTGTGATCAAGTTTCCTAGTTTAATCAAGTCCCCCAATAGTAGTCTAATACCTAGGTACTATTAGGATAGACCTGTATGGGCCACCACCAAAAATATGTCACGACCTGCTCCCGAATAATCGGACACGAGTCGGACACGTCTAGCCTACGTTGGAAGACTCAACGTAGTAAACTGTACAAGCTAGGGAAATTAACAAGTCAATATGAATAATTATAAATCACAGCATCTATAAACGATCCCAGAAATATCACCATAATCCACAAATCCATATAATGTAAAGGTACCAGAGTTAACATGAATAAAATATACTATGAATTCTAAAACGATATCTAGGAGCAAAACAAACAGTCTAAACCTAAGCCACTAGCTAAGTCATGTCTCCATCCTGCTCAGCTAATGTCCTAGGCTCTGGCCCACATGGTAGTATGATATCCTGCAAGTACACTTGCAACATATCCAGTCAAGAGCGGAGCAAAGTACAGTTCCAGGTAATGAACAAAAATATCATGATATGGAAATGAGTACAGGAGAACATGAAATATAAAGTACAGAAAAGAACATGAAAGTACCCAAAATGTAAGTACAGGAAATAAAGTGCAGGAATATAAACCATGAACCTGAAGTACAAGACATGACATGTGTACAATGTTTGAAATACAACTAGCCTATGTGATCGGCTAAGGAGAGTACAGGAGCATGTACAGGATTACATGAATATTGGTACGGCTTAGGGCCTGCATGCACGATACGAGGCCTAAGCTATCTACATGAATATAGTAACCGGGTTTGGTCACATAGCTAGTGTATTTCCCCACCCGACACAAGTAAGTACAAGAACAGAAAATACAGGGTACAAGATATCGTATATGACTTGTCACAAGAAAGGTACAAGATATGTAAATGTACAAAAACCATAGAACAGTACTTGTCTTGCTCCGGTAATCAAGGGTAAGAAGATGATCTGTAAGTCCACCTGAATTTTAGTACAAGTTGGTTAATTTCCAATTCTTATCTATCTAAATACTTGTTATTTCTAACCATATTAACCATTTATAGACTAGTACTAAATAATTTCATATCATAGCTAACTAGTAAAGATGGTGACACACTTAATTAATATTTAAACTAGCCTCATAAATTAACCAAGGAATTTAATTATACTTCTGAACTTATAGTTTCCTGAAGTAATGAAGGTTATAAGTAATAAATCAATGACTAAATCTTTTTAAGAATATAATAGCTCCCACCTGGACTATCCTGGCCCGGTCTAAGGTGTGGCCAGTCTGTCATAAACCCAATACTATAGGTTATGCCAAAATAAGTCAGCAGGTTACACAAGAGTAATTGCTGCATCATTTAGCCAACTAGTCGAAAAATAGGTTTGCATAACACTCGGTTCAACTCCACTCTAGCAATAGTGTGACCATCATGCATGATTTGCTCTATAGGAGCAATCAATACAGGTTCGAGCTTAAGGTTGCCTTTCCCCCTAATTGGAAAAACTCAAAACAGATTCAAACACAACTTGACCATGCTCAATACATCCCAGGAAGTTATATACAATTGACCAACTCTCGAACTTGTCATTCAACCTGCAATCGCACCCGAACCTACCAAGAACAACTCAAGGCCATCTATTTAAATTTTCCTGTTACTCCAGACTTTCTAATAGAATCAGGGTTTAAAGAGAAGCAGAACACACCCAAATTCTATTACTCGAAACACCACCCGGTTATAATAAAAGGAGAATTATACAATTAATTCGAAAGAATATACAACCTTATTAAATCAAACAATAATAGGAATTAATCAAGAAAATCCCGCACACAACCCTTCTTGAGAACACTCACGCCAATGGAAAAAATGAAGGCAGCAGAACACGAAGACGGGCCAGACACGAGCCAACTGGTACACCCAGACGAACACTACACAGGGTTCGAACACTGCAACCGGACATCACCCACCTTCCTGGACACGAACACGGCCTATAGCCGATATATCTACACCCCAACAGGATCTATCCTGGCCACACCACCCATACTAAAAGGAAGAGAAGAAGAATTCAGAGTCAAAAGAGATCACATAAATACCTGAAGATTCTTCCAACAACTAGGAGTCACGATCGAAGATTCGAACATATCCTCTTCATGTCCAGATGTCCCAGAGACTCAAATGATTCCAATCCAGCCGTTAACCTCTACTCTGATGAATTGTTCACTGTCGAAAATCAAGGGACAAAAATTAAGATCGGTCAATCATTACTTATTTCAAAAACACCAGATTAAAACTCACCAGTTATCGTTCTTCGATCCACTAAATTGAGCTACTGACCCCAAAAGAACTGATCACTCTTAGCCGATCTGTGATTCCAACCCAAGAAATCAAGCGATTGAATAATTGAGAACATAAAAGAAGGGAATGATCAATAACTCACCAACTGTCGATGATCGAACTCAGCATCCCCAGGAAGAAGGAAATCGTTGAAGAAACAGAAAGTATGCTGTCGAGTGTCGAGCATCGAGCGTAGTCACCTTGGCTCAGTCCACTGAGAATTCTCGCAGGCGTCGTCGCTCGGTGTCGAGGGTTCTACAGTGTGGATGGCTCCGCCCCTATTCGTCGGAGAAACTGAAGCTCACTGGAGAGGGAAAGAGCAGTCGCCACAGGGATGGTCGATCTTCAGCCGTCCTAGCCGCGAAGTCGAGGAGAAAAACGAACCGCTAAAGATCGTTCGTCAGCGGAAGGAGCCGCACGTCGAAGGAGGGTGGTGCACCGCCATTGCCACCGGAATGAAGTCGCACGCGGTCGTCGAACTCTCAATCACCGGAGAGTAGGCTCCCATCGTCGTCGTCTTCATCCTAGAGATTAGGGTTAGGGTTAGGCCTCTGGTGGACTTGGGGAAAAATTTAGGGAGCTGGTGATCGGTTGAAATCTCTAAGGAAAATAAAGAGAGTCTCTCTCTCCTGATCAAATATCAAAGTAAAACCGAATTTATTAAAACGACCCTTCCATAAATGTATAGCTAATTTTACAAGAAACCTCCCTTTTTACATAATAGAAAATAAAAACAAAAATTAGTTAGAAAATTTGTTAAAAAGGCTACAAGTGGTGGAGGCCACAATTGTTGTTACAACTAACTTTTGAATTTAAAAATCTTGCTATTAAGTAAAGTTCCCTCCAAAGTATAATCAAAATATTTATTCGAAGATATTTAATGAAACATTATCAATATTCAATATTACTTAAATTAAACTTGTTATTATTATTAGAAACTTTAAAATTTTTAAAAAATAAAAAAATGGAGTTACACAACCTTTCTCTTTTGGTGTTTAGGTGCCATGGATGAGAAGGAAAAGAGAATAGAATACCTTCGAAGAGGAGAAAGATGGTAGAGAGGATGGCCTACAAGACTCCGAAGAAAGCTCGAAAGGAAGGAGGAGGAGAAGTTCTATGGAGTATTTGTAGGTATTTCTCGGTAGAAGGATGAAGAAAAATGAAAGGAAGGAAAAGAAAATATAGAGCTAGGGCCGGCTGTTCGGTTATGGAAATTCGTACAGTGCCGACCGAACTCAGTCCGAACTCGGTTAGAGTTCGGTCCGAGTTCGGCTGCTTGTATTTTCAATGTCATAAATGCAGTATTTGTTTAAAAATTTGAATTTATAACTGTTGTACTTCTTTATTTAATAACTTTTATTACTTTGGGTTAGCTGAAGGAGCCGGATTCCAGCTAGCGGTAGTCCAAAGACTAGTGCACCGTATCGCTTCAGGCTATTTATACATGTATGACAGAAGGACCCTTTCGGCTTGTACCCAAAATAATTTTCGTTAATAAATTATAAAGTTTCGAGTTATAACAATAAATTTAATAAATATACTACATTATGAATCTGAAAATTCAATTATGTCGAGCTTTCGTCGCATAACGTTAAATCGGTCTTCAGCTAGTGGTTTTGTGAAAATGTTTGCTAGTTGATGATCTGTGTCAATAAACTCTAGGAAGATGTCCTCGTGTTATTGGTGATCACGTAAAAAGTGATGACGAATTTTAATGTATTTTGTGCGTGAGTGACATACAGGGTTCTTAGTCAAGTTAATAGTGCTAGTGTTACCACATTAAATGTGAATTTAGTGTAGTACAGATTGTAGTCTTCTAGGGTTTGCTTCATCCACAAAATTTGAGCACAGCAACGTCCTACGATGATATACTCAGCCTCAGTAGTTGATAATGCGACAGAATTTTATTTCTTGCTAAACCATGAGACTAAGGCCTTTCCTAGAAAATAACACGTACCTGTTTGCCATAAAAATCAAAGACAGGTATTACAGAACACTGAACTTGATTGCAAACTCGATTGTACAAAGGAAAGCCTAGAAAGAAATCCTAGGAAATAATCTAAGTACAATTGTTTAGTTTTGATTCTGAGGGGTGACGGTGGAGGCTCGGAAAAGTGCTATCAACTCTGCCTAACTCCGTAGACTATTTGATGCAGTCTCTAGCTCGTGAAGAAATTACTTTTCTCTTGAAGGTTGCCAGCCTTTGCAGGGGCATGGCACCCTGCTATTTATAATAGGATGTATTTTGAGCCGCATGGACAGCTTACGGCTATGTGGCTGATTAGCACGCGAAGACCCGCTCTTGGGCTGCCATCTGTCGATTTTTGTTAGGATTTTGTTGTAATAAATCTGGGTAGTTAAGGACTTGGTCCGTTTGCCACGTGTCCTATTGCATACGGTGTTCTCAGTCTTCGATCATGTGGGGGTCGCATGAGACTTATGTGGCTTGTATCATAGTTACTCTTGGCTGCATGGAGTTTGGGAACTTTGGGGCCACATAAGCTGGGCTGCATGTGGTTCATGCGGCTTGGATGACACTCTTTTGGCCGTATGGAGGCGTACGAACCCTGCTTTTGGGTGACATCTCACGTCTTATCTTTTTTGTCGAAGTGTCAGAACTGTCATATTTTGTCAGGTCTTGTTAGCTTTATCAGTCCAACTGCTCTCTTGGCTGCATGTCTTCCTTTTAAAGCTGTTTGTCGACGGGTCGCATATGTCTTTTGAACAGTTATACGGCTTTTCTTCATGTGGACCTGTTTGGCCCGAAGTACCTATGCGGCAATTTGTAATCCGTATGAACTCCATATTTTTCATGTTTCTACAAGACCCCCTTTAAAGTTTTAAATTACAAATTTGGAATACTTTGAATAAGAAGCATAAAAAATATGTCAAGCCATAGGGAGTCTTCAAGTTACAGGAAGTTGTTTCCGAACTGCAAAGAGATCTTGAGTCGCAGAGAAATACTGAGCCGCAGGGGATCCTGAGTCGCAGAGAAATACTGAGTCGTAGGAACGCTTAGAGCCGTAGAGAGTCTGCCAGCTGTCACTGCTGTATTTAATGCTCTTGATTCGATTTTGGATTTGGTTTCTCTTTTTTCGAGATAAAGCTGACGGTTAATAGGGATAAAATCCCTAAACGTCATCATTATCTTTAATGATCTCGAGAATCAAAGCGGTACCCTTTCTGGAAACTCTATAAGTAGGAGTGATTTTGAAGAGAAAATTTTCTCTTTTTACCTCCTTCTTTTTTATCTTCGTCTTCCTGTCTTCAATGGCTCCCAAAGCTTCCAAGTCGACTGCGGCAAAAAAAAAGGGGCTTGCTTCTCCATTGAGGGCGGCGGACTCCTCTTCCACTCACTCTGACGTGCACCCTCCCATTAAAGGTAAGGACAGTGGAAAGACGATGGGCATGTCGTATGTTTTTTATACGCAGGCCCGTGCTATATCGCTTTCTGTGCAATAAACTATGGTCGATGCGTTCCCTATCTCAGTTGAACCACATGTGTTCTTTATGATAGGGCCGTATAAGGTGAGTCATATAAGTGCTGCATAAATGACTCAGGATTGATCTTCATCAATACTGCATAGTTGTGCCGCATAAATGTCTCCTGACTGAGCCGAATGGGTATTTCGTATCTCGGGCCGCATGAGCGCTTCAAGCCGTATAAGTACCTCATTATCGAGTCGTATGAACACTTTATAACTGAGCCACATAAGTGTCTCATGACTGAGCTGCATGAGCATATGTCTCATGCCGCATAGGTCTTGTTTTGGCTAGGTTTGAAGAATAAACTTCTAACTTTTGCTTCTTTTCTGTCTTTTATAGTGGACTTGTCCTTAGCTCCCTCGGGGGAACTCTTGATAGGACATGCTCAGTCTGCATTGGGTGTGAGATTTGACCAAATAGTCAAACATGTGTCATCTCAGGTTACCCGAAATCAGCCTGAAGACAGGTTAAGGAAGATCAGGAACAATCATTTTTCTAATTACTCAACATGATGAATTTCGGGAAGCTAGGGGCATTCATTTGAAGCATTCGTTCTTGTTCGGAGATGCTATAGCTATCTCGAATCTTCGTACCCTGGAGCTTTTTGAGAACTGGGACTTTCTTTCCAATGAGCTACCGATTCATCTTTCTTAGATGGAATGCCACTTCTCTCTGTCAAGTTTCAATATGGTGCCTATCGAAAGGCGAATGGCGAACCCCATTACTCAGGAACGGCAAGCCATCTTCATAGGCAACATCTATTATAATAGACGAGTGCGGTCAGCGGTCGTGACTAGGGAGTCGGTCAGTTGTTCTGTCGTCGGGCTAGCCCCTCGTAGTTTTATAAATGACCTGAGGCCCAATAATCGACTCTCTGAGGCCGACACCTTCCTGAACCAAATTACCCAAAAAGGATCATATCCTACGGGTAGACTGTCACTGCAGAATTGGATGTGTCGTTCCCCTCCATGGGTCAACTTGACGCTCTGGATCCTGTCGACTTATGGTAATATTTTATAGCGGCTTGGCCTCTATTATGCCATAAGGGGCACTTGCTATGGCCTTCCTATGAACGCAAGGCTATTCATAGCACTCCTCGAGATGTACAATTGTCGTACGGGGACCTTTTATACACCTGCTGGGGAGATGAGAGTCGCCCTTCACGAGATGCATGACATCTCCAAGCTTTCCTGGGGGGATGAAGTTTATGAAGAGTATACTCCCATGAATGAAAAGTTTGAGGAATTAGAGCTGCGGTTTCCCGGGTTCCTTGTCGTTTACCGGGAGGTGTTATGTCATCATAGCACTTGTTAACAAATGTCAAAGAAGAAGGATGAAAGTTCTTAGGGAAACCTTTCTCACACTAAGGCCTGGGTCAGTTACTTGTTCGACTTTGGCGACTCGGGCCGGGTTGTCCCTCGGAGCCTCCAGACTCATGCGGGAGTGGATGCTCAGGTGCAAAGCGCCAAGAGAACCAAAGCTTTTGGTGACATATTCGGAAGCTAGTCCGACACATTCAGCTACTTCTATCAAGATACCCAACCTTTGTCCGATAAAGCCATCTTGGCTGGATTTCTGATGATATGGCTGAGGATTTGTGTGGTCTCGGGGGGTACTGGTTCGATTGAGAGAATCAGCCGCAACCTGATCCTCCCTGCTGTTAAGTTAGTTTTCGGAGGCAGGCTGGCTCTACTCCCAGCCATAGTGTGCAGTATCTATCAGGGTCTTCATATTTTTACGAAAAGAGCTATAACACATGATGTTACGAAGAATTTCTACCGAATTGAGCTACCCTATCATTATCTGATGGGGTGGCTGTTAATGTACTTCCTATCTCTGATGTGACCTGGCCCTGAGGGGAACGCGACGATTCACGATGCATTCATTTATCAATATCATGATATGCCTTGGACCTGTTCGACCATGTTCTAATGCCGTGTTGCGCTTGCACGGGTGGACAGCTACTCATTCTTTGTGTCGGTCCCGCCTTTTACTGATGAGGAAATATGACGTCTTCATCTTGATGGTAGTATCGCGCCCCAGACTCTATCGAAAAAGATGTTCCGCTGGTTGCACAATATCCGTCCTATGCATCTGGTGTACCACAATCGTAACGTTGTCTTCCTAGAACATTACTTGTCCAGCCGGTACTCTAGACAGTTCGTGTATTGCCAGTTGTTTTTAGATAACCCTAGTCCCTGCTTGGGTTATGAGGGCGGCGTCCTAGATGGTATTCGGGCTTGGCATTATTACAGTGCCGTCCGTACTCAGACTATCTTCTCTCTTCCTGATACTAGGGATGTAGGGCGCATCTCGTACATGGTAGCCCTCTACCACGTCTCCGTGAATGGGCCTCCCCACAATTTTGATGTGAGTACAAGTTTTATAACCGGTACTAGGCTGGCAGAAAAGCACGAGAGGTCCAAGAAGAGGAACATGACAGGGAAGACGAAGGCCGTTGCAATCTCTGACTCCGATTTTACTGATACAGAGGAGGAGGATGAGTATAATGATTTGTCGCCTCCTGCGAGCACCCTGGTGACGCGCTTGCCTTCCCTTGTGCCGAGTCCTTCGCCTGAGCGGAGTAAGTGCGGACCTTCTGTTGCTAATTGGCCTCGTTCTCAGAAACGGGTTGCTTTTAAGATCCGAGGTTCTGACCTCGCAGGAGAAGATAGTGATGCTGAAACCCTCCCGGAGGTAAGTTTCATTCTGGTCGACCACCATGTTACTTTTGGTATTGTATCTTATTGTTTCTCTCTCTTTCTTTCGCACAGGCTTTTGAAGATATAAACCCTACGGGGCCCGGTGCCGCTCTCGAGACTTCTCCAGTTATGGGCACCTTGGTTGAAGAAAGCGCCATTTTTACAGAAAATATCGAGGCTACAAGACCGCAATTGGTCATAACCGACCCAGCTTTACCTCCTTTTGGATTAACCAGAGCTGGAGCGACTGATGTAGATGATTCAGATATTACTACAAAGGAGAGTATGGGGGCAGTGGGGGGGGGATCATGACTGTCCAGAGTGAGTCGCGGTCTTCACCGCCCTCTCCTGGTATGTTATGTCATATCTTTACCAATGAGGAGGTTCATTCGCTCTTTCTTCATATCCTTCGAGCCAAGCTGATTGTTGGTTGTTCTGGATCTACAGGCCCTGCCTCTCTGCTAACGATAGTAAATGTGACCGCTGAGGAGGGGATAACAGAGGACCCAGGGGCTGACCTAGTACAAGCAAGGAGCATTCCTTCTTCCTTACCGGCTCGAGTTGAGGGGCCTTCCGCTGTATTGATCACAGACGTCCTGGCTCCTTCAACCACTTTGGGGAATATGGGATTGATTGGGACTGCCTCCTCTCTTGTAGTGCCCCGCTCCGCGAAGGCACTAGATAAACAAAAAGATCGGATTGCTGGCTCTACACCAGAAGATGATTGATCTGGGTGAGTGGACAAAGTCTCATTTTCTGATTCGCTTGCGCCTAATAAGAATATGAGTTTTGAATGAATATATTGCTAATAACAAGACAGTAAGCTTGAGTATGTTTATAAAAGAATCCGCACATTATCTACTAAGAAAGAGAATGGTTTCCTACTTGAAAAGAAGATGGAATTGTTTATGAGTTGCTCGATTGATGCATGATGGTTTCATTTGATATTGTATTTGCATTGGGGTATTCACTTAGCGATGAGCTGAACCCTTGCGAGTCACAGCGGCTAGCGACGAGCTGAACCCATGCGAGTCACAAAGGCTAGCAACGAGCTGAACCCATGCGAGTCACAGCGGTTAGCGACGAGCTGAACCCAAGGGAGGCACAGCGGCTAATATGGAAATGATATGTTGGTTTTTCAAAGATATGTTTTCAAAAGAGAGTGTAAACTGATTCTGTATGCATGGAATGAACATAGGTAAAAGTAGCAAGATCACATCACAAGAAAATGTTTTCTCACTAAATGAACAGTGATCGTTTCAGAAGAATGTAGCCCCTTTGTCCACAATTCACCAGTATGCTGATATACTGACCCACCATCAGTCTGCATGCAGGTATACTATGCATCGAGAAGGATAGTCTGAAGCGATAGCCGAGCCTCATCCTCAGGGGCCAGAAATAAGAAAAGATGCCAAGAGATGACATCTATTGCAAGAGTTGGTTTTGTATATAAAGGGATGTAATGTCACGACCCGTACCCAGTTTTCGGACACGAGCTCATGAGCAAGCCAGCTACGTATCGAACGGACTCCAGCCCGACTCGAATACGTAAACGCTGTCAAGGATATGATATACTGCCAAATTATGGCAACAAACCTAGATCTCAATCCACAATAAGAATAATAAACAAGGATGAACAAGTATGGATCGTGGTCTGCAGCCCACTAGCATATATGTCCGATTAGACTCTAAGAAATGATATGAGTCTATAAATATAACTAACAAAAAAAGTATATCATGATAAGGAACATAAGGCACGAGCGGATAATAAAAACGATAATGATACCTGAATCCCGCAAGAATCGCAAATCCTCTGCCATCCAGAACTACTAGCTAACTCCATGCAATCGCTAAACCTAAGGAGATCATCAGGTCCTCAGGGGACATAGCAAGATACATAAAAACATGCCTATCTAGCAGTTTATCATGCAATAAAAAAATATAGGAAATAAACAGAAAAATACCAATCAACACAAAAATACGACTATACACGACCGGAAGAACCACTATGCCTAAACGAACTGCTGGGGAAGAATAAGAGAACACGATATCACGATGTCAATGGATAACCAATCGAGTACTCAAACCCTCGTCCCTAGTATGGACTCGCAGGTTTGAACAACTACTAGCCCTCGCCCCTAGTATGGACTCGCAGGCTAGCATCACCCTCGTCCCTAGTATGGACTCGCATGTGTGAACCATATACTACTAACCCTCGTCCCTGGTGTGGACTCGCAGGCTAGCATCACCCTCGTCCCTAGTGTGGACTCGCAGGTGTGGACAGATAACTACTAACCCTCGCCCCTAATATGGACTCACAGGTTAGCTTAACTACTAACCCTCGCCCCTGATGTGGACTCACAGGTTAGCTTAACTACTAACCCTCGTCCCTGATGTGGACTCGCAGGTTAGCTTCAAGATTTCAAGACAAGGAGGTAAAGCAGTTCCGATATGACTTATTCATCCTATGACACGATGCGACTCAGTCCAAGTATAAGTGATGACACGACACGACCCAATCATGATACACGAGAAAACCAATCCAATATGAACTACAAAGTTAACTATAAACAAGGTTATATATATACTAGCAGGCATGATATACAAATCACATATAAATAATCAACTAGTAAAACTGTATAATAATATAAATATACATGTAAATAAATTGTAGAGGGAGGCAAGGTATCTTGCCTGGAGGTTGCATGCAGATCCAATAACAATCTAGTCCACTGTTAAGCCATAAAGTCCAAATCATCACAACTGTCTCCGAAAGCGGGAAGTCGGTGGTTGCGACTGCTATTGCTGCTGCTTCCGCTCGGTTCCAGGCCGCACGAGTGCGATTTCAGACGACTGCTCCGCCGTCTACGACGGCGTTGTGGTCGCCGGAGGTCGCACAAGGCAGAGGGGATCGACTGCTGGGTTAGGGTTAGGGTTTGCTGTTCTCGATTGAGCGTATATATACGCTCTGTTTCGAACGGATTCAGGGAGGGGGTTCACGAGCTTGGTTGGTTTGGGCTTAGAGTCGGGGCCTGGGCTGTGATGCGGTTTGTGGGGGTATTAGCTGTAGGCTTTTACTGTTTTCCTCTTTTTATTTATTTAGTCTGATGTATATACATTTATAAATATATATATATATATATATATATATATATATATATATATATATATATATATACATATATACGTATACATATACTATATAGTTATATAACACATATATATATATATATCTTATACACACACATATATGTATATATATATATATATATATATATATATATATATATATATATATATATATATATATATATATATATATATAAAAATATATATATATATATATATATATATATATATATATATATATATATATATATATTATATATTTTATATATATATATATATATATATATATATTAAAAAAAATATATATATATATATATATATATATATATATATATATATAAAATATATATATATATATATATATATATATTTATATTCATACACATACGCACATATATATATATATATATATATATATATATATATATATATATATATATATATCTATACATATATACGTATATTTATATATGCACATATACAAAAAAAATACGGATATTTATATATGTACATATACATATATTATATATATATTCACACACATATAATCAATAATAATAAAATAGTATTATTTAATAATAACCTTAATTAAAATAATAATAATAATAATACTAGCAATAACAAAATATGGTGGACCGTTAATGGGTATAGACTTGGATGACCCTTCTATACTCCTGCTCCAATTGGTCGACACAAGTCAATACAAGTACCCCAGAAGTGACACCTCAATAGTACTAATACTTTATATTATACGCACAACAACTTATTTGTAGAAGACATTTGTATATCCTACAATAAATATAAAATAATGCATATGCTTAAAATATGTCTACATGGACATCTTGGATGCACCACATCACTGCATGGGCTTGTGCTTAGTTTGGGTTCTGTCCGGACTGGTTTGGTACCACCCGGTCTCCTATACATCAATAAATAAATTAATATATAATGAAAACAACTATAGAGGTTAAGTCGCAACTTGGCCTGGTTTTTCTAGTTAGGACATCACTATGGCTCGGTCTTTCCTGGCAGGGCTAATACACTAGTCCAGGCACGCTACTGCACTTTCCGTGCCACGATTTCTAGTCACCTTGTACTCCAAATCTCAACCATGGCTACAGTCATCTACCGTAATAATTAACTAAATAAATATTTATAGAATCTAACAATCACCATTTAAATCCAATAAATAATAAAAAATATTTTCAAAAATTTTCGGGAAGGGGAGCTACATGTAATATATGGGAACGGGATCATTGTAATCTGTAAATTTCTGAGGGAATGTAACATTGTATCAGAGAGAATCGAGAGCTTGTAATCTGTTCAAATGAAATCAATAAAGAGAATTATTTCTTGTTACCATTGTGTATTCTGAAATATGTTCGCTGCTGCTTCAATTATCTACGATATGTTCCGCTGCGTATTGTCAACCTTGTCTTGTTACAGGTCTTAGCCTTGTGCAAGTGCAACTTAGGCTTGTACGGCATCACGCCTTAGCGAGAACGAACGGTCTCAAAGAGTCCGAAGCAAGGATGAAAGGACTCTGCGGGATCGGGGCGTGACAGAATGGTATCAGAGCAACACGATCCTTTGGACAATTTTAATTCAATGGAATTCGTGTATGTTCTTCTGATCAAAATTTTCCTTGCCTGCTTGATATCATCAATGAGATGAACGTTCCATGCAATAAGTCCGTAAATATTTTTATGACGCCGATATATGTTTTATCGATTTGATTGATTAAGATTGAAATGCTTGATTGAACAAGAGTTTTGATATGATCTGAATTATGATTTCATGGATTGATGATGGCAAAGGATGAGGACAATCGCTGCTATGGATATCGTAAGTTTCTTCTTAAGTTTTGAGGACGAAACTTCTTTTCGGTGGGTAATTACGTAGTGCCCCGCTCCGCGAAGGCACTAGATAAACAGAAAGATCGGATTGCTGGCTCTATAACAGAAGACGATTGATCTGGGTGAGTGGACAAAGTCTCATTTTCTGATTCGCTTACGCCTAATAAGAATCTGAGTTTTGAATGATTGTATTGCTAATAACAAGACAGTAAGCTTGAGTATGCTTATAAAAGAATCCACACATTGTCTGCTAAGAAAGAAAATGGTTTCCTGCTTGAGAAGAAGATGGAATTGTTTATGAGTTGCTCGATTGATGCATGATAGTTTCATTTGATATTGTATTTGCATTGGGGTATCCACTTAGTGACGAGCTGAACCCTTGCAAGTTACAGCGGCTAGCGACGAGCTGAACCCATGCGAGTTAGAGCGGTTAGCGACGAGCTGAACCCAAGGGAGGCACAGCGGCTAATATGAAAATGATATGTTAGTTTTTCAAAGATGTGTTTTCAAAAGAGAGTGTAAACTGATTCTGTATGCATGGAATGAACATAGGTAAAAGTAGCAAGATAACGTCACAAGAAAATATTTTCTCACTAAATGAACAGTGATCGTTTCAGAAGAATGTAGCCCCTTTGTCCACAATTTACCAGTATGCTGATATACTGACCCACCATCAGTCTGCATGCAGGTGCACTATACATCGAGAAGGATAGTCTGAAGCGATAGCCCGAGCCTCATCCTCATGAGCCAGAAATCAGAAGAGATGCCAAGAGATGACATCTATTGCAAGAGTTGGTTTTGTATATAAAGGGAAGTAATGTATGGGAATGGGATCATTGTAATCTGTAAAGTTCTGAGAGAATGTAACATTGTATCGGAGAGAATCGAGAGCTTGTAATCTGTTCAAATGAAATCAATAAAGAGAATTATTTCTTGTTACCATTGTGTATTCTGAAATATGTCCGCTGCTGCTTCAATTATCTGCGATATATTTCGCTGCGTATTGTCAACCTTGTCTATATTGTCTTGTTACAGGTCTTAGCCTTGTGCAAGTGCAACTTAGGCTTGCACGCATCATGCCTTAGCGAGGACGAACGATCTCAAAGAGTCCGAAGCGAGGACGAAAGGACTCTGCGGGATCGGGGCGTGACATCTCTGGAAGTTGAACTTTCTACCCTCCCCAGTTTTCGGCTCCTTCGTGCTGCGGAAGAGGAGATTGCTGCTGTACGGGAGTCTCGTCACTCGGAGATTGTTTCCCTTCTGACAGGATCGTCGAGCTCAAGTGTGCTTCCTTCCCAGACGCCTTCAACTTCCTTAGGCGCTATCCCTTCGACGCCGTTCTCCCTAGAGAATTTGGACGAGTCATCAAGGGACATAGTCGAGAGCTTTTATCGCCATTTGACAAGTCCGAACTTGGTAGGCTAGAACTATGACCGAAATGGTCTTAGTCCAATACGAAAGAAAAACAGAATAGTTTACAATTCACTATAACTTAGGATTAAAATAAAAATAATAAAATAGTAATAAAAGTCTATTTAGTTAAAAATAACATTTTGATAAGTTATTTCTTATATAAAAGTAAATATTTATAACTTATAGATTTTCTCAAAATGGATAAGAAATTATTTGAGATAAATACCATATAATTTAGTTTTCTCAAACCAAAGACCCAACAAAATACCGTTAGCATATTATGATCGAAAATACACTTCATATTAAAATTCCCGATTTCAATAATTTAGAAAAGTTCAGAAAAGAATAATTTTTTTTAAAAATTCAAAAAAATTCTAGAATTCAGTTAACGGAGGTTACAAATCTACCCTCCTTAAAGAAATTTTGTCCTCGAAATTTAAGATTAGCAGATGGGTCAAATCATGATAGAGAGTTTAGTCAATACCTTAGGTACGATCAAAGAACGATGGCTTTGACACGATCAAGATAATCAATTCAAAACCACTTACGCACAACTAATGATTTTGGCATGATAGAATCGTAGTATGGATAATATCATATATGCACGATTTAGAAACAAACTCAAGTCATCTAGGCACGACCTCAGTCACGGCTACTACACCGTAGATAGAACGGAATGATCAGTAGAGTTTAGGCTTCATGAATATCAGGTTCAAAGTCGCATAGGCACGATCTAGATTAAAACTTAGGTATGACTGAACAGAAATTTTTGGCATAATTGAGATTCGAAGTCACAGTCTTATAGGCACCATAAAAATTCTAATGATCAGATTACTTAAGACATGAATATAATCAAGGCTCTGACGTGATTAGGAACTTAGGAATGAATTAAAATCACTTAGGCACGATATATGATAAAGATACGAAGAAAATTAGACCTAGGCATGGTCAGGAAAAAATCTAAGCACGGGGACTATTGAATCAAAATTTAGGCACGACAGAAAAATTTATTCAAATATGATCAAATTCAATTCTGACATGACTAAGTTTGTAATCAAATCAGATGGTCGTGATCGAAGATCAAAATTTTAGGCACGATCCAGGGATAAAATTAATACGTATAGTCATAATTATTAGAATCATGATTGTTGGAATCAGAATCATCTAGTCATGCCAAGTCATCTAGGCACGACCAAATACAAATATTCAGGCATAATAAAAAATATTATGAAATCTAATCATGGTTAGAAAAGAATTTAGACTTTATTGAGAATTAAATCAAAGTTTTTCGTACGAGCGATAATGACATTGAAGTCTAACACGATCATATTTTGTACAATCAAGGATAAGGTCAATCTAATCTTGATCGAATCAATATTTAGATACGATGAAATAAAATCGAAGTCTAGGCACGAGCTATAAAGGATTGAAATCCAAGTCACGATCGAATTGAAATCACTTGAGTATAGTCAAGAATCAAGAAATTTGGCACGATAAAGAAGATGACCAAAATCGATTGGTCACGATCAAAGTGGACCAAATTAAAGCGATATTGAAATTTAAGAAACGATTCAAGGATAGGAAAATCAAATTTCTTCTACTAGGATAGGAAAAATTAAAAGATAGGATTGCAGAAGGAAGTCAAGGTAATCATCTCACTCTACTTCGACTACTTCCGAGATTATCCGAAGTCCAGATATACTACTACTACCAGAAATCATGATCTTTAATCATGAAGATCAAACTCTTATATGACTACTACAAGGCATTCGACCTTTATTCCAAAGGCATTACCCATGAAGCATACTCTTGTTAGAAATCCTCAATTTTTTTCTTTCCTTGATTTTGTAATCTCTTATCAACTTAGTCTAAATTCCTTGATTGTGACCACCTTGTCTTTAACCTGGATCCAAAATCCCTGAATCAAGGTTTATAAATTTCTTGAACATTGTTCGAATCATATCCTCGTATTACTCAAATCTAATGCCACTACTACAATATAAAATTTTACTTCCCTATTATAAAAATCAGTCTTTATACATCCTCCAATCTTATATTTTCAAATGTTATCCTCCTTAAAATTTAGAAGCCCTATAAAAGTCTCAAATTTTTTCTATAATTCAAAATTTTTGTTTTCCCTACCAATTCTTAATCATTCTCATGCCAATCCTTTACTCAATTTAGTATTATCACTGCATGCAATCATAATCTCCTTTCTATGTATTTTAGATTCCTAAATTCAGTACCCTAGTCTTGATTCAAATATAAAATATCTTAAAAATCAGTAACTTAAAAATATCCAAGTTCTCAAAATTAAAACGCCCTCGAATATCCTCATCAGCCCTTTTTTAAATACAACTCCGATATTTTACAATCCTCACTATTAATTTATATTCCAATATCCTTTCCCGAAATCCTACTACGCCTTTTTCTTACACAATTACCCCATACTCTAACTAATCCTCTAAATGTAATCATTTCCAAGTTGATACTACCGGTCTCTTGATTTCGTTTCCAATCTTAGTCATATTCTTCTCTCACTCTCATGTTACTTCCTTATAATACCCTATATTTAATATCACACTAATACACCTAGCTAATATTATCACCCTCAACAACACTCACTAATACTAAACTGATACACTACACTTGTCACTTATTACTCACAAATCTTGATACATCCTGGACACTTGCATCCTCTAGGCACCCTTGGTACACAGTAACTAACTCCATAACTATACTGGTCATATGCTTGATACTTTAGGATACTAACTGGTAACTATACTCTGACACAACCTATATTCAAGTTACTAAACTACTACACTATCCAAGAAGCTGTCTCAAAACTAATGAAGGTGAGGTCCCATGAGGAACTGAGCTAGAGGAACTAAAGATATCCTTATCCTGAGCTATTAGAGCGATGGAACATAACTCAATAATAACAAGGTGGAATGATATGGACGATATGTTAAGAACCAATTTAAGATATAATCTGATAACCATATACGTCTATCCAAAATCATGTTACCCAGAATTCTCGCCACGCTAGTAAGTATAGCTGCAATAAATGATAGAGTCCATAACTAAGGTATATACCCTATAATTATGTTATCTAGAATTCTTACCGCACCAACCGGTATGGCTGTGAGAAACTCTAATAACTAAAATTAGTATACCCCAAATCAGTCTTTATGTTTTTGTAATACCAGATAGTATGGTTACAATAAACCCTAGACTCCATAACTAAAGTAGACATTTATCTTTCACACTGTCCTCATCAAATATGTCATCAGAATATACCTTAATTTAGTCCATAAAATTTATCTCGATACAAATCAAAGTCAACAACAAACACCAAGATTAAATCAACGAACAAGGAAGAGTAGACGAAAACAAGTAGAAATAGATTTCGAGATAGGGTTTAGAGTGAGATTCTTAGGGTTCGTCCCAAGAATCTCTCAAGGAGTCCTAATATGTGATTGATAACCAAACCTGCTAAAATATTCTATGACTCAAAATCCTCATCCTAGGACAGGCTCACAGTAGTATGGCTAAGCCTAAGTACTACCATAACTTCGTACTAGTTGCGACGACTGACCTGCATGGGCTACCATAAAAATGTGTCACGACTCGCACCCAGATATTCGGGCACAAATACGTGAGCCACGCCCAACCTACACTGTTGTATCGGCGCTATAACGCGGTTAAGTACCAAACAAATATCTCAAAATCTAAATGATCTATAATAACAATATGTACTCAAATCACATACAATTGAGGCGGATATGAATAAAAAAGATAGTAGTAGCACTAATCATCCAGAATCTACAAATGATCATACATATCAAGAATGTATCGCGATAAGTCCGATAACGAAACATAAATCAAAATAAGGAATAATGGCCTAGAGCTTCCAGGAGACAACTCACAGTAAATGGAACATCAAGATCTGTCTTAGCTATCATCATCATATAGTCCAAGTATGTGGAAAATAACAACTCCTAAAAATATGGTTATCCGGTCAGGATTGGAGCAAAGTACATAAACTAACAGTAGTTCCATTAAAATTGAAAAAATCTACAAAATCTATAAATACAGGATGGATAAGTAATACTAAATAGTAGAAAAGTTGAAAATTTATGTGAGCATGTCATGGTAATAATGTACTGTAAGTAATCAGGAGTACGGTGTAACAGCAGGTAATATCTAACATAGAGCATGTACTACTACTAAATAATGACTTGAGATATTAGTTTATTATGTGATCGGCTTGGTACAAGGATCAGGCTGTTCCATATAACCGGCTATGCACAAGTATAGTAATAGATCAAGCCGGCCATACATGGAAAGCTATGCACAAGTAATTTAAGATCAGGCTACACCCTGCTTGTGGTGGGGGTGAGCTGTGCACAATTAGTTTAGGTATGATCATATAATCTCCTAATATCTTTCCATCCCTCGGCTAGTATAATAGATCCAACCATGGTATGCTATGACACGAGATTCTCTAAGAGGGTAGCAAATCTCCTTAGGAATCAGTGTCAATAAAAGTACAAGAATAATAACAAGACATGCACCGGTATACCAGGATAACCAAGAATAACATCTCATGACGGGATCCAAGCTATACAAATCTGTGTACTCTCGTGTCAGGAATCAAGCATATTACTACAAACTGATATCATAGAGACTATCAAGATAATAAAAACTATCAGAGAATATACTCATCTTAATTTAGTTGGAGTCGACGTGCATGACACGAACGTGTCGATACGAAATAGGTACGATGCTATGCTCTACAAGTTGGTCCCAAGTGATGTGTAACACCCAGTTTTCTAAAATGAGAGTAATTTTGAAATTTTATATTTTAATTTATTTAATTATGATATTTATTTAATAATATGATTTTTGGTAATTTTTAATCATTTTTAAACTATTTAAATCATGACTTATGATTTTGGTGCATTGACTAGTGTAGCCTTAGAGACTGTTGACCTAGAGCCTAGTCATTGTGATTAGGATGTTTGATTAGTACATTTTAGCCTAGAGGATATTTTGGTCATTTTAGGATTTATTGGAATTTTTGGGAATTTTTATATTTTATTTTTGGAATTGTTTGATTGAAGGTTGACTAGGTTGACTTTGACTAGCTTTGACTTTGTGACCTAACCCTAGTTAAGTTGGACTTGACTAGATAAGAGATCCTAGGTTAAGTTAGGTCAACCATACTCTAGTTAGTGAAAACAATTAAGGATATTGAGTTTTGAATAGGAAGTTTTGACCACAAGCCATGACTTGTGACTTTTAAGTCATTTGTTTAATGACTAGGCCCAAAGCCCAAGACAAGTTTCAAAACCCTAAGCCCTAGGCTAAGTGGCCAGCCACCATATCCTCCTTGGGAACACCACCCTATAAATACTCTCTTAGTTTAGGGTTGCCTCTTTCTTAGGAAAGCTCAAGTCTAGAAGGAAAGGTTTGTTCCTATTCAATAAATCCCTAAAATTCCATTCCTCTTCCTTTTTCATTCAAATCTTTTCTATTAGATCCTAATCTATCTATTCTTGCTATCATTAATAATCTATTTCAGTTTGTGGTGATATTGGTGGATTGGGACATCAAGAGGAGAGCATTGAATAGGGTTTTTATTTGAAAGTTCAACAATAGGTAAATTCCTCATCCCTCCATGAAATTTTGTTTTGTCTTCATCATTAGGGAGCCCTAGGAGTCCCCTAAGCATCAGTATAGGTTTTGTGTCGGGTATCCTAAGTTTCGTGTCCATTTGGACACGTATCAGGGGTGCATCCTAGTTGTTTGTCAAAATGCCCAAGAGGGGATTTCGATCTCGTTTTTGGAAATTTTTTAAATAGGAATTTAGGTTTTGTTATTGCTTATTGGTTTCTGGTTGACTGAGGTGGAGTTTGTGTTGTGTCGGGTCGTTTTGGATACGCAACACGTACGTTTCCGCACACACAGCAGTCCCCTGCTACTCGGGGGCTGTAGCGGACACGATACGAAATGTTTTGACACAACACTAGACACGCCTCTTGGGGCAGTGACTGACATGCCACCCACTAAGTTTCAGAGGGACTCGTGTCGTATCGGACACGCAATCGCGTGAGCACGCGATTTGTACTGCACTGCACGAGCGTGCAAGTGCTGTCCGATACGAGCTTCGTGTCCTTCGTGGACACGTCGTGATGGTGTTTCAGGGACACGACTGTGTAGCCCTACTATGGGCGAACACAGGGACACGTGCACGAGGACACTGGTGTCGTGTGTCGGGTGCACGAGCCTGTGTAATGCCCGCACGACGCTGTACTGAATATACGTGTCTGTGTGTGTTTTTACCTGATTTGACACCTCGTGTCTAAATGTTTGGACACGAGTAGACTCGTGGGACACCTACATATATACACAACCCTATTTCAGTGATTAATTTGATGTTATTTGACATTTCACAATTCAAACTCAGGTTTCCCCCTTTGGACTGATACCATGCATCCAGTTGAATTTCTGAACCTTATTCTTTTTTAAAAAAACTAAAATTGGTGTTTGAATGGACATTTAGATTCATATACAAGTGTGATTACATTGCTATATTCCTGAGAATGATGTTTAAATTGTTGTTTAAATATTAATTATAATGTAAATACATGATAAAGCATGTTTGAGTTATGAGTTTAAATGGATTGGTTCATATGTTCTGTGCCTATGATTGGGTGAAATGAAAACTGAAAATCAACTTGTATACGTGTGTAATGGCTGAGATTGTGTTTTGGAATTCTGAGTTTTTCTTATGTTGTAAAACTGAGGATGAGTGAAAACCTGGAAATGGGTTTTCCCTTTTTCCTTGACAAGAGAAAACTGGGTTTTAAGTTTTAAATGTTGGGTTGATTTCAGTTTGACTTTGAATTCTGATTTGGGATCGAATTATCAGTTCTGATACTTAATACTGTGTGGCCTTAAACCTGAGATCCTTCCTCTTAAACTGGAGTTTAAACTCAGGTTTGGAGCCATAGTTGGTTCTCCCTATTTTTTTCTCTGTTCAGTGAAGATTTGAACTGTTAATAGGTTAAGCTTTTAGAAGGTAGGCCTGAGAATGTATGGAAGTCTTGACTGAGATTTGAGTTTTGCTTTATGACTGATAACTGTTTTCACTCCCCTTCATATTGGTTCTTGGACCTATGAATGGGCTATAGAATGCATAGTGAACTATTCTTTCTCCTGGGTTTTAAAGGATTAGTTAAATCAGAGTTTTGAAATAGACTGTATGGCCTATACATGAAGTATTGCATTTACCTTTCCCTCTTAAACCATTCACTGATTTCATGTGTTTCCCTTTTTGCACTGTTCTTATTTGCCCTTCACTTCACTGTTTATTTTCTGAAATTGTGGAATTCCAGGCTACACATAAACCTGAGATTCACATTGGAAGAAAACAGTTTTTTTTGGGTGTTTGAATAACTGAAATCCATTTTCCTGAGTTCCATACTGTTTAGAGCTTAAAAACCTACGTTTCATGATACCTGATATTTATACAAAGTCTAAAATTTTGTTTTGATATCCTAAGACATGTAATTGCCTTTACTGCCACTGTGTTCTCACTATTTGACACACACACACAAAACTCTGGAAAACCTGGGACTGATTCCAGGTTTTCCTCACATTCCCTTAACACCCTGCTCATTAATCACTCTCACACCCACACACACACAGTCACACACTGTTCTGTTAACCCCCCTAAAAGCCTGTCATTGACCCATGAGAGCTGTCCTAACCAGCCCTCAAACCTACCCCTTCACTCACCCTCACTCATTTTATATACACACACATTTCTCTCAAGTTTTCACACACAGCTGCACTTGTACACCCACATACAATTTCTTATGTTTCATATATGCCTACCTAATGTAGAGTGCATTAATGAAACCTCTAATATATGTGTCTATATATATAATGCAATGTGTTGTATATTGTAGGCTAATGGATACATTGTGATGTATGTTCCTAGATATATGAATATGGTTTTATATAGATGGTTACATATGTGTATTGGTTGGGGGATGCCATGATAGTAGGCTCATGGGTTGTATGGGTTATACAGTTCATGTATATGCCACATATTGTGTATAACTTGGTATTACTATATATAGGTTTTGTGTATACTGTGTTGAGAATAGGCCCAGGTAGTGTGGTATAGCTTGGTGAGACTAGATAGGGCTTGTACTACATTATTAGACTTAGTATAGCCTAGTTAGACTTGTTAGACCTAGGTTTGACTTCTTGGTTGACCAGGGTTGACCAAGAGTTGACTTTGGCCTAGATTGACCTAGAATCAGGTAGAATGCATAGCAGAGATTCATTTTATCATTTTAGACTTGTTGTGACTTGTGCTGTTCTATAGGAGACAGACACCACTCCTCGGACAGTATATTCTCTTCAGACACTCAGGCTATCAGGCGAGTACATTCTCTGACCGTTTCATACTTGTATGGATTTACATTCTTGCTCTAGATTACTGTACTTGATGCTGACACGACTGTTATCACGGATTGGTACTATATGGATCTTCTTTTGAGATGTTATCTCCTTGTATTCACTAAATACATATTGTGACGTACGTTTCACTTCCATATTGTATTTATTGAATACCCATATCCTTGTATACTCATTGTGCATATTGTACTCTCATTATCACATGAGCCCCAGGGATAGACCATTGTACACTATTGTATAACATTGTACATCCATTGTATAACATTGTACACTATTGTATAAGATAACGTAACTGGAGTAGATCCTTGTGTATTGATTGGGGAGGGGGAGTAGAATTGGTTATGTACTCAAATCCTATTGTACAATATTGTATAACTATTGTATATGTCTATTGTACACCCACGTACAATGGAGTTACCATTGCATTTTCCTAGCCCGTCTACATAACCAGATTATACTCTAAAATCACATGTTCCTTACAGTTCTTACTTATCGTATTTAGATATTTCCTGTTACTAAATCTCTACTGTTTTTCATATATCTTATTCTTTCAGCGTTTCATGTACTTTACTCTATTGCATGCTTTATATTTCCTAACTCGATATGAACTGCGTGAGATGTTTTGTGCTCGCTCTCGTCCTGACTGGACCTGTTGAAAATATTACAGAGGATGAGGAGGAGGCCTGCATAGACACCTACTATGGGACAGCTGTAGATGATTTGTGTGACCCAGATTTCCAGCCTGATCCACTAGCTTAGAGACTGTGGCTCCCTAGTCTAGGTTTACATTTTCTGTCTTCTGAGATCTGATTGTATATATTCTTTTATTTTCAGTATTAGAGACTTGTATTGAGTTGGATGTTCAGTTTGTATGGCAGTAGACACTTAGACTCTTTCTCTCTGATTGTATCCTGTGGATCTTTTATTCCAGTATCTATCTATCTTTATTTTTCATTATTCTGCCTTAGATGTGATTGAGACTGTATATTATTATGTCACCTCCATTCGGAGTGTATATACTGTACAGGTACCTTTATATTGTTAGATGATTGACCTAGGACAGCGTTCTACCGCCGACACTGCGGCGTAGGCTGGGCGTTGTTACGTTCTCGTACCCTCACAGTGGGTGCGGGTCGTGACATGATGGCACAAGCGGTTCCATTGAGTCCAGAATAGTCCAAATAACCTAGTTTGGTATATAAAAGTCCAAAATCAGAGTTGGCACGATTATCGAATCAAGAAATAGAAAATGACTATAATAGTCACGATTTATGATTTCATAATCAGCAAAAATTTGTTTAATAAATATAACTATTTTTAAAAAATAGTTTGATAGTTAGCAAAAATAAATATTTTAGAAAATACAAAAAATCATATTTAGGTCAAATCACATTTGAAATATCATAAAATAATATAATATATATATTTTGGTCAAAACAATCTTTGGGAAAATATCTAAAAATACTATAAATATACATATACAGTCAAACACATATTTAAAATGATTGCTAATTAATCAGATATTTGTAAAATATTACTAGCTAAAATATAAATAATGTCCAAAAATATTTACTAACTAGAATATTGATTAAATAAAATGTAACTCAAATCTTAACTGAATATTATAAACTAAAATACTAATTAGAAAACGGTATATATACATATATTCATACAAGTACATGTATACCATATACTAAGATGCCTACTGATATAATCATGAAAAAATATTTTATAAAAATGCTAATGGGCTCAAGCCCAAATAATAACTTCAGCCCAAAAATTTGCAAGCCCTAAACCTATTGCCATTAATAATAAGGATACTAATGAAAATGAAACCCCTAATTAACTAACCTAATAGGGGCTGCTGTCCCTGTCAATCCCTAAATCCTAAACGGATTAAAACCTAATTTATATCATTAACCCTATTAATAATATCATTAATAAGGGAAAACTATCACTAATCAATTTATATTAAGAGGGGGACTGCTGATACCCAAAACTCAATTAATTTCCAAACTCTAATTAAAATGGGGAGAAGCTGCTGTTTTTCCCATTAATCCAAAATTCCTATAACGAAAGGGAGAGAAGAGAGAGAAAAGGAGATCGGGGAGAGGGGAGCTCGTAGGAGGGTCTTGCCCAGGTGCGGCCGACAGAGCTGTGCAGCGGCGGCTGCTGGAGGTGGGAGCTGGGCAGACGGCGCTCGGCGCTACTCGTCGGTGCTAGGCATTGGACGGAGCACTGCTTGGTGCGGTGCTCGAACGAGGGTGGTCGGGGTTCAAGGACTCGCCGAGCGTTGGGGAGAGCTCGATGGCGTCGGGAGATGGTCAAACACCATATCCGACAAGAGTGGACGCACGGACGGAGGAAGGAGGACCAGGTCGGGAGCTGGAGGGCGACGGAGATGCGGCTGCCGGTGAGAGCAACCTAGGTCAGGAATTAGGTTAGGGTTATTTTCTTTTGGGTTTTTGTTTTGTGAAGGCGATGAATGTGCGGTCGCTGGCTGGTAGTAGAAGTTATGGGAACGGCCGGGAAGGAGTGAGGCGGAGGTAGTGGTCGTGAAGATGGTGGTGGGATTTTTCTCGTAACGGGGATGAACGGACGGAGCCGAGGCGATGTTGATGATGGTGATGGTTTGTGAGATGGTGGCTCATCCGAGTAGCGTGGTAGTATTACTGTGGTGGTGGTACGGGCTGCCAGAGAGGGAGACGTGGTGAATGAGGTGTTTGTGGAGGCGATGGTGATGTAGGGGATGGCCATAGTTGTAGTGGTGATGTTGGTCGACAGGGAAGCAGCGCTCCGACGATGGCCGGAGAGGCCGGGACAGATCTGCAGATGGGTTGGCACTTTACAACAAAGTGGAAGTGGTGGCGAAGATTGTGTAGGAATTAGGGGGTGTGTATTTAGGAAATGCTATGTAAAATGTAAGGGAGTCCCCAATATTTATAGGGTAGTATAGGAAATCCTAGTGACAAAGTTGTAAATATAATAAATGTAGGAATACTAGTAGAAACCAATAACAACTAACCCTAATACTAACTACTAACAACTAGTTAAACTAATTATTAGCTAATTGGAATTTAGCTACTAACTACCAATTACTTAACTAAATTTGAAGCCCTAGCCCACAATCCAAGTCCGAACTTGGTAGACTAGAATTAGGACCGAAATGGTCTTAGCCCAATACAAAAGAAAAACAGTTTATAATTCACTATAACTTAGGATTAAAATAAAAATAATAAAATAGTAATAAATGTCTATTTAGTTAAAAATAATATTTTGACAAATTATTTCTTATATAAAAGTAAATATTTATAAGTTATAGACTTTCTCGAAATGGACATGAAATTATTTGGAATAAATACCATATAATTTAGTTTTCTCAAAACCAAAGATCCAAAAAAATACTGTTAGCATATTACGATAAAAAATATACTTCATATTAAAATTCAAGATTTCAAAGATTTAGGAAAGTTCAAAAAAAAATAATTTTTTAACAATTCGAAAAAATTCCAGAATTTGGTTAACGGAGGTTACAAATTATCTGTTCGAAGAATCTTTACATGTACTCCAAACTGGGTCTTCACATTTGTCGAGAAGTCTTGAAAACATTTGTACACCTCAGATTCTTCTTTATCACATAGATCGAGGTCATATGTGAGTAGCAATCAATGAAAGTAACAAACCATCTGAATCTACTGTAGGACACGGTCCCCAAACATTAGAACGAACTAGTGCAAATATTTTAAAACTTCGAAGATCGACCATTTTATAAGTAGAACGTGGATGTTTCTCAAGTTCACAAGCATTACAAAATAACCTTTTTTGTCTGCTTTATTCATTGTCTCAGGTTCTAATTTATTCAAACTATCAAAAGATAAATGCTCCAATCTACAATATTGAAGCATTGCTTCTACCTCTGCCCTCCACTAACAGTAGCGGCAAGCATTGTAGCCTTCCTGTCCTATTACCAAAGGCCATCACAGTTGATGCCAGTCCCAAGCCTTTCCCCGTGTCCTTCTCCTGGAAAGAACAAATATCTCAATAAAAAAGAACAATGCAATTAATTGGTCAATGAGAGAGCTAATAGAAATTATGTTGACCAGAAATGAAGGAACATGCAATACAGATGATAGAGTAACATATGAAATACAATGGATCAAGCTAATACCCGTGATGGGTTGGGATGTCCCATCAGCAGTCGGAACTGTCTCAAGATGCATATGCTTGCTTGGATAATATAATACAAACTCACTAGATGCACCTGTGATATGCCTAGATGCACCTGAGTCTACGATCCAATCAGTATGAGATTTATTAGATCCAAGTGCCTGAACCGGGATACCTTTGCCTATATAAGCGTAACCAGTAATGTTACCAAGGTAGATAGTATCAGCAAGATCCTGAGTGGCCTGTCCCTTGCCTTTAGACCTCTCAACCTGAAGTTTGAACTTCCTCCAACTCTCTGGCACATCTGTGTCAAAGTTTATGAAATGCTTACTAAATAAGTGGTAGTCCCTTAACTCTAGGTCCACATGCACAACAATAAAAATATAACTAACACTTTGTATCATGTATAACTGGAAGCACAGTAAAGTAAACCATAAGCAGTAAACATGAATGCAACTGGATGAACTAGAAATAGACAAGATATGGAATATATATAAGTAGCAAATATGGCAAGGTATCTTGTCTGGTGGTGTGCGACAATCTGACATGTCCCAATTTTTTCAATAGCCATGGTCGATATGAAGGGGTCCAAATTCGTGAGAAAAATAGGAACGCATGATCAGTCACGATTATCGACGATAACAAAAAGGGAATTTGCAGAGAGAAATACTTATACTATTTTTAGAAAATATTTATAATATTTAAAACTAGATTTTTATTAGTTAAAATATTTCTAGGAAATACTTGTAAATCAAAATTTATTTTACGCTAAAAACTCTAAGTTTGTCAACGATAGGATTTTAGGTGCTATGTTTTTATTAGTCAAAAATCAACAAAATCATTTTAGGGTATAAAAATCAATTTTGTCAAAATACACTTTTTTTGTGTTCAAAACTATAGTTTAAATAGATAGGAAATATAATACTATTTCTAGGATTTCTAAATCCACTTTAAAAATCAATATATGTGCAATAATTAAAGCCCAAAATATTTCAAGTCGAAAATAATTTTAATCAAACAAATAATCATATTTAAAGGCCCAAAGTATATATATATATATATATATATATATATATATATATATATATATATATATATATATATATATATATATATATATATATATATATATATATATATATCATTTAACCAGCCTTAATAGGCCCAAGGCCCTTAACAGCCCAACTAAATCCGCAAAAAGAAAAAAAAAAGAAACTTCTTCTTTTAGCCTAAGAAGAGAGAAGTTGAGAGTTGTGAATGGAAAGGGAGAGGAATAAGAAGGAGGAAGCAAGGAGAGGAAAGAAACTCGGGAGAGGGAGATCGCTTACCAGAGAAGCTCATCGGGGAAGGCGCACGTGCGTGATACTGCTCGTGTAGACGACACGGGAAGAGGGGTACGCACTAGAGAGCGGCTCCAGGGAGGCTCAGTGATGGGTCAGTAGGCAGATTTCGGTGGTCCGGGATAGCTGCGGCGTAGTCGACGCATCCACGTGAGGAGGGTGACGCTCAGTACGACGGAGGTAGGTGCAGATCCGGATGGCGCCGGGTATGAGGATGGCTCCAGAGCCCTAAGCAGAGGTAGATATTGGCACAGTGATTTTGACATATTAACTATAATTAATATTCATACCATTTTAGATCTATTACTCTACAGGAACAAACAAGTCATTCAAAGCTAGAAGGAAAGAAAATTCGAACACTTACAAAAGCAAATTGTTATCGCCCTTAAAGAAGACGTATGATGATAGCAAAAGAATCCACGATCAAAATCTCCTATGTATCTCTATGTGTCTGTAAGTGTTTGGGAAGTCATGTAAATACTTAAGCATGGATGACAAACTAAAAAGCTATAGTATTCTAATTAGTACTTATGAAGGAAAGGAAAATCCGTCAGATTAATATGGATGACCGCTAGATCATTCGATTGGAAATAGAAACTTTCGTTGACTTATTTGGATCATCCGACGGTCTTCCAAAATTATCCTTTGGATAATCTGAATTGAGACAATAACTATTTGTTGTCTCATTCGGATCATCTGATAGATTTTTGCAGATCTCCTTCGGATAATCCGAACTGAGACAACAAGTTTTTGTTGGCTTATTCGAATCGTCTATCGGATCTCCGATATAATCCGTCGGATAATCCGCGTGCATTGGTGGCTATTTTCAAATTCAAATCCAACAACCAACTGTCAGAGCAATTAATGCATCCAATGGCTCTATTTCTAGCCATTACTGTTTAGTCGGATAATCCGAAGGATTTTTGGTTTAATTCGTCGGATAATTCGACTGGCTGAAAATGCTCTTTGTGCTTTTAGATTTTTATAAATAGACTTCCTCTTTCTTTACAAAGACCCAATCCACTTGAGCCTTAACTTTCTCATCTACCAAAGAGCTCCACCATTACTCTACAAAGCTTTAATTTGTCAGCTATCAAAGTGCTAGAGTATTCAAGAGTTGTAACTTAGATCTTCAAAGTGTTTAAGAAGATCAAAATATTTTTCTCTCAAGTTTGAAGTTGACGAGACTTTGGAGGAAAACTCGTGCGTTTGAAGTTGACGAACATTCGGAAGAAAATTCGTGTGTAAGAAGTCGATGAGTCTTCGGATCAAAGCTCGTATTGTACTATTTACTCAAATAGTAGATTAACGCCGGAGAGAGTTCCTGGACTGGAGTGCCCCTTGGAAGGATACCAAGATACATCGAGTGTTTGATTATCTCTTCTTTAAATTTTTATTTAAATTGCTTATTATTATTGGTAATTATTTTATTACCCTATTTACCCCCCTCTAGGGTTCTACAATAATGTCGTTGAAACTCCAGAAAACAGCAGCTTCAGCTAGATCTGGGGTGGATGCCAATGCAGATCTATGGTGGAGGTACCACAGGTGGTTGCGTGGCAGGGGATGGACGCATACACCGCAGTTTTGTTGAAGGGACGCGGTCGGTGGACACGGAGGCGATGGCTCTGACAGTTTTTGTTGGTGGTTTTTGTTTGGGACAGAGGGGGGTGAGGTCGGAATGTGCGATAGTGAAGGGGTTGTGCTGGTGTTAGTGGTGACGGGGTGTGGAGGTGCACGGAGATGGAAGTCAGGGCTATGGTTGAGTTGGCAGGGACGGGAAAAGAAGTGGTGGTGGCTGCGGTCAACTCGCCAGCAGGCGACGACGGCACAACTCTGAGCAACTAGATTAGAAGTTAGCGTTAGGGTTAATATTTTGGGTTTTGGGTGTTGTGTTGTCCTGCATGACACGGACACGAGATACGTTTGGGATTGTCCGAGTGTGTCAGACACTATAATTGCTACATGTAAATATAATAATCAAAATATTGGAAAGATACATGGGGTCGGACCCGAAGCCAACATAGGCTAACACGGTGAAGGTGGACATCGACACGGTGCATGGACACAATTATGGGTAGAGGATCCTAGCTATATAAGGGTTAGGACCGCCTTAAACCCCACTAGATAAATCTTACCTATAATTTAAATCAATTTAAAACTAATTTAGTAAAATCTAAACTCCAATTTAAATTACCATAATTATTTAAATATTAGTCTCCAATAAATTAAAAATACCCTTTTTATAAATTTAAAATAATTTTAAATGATTTCTAAAAGTCAAATTTTTTAAATATATATGAATTAAATTTTATGTACATCGTATGCAAAATAGTATATATTATTTACATAAAAGAAAAACATTATTTTCTAAATTATCACATATACTTGTTGTCACGACCCGTACCCGGAAATCGGGCATGAGTCGTGGGTACGTCCAGCCTTCGCCGCAGCATTTATGGTAGAAAGCTGTCTAACAACATATAAAATCCCATCCCCACAATAATGTATGAGCTCGCATTGATAAGACATTCAGAGATAGGAATAATATGGAATCTAAACTCAATCACATCCAAACTAAGATAGAGAGATCTAGAATATATCATGAAACATAATCCAGCGTCAAATCACAAGCCAACAAAACTAGAGAAATACCAAGTCACCAAATATAATATATACAGACCTAAGTATGAATTCCGGAGACAAATCTGGATCAAAAAGTAAAATATAAGCTAAAACTAGAGCTAATCATCCTCTGCTGGCATCGCGACCTCTACTACGGCCTGGTCCTCCGAAATAGCTAACTCAGTCTCAGGTGCTAGATCCTCTATCAGACCATAATATGTGGGGCAACAAGCTTTAACTTGTCGCCTAAAAATGAGATTATTCAGTCAGGATTGGAGCAAGTACAAACATTGAGTACAGTTCATAACATAATGACTATATAACAAGAGTTAGGATATGTGAAAATAGGGTAAACATACGAATATGTAAAACTAAGTAGCAGTTTAGGCAAAATAGTAAAATATGAGAAACATGTAATAATAATATGAACATAGTGAACAATGTCAAATTCCTAACTTCTAGGCGTTATTTGAAATACCATGTTCAACATGTGAATGGCTCGGGTAATACGACAAATCGCACGCGATGAGGTGCAATTGCTATCCATACGATACGACAAATCACACGTGAAATGTGTGGTTTCTATCCGAAAGATTAGACACAGAGAACATCTAGGGTGTCCACAAGTCTAATGAGGTATTTTTCTGCCCGACACTAGCATTCATGGATTTAATTCACGTAGGTAAGATGCATAAATAAGGGTAATCACGATAAGATACGAATCACGGGTAATAATGAAGTAAGTCCATAGAATACTAATCACATGTAACAAAAGTGACACAAATACGATAGGAATATCTAAATCATGAAATAAAGATATTATCAGGAAATAAAATGAAATCAGTACATGTACTTGCCTGTACTCTCAGCTGGAAACTAGGTCGAATCGGTGTCCAAATCGATGCATAGTAAACCTATATTAGTTAAACCAAAAGAAAATCAATATTGGAGATTAAATATGATTGTGTAGCCTATTTCTAGATTTCATGGTCTTTTTTAGGTTATTACATGTGTTACCTAACGTATGTCTCTCTCTCTCTCTAAAATATATATATATATATATATATATATATATATATATATATATATATATATATAGAAATATATATATATATATATATATATATATATATATATATATATATATTTTATATATATATATATATATATATATATTTTTTTTTTTCTATATATATATATATATATATATATATATAAAATATATATATATATATATATATATATATATATATATATATATATATATATATATATATATATATATATATATATATTTTATGTCTCTCTCTCTCTAATATATATATATATATATATATATATATATATATATAAATATATATATAGAAATATATATATATATATATATAAATATATATATATATAATCAAGAACCTTAGTCTAGTATACATTACCTCTTGTATGTATTTCTGCCCATAGCATATGTGCAAACCAAATTATATATAACCATACTCTATAAGTCATTTTCCGTAACCATGTACCCAAGGTGATACCTATATGCCCAATCACTACCTGTCATGTTCTAACTTTAGGTATACCTACCTACACATACCTCTACACCTATACACTAAAACACACACAAAACTTATCACCAATACCCTCACCTGTGTCCTACACTACCTATGCACACTAGTGCAGGCTGCACGTATCCCTTATCCTCACCTACACATGAAGGTAACCCAGGTAACACACTGTTTCACTGCACAAATGGGCCATACACACACAGATTAACACTAACTCATATTACACTGTTACACATTACACTTTAACACTCACACTCCTGCACATGCCCACACATGACACCCACTACCACTCACTATCTATGTGTTGCACACATGATACAATGTCTACTGATTTCCCAAAACTTGCTGCTATATTTCCCCCATCAGGTTTCTCCTTATGACACTCCAATCCTGTGTACTCATATGTCTGTTTACTCTTCCTATAGTCCTTGATACACAAAGGGATTAGCTCACTGCTATGGTATCCACACACATATCTGTTGCCTAGACACACGTATATCGCACACACACATGTACTTGTCATGATCACTCAAGAAATTGCTACACACAATAATCTGCTACACTGGCACACACACTCTATATTGCATCATTAGGATGCTACCTATTGTTCACCTACACACTCTGTGTCACTAATACACATACCCACAAGGTCACTGATACTCTTCTGTCATGCACCAAACAGTAAGGTAATTCCTTACTAAGATCCCTTACATACTCATTGGGTGGTACCCCTCCATGTGTTTTGCTGCTCACAGGAGCTTACTCTTATCCCTACAGTACACACACTGACATAATACACATTTTTCCTTATGGCACTAATACCTTACTATCACTCAAAACACACACACTGCTATAGAGGTTTTACTGCCCTACCTATACAAGAAAACACACACACACACTATCTCTCATAAGTTGCACACAAATACACTCACAACTTGCATAAGAGTTTAATTGTCACTTGGTATCAGTCGCCACAAAGGCTCATCATATATGAACCCTCATCTATTTCCTGCATAGAAATCCTCACTGGTACACAAATGTTTCTCACTAAATACACACACATTCACACAAACATGATATGTGCAAGAACTCACTGTTCACTAATGTGTAAACCTATACAAGCATCTACTCACACATGAGATCTTTCTGCACATATATTAGGCACCACACTTACACTTACCCATGAGGTTATTCTCTGGCACTGTACTGCACTCACTAGTGCGTAGATCAAATCCAAGTCTATGGGTTAGCTGTTGTAAGGCAGTTGCCACTGCCTTCTACATAAAATCCCAGGTCTGTAGGTCACTTTAAGACCCAACACCAGCTGCCTAATGCCTTGTGGTGGTCTGACATGACCCTACATCATCTATATTGATACATATAGTGTCCCTATATGCAATATGATTGCATCACACAATACCCCAAATCTGCATTAACTTTCCTGCACACATACAGGGATACACCACCTAACATGAGCTCTGGTACAACCCTGCAGTACACTTACTACCTCATACACTCATTTGCAACATTCCATTATTAACCCTAGCAGTCCCCCAACTGTTGCACATGTAGGACTCTCACCTGCACACACTCCTGTACAATTCCCTGTACCTGTAGTTTACACATGCCACACAGGAAACCCCCATCTAGTTCCTGCCTATAATCCCCTGCTATTGGCACATACAGGCAGAGACCAGTGCATTCATAAAGTCTTTTCTGATATATATTTACCTAATCCTCTATATACCCATGTAACAGTTATCCCCCAACTATTTTTTTTATATCCATATAAACAAATACATATATCTAGATAATCCTATCATCCTATCTATGGATACATGTCTATATCTTGTACAAACTGATACCAATACTGACACCTGCCACTTTATACTCACACCCACTATAAGAAACCATGGTATCTTACAACGGTCGAAAACCATTATAAAAACAATATAACCCGTTGCAAAATCAATCTGCATCAGTTATTAGAACCATTATGAATTCGACCATTGCAGATTCCTCTTGCAACGATTATAGAAGGTTTGTACAACGTTTCTATAAATAGTTGCAAATAACGTATTATGCAACGGATCTTACGTTAATGCGTAACGGTTATATTTTGTTGTCAATAATATATTTGACAACGATTAAGTGTAAATATTGAGTAATGTACGATGGTTGATAGCTGTTGCCTAAAATGTTTCATGCAATGGTTAAATTTTTTTGTGGATTTAACAGTCAATATCAAATACTTTTTTACTACCAATGGGGCTCGAACTCCCAACCTCTTGGATCACATGCCTCCTCTCTACCACTAGGCTAAAGGCTCTACTTATATATATATAATATATATGTACTTATATCATTTTCATCAATTGAAAATTTTGGATTGATGTTAAATATTAATTATCTAATATTTTTTGTTAGAGAACAAGGAACAAATTAATACGAGTAATTCTAATGCTTAAATCCCTATTGTGTATAAACACAATTTAAATTGGACAATCAATTTGCAACGGCTATAAACGAACTGTTACGGGATCAATATTTTTGTAATAGTTGTTTATTATTTTAACAATGGTTATCATAAACGTTGTTATTAAACCAAAAAAATGCAACTAGTAGCATAAATCGTTGCACAATCATTACAAATAATAAGCCCACTCACAACATGTTGCGAATTTTTTTGCACAACTGTTGCTAACAATGAGCCCTTTTATAAGGCTTTATGTAATCATTACAAAAAATTTGTAGCAAATACTTAAAATCCTTGCATAACTGTTGCCCATTCAACTAACTTTGACAACACTTTCATAAAACTGTTGCTTGACTGTTGTAAAAAAGAAAAACGTTTATCAAGCGTTTATGAACCGTTGTAAAAAGTGTATTAGGCGATGGTTAATCTCTAACTATTGCAAATATCTTTAATTTAAAAATAGTTATTTCAACCGTTACATAACTATTGCAAATTATAGTTTTAGTAATATCCATATAAGTGTTGCACTAAAAAAATAAAAAAATAAGCGTTGCACTAAAACCGTTGCAAAATAGGGGTATTTTTTGTAGTGACCATTCCCATATGCTAGGATAATCTCATACACCTACATGTATCCCTTTAGTCCCACATGTATACATATGATGTATCCACTTATAATACATATATACACTAGCACACAATGCACATGATATATACGTCATAATTATGATACAAAATGCTCCATGACATGTGAATATACTTCACCATCCCCAAACCCCTACCTCGATATGACAATATCAATTAGTATGCTATCGAGCTCGATAGAGACACATTTAGGAATTTGTCCATTTGGTCAAGCGTATCCCACCATGTCATGACACAACCTTTGATACCATAGTTAGGACACATGGACCAAAACCTACACCAAAACATGACACGAAATCCCTTTGAGGACTTATATCAAACACTTGGTGGTCACAATCCCATAGCTACCAAAATGTCACCATTTAAACCATGGATCTATAAGGAATGAGTTTTCTAACACCTATTTCATCACCTGGAGGTTGGATTAGCCATTAAAGAGGTCTCCTATATGAATACTTGAAATTTAACCATGGAAAAGAGAGAATAGAGAGTTATTCATATGGAATGGTGCCTTCACAAAGACCCACAAATTTGGTGAAGAGGGAAGAAGAAATAGCTATCAAAACTTTGCTAGAGCCTCCACTAAGCTTTTTTGAGCTCTCCAACTCCTTAGCACACCAGGGAGAATAATGGGAAGAAAGTTTAGAAGAGAAAGGGAAGAAAGTTTAGAAGAGAAATGGAATGAAAAAATGATGGGAAGCCCTAATCAAAAGGTGGCCGGCCATATGGGTTTGTGTGGGTTTAATTAGGGTTTGGTTAGGCCCTAATCTCCTTCATGGTAATTAGTCAGTAGAAGGGTTTTAATGGCAATGAGTGGTTTGGCCCTAATTTAATATTTGCTCCTAATCTTGCCATGACTAGGGTTCAACTAAATAGAAATTCCTAATTTATGAACAAAAATTAATTGTCATGCTAATAGCACACTAATGACAAAATTTAATTTGGTCGAAAATAACCCTAACGAAAAATGTGGTAGTGACAACTCTACATCCCTTAGAAAAATTTTGTCCTCGAAATTTAAAGATAGGCATGATCATCAATGAAATCAAAGCATGATTAAAGATATAGTCAAAATCACCTTAGCACGATCAAAATCAAAGTCAACGTCGTATTGGCATGATTAAGGATAAGGTTGAATATAGTCATGATCAATTACAATCGAGATCACTTAGTGTAAGCCCACTTCCCAATTTTTTAATTTTTAAATTTAATTTATTTTTTGTTTTATATATTTTCTAGTTAGAAAATAAATTTTATTTTTTATTCTATAAAGATGTTTGTATTGGCGAAGGAATTTCTCAAACTATTTTTTTAATTTTGATTTTGTTTTTATAAAAATATATACCTTTAAACTTACTAATTTTCTATTATCAATTATGTTTAAGTTTATATTTATAAAAATCTATTTTTTAATATTATTGAATTATTAGATATTATTGGAGTTAGGTGTGGTCAATTCTAAATTATGATTGAATATAGTCTTAATTTATTACTATATTATTTTAGATGAGATTTGTATGAAAATATACATTTAGGAATATTTGAATTATTCTCGTCAATATTTTTGATATTTGATTTTATGAAATATAAAGATTATTTAAAATATTATATATTATTTTAAAGTAATATTATTATGATTAATTATGGATTGGGATTATGTCAAATCTAATTTAATTCATGGAAGGACTTAATTCATTGAATCTAATCCTTCCTTATTTAGGAAATCTTCTATCTCCTATATAAAAGAAAGTATCCCTTTTCTTTTTCCCACCAACCCAATCACTATTATGGTCAATTATGAATTGAGATTTGATCCATATAGTTTTGAGAGTGATTTGATTTGAATTTAATGGAAAAATTTATTCATTATATTCTTGACCCTTCAAAATTAGGAAATTAAGTCAATCTCCATCTATTTAAGGAGTCCCTATTCTTCTTCCAAAACCAAAATCCTTCCAATCTAGTCCTAATTAAGGAATGGCTATCCTTTATATAAACCTATTGAACCTATGTCATCTCCCATATTTTCTTTTCCAAAATTTCTCTATTTTTCATCCAAAATAGGCCAAAATTCGTCATAAATTCAGCCTCACTTTTTTGAAGCTATAGCAACTTCGAGAAGCCGTTGTGACAAACTTTGACGTCCTTTTTATGTGCCCTTTTTTTGTTAGAAGCGTATCGAGGTTAGATTTCCTATATTTCATTTTCTGTAGTTATTTACGTGAATTTTTGGAGATTTATTTCAGTGTCGGTTGTCTAAAAATTGATGCATCGTATTGTTTTTGAGATTCTGGGAGATCCCTAATTCCATTTTGCAATCTATTTGAAGTTTTGGAAAGATGACATGAAGATATAATTTTTTCAAAAATTCAAAAATTAGTTTAATATTTTATTTTATTCGTTGAACTCAGATTTGATTGATAATTCACCGATTTGGTCACGATTAGCCATAAAGACGACTTTGGAGTTTCTCTATATTAGGCTTATCTGGGAATCATTAGATGCTATGGATTTCGACATCATTATCTCTTCGGACCAATTAGACTATAACTTTTGACCTATTTTGTGCCAACATGATCAAGTTACACAACAACTGCAACTTAACTTATGGCAAGTACACTATTGCTTTATGTGCTTCTTACATTATAATGCTATCTTTACTGTGTTTCATTGAGTATCCTGTTGAGACACGATAGGCTCGATTGTATTATTGTTTATTTATTGACCGTTTAGTGAGTCCGGAGGGAAAATGCTAAGTAAACAAGTGAACAAACCCCAATGAATGTTTAATGAATGATAGCTAAGTCATACATCTTACGTATGGGTTAGCCGTACCAAAAATGAATGATAGTCGTCGTATAATGTACCGTATTAGCCAGTCGTTCACATGTCGAAAAGTATTTCAAACATACTGTCTGTTTATTGTATATGTTCATTGCTAGTTGTCTTGTTTATTTATGTTCTTGCTAGTGGTTCTTGTGCATGTTTTTTGTTTTCAGTTCATCTACATGTTTCTTTATTTTCTACTGCATCTTTACTGTTTAGCTTATTTTGTATTTGTTGGCCCATTGGTCATATGGTCAAACTGATTTTAATAATTGATCAAACTCTGTCTCGATATATGGAGCTAGTCAGGACATCTCGGACTCTTGGACATGATCAAGAACGGCTATCTACTCAGTTCAAGACCGAAGCATTGTTTGCCTGTTCGAGTCTGTATTTCTTTGAGCAATGTAATCTTTTATTTTATTGAGTCTAGAAATACAATGTACACTGAGTCGTACTAGCAAATAGGCTATTCCAAAATGATTTAAAAATGTTTTTAAAAATGTCCTTAGTTTTGAAAAACATTCATATTTACAAAAACTCCAAAAAGGTTTTCAAAATTCCCCAAAATCTATTTTGAAAAACCCTAACCTAACCCTGACAGAACTCGGCCAGAGTTCGGCCAGAGTTCGGCCAGAGTTCGGTTAGTGGCCGTTTTGTTTTTGAATTTCGTCCTCCTGCAGTTGCGGATTTGACCGAGATTTGCTCATCGAGTTCTGCCCGAATTCTGCCCGAATTCTGCCAGAATTCTGTCTTTGGAACTCCTATAAATAGAGAAGGATTTCGATTATTTTAACTCACTCATTCACTTTCAATCTTCTCTCTACTTAAAGCTTTCAGTCTTCCAAAGAGTTTTTCTCGAGCTTTAATTTTCAGATCCCAAGCCAGTTATAATCCTCTAGTCGATTTGCCAGTGCGGTGCGGTCTAGAAGTTTCTGAGTGATTGTAATCAGAAGGCTTGATAGAAGAATACCACTTCACAATTGAAGTTGGACGAGTTCTTCGTATCAAAGCTCGCATTGTAGAAGTTGCAAGGACTTCGTAAGAAAACTTACAGTTTTGCCAATAGTGGATTCAACTGGTAGCAAGAGTTCTACCGACTGGACTAGTCCTCAACAGAGGGAAACCAGTATACATCGCTGTCTTTGTATTTGCTTTCTTATCTCTGCTTTTATATTATTTAGTTGTGATTATTATTCTGTGATCTTGCTGCTAACAATTTTTAATTAGCATTATTCTGCTGCTAACTCTATTCACCCCCTCTAGAGTATTCTGCTTTACGATTTTGTTCCTATAATTGGTATCAGAGCGGGTGTTACAGGTAAAGCAAGGTAACATTACAATTATTTATTCATTTAATTAATTGTTATATAGATCACCGCATAATACATGGCAACTGTAAAATTCACAAGTGAAGGCCAGGCCACAAACAGACCTCTACTGTTTGATGGTACGAATTATACCTATTGGAAAACACGGATGAGTTTCTTCTTAAAATCACTTGACTTTGATTTATGGTCTATTGTTATTGATGGCTATCAAAAGCCACCTCGTATAAATGTTGATGGAGTTTTAATTGAAAAATCCCATAACAGATATACAGAGGAAGAAAAGAAAAAGGCCATTCTTGACGCACGTGCTATTAACGCTTTATTTTATGCTTTAGACAGAACTGAATTTAACAGGGTGTCTATCTGCACAACTGCTAATGAAGTATGGAAGCTTCTTGAAGTCACACATGAAGGCACGACTCAAGTCAAAGAATCAAAGGTCAGCAGACTTACTAAGGAGTACGAGGCGTTCAAGATGAAGCCCAACGAAACAGTTACTCATATGTTCGAGAGATTCTTAGATATTGTAAATCCTTTGTCCTTCCTAGGCAAAGATTACAGTAACCATGAAAAGATTCGCAAACTCCTGCGAGCACTTACAAAGAACTGGATTCCGAAGGCTACTGCAATCATTGAAGGAAACGACCTCACTACCATGACACTCGAAGTACTCATGGGTAAGCTACTCACTCATGAACTGGAGCTACAAGATTTTGAAGAGCCTACACCAAAGGAGAAGACGATCGCTTTCAAGGCTCAGTACAGAAAAGCTGCTGAAGGTGATTCAGACAGCAGTGAATCTGATGCTGAAGATCAAGCACTCCTAGCAAGGAAATTCAAAAGATTCATGAGATATGAGAAGAAAGCCAAAGAAAACAATAGAAGCAACAACTGGTATCAAGATGATGCTGTCTGCTATGGCTGCAAGAAGAAGGGACACATGAAGAAGGATTGGCCTATAAATTCATCATCAAGCAAGAAGAGCAACAGGCATGAGAAAGGGAACCTGAAGAGATCAACATCTTGGAAGTATGCCAATACCAGCATATGGCATGAAAGTGAAGCCAGCGACTCAGAAGATGAACAATCAGAAGACGCTGCAAATGTATGCTTTATGGCATCCGATCAGGTACTCTCTGAACCTATAGTTGATACATATGATGACTTCATCTTTGAGCAATTAGGAGAAGCCTTCAGTGAACTGATAAGTGATTACAGAAAACTGTGTAGCAAATATCAGACCTCTAAGAAGGTACTCAAAGAGTACAAAGGTGAAATAAGAAGACTTACCGACCTACTAGCTGACGTTAGAGATAATGTTAGTGAGTTTGGTGAGCTTTCATCTGTCAAGCTCTTATTACACGAGACTATCAAGTCATCCGAAGAAAAAGACAAGGTTATTGACCAACTGAAAGAAGAACTTTCTAAAGAGAAGAAAAGTCTTCAATGTGCACAAGTCAGAATGGAAGCACTCACTTTTGACTATACTAAGTTGTATGACACTTCCAAAAGATTGGAAATTAGGTTAGGAAAACAGCCTGAGACTGCTGCTTCCTACCCTAACACGTGTCACTTACCGAATAATCGGAACATTCCCAAACCAAATACTGTCAGACCTAACCATATCAAACCTTTATCCCAAAAGGTTAAGCCCAAACAGGATTATAGGTATGCTTTCTTCTATACTAGAAAACCTAAACCTACCAACCATGCACACCACTCAGCTTTCAACACTCAACATGCACAATGCCATTATTGTGGCCACACTAGTCATATTTCTCCTGCATGTAGAATCAGAAAGCTTATTGATTTAAATATTTACGCATGGATACCAAAAGCTAACATCTCAGGACCCTACAAGAAATGGGTACCAAAAGTTTCATCTATAAATTATTTTGTAGGTGGAACACCTTTCACATGCTAAAAGAAAATGGATCCTCGACAGCGGTTGTTCACGGCATATGACCGGTGACGCTACATTATTTGCAACACTGTCAAAGAAAAAGAAGGAAGGCTATGTCTCCTTCGGTAACAACTTGAAAGGGTATATCATTGGTATCGGTGATGTTGGTAAGTTTTCCTATCCTGTGATTAAGGATGTCTGTCTGGTTAGCGAGTTGAAACATAATATACTCAGCCTAAGTCATTTAGCTGATCATGGTTATGGCATCAACTTTGGCAAAGACAAATGTACTATAGTTGATAGCTCAACTGGTAGTACTATCTTTGAAGGTATCAGGGAAGACAACATATATGTTTTCTATTTGTTGGAAGAAACTAACATTTCAGGTAGATACTTAATGGTTAAAAGTGATGAGAGTCATATGTGGCATATGAGACTCGGTCACGCAAATATGGACACAATCTCAAGATTATCCACGAAGAAGCTAGTACGCAGTTTACCGGACATAACATTCAAGAAGGATTCGGTATGCAGCCAATGTAAAAAGAATAAAGCTACCAGATCCACATTCAAGTCAGTAAACGCAGTATGTACTACTAGACCTCTACAATTGCTATATATAGACTTATTTGGTCCTAGCAGAGTTGTTAGCCTCGGAGGTAAGTTAATACTTTTGTAATTGTAGATGATTACTCTAAATACACGTGGGTATACTTTTTGACACGCAAGAATGATACAGTATCCGAATTTATCGCCTTTTACAAGAAAGTACAGAATGAAAAAGGTTACATGATCACTCATATTAGAAGCGATCATGGTGGCAAATTCGAGAATGCAGAGTTTGACCAATTTTGTGACACACACGGTTTTGTACACGAGTTCTCCTGCCCTAGGACTCCACAACAAAATGGTGTTGTGGAACGTAAGAACAGAACTCTATCCGAAATGGCCAGAGTAATGTTAAACCAGTTTAGTCTACCCAAATATTTCTGGGCTGAAGCTGTCAATAAAGCTTGTTTTGTTCTCAATGGAGTTCTAATTCGACCCAAATCGAAGAAGACTCCATTTGAGTTATGGTTTGATAGAATTCCATCAGTTTCATATTTTAGAATATTTGGTTGTAAATATTTTATTCTTAATACAAAAGATAATTTGGGAAAGTTTGATGAAAAGGCCGATGAAGTTATATTTTTAGGTTATGCGGCCAAGAGCAAAGGATACAGAGTCTTCAACAAACAAACTATGATCATCGAAGAATCAATCAATGTCACCTTTGATGAATTGAATCAAATGACTATCGATGACAATGACGAAGATCTAACTGTACCAAGCTCAACACCAGTTGATTCTCTACCAATACCAGCTGATTCTCCAAGAGAAGAACCCGGAAGCAGCTACCTTCGGAGTCTGCCTAAAAGATTGAAATTTACGGCTGATCATCCAAAGGATTTGGTAATTGGTGATATTACCAAAGGTGTAAGTACTCGTACATCCAGTAGAGATATTGTTTCTAGTGTTGCATTCATTTCACAGCTAGAACCCAAAACTATTGATGAAGCATGTAGTGATAATTTTTGGATAGATGCTATGCATGAGGAATTAAACCAATTTGAACGGAATCAAGTTTGGGAACTTGTTCCCAAGCCTATTGATCATCCGGTCATTGGCACCCGATGGGTATTCCGAAATAAACTGAACGAAAATGGTTTAGTGACTCGTAATAAGGCTCGACTCGTAGCTCAAGGCTACAATCAGGAAGAAGGTATCAACTACGATGAGACTTATGCCCCAGTTGCGAGATTAGAATCCATTCGCATGTTATGTGCATTTGCATATTTTTATAATTTTAAATTATTTCAAATGGATGTCAAGAGTGCATTTTTAAATGGTTTTATAAAAGAAGAAGTTTTTGTAGCACAACCTCCAGGTTTCACAGATTTTAAAAACCCTGATCATGTTTTCAAGTTGAAGAAAAATTTATACGGTTTGAAACAAGCCCTTCGTGCTTGGTATGATCGTATAAGCTCTTTCCTACTTGACAACGATTTTTCAAAGGGCAAGGTTGACACTACACTTTTTATTAAGTCTTTTAATGGCAAGCTTCTCTTAATACAAGTCTATGTTGATGATATTATATTTGGATCTACTGATGAATCTCTTTGTCAAGAATTCTCTAAGTGTATGCAGAATAAGTTTGAGATAAGCATGATGGGAGAGCAAAAATTCTTTTTCGGACTGCAAATCAAACAAACTGACAATAGGACATTCATAAATCAAGACAAGTACACAAAAGATTTGCTAAAGAAGTTTGATCTGGACAATGTCAAACCTATTGGCACTCCGATGGCAACTTCAACAAAGCTTGATATTGATAAACAAGAAAAGTCGGTCGACACGCGTAAGTATCGAGGTATGATCGGTAGTTTACTTTATTTAACTGCTAGTCGTCCAGATATTATGTTTAGTGTTTGCCTGTGTGCACATTTTCAAGCTAATCCAAAGGAATCACATCTGTGCGCAGTTAAGCGTATCTTTCGATACCTTAAAGGCACTTCTTATGTTGGCTTATGGTATCCCAAAACCAAGTCCTTTGACCTTATTGGTTACTCGGATGCAGATTTTGCTGGATGTAAAGTTGATAAAAAAAGTACCAACGACACATGTCATTTCTTAGGCAAGGCTTTAGTCTCATGGTTTAGTAAAAAGCAAAATTCTGTAGCCCTATCAACAACAGAGGTTGAGTATATCGCCGCAGGACGTTGTTGTGCTCAGATTTTGTGGATGAAACAAACCTTAGAAGACTATGATTTATTGTTCACACACATTTCCATTTTCTGTGACAATACGAGCACAATTAATTTGACTAAGAATCCAGTATGTCACTCTCGTACTAAGCATATCGAGATTCGACATCATTTTCTTAGAGATCATCATCAGAATGGAGATATTGACCTTATATACATAGACACTGAAAATCAATTAGCTGACATCTTCACAAAACCTCTAGCAGAAGATCGTTTCAATTATTTACGTCGAGAATTAGAAATTTTGGACATCAATAATGTTAATTAATTTTATTTTATGATTATATTTCAATACGCAAAAACTGTGTTAGAGACAAGCCAATAAAGAGTCTGTCTGTCACCACAACTACGGTTGAAGCGAAGCGGTACTTAAGAGTTCCCCGGTGAACCTCCGTCCGCTGGGACAGTACTCCTACAGCTAATCTGAGACAGTAACTGTGTAACGATATTTAATCTATAAAATAATATTAATTATATTAATTGAAGGTTAAAATTATTAATCTTTGAATTAAATTTTTGAAATGAGTCAATAAAAAAGAAAATGGCCCAAACCAACTAACAGAACCCCCAGGCAAATTCGGCTAGAGTTCGGACCGAATTCGGCCCGAGTTCGGTTAGTGGTATCTGGTTATATAACCAGAACCCGAGAGCCTCTTCTTCAATGCTTCTAAACCACCTTCACAGCAACAGCAGTCGCGCAAAGCTCTCAAAACCCTAGTTCTTCACCACTTCGTTTCTCCCAATCTACGTAGTGAAATCCATCCAAATTTTGGATTCGTGCGGAGATCGTTGTCCTCTACAACATACTTGAATCTCGGGAGATATAACTCCGTATTTTTCCTCCTTTCAAATTCGTACATATTTATTTTTTTTGCACAATGCCACCTAAGGGATTCAACCCCTTCAAGAGAAAAAAGACGACCAATCCTAGTGAGGAAGGATCATCTTCAAATCCACCCACGGATTCCCTCTTTCCACCAGTTCAATCGAGCGATGGCGCGTTCGATGGGTTTTATTTTCAAACCCTAGATAAAGCCCTTCTGTGGTATGGAAACTTTTCTATGAGATCCATATGCACAGGCGCTCCTATCAAATGGACTGTGTTTCCAGAACACCGCCCTTATTTTGAGGCATTAGGGTTACAATACTTTGTTAAACTTTGTTTCCCAATAGCTACTAATGCCATTAGACTTTTCTATTGCAATATCGTACTAAACAAGTTTGACGTAAGTACTCGTGTTGGCGGACTAGATATCGAGTTCAATGATGTCTTCTTAGCGAAAATCCTTGGTATTTCTAACGAAGGTGCACCGCTTGATGATATCACTGAATTTGATTTCCCCGACGGCACGACACTTGCTAGTTTCAAAGCTGAACTCTGTGCCCCTGATCGAGTTCGCTCGAGAAAGTTCAAGGCAAATAATTTGAACTTGTTTAGTTATGAATTGCATTGCATCATCTACTCCACTCTCCTTCCGAAGTCTACTTCAAAGGATGATGTCACATCACTTTAGCTGTCTGCTATGTATCATATTCTTAAGGGGATTCCTTTTTCTGCCCCTAAAATTATTATCCAGATGATGGGACGTTGTCGTGCAAGAGATAGAAATCTCTCTTATGCGATGATTCTCCTACGCATCTTCCAGCGTTTTGATATTGATCTGTCAACTTGTACTCAAGACCCTGAGCCCAAGTTTCTTGAGCTATCTCGTCGTAGTATGACTGCTGCTGCTCCTCCTACTGCTCCACCTCCTCCACCTACTCAGCAGTATGTCATGACCTTTGAAGGCATACACCAGCATCTTTCTGATTTGCACGTCTCGATGACAGATATGGCCCGCGAACGTGAGTTCCGCGACATCACTCGTTATCAGGCGATAGCAAATTCTCTAGCTGATCTCCGATTTGCTCAGACTGGACATTCTGCCGGTTCTATTCCTAGAGATCCAGCCTTTTCTGGTTACCGCTGTGAGGATGAGGCTGTTCATGCCTACTTTCAGCCCGATAACACATATGATTGGTATCGTTCTGATCGTGTCCCTCCTCGAGACTTTGTCGGTGAGTTTTACGCTGCGTCCCTCCTCACCCTTCTGGTGCTGGTACTTCTGGAGCTGGTCCTTCTGGACATGTCGGTCATGCTAATGATGATGATGATGAAGAGATGTGATGATGATATATTAGCTGATTTTGAGATTTAGTTATTTTCTACTGTAAACTTGGAAATGCTCCGACATTCCAAGTTTCTTTCTTTCTAGTTTTTATGTTCATTTCTTTTGAGGACTTGTCCTGGATATTTCTTGATGTCTCTTAAACATTATTTTATTTTTATGGGATGCGTAGTTTATCTTTCATATCAGCTTATTTATTCTTTATAAGCATCTTTATCTGCTTCTATAAACTGCCTGTGAAATAATTCTCTATTATGTCTTGTATATTCTCACTGCATGAGATATTATTTTTATGTGTTTCTTTACTGTTGTAGCTTATGCATTAATTGCGGGGGAGCCTATTTCTTCACAATTATTTTGGTAAGTGACAACGGGGGAGAAAAAGGATCTAACATTTTTTTTTGAGAATAATACAGGAATTGAACAATTTTGAACAATTTTTGTGGTATCTTATCTCAAAAGATGTTATATCATTCATAGTTTGTCAATTATCAAAATGGGAGAGATTGTTAGCCCATTGGTCATATGGTTAAACTGATTTTAACAATTGATCAAACTCTGTCTCGATATATGGAGCTAGTCAGGACATCTCGGACTCTTGGACATGATCAAGAACGACTATCTACTCAGTTCAAGACCGAAGCGTTGTTTGCCTGTTCGAGTCTGTATTTCTTTGAGCAATATAATCTTTTATTTTATTGAGTCTAGAAATACAATGTACACCGAGTTGTACTGGCAAATTGGCTATTCCAAAATGATTTCAAAATGTTTTTAAAAATGTCCTTAGTTTTGAAAAACATTCGTATTTACAAAAACTCCAAAAAGGTTTTCAAAATCCTCCAAAATCTATTTTGAAAAACCCTAACCTAACCCTGATAGATCTCGGCCAGAGTTCGGCAGTTCGGTTAGTGGCCGTTTTGTTTTTGAATTCCTTGGAACTTGGTCCTCCTGCAGTTGCGGATTTGACCGAGATTTGCTCATCGAGTTCTGCCCGAATTCTGCTCGAATTCTGCCAGAATTCTGTCTTTGGAACTCCTATAAATAGAGAAGGATTTCGATCATTTTAACTCACTCATTCACTTTTAATCTTCTCTCTACTTAAAGCTTTCAGTCTTCCAAAGAGTTTTTCTCGAGCTTTAATTTTCAGATCCCAAGCCAGTTACAATCCTCTAGTCGATTTGCCAGTGCGGTGCAGTCTAGAAGTTTCTGAGTGATTGTAATCAGAAGGCTTGATAGAAGAATACCTCTTCTCAATTGAAGTTGGACGAGTTCTTCGTATCAAAGCTCGCATTGTAGAAGTTGCAAGGACTTCGTAAGAAAACTTACGGTTTTGCCAATAGTGGATTCAACTGGTAGCAAGAGTTCTACCGTTTGCTTTCTACCGACAGTACCTTTCTGATAATATATGTTGACGGGAAAAATAGGAAAGGTAAACGTCTACTTGGTTATGGAACCTGGAGTTTATCGCAGCTACATTAGCCGGCATGGCAAAAATGTAGAGACTTGATTTCGGATGTACATATCTTGGTCATGAGATTTAGGATTTCTTGCAGCTATACTAGTCGACATAGCGAAGATTCCAGACGACATGATTATAGAGGTGCATACCCAGTTATAGAATCTACCATTTATCGCAGCATTGCTTACTGGCGCGGCGAGGATTCTGAGTATCATGATTTAGGACAGACATGTATGATTATCAGATTGCATCTTTAGAAGGGTCCTAACATGTCATCTCTATCATTTCACTTTTGTTATTATAGATTTTGTTCCACCCTTATTTAGCTTAGGAGTAAGGATACTTTCGGTTCTTTAGTCCAGGTCTTTGTAGATTCTCATTTCATTATAGGTTCTTCATAGTGTGATAGCTTGGTGATTTGCAATTGGTCTGTGTCTTTGAGTAATTGTGTAATAGTTTAGAGTATGGTTAGGAAGTATTATATATGATTGTTTATAATTAAATATAGATGAGAACCCTATAGTGATTAATAAGTGTTAAAGTAGGAGTTGCACCAGGTACCAGAATAGGAGGAGTACCCTAGAAGCTAGAGTCGAAGTATCTCAAGTGTTATAGAAGTTTAGGCACCAATAGTTTAGTGACTAGTTGGAGGAGAGACATAAGCAACCTAGTATAGGGGTACCATCCTAGTATCATATAGAGGAGTTAGTGCCTTGTGTAGGCAGTATCAAGACTTGGGTAGACACCATAGAGAGAGTATCCTAGATAGACGAATGTTTTTCTGTGACTTTGATTTCTAGAGAGTCAGAGATGTCAATCTCTGAAAACTTCCTTCATGAGTTTGTAGTAGACAAGATTATCTTCATTTTGATATATCATATCCCACTCAAACTTGTACCCTTGTACTATCTTTGTATGGCACAACTTTTAGATCAATTTAGGCGATTGACCATTCCCACTTTTATTTATGATTATCATAGGCACATTGCCATGACTTTTAAATTAGGAGCACAAGACTAGTTGTTTTCTCAAAACCAACATCACATGCATGATCTAGACAAGATACCCTACACCTATGACATTCGTGTCCCACTCATACTCACCATCTTGTGCTTCATTTTTATTGCACGACTTTCCTGACACAAGACCTAATCTTGATTCACCCCCACGAAGCCACTTTTATTTTCGACTCGAATTGGGGATACCATTTCGACCCAAACTTGTCGACCCAAAATATGGACACGATCCACATTAAGCTTACTACCCACATGACACTTGTGACCCATTCAATCGAGCCCCGCATACTACTTATTTAACCGTATTCTTTTGAGGCAGACAATAGAATGTAGTATCCCGTAAAGTGTAATATAGTATCCTGGATAGTGTGTGCCAGTAAGTTGAGTTTGTCATAGCCTAAAACCATAGTATACGGTAGTATTATAATTGGTAACCCATTATAGATAGTTCTTCTGTTATCATTATTATGTTTAATGATAACCTGTCTTACAATCATTAATGATTCCCTATTTTTTCTACCTACCTTCTTAGTATGGCACCCGTGACCAGAGCCCGTCGTCTGAGAGAAGCTATAATTTCAGGACATGACTGGTGGCGTACTTCCACCTCCTACTGCTCAGGAGGTAGTGACCCCTTCGGTTGACCAGGAGGTAGTTGCACCACCTGTCGTTGAGGAGGTGGTAACAGCCTCACTAGAGAGTTTTCCTACCATTCAAGAGAGGGCTGCAGTTTCGTTCGAGACCGAGAGTTTTCCTTCGCCTCCTCCTCTGCCTCTGGGAGTGGTACCCTATACCATATTCTCAGGAGGTTTGCCTATTGATGGAACTTATATATCTGGACTCCTTCGGGACGTGTTAATGACACAGAGAGTTCAGACCGAGATCCTAAGGGAGCAGAATCAGAGGATCCAGGAGCTGAGGGACCTAGTGCATTATCGAGGAGAAGAACCTAGTTCCAAGAGAGTGAGGAGCAGTATCCGCCCTAGGCAACGGGAGCGTCCAAACCTTCAGCCAATGCTATATATTCCAGTTTGGATTCCTGCTCAACAGAGACCAATAGAGCCGGTGCTTACCTGTAACTTATGTAAGAAGCTGGGGTATGTAAGGATGAACTGTAGGAAGAGGAAGGGATTGTGTCCTGTTTTGTGGGTTATCTACACACGTGATACGAGACTGTCCTAGTGCACTCCGTCTAGCTAAAGCCCCGGTTCAGGGAGGGAGTTCCAGCCACTAGACCCGGTTAGAGGTAAGTGACTAATCTAGATATTGGTTCATTTTCTTGAGATAAGTTAGAGATGATAACTAGAACTGTAACCTTAGTTGCGAATGATTTTGTTTGCAATAGAATTTATGTAGAAAAATAGAAATACAAGTGTTAACTCTAGGAGCTAGTATCATATCATAGTAGGTGAACATATAGTAGATCAAGTATAGACTTAGGGTGGCACAGGATAGGCAGCGACATTGGGCCGATAGCACTCGAGACCAGTAAAATTAGAGGTATAGTTTTAGTTTATATTTGTGCTTGTTTGTGATAGTTATCCTAGGATTGTGGAGTCTTATTTTGTGACCAGGTTGGCCATATGGTGTTCCTGAGGATTTCTCCAACACGGGGCACGATTCATTTTGGCTAAGGCGGAAAGCTTAGTCCGCGCTTTATCGAGCCTTTCACTATTCTTGAAAGGATCGACGTAGTGGCCTATCAACTAGATTTGCCGCCTGCATTCGTGGGAGTTCATAACGTCATGTGTCGCAGTTGAGACGGTACGTGGCAGATCCTAACCATATTTTGGATCATTTCGTGTTAGAGGTGGGGCCTACTCTCCGCTATCCAAAGCAGTTTGTGGAGATTCTGGATCGTCGGGAGAAGGTTCTCCGGAACCAAGTTATTCTCTTGGTTTGTGTCGCATGGAGGCATCACTATCCAGGTGAGTCTACCTGGAAGAGAGATTACGAGATGCGGGAGCGTTACCCTTATTTCTTTGAGCTTTGAGGTATTATTCTTTTTGTTCTTGTTTATGTTTTTTGTGCTAGTTTGCTCTAATTTCGAGGACGAATTTTTTTTAATAGGGTAGATTTGTCACCCCCACTTTCCTGAATAGGGCTAATATAGTCTGTTAGTCCAATGATTATATCATATTTTTGAATATGGCTAATCAATTAAGTTTAACTAGTAATGTCACTAATATTCATGTAATCACTATCATGTTGCTACTTAAACTTAGCATTGTCCTATAAACTTAGCATTATCCTAAATGGTCTATATCATATTGCTATGCTTGTATCATACTGCATCATATTGTTTTGTTCGTCTAACATGTACTTGTAGACAAACAGTAAGCATGATCAAACCAGGACATATGCAACAAAGAATTATTGATGGGCCAAAGACGACATAATACAAGAAGATTTCTCTGAACCGCCTAACGACCTATCCGGGGCCTCGTATCGGGGGTTCTGCTGCCCCGTCAGCGGACGAGGGTCGAGGGTACAGCGCCCCCCGTAGGGGTTCGGGGGCGAAGGCCCCGAAAGGTATTCAGATTTCCAGATCTATTTATCTTTGGACGACTGTTGTCAAAGAGAAATGCATCATCAAAGCGCTATTGGTTTTAAAATTTATTATGTATTTTTTCCTTTTATTGAGTATAGAAAAAATGTGAGATTGATCAGATCGGTACTAGCTTAGCTATTCTAAGTCTACAATATATAGCCTACCTATCCACAACTATATATCCAAAAGTCCACATATTAAAAAGCCCAAAACCCATCAAAATTTGGCCAAAACTGTTCTAGCAGAACTCTGCCCGAACTCGGTCAGAACTCGGCCTGAGTTCGGTCCGAGTTCGGTCTGGGTAAATTCGAAATACAGTTCCCACCAAACCTGCATCCAACGTTTATATACAAAATTCTAGCTTCCGAACTCTGCCCGAGTTCGGTCTCCCAAAAATACTATAAATAGAGTTGAGATTACCATTCATTTCAACCTATCCTATTCATCTTTCCTCTTCTCTATCTAAAGTGTTCTGAGCTTTTTACTTTCTTATCTAAGCCTTTACGACTCTTTGCCAAGCTAGTACAGTCACTGTTTAATCTAGAGTTTGGTGTTGAAGAGTTTTATCAGAGGCTGTATTCAGAAGACATTCTAGTTTTCCAATTGTCTTCTGGAGTCGGTCGTGCGCTCGTTACCAAGCACGATGTTATGAAGTCGGTCATGCACTTGTCGCCAAGTACGGTGTTGTAAGAGTTGCAAGCGTTCAGTTAAAGCTTGTGCCATAGTGGATTAACAGCGAGCAAGAGTACTCACGACTGGACTAGTCCTCTCAGAGGAAAATCAGTATACATCGCTGTGTCCCCGAGTTTAAATTCTTGACTCTTACTTTACCGTATTTTATTTACCGTCTTTTATCTGCCATAATATACAACTGCTTAATATTTTTAATTGGTGATTATTTTTCGCTGCACACGCACACACTCTATTCACCCCTCTAGAGGTGCTCAACGGTCCTATAATTGGTATTAAAGACATGACTATATTATCTGGTTTAACATCCTTAGAGTAGATCCTTATCATTAATTGTTAACCTCTTATTCCAATTGCCGACAATTAGTATCAGAGCAGGTACTTGTTATATAGATATTACTGCTCATACCAATTGCTCATACAATTGGTATTAGAGCAGGTCATATTCAAATATAACACTCTAGAGAGTATACATATGTCAGCCGTGAATTCAATATTCATAGGTGAAGTACAATCCACAAATAGACTCCCACTATTTGATGGAACGAACTATAGTTATTGGAAAATACGGATGAGCTTGTACCTGAAGTCTCAAGACTTTGACTTATGGTCAATTGTTGTCAATGGCTAATAAAAGCCTACTATCACATCTATTCTCACATCCTCTATAATCAACAAGCCTTATTATAGTTACACGGAGGAAGAGAAGAAGTTAGCTAGCCTTGATGCAAAAGCAATGCATGCTCTTTATTGTGCTATAGACATAAATGTATTCAATCTTATTACTACTTGCACAACATCTCATAAAATTTGGAAACTTCTTGAAGCTACTAATGAGTGCAGGTATGAAAACAAAGATAGCTACTCTAGAGAGAAGGATAGTCTTCATAATGATGTAAATGTATGCATGATGATATCGAGATTTAAGGTTCAACACAACCCTTTATATGAAGAAGAGCTTGTATGTGACAACTATAAGAAGATCGGCCACATCAAAGAAGATTGTACAACAGCTAGAAAGGAGAACCTCTACGAACAATCATACAAAGAAAGGTCATCGTCCCACAGGTATGCTACCATAAGCATATGGTGTGAAAGCAAAGCAAGCGATTCCGAAGAAGAAGAGAGACCTCGTCAAGCTACAAATATATGCTCAATGGCATTATCCAACGAGGTACAAGACAACTATGTTCTTGAAGAGAAAGAATTCTCTTATGATGAGTTATCTGATGCTTTCAGTGATCTATTGAAAGAACACAAGAAAGTATTAGATAAGTATAAGCAAGCTAGAAAGGATATTATGTGCTATAAGCTTGAGAATGAAAAGCTTACTTGCTTATTGAATGATGCTAGAAACACTTCTACTTCTGATAATTCTACTGAGATTTCTACACTTGAGTTTAGATTGCATGAGGCAGTTGAATGCATTGAGAAAAGCACTCAAGAAAATGCTAAACTTAAGGAGGAATTAGAATCAAAAAAGAAAAAAATATTCTATTGCTTCATGTAGAATTGATGCGCTTTCTGCTAAATATGATGAGATCTGTGCTAACTCTAAAAAGTTAGAGAATAGACTGAAAAAGTAGGTAGTACAACCTGTGACTCAGTCTAACAAAAGACACGTGATACATCACAAAGTCACACACGACAAATCTTTTAAAAAGAAAGCAAACAAAGCTAAAGGTTCACATAACCATGCATTCTATTACAAGTATCCACGCACATCATATCGTATCACTGTACGTTCTCATACTGCTGTACATAGGACTAATGTTAATACTTTCTGTCATTATTGCGGTATGAATGGACACATTTCTAATCATTGTTAGATTAGAAAGCTAGTTGATATGAACTTGTGCAAATGGATTTCCAAAGCTAACAAATATGGATCCAAGTACGGGATACCAAAGTCTTCACCTAATATTTCAGGTGAAGCTACTTATGCTGAATCATAGAACAATGGAGCATATTGGTGATTGCAAAACTACAACGATCATCTTCCACACAATTGCACCAACATATGTGTGGTTACTAGAACCACTTTGGTAACATGCTTCCTAAATAGTTTTTAATATCTAGCATGTTCTTATTAATGTCTTGCTATTAGCTCTCATTGATATCTTTTAATTGTTTATCATTTATGTGAGTTATAATCCTAGCATGACTAGTTGGTTAGCTTAAATGGTAAGTTCACACTATATAGTTTTTTACTCAATTTTCTATTAGTGTGACACATTTATCTATGTATGCTCTTTACTCTTAGTCCTTATCTATGAAGATGCATACCACTCTAATCCAAAGAGCTTAAGTATCTGAGTTAATGTGTTTTTGACCCCATCTTTAGTATTTTTGTAATTCTTACCGATTTGTCTTTAACATGTCATATTTACTTTAATCGGTATTTTGTGAGTATACGTGTTCAGCACAAGTCTCCTTCTATTTGAAAAGTATATACATTTATTTTTATGTTAACCTTGTGCTTGCATAATATATTCACTATGATTCTCATATTTTATTTTGATTAACTTCTTATGAATAAATTACACCTTTGCCTAATAAAGCATATTTATACATGTTTTTGATCCTATGATAATTTTTCAATGCTTATTAAGGATACATGAACATTTCATTATCATTCATATATTTTTATATTGATATATATTTTTGTATAAATAGCTTTATGGGGGGCATATGAGTTCAACTCAAGTTCTATATTATTTTGCAAAGTATTTAATTATACTTATTATCTTCAAACTTGTGCTTACCTCATACTTCAGCTATTGATTACTTTGAGTAAATTTCTGTTCTTCTCTTTATTAGCTTCTTCCTCAAAGCCTCTCTTGAATGATGTTTTTCTTGGTTTTTTGGTTGACATTTTGGATACATGTCACTTATTTAATTTATATTTGAATTATGTCATGTATGCCATATTATATAATATATATATATATATATATATATATATATATATATATATATATATATATATATATATATATATTAGTAGTCTCCTAACTTTCGATATTCATTTGTTTTATATCTTTAAGTTGGGACTTTAAGAAGAAATATTTTATTGATTTCGTGCTCATGATTACTTGTGAGTGTTCTTTTAAGAAGCACAAGATTGTTTTGTTTTATTTTTTTAAAATTTTCTAATTTATTAGTGCACATGTTTAGTATATATTTTCTATATATTTATCTCTATAAATGCATTATTAAAATGTTTTTATAATTATTCTTAGCAATCTTGATGATTATTCTTCGCTCATTCTTTGGGGTATTTACTTCTCTTATATTTAGGAATTCTGGATATCGATGTTGTTTGATGATACTGCATATATTCCTTTAAATCTAAGTTCTTAAAAGTATAGATTATTTTGGGTACAAGTCGAAAGGGTCCTTCTGTCATACAGGTGTAAATAGCCTGAAGCGACACGGTGTACTAGTCTTCGGACTACTGCTAGCTGGGAATCAGCGCCTATAGCTAACCCAAAGTGATCAATACTTTATAGACTTAAGATTTATTAAGGTCTACTTGCAACTATTATATAATTCTAGATCCAAGGCACTGAACTCAGTCCCCTAGGTTCCAGAATACATTAGCATATCTAGGCCCTATATTTTGATTTGTAAATATTTTATATTTTATTGTTACCTAATAATTTTGTAGCACATATAAAGATATATGTAATGGATACATCTTATGCTTATAACTACAAATGATTTGATTCTTTTGTTGTTGTTTGAGATTTTTTGATTTCAGTATATGCACTTATTTTTGTATTCTCTAAAACGATTTACAATCTTGGATTGATCTCAACTCTAAGCAAAGAGATAAGAATTTCATCTTTAGATTTGGACTTTCATTTTGATGGACAATATTATCTTTTTATATTTTTCATAAAAGGTAACATGTGTTGATCTGACTTTTCTATTGTGATATTTTATTGCATAGATCAATTTATGTCGTCTTTTATGATTATTCATCGTATTTTTATTTATATATGCTAAATGAAATATCTTTTCATCTTAAGTGTTCATTTAATGGATATGATCTCTTTTGTCTAAAGATGATTGTTTTTCGTGTTCATGAAATTTTTAAAGATTTTTCTCTTATTATTCAAGTTAATAACTACCTATAGCAGTAATTCTTTGTTGGGAAGAAGTCAGTTTAATTTCTCTCTCTCAAAGCGTTTCTTTTGTTTAAGCCTACGGTTGATACCGTGCTACGACTTCAAAAGGGAAGAAATAAACTTTGATAAGAAGACCTAATATTTTGATGAATTAGTTTTCTACTTCTGGAAATATTTCTCTGGAATTTAAATTTGTTATTAATTTTGGATATAGCCATAAAAATGGGGAGCACTTAATTGTTTCAAATCAATTATTCCCCTAACATGCCATATATCTAGAATACTATTTATTTTGGATATTGAACTAGAATTGTTTTTATTTACTTAAAATGGGCTATGGATCTTTTATTAAAGCTATTTTCGTGATACAAAAGTTTTGAATCATCAATTGTGAGTCTAAGGACTAAACGGACGCATTCGAACATTCACTAAGACAACTTTTTTTATAGTGAATTTCGTATTTCAAATGTCTTCTAATTTTTTTAATCTGTCCTTTACTTGAATACTATTATCTAGGCAATTTTCAAAAATTCTTTACTGTCTTGAAATCATTTTTGTTATTTGAATATATATTTTTTATTGGAGACATATTTTGTATGTTCATCTTTAAGCATTTATTATATATTTCTTTTACTTGCCTAAAGATGATATTTGTTTCAAGTTTGGAACTTTATATGCATTTGATCAAAGGAAAAAAATATGCATATCTTGGATATTTCTTAGATCTTGTGACTATTTATTCTATCTATTTTTGCATATAAATTACTTTGGAACTAGATACGCATATTTTAAGGGGGAGCAAATTAATTATTTCAATTCTTTTATGCCCTTAATATGTGGTATACCTAGTTCATCATGGACATATATTCTTTTACTTAAAATATCTTGTTGATTTGTTCATAATTTTTGATTTTAGTAAGTTTATGAGAAAATATATGATTATTATTATTTATTTATTTTTAATTCTCTCATTTTATGAGTTTGTAAAAGTTATCTTGACAAATATATTTAATTATCCTTATTGATGATTCTTTTGAGCTTAAATTGATTTGAAATTTTTTATTGAGATTTTATCTCAAAGTTCATGATTATCTATACTTAGACTGATCCTACTTTGCGGGGGAGCATTCAAGTCGACTGAATTTCTCCTTCTCAAGTATTTTGTCTTCATTACCTTCATGTTTATCTAGTGGATATTTATTTATCATGCTAAGGTAATTGAGTTCATATGCATGAACTTTGATATAGATTTTGCATAGATTTTAGTATATCTATTTTGATTTCTTTTCAATGAGTATACTCCTTATAGAATTGATTCACTAATTTGTTTGGGTAAATTGTGAATCATATTTTTTTTGATCATTGTTAAAAGTCTTATTTTTCTATATTTGGTATTTTATATTGGTATACTAGATCTGTGAATTTTTTTCATGTATTATTTTTGACCAATGATTGATTTCTACGATATTGGTATCTACTTTTTATTAAAACCCTTTATTGGTTTCCTTCAAAATTAGAGTTATAATCTTTCTTAGGCTGTGTTTTGAATGGTTTGTTTCCAATTTTTACCCTGATCGTTGTTCATGATTATTTCTGCCTTCCTTCTTTGATGATTGATTTTATTTTATAGCTTATTACGGGGGAGCTTATTTTTTGATCATGTCAACGGGGGAGAAATAAGTTTAAGTTAACCAACAATATTTTAGTAGTATGTGTTTATTAGTGATATATGCATCTATTGTATCTATCTTTAACTTAACTGATTTACCATAATAAAAAAGGGGAAGATTGTTAGCCCAATGATTATATCATATTTTTGAATATGACTAATCAATTAAGTTTAACTAGTGATGTCACTAATATTCATGTAATTACTATCATGTTGCTATTTAAACGTAGCATTGTCCTATAAACATAGCATTGTCCTAAATGGTCTATATCATATTGCTATGCTTGTATCATACTGCATCATATTGTTTTGTTCGTCTAACATGTACTTGCAGGCAAGCAGTAAGTATGATTAAACCAGGACATATGCAACAAAGAATTATTTATGGGCCAAAGATGGCATAATACAAGAAAATTTCTCTGAACCGCCTAATGACCTATCTGGGGCCTCGCATCCGGGGTTCCGCTGCCCGTCAGCGGACGGGGGTCAAGGGTGCAGCGTCCCTCATGGGGGTTCGGGGGCGAAGCCCCCGAAAGGTATTCAGATTTCCAGATCTGTTTATCTTTGGACAACTGTCATCAAAGAGAAATGTATCATCAAAGTGCTATTGGTTTTCAAATTTATTATGTATTTTTTTTTTCCTTTTATTGAGTCTAGGAAAAATGTGAGATTGATTGGATCGGTACTGGCTTAGCTATTCTCAGTCCACAATATATAGCCTACCTATCCACAACTATATATCCAAAAGTCCACATATTAAAAAGCCCAAAACCCATCAAAATTTAGCCAAAACTGTTCTGGCAGAACTCTGCCCGAACTCGGTCGGAACTCGACCCGAATTCGGTCTGGGTAAATTCGAAATACAGTTCCCACTAAATCTGCATCCAACGTTCGTATGCAAAATTCTAGCATCCGAACTCTGCCCGAGTTTGGTCCCCCAAAACACTATAAATAGAGTTGAGATTACCATTTATTTCAACCTATCCAATTTCATCTCATCTCTTCTCTATCTAAAGTGTTCTGAGCTTTTTTTACTTTCATATCTAAGCCTTTGCGACTCTTAGCCAAGCCAGTACAGTTTCTGTTTAATCTAGAGATTGGTGTTGAAGAGTTGTATCAGAGGCTGTATTTAAAAAACATTCTAGTTTTCCAATTGCCTTCTGGATTCGGTCGTATGCTCGTCACCAAGTAAGGTGTTGTGAAGTCGGTCGTGCACTTGTCGCCAAATACGGTGTTGTAAGAGTTGCAAGCGCTCAGTTAAAGCTTGTGCCATAGTGGATTAACAGCGAGCAAGGGTACTCGCGACTGGACTAGTCCTCTCAGAGGAAAACCAATATACATCGCTGTGTTTGAATTCTTGACTCTTACTTTACCGTATTTTATTTACCGTCTTTTATCTGCCATAATATATAACTGCTTAATATTTTTAATAGGTGATTATTTTTTGCTGCACACACACACACACACTCTATTCACCCCCTTTAGAGGTGCTCAATGGTCCTACATAGTCATTTACATTATTTTATTATTTAAATATTTATTTAAGTTATTATAGCTAGTATAATTATCCTTGTAGTTTAATAAGTATTTTCTTTTAGATATATATATATATATATATATATATATATATATATTTTTAGAGTTTTATATATATATATATATATATATATATATATATATATATATATATATATATATATATATATATATATATTAGAGTTTTATTTGTAAAAGAACTTTAATATATTTAATAAATATAAGATATAAAATATTAGTTTTTGTTTATAAATAAATGCAACTATTTTACAAATTTTAGGTTTTATTATAATAGGGAGCTTATATATATAGAGAGAGATGTATATATATAGATATATAGAAAAAAATATATATAAAGGATATAATAGGTGTGTGAATGGCTGGCTTGGCCGATCATGGGATCCTGGGGAGCGGGATCCTGGGAGTGCCGATTGTGGTCGGATGGCTGGCCTGGCCGGCCAGCCTCCTCGGCTCGGCCTCAGGCTCCTGCCCTCCTGGAGGCCCCCTCCGCCGTCCTCGTTGCTCAGATTGGCCGGACGCTTGGCCGCCTCCCCTGTGGGGTAGCTTCCCCATTGCCGGCGTCCTCTCGCCGTGGGGAGGATCCCCCTTCGCCGGCGTCCTCTCGCCTTGGGGGTTCCTTCTCCCCCTCCACCCCCTCGGCGCCGTCCTATGAGCCACCGAGCTCGGCGTAGGAAGGCCCCTCCACCGCCGAGGTCGACTGCTTCGTCGGGCGAGCCTCCCCCTGCCCCGGCGCCTCCCGCCGTTCCACTCGCTGCGCCGCCCCCTCTGCGGCAGCGATCGCCTTCCTATCCCAGAAGTGGCCTCCTGCGTCCGCCCCCATCCCGGCGGTTCAGGAGCGGCCCCCCTAGCCTCTGCCTCGGGCCCCCCGGGGGCTCCTCTCCCTCCTCAAGCTCTGGCCCCTCCCCTCCCTTGAGTTGCGAGCCCCCCTCGGCGCGCTCGGCCTCCTCCTCCCCGACGATGGTCGGAGGCCCGCAGCCTGTGGTGACGCCGTCCCCGTCATCCCTTCCCCGCATCGTGCTCCCCGCTCCCAACGTCGTCCTCCAGCGCTCCCTCCGCCGCATGCTGGAGGCCCCTCTACCTCGCCGGTGCTAGGCCAACGCTTGCCCGGAGGTCGAGCCCCTGCTCCCTCCCCCCGGAGGTCTTGCCCCCCCCGTTCCCCCTTTCCCTTCCTCCCTTTCCCCTAATGGCCGCCTTGCCCGGCCCCTCCAGCGGCTGCAGGCGCGTCGTCCCCCCCGTCCTTTGTTCTCCCTCTCCGGGTCAGCTCCCTCTCCCCTCTGGGATGGCTCCACCGCCGGAGCCCCCGTCCCCCTTTCAGCCTCCTCCGCCGGTCTCCGGGCTGCACACTTGGGGGGGGACGAGGCTCCCCCGTACCGAGCGCCCACTCAGGCAGACCGCCTGTAACGACCGTGGTTCGTAGTATGTATTCTGGTATCTGTATACGTATATTGCATGTCTCATTTCATGATTGCTTGGTTCGGTTCAACTTGCTGGTTCGGCTTGGTCTGGTTTGGATTTATTTTCTTGAGAACCAACCCCCACCTACCCCACTCCTTTCCTTTAATAGCCGCCCAACCCTCTCTCTCTTCATTAATTCTTCTCCATTACTTCTTCTTTTTCACCATTACTTCTTCACCTACCAGGGAGTAGGGCTTAGGCAAGTGCAGCTTGCTTCATGGAGGAACTCCATTTTTATTGTTCCATTCTCTTCCTCATGAGATTCTAACACACTTTAATACTTAGCATTTCTAATTTCCATGGTTTAATTTGTGTAGATCTAAGTTTATTGTATTTTCAAATTTCTTGGGTTTTGATCTACTTAACATTGTTATTTCCAAGTTTTGATGATTTCATGTTGTAAAGAATTTTGTTCTGCCCTATTTTGAATGGAAGTCTGGATTCCGACCTCGGATGAAGGATTTATGAGCCTTGAAGCCCTGGACTCCATGGTTCTTCTCCTCGGACAAGTGGAGAAGAATAACAGTCCTGAGCCGCATAGTTTGCGTGGCCGAGACGCACGAATATCTTAGCCGCATGGCAGAACTTGACCGTATAGAATTTCATGCGGCAAGCCTTCCAGCCGCATGGCAATGCTGCCGCATGAACTCAATATTCCATTGTCGCATATGACTTGTTCTTCTTGGCCGCATAAGACACGTCCCTTGCTCAGCCGCATAAGGGCTCGGCATGACCCAGCCGCATGGCACTTTTTCAGTCGCATAATCTTGCATATTCTTGCCGCATGGACCCGCAAGCCCCGCAGCCGCATATGTAAGTGATTCTCTGAGCCGCATGAGCGCGCACTTTTCAGCCGCATAAGCCCCTTCCTTCCCGCAGCCGCATAAGCCTGAAATCTTCGCTGTCGCATGAGCTCCGCATTACCTTCCAGCCGCATGAACTTATCACCTTCCAGCCGCATGCGCCCCCTTCCTTCCTAAGCTGCAGGATATTGCTCCCCCCTAAGCCGCATATGCTCATCCTTCCTAAGCCGCATGCGCCTGCCCTCTTCCAGCCGCATGAGCGCGCAGTCCCCAGCCGCATAAGCGCGTATGCTCTCTGCCGCATGAATCCAATTAGCCGCATGGCTCATTCCATAGTCCTTTTTTATTATATTATTAGTAATATATACTGAACTGTTACATTATGCTCATATTTCCTCTGAGAATGCTTGAACCATGTAGATTTTGCATATGTTCCAGGAACACGATAGTGGCCTGCCGTGGCGCACTTTTGACAAGTAAATCGGACAGGATATGCTGTTACGACAGCTAGCCTGACATGACAAAGTATGAATGACCTGGACACCAAGGACGATTATGTTTGTACAAATAAACCAGTACTGTCTTGCATCATGTCTAGGATAGGATCCCTGAGTACCACGGTCAGGGATACCTACTGAAATTGACTAAGGCCGATAAACTAGAATAATTCAGTAGTCATGAAGAGATTTCCCAGCTACAGACAATTCCGTTATATGGGTGCACTAGCGGACTTGTAGCCTACCGACGAGTAGGGCACATTTCCAGCACACAGTCACGTGTTGCATCTTTCATAAACGGACATTCGACCTGGAAAACCTGGATGGTCTGCAGGGCTTGTGGATGTGGAATAATCTTACTGCATCTTGCTAGTAACTAGGCCTGTGATAACCCTAGTTAGTTAAAGTATCAAGCCGTACTCATTGCTTGGCCGTGATTGATTGGATGGAATCTAGCCCAGCTTAGTCTTGTCTTGATTCTGTATAAGATTGTGACAGGACATGATTACTTATGCTTGCCTTAACAATAACTATCAGGGGTCCAGTTTTGTTCAGGCGAAGGGTTACAACCCCGGTCCTTGTTTGGTTTAAGGGTTGTAACCTGCCTCCAGGAGCAGTTCTGTGCCCTCTCTTTGTTTATTGTCTTATTGCACCCCCTGTCATGCTCGTCATGTTTTACCTTACTTCAATGGCATAATTATTTATACTGGCCTTAACAATAAAGATCAGGGGTCCAGTTCTGTTCAGGCGAAGGGTTACAACCCCGGTCCATGTTTGGTTTAAGGGTTGTAACCTGGCCCCCGGAGCAATTCTGTGTCCTCTCTTCATTTATTGACTTATTTCACCCTATGTTCCTGCTTTACCAACAAGTAGTTGAGATGGATTTCTATTCAGGTGAAGGGTTACAACCCCAGTCCTTGTTTGGTTTAAGGGTTGTGACCTGGCTACTTGAATGGTTTCCTCGTACTCAATTTACTGTTGTTATCTTTATTATTATCAGTTTCGTTATAATCATCTTTAATATTCTATTATGATATGTTGGTTTTAGTTCCTAAGTGAAGCCTCCTTTGTGGCATTTTCTCTTTCTGGGGTCTGACCCAACTGGTTTTGTATGGCCAGATATCGGAGTAGCTCCAGAGGATCTACCTGTCTTCCAGCCAGATGGTGACCACCAGGCGTAACCCTAGCAACGAGTGGGTTTCTTTTTTGTCCTCCTACTTTATTGTAAAATTATTCTTTCGAGGCGTTTAGCCGGCGAGCACGTGTTAGCTCGTATTGTACCTTTATTTACTATCTGCCTACGGGCTGTAACATGATTGACAAATCCTATGGTTGATCATGTATGACTGAAACTCTTGCTAGTCTTGACATTTTGTACGACTAGCTTCATGGTCATTCAAATATGTAATGTATGGGACGCCATACTATTGTATATTTGGTGTTCTGACATCTTGTGACCGTTATTGCTTGCTTGAGATTGAGATAATAGGTTTGTTCATGACCATAGGAGACTGATGGCTTGTAGTTAAGCCCTCATGTATCTAGACAGCCATGACCGTATAGCAAGGTGGGTTGTACTTTAATATACGTAGCTGGCTATGTATACCCCCGCTCTGCAGTATTCTGGTTCTGGGGCATTACAGGGTTTAAGTGGTAGCCCATGCAGGTCTTGTAAATAAAGATATGTGAGGGTTTACCCAATAGATGTCTTAATCAGTATTTGCCCTTGATCTCTGCTCGTATCTTCTAAATTCCTAGATTCTTGACCTGATCACATGCTTGTATCGTTGATCTGTCATGGTCCTTCCTTATTGTTCCCTATGTCATCATCTTCAGCGGCATTGTTCCTGGTCCTACCGATCGGCAAGGCGGAGCACCTCCCGTGGACCGGCAGCAACCAGGAGATCAAGCCCAACATTCAGGAGTAGCCTCCAGAGTCATGCCTACCGGGGATCCAGAGCCACCAGTTCAGTCCGTCCAGTCTGCAGATCCTGATGATGGCACCTTGGTGGGACTCATCAGGACATTATTAGCTTTCCAAGACCGGCGAGGAGATGCCTTGCACCAAGCAGTGGCAGATGCTTTGACCAGAGGAGGTCATCAGGGTAACAGTGCGACCAACAGCTTCAAGCGCTTGAACCCTCCCTTCTTCGACGGCAGTGAAGATGCCATCGCCGCTGATGCTTGGCTTCAGGACATAAAGGTGATTCTAGAAGCAGCCCGGACTCCAGAAGACGAGAAGGTGGCCGTGGTGCGCTTGCAGTTATTGGATCTTGCCTACGGCTGGTGGGCGTCGCAGGCCGTTGGATTAGTGGCCCTTATTGCTTGGGCAGTATTCAGAGAGAGATTCCAGACCAAGTATTTTGATGTTGTAGCTCGGTACTATCTACAGACGAGGTTCACCAATCTGAAGCAGATGGGCAGGACGGTCGACGAATATGCGAGGATCTTGCCTACAGCTGGTGGGCGTCGCAGGCCGTTGGATTAGTGGCCCTTATTGCTTGGGCAGTATTCAGAGAGAGATTCCAGACCAAGTATTTTGATGTTGTAGCTCGGTACTATCTACAAACGAGGTTCACCAATCTGAAGCAGATGGGCAGGACGGTCGACGAATATGCGACCGAGTTTTCGAGGCTTAGTCAGTTTGTACCCACTTTGGTGGCGACCGAGGTCGATAGAGCCCAGCGGTTCCAACAGGGACTTCACCTATGGATTTTCTTGGCAGTAGAGCAGTTTGAGCATCAGAATTTTGATGCAGTATTAAGAGGAGCTAGGAGACATGAGTATACCTCCCAGAGGATCGTAGATATGACCGAGGGTCGAAAGAGATCCCATGGCCAGATGAATCAGTCTTCAGTACCAGCCCCGGCAGTTAGGGCTTTAACCATTGGAGCTCCGAGGCAGGTGGCCTCAGTGACATCGGTTCAACATTCAACCCCGACGTACCCCTAGCAGCAGAAGCAGAAGCAGTCTTCCGCAGTGGGATATTCACACTGCGGGAAGCCAGGGCATGTGGTATCAGAGTGTCACAGAGCACAGAGTTTGTGCTTGGTTTGTGGTGTCCCGGACCACAGGGTTGGGAACTGCCCGAATAGGGGGAGTTCATCTTCATCAGCTTTCTCTAGTCCTTCGGTGAGAGGTCCAGCACCAGTCCAGCAGCAACAGTAGCAGTAGTACACGTTCCAGAGGCCATTGTCGACGCAGGCCCAGGCATTCCAGCAGCAGAGACCGCAGCAGTATGCCCAAGCCCAAGCCCTGATCCAGGGCAGACATAGAAGTTTTCAGCAGAGGGGACCCGCACCTAGAGGATATGGTCAAGTGCTGGCTTTGACCATGGAAGAAGAAGGATTAGCACCAGGTGAGGTGGTGGCAGGTACTATTCTCGTCAACACCTTTCCAGCTTCTGTATTATTTGATTCTGGTACCTCGTATTCATTAATGTCTGCACGATTCGCGACACGGATAGGACTGGAGCCCGAGTCATTATCAGTAGGCTCAATATACTTACTGGTAATGGTCTTGTGGGAGTAGATAGATTGTTTTTCTCGTGTCGGATCGTAGTTAGCGGTAGAGAATTCCCTGCTAGATTGATAGAGTTCCCTATGGCCGATTATGATGTGGTCTTAGGGATGGATTGGTTGAGGGACCAGTATGCTAGGATAGACTGCCATATTGGCAGGGTTGTTTTTAGCATTCCAGGCGAGCCAGAGTTTTCCTTTTTCCGAGGCAAAGTTGAACCTTCTCCTCCAGTATTACGGATGGCAGTAGCAGCAGTGCAGTTGCCCCGAATAGTTGAAGAGTTTTCAGATGTTTTCCCAGAAGAGCTTCCAGGGGTGCCGCTAGAGCGAGAGATCGAGTTCACTATCGACTTGATTCTCGGATCAGCCCCAGTATCAGAGAGAGTTTACAGGATGGCACCATCAGAGTTAGAGATATTGTACAAGATGATTGAAGAACTCAGAACTACGGGATTCATTCGTGCTAGTGGATCGCCTTGGGGAGCCCCGATGCTTCTTATGAAAAAGAAGGATGGTACATCCAGATTATGTGTTGATTATCGTACTTGAACTTAGTGACAATCAAGAACAGATACCCTCTCTCGAGGATAGATGACTTGTTTGATCAACTCAGAGGGGCAACAATATTCTCGAAGATTGAATTACGGTCAGAATATCATCAGATCAGAGTCAGAGAGTAGGACATCCCGAAGACAACTTTCAGATCTAGATATGGGCATTGGGAGTTCCTTGTTATGCCATTTGGAGTAACCAATGCGCCGGCAGTATTTATGGACCTCATGAATCGTATCTTCATGCCTTATTTGGACCAGTTCGTGAATGTGTTCATAGACGACATCCTGACCTATAGCAAGAGTGAGGTAGAGCATGAGCAGCACCTCCGTGTGGTTCTTCAGATTCTCAGAGAGCACCAGTTGTATGCCAAGTTAAGTAAATGCGAGTTCTGGCTCGGTCGCATTTCGTACTTGGGTCATATCATCATCAGAGGAGGAGTAGAAGTGGATCTCTAGAAGATCATGGCTATTGAGACGTGGCCAGTACCTAGCATAGTGGCAGAAGTTCGTAGCTTCCTTGGATTGGCCGACTACTACCGGAGATTTATTTTGAACTTTGCTCGGATTTCAGCGCCATTGACACAGTTGACCCACAAGGAGGTGCAGTTTGCTTGGACAACAGAATGTCAGGATTCTTTTAAGAATCTGAAGCGAGGCTTGATGACGGCACCCATTCTCACGCTTCCAGATGGAATCGGGGGATTCTCAGTATATTATGATGCTTCAGGCAGGGGTCTAGGATGTTTTCTGATGCAGCATGGAAAGGTAATAGCTTATGCGTCACAACAACTTTGTGATCATGAGAGGAATTACCCAACCCATGACTTGGAATTGGCAGCAGTAGTATTTATACTTAAGTTGTGGAGGCACTACCTGTATGGAGATAGGGTGGAGATTTTTACCGACCACAAGAGCCTGAAGTATTTGTTCACTCAGAAGGATCTTAACATTCGTCAGAGAAGATGGCTGGAGCTACTTATGGATTATGAGGTCAACCTGCAGTATCATCTTGGGAAGGCCAACGTTGTTGCAGATACATTGAGCAGGAGGGCCGGAGTTTATTTCTTAACAGCGCAGCCAGAGTTATTATCAGATCTTCAAAAGATGGGTATATAAGTTGTCCTTCCTATCAGTGTGGCATTGATGGCCAGCATGCAAGTTCAGTCCACTATAGTCGAGAGGATCCGGATGGCGAAGTCAGCAGATTCTAAGCTTCAGCGACTCAGAGCAGAGTATGAGGCAGGACGAAGGCCAGAGTTATGTATCCATGAGGACGGTACACTTCGACATGGAAGGCGCCTTTGTGTACCCAGTGGAGATATCAGACAGGTGATCTTGGCAGAGGCTCATAGTTCTCAGTATTCCATTCATTCCGCCGGTATGAAGATGTATCGTGATATTCGTCAGCACTTTTGGTGGAATGCCATGAAGAGAAAGATAGCCCGATTTGTCTTTCGATGTTTGGTTTGCCAACAAGTTAAAGCTGAATATCAGAGGCCAGCTAGACTTCTTCAGCCCTTGCCAATTCCAGAATGGAAGTAGGAGCACATAACCATGGATTTTGTGACTGGATTACCTAGGTCCCCGGCCGGCATAGATGCTATTTGGGTTATGATAGACAGGCTCACGAAGGTGGCTCACTTTTTCTCGTTCAGAGTTGGTCAGTCGACAGATCAGCTAGCAGAGATGTATCTCCGGCAGATTGTCAGATTCCACGATATACCAATCAGTACCACCTCCGACCGAGATTCAAGATTTACGTCACACTTTTGGCATAGCTTGCATAAGAGTTTGGGAACTCGCCTCCAGTTCAGCTCAGCTTATCATCCGCAGACAGATGGTCAGTCAGAACGCACAATCCAGACTCTTGAAGATACGATGAGATCTTGCACACTCGACTTCGGTAGTTCGTAGGAAGATTACTTGCACCTGGTGGAGTTCTCGTACAACAACAGTTTCCAGGCCAGCATCCAGATGGCACCATTCGAGGCACTGTATGGCAGGAAGTGCAGATCCCCGCTAGCATGGAATGATGTTGGGGAGAGGCAGATGCTCGATCCAAAAATGATTTTCCTAAACAGTTGAAGTAGTCAGAATAGCCAGGGATCATCTTCGAGTTGCCCAAGATCTCCATCGTCATTGGGTCGATTCTTATCGGCGTCCTCTTGAGTTTTCTGTCGGCGACCATGTATTCCTGAGGATTTTGCCTAACCGTGGCGTCATTCGTTTTGGCGTACGGGGAAAGCTCAGCCCTAGGTATATCGGACCGTTCGATATTTTGGAGCGAGTAGGAGATGTGTCCTATTGTCTTGCTCTTCTGCCGTCTTTGAATGAGGTGCATGACGTGTTCTATGTATCCCAACTATGACGGTATATCCCAGACCCGAGCTATTACATTATGATCATGTTTCCTCTGAGAATGCTTGAATCATGTAGATTTTGCACATGTTCCTGGAACACGATAGTGGCCCGCCGTGGCGCACTCTTGACAAATAAATCGGACAGGATATGCTGTTAACGACAGCTAGCCTGACATGATAAAGTATGAATGACCTGGACACCATGGACGATTGTGTTTGTACAAATAAACCAGTAATATCTTGCATCATGTCTAGGATGGGATCCCTGAGTACCATGGTCAGGGATACCTATTGAAATTGACTAAGGCCGATAAACTAGAATAATTCAGTCGTCATGAAGAGATTTTTCAGCTACTGGCAATCTCGTTATCTGGACGCACTAGCGGACTTGTAGCCTACCGACGAGTAGGGCATATTTCTAGCACACAGTCATGTGTTGTATCTTTCGTAAACGGACATTCGACCTGGATAACCTGGATGGTCTGCAGGGCTTGTGGCTGTGGAATAATATCACTGCATCTTGCTAGTAACTAGGCCTCTGATAACCCTAGTTAGTTAAAGTATCAAGCCGTACTCATTGTTTGGCCGTGATTGATTGGATAGAATCTAGCCCAGCTTAGTCTTGTCTTGATCCTGTACAAGATTGTGACAGGACATGTATGCTTGCCTTAACAATAACGATCAAGGGTCCAATTCTGTTCAGGCGAAGGGTTACAACCCCGGTCCTTATTTGGTTTAAGGGTTGTAACCTGGCTCCCGGAGCAGTTCTGTGTCCCCTCTTCGTTTATTGTCTTATTGTACCCCCCTGTCATGCTCGTCATGTTTTACCTTACTTCAATATCATGATTATTTATACTGGCCTTAACAATAAAGTTCAGGGGTCCAGTTCTGTTCAGGCGAAGGGTTACAACTCCGATCCTTGTTTGGTTTAACCTGGCCCCCGGAGCAGTTCTGTGTCCTCTCTTCGTTTATTGACTTATTTTATCCTATGTTTTTGCTTTACCAACAAATAGTTGAGACGGGTTTCTATTCAGGTGAATGGTTACAACCCCGGTCCTTGTTTGGTTTAAGGGTTGTGACCTGGCTACTTGAATGGTTTACTCGTACTCAATTTACTGTTGTTATCTTTATTATTATCAGTTTCGTTATAATCATCTTTAATATTCAATTATGACATGTTGGTTTTAGTTCCTAAGTGAAGCCTCCTTTGTGGCACTTGCTCTTTCTAGGGTCTGACCTAGCTGGTTTTGTATGGCCAGATATCGGAGCAGCTCTAGGGGATCTACCTATCTTCCAGCCAGATGGTGACCACCAGGCGTAACCCTGGCAACGAGTGGATTTCTTTTTTGTCCTCCCACTTTATTGTAAAATTATTCTTTCGAGGCGTTTAGCCGTCGAGCAAGTGTTAGCTCGTATTGCACCTTTATTTACTGTCTGCCTACGGGCTGTAACATGATTGACAAATCCTAGGGTTGATCATGTATGTCAGAAACTCTTGCTAGTCTTGACATTTTGTACAACAAGCTTCATGATCATCCGAATATGTAATGTATGGGATGCCTTACTATTGTATATTTGGTGTTCTGACATCTTGTGATTGTTATTGCTTGCTTAAGATTGAGACAATAGGCTTGCTAATGACCATAGGAGACTGATGGCTTGTAGTTAAACCCTCATGTATCTAGACACCCGTGACCGTATAGTGAGGTGGGTTGCACTTCAATATACGTAGCTGGCTATGTATGCTTCCGCTCTCCAGTATTCTGGTTCTGGGGCGTTACACCGCCCCTCGGGCTGAACGACCCCCCTCTGGCTGAGGGCCTCCCTTGGGCTAAGAGCCCACACCCTCCTCCATCAGACAGTATTCCCGATTTTGAATTTTTGAAATGTTTCAAAATTTTGAGTTTCGAAATTTCGTAATATTTTGATTCACTCCTATTTTTTGAAATTTTGGTTCCCCTAAATTTTGAAATTTATAATTTCGACCTTTACATGTATTACCTGCTCAACAGGGTCAGTGTGTGTTGTTTTTTTGGGCCCTATACCTGTCTGTAATGCTCTTCTTGAGCTTCCTTTACATTTTCAATAAAATGTCCTTTTTGTTAATATATATATATATATATATATATATATATATATATATATATATATATATATATATATAAAGGAAATAAGATGAATAAGACAAAAAGAACAAAAAAATAAAGCAGCCATCAAACATACACATACCCAACGACCCCTAATAACACAGCCAGCATTAAGGCCGAGCCCCCCTTTCTTATTAAGCCGAGCTAAACCGAGCCTTTTTGGGCTTCGGCCAAACCCGAACCCCTTCATATATACTTCGATAGATAGAGAGGAGGAGTTTTTACAAACCCTATGCCGCCACCCAAACCCAGCACACACCCAGGACCTCCCCGTCGACCACGCAGTGCCACCTTCGGCCGATCAACGTCGCTGGACACACGCACGCGTGCGTGGAAGCACACAGCAGCAGCAGCCTCGATCCCGACTTTGCGAGGTATTTTCTCGATGCTCGTGCCACCGTTTTGCGATCTATTCTATGGTACGTAGACAACATATACGTCTTTAATTCCCTTCAAATAGATTATGTTAATTCGATCATGTGCGACGAAAAATAAGTTCCAAAATCAAGAAAAACTTGATTTATTGGATGTTAGAAACTGTCCCAACACCTCCTGTTTGCGATCGATTTGCGACGAGTGGGTTACGAATCTTAAAAATCAGTTTGATTAGACTTGTAGATAACCTATAGGGCTTTAAAACCCTTCTTGTAGAATTAAATTTCATACACTATACAGAAAGTAATTCGTTTGTGAAGTTTAGGAAAAATCTATTTTTAAAATATTAAAAAACCTTGATACGGAGTCCGTCCCGACAAACCGGGCGACGTGATCGCAAACCGAAGGCATCGAAAGGTGCGTATCGACTTCGCGGACGTGTGGGCTTTGATAGAATTCAAATTGGTCGCATGTGTGCGACGAATTTGATGCGTATCCGCCAAAATTTACCGTATCGGCCTTTTTGCAAAATTTTCAATTACTTTGTGCATGTTCGTAATCTCGAGACGAAACTTGCGCCAATAGGACTGTACCATTTTTCTTCTCCTATATACCAAGTTTGGTTCGATTCTGAGAAGGTCGACTAGAACGCTATTTTGGCGGGCCCGCGACCCGATCCAATAGGCAAATTTGTGCACGGCCTACCTGAATCCAACTTTAGACATACGTTTAGGTTCGTATCGTAAAACCAGACCTGTAGACATATAGTTTGATAATTTTAAAGATCGTAGGTTCTGGCATGCTTTTCGGTGCAAAGCAGGTCCAACGACGGACACCATTTTGATCCAAAATTACCATTTTGCTCCTGTGTCCAGAATTGGACTTATGGGTAGGCTATTCTAGCTAATTTGACTATTCTGAGAATGTTGGTAATGTTTGTTTCAGAAATAGAAGACTATTGTGCGAGTTGACCATTCGTGGCTCATTGAGTAGTTTGTAGTTTCGATTCCTCAGCTCAGGACCTCAGGCGAGTACATTCTTTTAGTTTTTATTGTTTGGATATCTACTATATCCGATTTAGTTTTAGTGTTTTAATTGATTCTCGACACGATGGTACATGTACTAGTATACGTCGGATCCTGTCATGAGATGTCATTCCTGGGTTACTTGGTATACTAGTACATTGTTCGATCTTGTTTCTTGTACTTGTATAGACACCGATTCCTAAGGGGATTTGCTACCCTCTTAGAGAATCCCATGTCATGACGTTTTATGTCCGGATCCATATACTATTCGAGGGATGGGGAGTTATTAGAGGTTATGTGATCATTACCCCGACTTGTTTATTACTTGTGCATAGCTCTACCCTCACCACAAGTAGGGTATAGCCTGACCTTATACTACTTGTGCATAGCTTTCCATTTTGGCCAGCTTGATCCATATTCTATTATACTACTTGTGCATAGCCGGTCAAATGGAACAGCCTGATCTTGACCCAAGCCGATCACATAACATTCTAATATCTCATGGCACATACTTTATAGGTTTACATCGTACATCAGATTACATTTACTGCTTATTCCATTTTTTTCTTATATCTCACCCATGATATGTTCTTCAGTTCCTTTGCACAATTTTACTTTCAGTTTTGACATTTCATCATGTATTTCATTATAATTGTCTCTTATAGTATTTGTCAATTCATATGGAATTGCTTTTGGCGTTTGTACTTGCTCATATCCTGATAGGATAACCCCGTTGATTTTTCAGGTTAGCCATGACTATGCGTAGCTTTGGAAAAGTGGGTGTACTTACAGGCCAAACCTAGTGGCTAGTTAGATAGTTAAGTATTATCCAGTTGTTCTTTTAGATGGTGAGATATTGTACCCTATATCAAATGTAAATCTTGAATTTGTTATTAAATTTAAATATTGTGATTGAGCATTATTTGTGATTTAGAGCATCATGGCCTTGACAGCGTTCTACCGCCGACACTGCGATGTAGGCTGGCTTGGACACGTACTCATATCTGAAAAGCGGGTGCGGGTCGTGATACAAGGCCATGATGCTGGAAACACATAAAATAATAACTTTCTGCCCATTTACAATAACTAAATTAACTTATAATATTCACAAGTTTTATATTTGAAGAAAAATATAAACACTTACAAATATTAAAAACTGCCAATACATCTAAATAGTCTTCTATGGTTCAGCAGATACCCTTGTCTTCCCCAATGGTCCAAGGACAATGTAGCAGGCGATTATATAAAAAATTTTGGGTTTTAGTCAGAAATGGAACGAGTACAATTCATTGAATACAGTTCCAATTATGATAACCACTATAAAACAGATATTAGCCATAAAATATATGATGAGAAAATCTAATATAACATGGTAATACAATGAACTAGAGACAGGAAAATATATAAAACATGTAAGGGTGGAACGAGGAACATGGCTATCTAAGTGTGTTGAAGTACTCATTTCGATGTATGATCGGCTGAGGCATTACACCACATGGTTTACAATGTTTAAATAGCAATAAAAATAAAGCACTGTCTACGAGGTCTACATTGCATGAAATAAAATACGGTCTATGAGGTCTAAACTGTATGAAATAAAATACGGTCTACGAGGTATACATTACATAAGATAAAATACGATCTACGAGGTCTACATTGCATGAAATAAAATATGGTCTATGAGGTCTAGATTGCTTGAAATAAAATTCGACCTATGGTCAAATCACACATCTACTTGGTACTTCCCCTTCCCGACACGACAAGTAAGAAACATGGCAATATATGAAAGAAAGACAAAATATGGTATCCGTGTGACGAGCATGTCAAGAATTAAATATTAAATGACTAATAATGAACTATAGTAATTAAGAATATCGAAAACAAATAATAAATGTACTCGCCTGTAGTCCTTAGCTGGTGAAACCGATAATACCAACCACTTAGTGAGCCACAAAAGTCAAACTCGTGCAACTGTCTCCGGATGTTGAAACAAACATTACCAATATGTTTGTTATAAAAAATGTCTAAGAATGCCTACCCAAAAGTCCAAATTTGGATACAGGGGCAAAATTATAATTTTTGGTTAAAACGATGTCCGCCGTTAGACCTGATTTACACCGAAAAGTGTGCCAGAGCCTATGGCCTCAAAAGTTATCAAACTTTATGTCTACGGGTCCAATTTGATGATATGAACTAAATCGTATATCCAAAGTTGGATTCCTGTGGGCCGTGCACAAATTCGCCCGTTGGATCGGGTCGCGGGCCCACCAAAATAGTATTTCGGTCGACCTTCTCAGAATCGGACCAAACTTGGCATGCAGGACCAGAAAAATGACATGGTCCTATTGGTGCAAGTTTTGTATCGAGATGACAAACATGCACGAAGTTATGAGTTAGTTTATAAAGGGACCGATACGGGGTATCTCGACGGATACGTCTCGATTTCATCGCGCACGCACAACGAAATCGAGTTTCGTCGAATCCCACATGTCGATAACATCCAAATGCGTCTTTTGATGCTCATGAGTTTTGACCACGGTGCCCGGTTTGTCGGGGCACACGCCGTATCGGGAATTTTCGATGTTTTGAAAACAGTTTTAACGCGGTTTTTCCCTGATTTTGGAACTGATCTAAAACAGAATATAATTAATTAAAGTAAAAAACTAAAAATAGGGTTTCCATCATGGTTGGGTTGTCTACAAACTTGTTTATATTGATTTCAAAAATCCTAACTATTCTGTCCAAAATTGCCCTTCCAAAACTAGGTTTGGGTTAGGTTTTTGTCCTGTTTTTGTTTTTTTTAAAAACTGAATTTCTCGATATTTCAACCTCGAATTTCTTGTGATCTGGTCACGTAGATCAAAAACTATTTGATAGGGGTCGAAGACCTATATATTGTGTTTGTAAATCACTAATCGGTTTGAAAAATGACGATAAGGAGCTGCCGTAACTGCTACTGCAGCGCTGCTTCTTCCGTACGCTGCTGTGCATGCGCGTAGCCGCTCGTCTGCCGGCAGCCAGCGGTGGCCCAGGCAATGCGCCAGCGTGCGCAGAGGCTGGATAGGGATGGTGACGCTTGGGGTGTCGAGGTTTCTTAAGGTTAGGGTTTTCTCTCGATTCCTCTTTCTTTCCTTGACTAATATATTTATACAGAATGAGAAATAGGGGCTCGGTCTGGTGACTTGAGGTCGGGTTTGGGAGTAGTAACAGTATAGTCTTTATCTTTTCCTTTTTTTCTTCTTTATATTTCTATATATACACTTATATATATATATATATATATAAATATATATATATATATATATATATATATATATATATATATATATATATATATATATATATTTTTTTTTTTTTCTTCTTTATATTTATATATATACACTTATATATATATATATATATATATATATATATATATATATATATATATAAGTGTATATATTTTTTTTCTCGGTCTGGTGACTTGAGGTCGGGTTTGGGAGTAGTAACAGTATAGTCTTTATCTTTTCCTTTTTTCTTCTTTATATTTCTATATATACACTTATATATATATATATATATATATTTTTTTTTTTATATATATATATATATATATTTTTTTTTCTATATATACACTTATATATATATATATATATATATATATATATATATATATATATATATATATATATATATATATATATTTTCTTCTTTATATTTATATATATACACTTATATATATATATATATATATATATATATATATATATATATATATATATATATATATATATAAGTGTATATATATATATAATATATATATATATATATATATATATATATATATATATATATATATATATATATATATATATATATATATATATATATATATATATATAAATTCCAAAGAATTCCCACAATATTTTAAAATATTTGAATAAATATTTTTTTGGTAAAAGTTTACCTATTATGATTATAACAAGACTATAAAATAGATTAAAATCAAACAAGCTATCTAGAATATAATACTATAATTTATATTAAATAAAAAAATAATAATAGTAATAATAAATATTTGAAAACTTATTAAATGAGACTAACTTATAAATTTCTATAAGTCCCATACACTTTCATACCATGTAAATTATTTAATATATAATATTTATATTTAATAAAACCACAAAGCTCATATATTAAAATTATCCATTAATAAAATTAACTAAATAATGTTTATAAATTTTTTGGAAAATAGGGGTTTACAGATATTACCGAGATTGTCGCTTGATGGTTCGGATCAGGTTTTCGTGCCGGACTTCGTATTGCCCTTGAATCTGATTGACTATCAGCTGAGAGTCGCCATAGGCTTCCAAGAAATTAACCCCTAACTCTTTGGTTAGCCGGAGTCCTATGATAAAAGCGTTATACTCGGCCACATTATTGGAACATGGTTCCGTGAGTGAATATGCTCGTCGGATGACCAAGTCGTCCGGTGAGATTAACACTACCCCCATTCTTGTCACGATATAACCTTTGGGGCCTGTTCTTGAAGCACCGTCAAAGAACAATTGCCAAATCGACTCTTCTGTTGTGATGTGGGCCTCTACTACTTCGTTTGGAATGTCCTCATAAAGCTTTTAGTTTACAGCTACCGGATGAGTGGCCAGGAAGTCAGCTAAAGCTTGGCTTTTAATCGCTTTTTACGGGACAAACACCATGTCATTAGGTGACAATAGTATCGCCCATGTAGCGAGGCATGAATTTAACGCTCCTGGTTTGGTCGTAAGGACCTTGAGGGGATTGACCCAAGAGATAACATGAATCGTTTGTCGTACTATGTAATGACAGATTTTCTGGATAAAAAAACCAAGGCAAGATATTCTTTCTCGAACAAATTATATCTGTGTTCAGCCCCTACCAGTTGCGGACTGAGATAAAAGATAGCTTGTTTGTAGCTTGCATCACTGTTCTGAACTAACAACGCACCGAGAGAACAATCTATGGCATAAATGGAGGGTTCGTGAGGTACCCTTTAATGTCCTCGAAAGCTCTTCGGCACTCTTCGGTCCAAAACCTAAGATACTCATTTTTTCATTAATTCAGTAAAGGGCTTACAGCGGTCCGAGAGGTTAGAGATAGATCTTCGGATGTACGCTAAACGCCCTTGAAGACCGCAGAGTTCATGAAGGTTCTTTGGGGGTTGCATCTTAATGATAGCTTTTGTCTTTTTGGGATCGACGTGGATCCCTTTTGAAGTGATGATAAATTCCAAGAATTTGCCACTGGATACCCCAAAGAAAGATTTGGTCAGGTTTATCTTTAATTGATGTGCCCTCATCATGTCAAACATAATTCTTAAGTCATGAAGATGATCATCGCGGACATGACTTTTGACAGCGATATCATTAACATAGCATTCGACTGTCTTACGCAAGTGTTTACGGAATATGGTGCTCATAGCTCTCTGGAATGTAGCGTCTGTATTCTTCAAACCAAAAGGCATCAAAGTGTAGCAAAATAAACCGATCGGAGTCCGAAATGATGTGTGTTTCTCATCTTCTGGGGACATCTTGATTTGGTTATAACCAGATTAGCCATCCATGAACGACATACGCTCGAACCCATAGGTATTGTCTACCATCACATCAGTGATTGGTAATAGAAACTCATCTTTCGAACAGACTGTGTGCAGATTACGGAAGTCTATACAGACTCGAATCTTTCCATTTTTCTTGGCGATTGGAACAATATTGGCTACCCAATCTGGGTGTTGTTACTCACGGATGAAGCCACTTGCTATCAGCTTGTCCACTTCCTTCTCAATGGCGTCCATAATAATAGGGTAAAACTGTCGTTGCTGCTACTTCACTGGCTTAGTATTGGGTTAAATATTTAATTTATGTACGATGATGTTTGGATCTAGCCTCGACATATCTTCATAACTCCAGGAAAATACTCTATGTATTCTCTCACGAGCTCGATGAGAGATCCACGATCTTCTTTCTTTAGGCTTTTGCCAATGAAGTTTGGCCTAGGAGAAGAGTCATTTCCCATATTGACTTGTATGACCTCATCTTCGATAGGATGTTCGTGTCGTTCGAAGCATTTTTTCATTGAGAATCAAGTTATTGAGCCCAAGGTTTGACTTCCAAAGGCTCGAAGAACTGGTCATCATCTTCCTCGACCTGGTCTACGTACATTATATTTACTGATAACGTTTTCTGGAAAGCTTCTCCGATGCTGATGTTGGAGTCATAGGAAGAGTCTGACGAACATGAGTATGTTTCCTCCTTAGGTTGTAAAATTTCAGGAAGCTTGGATAAGGCATACCCTAGACCACAACGGGTCTTGTGGTAATGATCCGATTCGCCCTTGGAGACTTTGATCTTGATTGGCAAGTGTCGGCCTTTGCCGTAGTTAAGGCCCATATTACTGTTCAAGTTATACCCCATGTTCTGGATGATCCGTCGGGCTTGAGGAGTATAGTAGTAAGCCTGCACCGTAACGGTTTCATGCTCTGGCTCACAAGGGATATGGGTCCGAGAACCTTCTACTCGTCCGAAGATAATAGGCTTCTCTCCCTTTTTCCTGGTAGGTACTATGAAATATGCATCGCATATCAGGAGTACTAAGCTCACAGAGTAAACGGATGCAATTTGCGTTTGTAGCGACAACCTTAGATACTGCTCAAAAGAATATTCAGTGAGAGAAAAAAGTAACCCGAAGGCATTCCTTTATTGATGAAATAGGACAAATCGTCCTCTGGAACTACATTTTTAGAGGTAGGAAAATGAGGTACAACTATGTCTTTTAAATTACCACCCCCAGCATTTACGGTCGGTGGGATTGACGAGGGAAGATGTAGACTGCGTAGTTATACTATAAGGGATTTGGCCGAGGAATATTCTCCTGTTGGCGGCTTCACTTTCAACCAAACCACTAACAGAGCTGGGGGCTTTGCCGGGAGCTCGGTCGTCAGTGTTGTGGGACGTTCTTTTAGCTTCAATTTGATAGGCTTTTCGGAGGAAGTCTGAGCTTTTGCCTCATCATCAGCATCCTCAACTGAGTCCTTTTGATGATTTTTTTGAAATAGACGAGATTCCGTATAGTAGACTTCGACCCCTTTAAAAGGATCGATGTTTGTGAACGCAGTCTTTACTACCCCGTCACTATTGACTTACTTGAAGCATTGGTATAAAGTGGACGGGATGATCATGTGCTCATGTATCCATGACCTCCCTAATAGAACGTTATCGAAGAGTCCACGTCAATGACATAGCAGGTTGCCTCCGACTTCAGATCACCAATTTTGATTTTCAGGCAGATCTTTCCCTCTGGACATCTTTTGCCATTATTGAAACCATTGATCATGGTTTGGGTTGGAGATAGCCAATGCATCAGAATCCTAAGAGTATGTAATAAGTGTTGGGGGATGATGCTTACAGATGATCCAGGGTCAATATGTATGCGGTCGACCTTGACCTCACCGACATATCCTGTACAATACTTGGATCATGCATGCCTATTGTTTTTCAGCAGCATGTCCTGCTGCGAGAATGTGATACTTGGTATGTGTTTTCCATAAATAAATTCACTTTATTTATTTTGTATCTGAGAAAATTACAACTGTAGGAATCTAATCTAGAAGACGATTACTTTATCCCTTGGAGGATGCGATGAAGAAAACTCGAACTTTGAAAAACTTAGACAGTAACTGGGCAATCTCTCTGTTCCCTCTGAAATTGACTGTAGTGTCTGATGAAGATGAAGAAACTCTCTTTTATAGAGTTCTGGATAACTGTTCTGAAGCATACGCTCAGTCAGTTACTTGACGTGTGCATAACTGCAGGGACGCGTGGCGAATTATGGTGGAGACACATTAGAGTGCGGTTGAAAGTAGTGGAATATATCTAGGAGAGATTGGTGGCATGGATGGCACGTTGCATAACTTCTGAATAACTGAGTAACTAAGTACAGGACACGTGAGAACGTGTGTTGACTGTATGTTGAAAGTCATCCTGGATACCTTTGCTGTGATACGCTGTCTTTGAAGAGGAGTCATACGCTAGCTTTTGAAGGCACATGTCTTACATACGCTGACTTGGACAGCATAGAGCCATATAAGGCTGATACGCTTACTTTATTGATAAGGAGTCGTATGGGGTCCATACGCTCACTTGGTTGGCAAGGAGTCGTATGGAGTCCATACGCTCACTTGGTTGGCAAGGAGTCGTACGGAGTCCATACGCTCACTTGGTTGGCAAGGAGCCGTATGGAGTCCATACGCTCACTTGGTTGGCAAGGAGTCGTATGGAGTCCATACTCTCACTTGGTTGGGCAAGGAGCCGTATGAAATCCATACGCTCACTTGGTTGGACAAGGAGCCTTATGGATTGAGGAAGTAGACACGTGGCTGTCCTCAATCTTCTCAAATATGCCATATCTTCAAATACTGACAAATATCTCTCGAGCGTCGTGTTGCAGATACGATGGCTGACAGACTGTCAGAAATGACAGTAATGATGGCTCTGCATTTATGATGGCTGCTGAGCTGTCCTCGTAAGAGACAAAATCAATTCTCGAAAACCTATACGACGGCTAATCTTCATAGGGCAGCTGTCTTTACACGAAAGACGAAGTGTCAGATTCATCCTTCATTAAATACATGCTGTGCTGTCATCTCAGGAAATAATAAAATATTCACTGAGCGCACAGCCTTTAGATGAGCGTATGGCCTTGGCTGAGCGTATGGCTTTGACTGAGCGTATGGCCTTGAGCGTATGACTTTGGCTGAGTCTTATGTCAGCGTGTCATAATTTTCACACCCTACAAGACCCCCTTCAAAGTTTTCGAACTTTATGAATTTCAAAAGTTCGAAATTACTTTGGACTTAAAGTGGAAATAAGTCCTGACATGCTGGCATGAGTTTGTTATCTTCCTCAATATCAGTGCAAATCTTTAGGGATTCTGTTTAAAGAACAGCCGCCGTTTGAACTTCTTCTTTTCTTCTATAAATAGGTCTTCCAAAACCTAATTTATTTTTTTTACTTTTGCATTCGTCTTCGAGAGAGAAAAAGAAACTCAAGACTCAACTTCTTCTTCTTCGACTTAAGCTTTATCAATGGCGCCCAAAGTTGATGCTGCTGCGAAGAGAAAGGGGAAGGCTCCTGCGGAGTCATCTCAGCCCGCCGCTGCTGCTACTAGGAAGACTACCGATGAGTGCGTTCGACGAAGTGAACGCCCATTGAAGCCCCTCTATGGTGAGGATGAAGATGATGAACAATAACTATCCCCTATTTAGGGCTCTGGTTAGAATAAAATCATAAAACGTATCCCCTTTTTAGGGTCAAATACGTCAAAAAAATACGCTTCCCTCTTTAGGGTTTAGCCGTATCCCATATTTTTTGTTTATACAAAAAATATGTTTGGAGCATATTCTGTATGATACGCGTATTTTTGATAGAAATGTCAAAATACGCTGTCTTGAAAGAATACGCTATGGCAAGTTGTCTCACTGAGATACGCTAACTCCTATGATAGCGTATGTTTTTGATGATCATCTTGTCAACCATACGCTGATACGCTCAAACTGAACATAAACTAAACTTTTAAAATCATTTACTTGAGATAGACTGAGCGTAAATAGTGATCTCTGAATCTGTCATACGCTTAGGATAAACTGAGCGTATATGGATCTTCGAGTCTGCCATACGCTAAGGATATACTGAGCGTATATTGAACTTTGAGTCTGCCATACGCTTAAGGAAAATTGAGCGTATGTTGAACTTTGAGTCTGCCATACGCTTAAGGAAAACTGAGCGTATGTTGAACTTTGAGTCTGCCATACGCTTAAGAAAAACTGAGCGTATGTTGAACTGCCATACGCTTAAGGAAAACTGAGCGTATGTTGAACTTTGCCATCTCTTTGTGTTGAAGATTTTTAACTTCTTATTCTTCTTTTGCAGTGGATATTCTGGCTCAGGAGGCAGAATTTGAAGGATGTGTAGGAAATAACTATAACAGTAACCTATCACATGTTCGTTTTCCCCAATTCGATGGACCTTCTACAAGGATAGCTCTTTTGACAAATCAGAAAAATGACACCTTGCTGAACTTGATGAGTGGACTGCCTTTACAGAGTGTGGATGGTGTTACCCACTCGAAGCCAGTATTTCTTTTCGGAGATGCCATTGACATAAACTCTCAGCCTGCTCTGGATAAAGTATCATACTGTTATTATAGAGATGGTGATGTGAATCAGCCAATGTATCTGACTGGTTTATCAAAAAGCATCAACATAGCTCGCTTATTTCATGCGAGTTGTCAAAGACAAATGAAGTGGGATATCACTCCATCCCCTCAAGCAAAAGCTGGATGGATAGGATATCGTCAAGGAAGATTCCGCAGTGGTACTGAACCACATGTCACAGCTTTGCGAGGACTGCTACCTGCCACCATCCCTCCTGAGGACTCGGCACTTCTGAAGCCAGTCAGAGTCCCAATTTTTGCAAACGAATTTGCTCAACTGGAAAATGCCATCTACCCAAAATAGTCTATGAGGCTGACTGGTCTGGTAAATCCGGAGAATACCAGATGGACTGCTCTTGTGAAATAGATTCTAAAGAATTTTGGTAAACAGTTACAAGTGATAGGCCTATATGATGCTATTAAGTGCACTGCTTATGGTTTTAGGCCAAACCCGGATTTGTTCTTGGCGTTAGCGGAGAGGTATAACTACCGTACCGGCACCTTCATGACCCCAAGAGGCGAGATAGGATTCGTCCTTCATGAAATGGCATATATTTCTCAGCTGCCAACAGCAGATTTGCCATATGAAGAGTATATCCCTTTCGTTGATGAAATGAATAAGATCTCCGAAGCCAACCCAATGGTTCTTCATGTCTTTGAAGAATTGATGTGCCATTACAGTATTTGTAAGGCTTTTTATTAAGGACAAGGTGGGGAAGGAGATTCCAACTGTTATTCTTCTAAATGGATGGCCTATTTATTTCAAGGCCGTACTGATGAAGTTCAGAAGAAGAAGAAGTCTGAGCAATATGTCGGTGAATTTAAACCTCTGAATCAAGCTGAGATTGACAAGCTCATCCGGGACACCACTCATGACGACATCGTCATTGAGGAAGACGAAGGCACCTATAAGGCGGGTGATAGGTTTGAGACCTATATTAAGCAGGGTAGCCGAGAATTATCTGCTGAAGGTCATCTGGCCGGATTTATATCTCTCTGGCTAAGAAAATTTATAGTACCTGGCACCTGTTCAGCAGACAGGATGCACAGAGGAGTTATCTTCGCAGCAGTCCGTCTGACTTTCGGGTATAAGATGGATTTACTGACAGCAATGACATGCCGTCTGAATGCTGGATTAAGGGCATATACAGACAGAATGTTTGAATTGGCAAAGAAGAGCCTTACATATTTTCCTCGGGTAGAAATGCCCTTTACATATTTATTTGGATGGCTGCTTCTGTATTTCGAATCTCTTATGAATGCTGGGATGGCTAGACCAGATGACACCTTTCTGGAAAGATACAGTCACACACCAAAGTGGAAATATGACACTTTGACAGATTGCAGAACTATATTAAACAGGGGAGAACTATGGAGCTTCGCTTGTGTTCCTCCATCCGTTGGTTATGAAACCATGCCTGGGAGGTTGATTGATGGCATTGGTGGCAATGAATTGGATGAGATTCAACATGAATGGCTGAAGAGGATCAGGCCATCTCATTTAGTCTGCCGTCGTGACAACATCACTTATCTAGAACCATATCTTCCGAGCAGGTTTGCTCGACAATTTAGTTATGATCAGTTGCATGTGGGTAATGCAACGACATGTTTTGGTTATCAAGGCGGGTTGATTGATGGTGCCAGAGCTTGGATATATTACATTGCTAAAGGTACAGGGGCTACCTTTTCCATGCCAGATCCGGTCACCTATCAGAGAGGAGCTAGAATATTGGCGTCTTATGCCAAATTCTATGTATCAGCTAATACCTTTGATGAAAAATTCAGCATCTTAGATAGAAGCTTTATTCATATTGAAAAGAAATCAACTAAATCAATCCTGCCTAGAGATTGTCATGACCAAGAAGATCCGCTGGCTACTGATGAAGTTGATGATGAAGTTTTAGAAACTTTCTTCTCTGATGACCTTCATCAACCATTATATGTACCCATCGGGAGTGCTGAAGAGAGTATATCTGCCGATAATACCCCGAAGAGGAAGCGGGGCAAAGGTGCGGCTGGGCCTGCCCTAAAAAGAGTCACTCGAGCAGAGACTCGAAATCGTGGAGGAATTACCATTCCAGGGACTTCTCCTGCTTCCAATCGAGTCAGAGATGTTGATGAAGCAGGTAGTGATCCAAAAGACAATTATCCTACTGTTCCATTCACAAAAAGAATAGGAAGGAAAGTGATAGTTTCAAAAACTAAATCCGTAATTTGTCTCGATGCAGAGAGTCCCACCGATCGTGCTGTGCGATTGGCTTCAGAAAAACAAGCTGCCTTTGATTTTTCTGTAAAGACAGAACCTGTTGAAGAAGATATTCCTGAACCTGCTGGGTCATCCATGCCTTTTGATATAGGATCGATGCCGCCAATGGCCGATGATGCGCAGAAGATTAGTCAACCTGCGGTAGAGGCTGAGCATCAGACTGAAACAGCTAATGACTTACTGATTTCGGAAGAATCAGTGAAGGAAGCCACTTCTCTCAAACCAATTGCTGAAGCTTCAGAGAGCGAACAAGTTGACTATGAACCGTCGTCTCATTCTTTTGGAGAAGAAGACATGGAGATAGACGATGAATCACCGTCTAAAACTCCAATTGATGTACTGAAGACAATTGGTCAACACTCAGGATTGACACCAGAACCGAAGAGGTATATGGAAATAGAAGTTCAAGTTCCGAGTACTTCTGGGGCGGGCAGCAGTGAAATAAATCCCGTGTCAGAAAGCACTCTGAACAGACTACGAGCCGGTCTGAATGATCCGAAGGAAACTGAATATGAACCAGCTCTAGGTAATATTTTATTCATCAAAATTTGTCTTGTCTCTGCTTTATTGTCTTTTAGTTTTGATCATGCTTCTTTGATTCCAACAGCTGTAGGAACTGTACCGACTATGAGTTCTACTCAAGCCCCACTTGTCCAAACTGATGTGGGTGAGGGGAGTTTACATTTGCCGAGTTCTCCAAAAGCACTCACTTCAGCTCCCAGAATAGAGGCTCCTCCTACTCCTTCCTCTACTATTGCAGCGACTCCCGGTTTTGACACAGGGATAGCAAAGATCATGAGGATGTATTCAGATATTATTTATTCATATCTGGATACATTCTCGAGACGACTTATGAAGGATGAGACTATGCCCTTTTCGAGTCTTCGAGAGGCGACTAGTTTTCCACTTTCAGCTTTGAGACAAGCTGGTTATGAGACCCAATGTGTCTTTTTTGAACATCTCCTGAATGATTTAGAAACAAACATCCATAAATACTGGAAGATTAAAAAGGAGGATATTAAGTCTCTGACTGCAGCTGAGATTGCTCAATTGGAGAATGAAGCTCAAGCTCAGCACATTGCTCTGACAGAATTCCTCGCTCAGTCTTCTAAAGAGTTAATGGCGAAAGACGAAGAAATAATAAATACTCGTCAGAATATGGAGCGCCTAGAGAAAGATGAAGCGTCAAAAGCTGAAGAGCTTAGAAAGTTGAGAGAAGAGCTAGCTCGTCTTCAGGAGCAAATTGCCTCCATGGAAAAAAAACAATCAGAGATTGCTACTGATCGTAAATCTGCAGCTGAATGCTGTCAATTTTTACAGCAAGAGCGAGAATTGATGCAAACCAATCAGATTGAAGAGACCAATCGCCGTAGCTCTATTATTGTGGAATATGACCAACGGATGATTGGAGCTGAAACAGCAGAGCGAATCAAGAAAGCTCATGAAGAAAAGATAAAAAATATAATCGTTCGTATTCAGGAGATAATTACTCCTCCTAAATAGATCTTTTACATTTATCATGTGCTGAAGTTTTGATACCCATTTGTAATCAATGTTTTGATTTTGATTGAAATAAATATTTTGACTTGATTTCAATTCTGTGGATGATATTTTTGTAGAAAACATGTTCAGAGGTAAACAATACATGACATATTTCAATAGAATAGAATATACAAATAAACTTTGTAACTCTATCATGATATTAAACCAAAGATAATTTTAGTTTAATACTGATTAGAGAAAATAGAATTCAGATATAAAGATACCTTTGGATTCTATTCTCCAAGATCTTTGGACTCGGAAATCAAAAGACGAGATATCATTTTCATAAAATAGAAAATATGATACATACTAAGATAGAAAATTCAGAGGTAATATGGACATGATTTTCTATACAAGATCTTTATTAAATCCACTAGGGATCTAATAAGACAAAATATCAAATTCTCTGGGAAAATGATACATGGTTGAATATCAGTTTCCTCTAAGGATAACGATATCGAGATAACTTTTGTAGAGAAGAATTAACTTTGATTTTATATTTGCTGGGGAACGATGAAAATATTATACATAATATTTCTTTAAGAATTTGCCATTGATAGGCATCATCGTGACTTTCTCATCCATAGAGGCAAGCTGGTATGCTCCGTTAGAGAAGACTTTGTTTACTACGAATGGGCCTTCCTATTTTGCGTCAAATTTACCTTTGCTCATATGTGTCATGGTCATAGGACGTCTGACAGTAAGGACCAGTTCTCCCTTCTGATATGCTCTGACTTTGACTTTCCGGTTAAAAGCTTTTGAGATTCGGGCCTGATACAGCTCGATATTTTGTTGAGCATATAATCATTTTTCATCTAGAGCTTCCAATTCTTGAAGTCGAAGACGATCATTGTTTTCTGTTGTAAGTTCATTGGAGATTGCAATTCTCAGAGAAGGAATCTGGATCTCAAGGGGAAGAACAGCTTCACATCCATATACCAAAGAGAAAGGCGTACATCCGGTTGCATTGCGAACTGTGGTGCGGTAGGCCCATAAACATTCACCAAGCTTCTCACTCCAGTTGTGTTTGTTGGAAGAAACAAACTTTTTCAAGAGTTTGATGATCGTTTTATTGAAAGCTTCGGCCAATCCATTAGCTGCTAGATTATATGTTGTAGAAGCTAAATTATTGATCCGATGGTCGTCGCAGAATCGAGTAAATTTCTGACTGACAAACTGCGGTCCGTTATCATGGACAATACGCCGAGGAACACCAAATCGATAGATGACATGATGTTTGACGAAGTTAATAACATTAGAAGTTTTGACTTCGGATAACGGGATTGCTTCAGCCCATTTGGAAAAGTAATCGGTTATTGCTAGAATAAACCGATGTCCTTTTGATGATGGTGGGTTAATAGGACCAATAACATCCATGCCCCAAGCTTCAAAGGGTCATGATACCGCTGTTGGGTGTAAGAATTCTGACGGTTGATGGATAAAGTCAGCATGAATTTGACAGGCTTTACATTTCTGAGCATATTAAATAGCGTCAGCCACCATCGTGGGCCAATAATAACCCATACGTCGGATACGATCTTGAAGCTTAGGACCTGGTTGATGGGCTCCGCAAACACCATCATGTGCTTCACGAACAATCTGTTGTGCTTCTTCACCAGCGATGCATCGGAGGAGAAGACCGTCGTAGGACCGACGATATAGTGTCTTCGTAGTATGATTATAATAGAATCTGAGAGATCGACGCCGAATAGACGCTGCTTCACTCGGATTATCAGGAAGTATGTCATATAAAACAAAGTCTAGAAACGGGCGTCTCCAGTCTTCAGTTATGGCTTCTGTTTCATTAGAAAAGACATATTCCATAGTAGAATCGGAAGAAGACGAGGACACTTTGTCAAACTTTAATCCGGTATCAAAGTTGAGAGAATCTTCATGGGGATTATGGGAAAAACCCAAAGCCAGATTATTCTCAACGCAGAATAGTTCTCGGTTATAAACCACTATTACTTGCTGACGTCTGATTGGTATGGCTAATACAGCAGCAAGATTAGCCAAAGCATCAGCTTCTGTATTATAGGCTCGTCGAACATGTTCAATAAAAAAACCTTCAAAGGATGAGGCCATAGAGAGTGCTGCTCGATGATAAGGTATCAAATCTTGATGACGAACTTCATACGTTCCTCTGATCTGATTGATGATAAGCTTGGAGTCTCCATAAACTTCTAAATATTGAATATCTAAATATTTAGCAAGTTGAAGACCGATGAGCAATGCATTGTATTCGGCTATATTGTTTGAACATGATTGATCCAGAGAATAAGCCCTCTGAATAGTTAATCCTTCTGGGGATACGAGAACAATCCCAACTCCGGCGACAATATCGCCGTTAGGACCTATTCTAGATGCTCCATCAAAGAATAGACGCCAGGTAGGAATTTCTTCAGAAACCAGATTTGAATCCAGGACTTCATCAGGAATCTTATCATATAATTTAGAATCTTCTGGAACCGCATGAGCCGCCAAGAAATCAGCAAGAGCTTGTCCTTTAACTGACTTTTGAGGAATATAATGCATGTCGTATTGAGCTAACAAAATTCCCCAATTAGCTAATCTGGAGTTGAGAATATCGGGTTTCTTCATCATAATCCTGATGGGATTCACTCTGGAAATGATGTGAATCGTTTGACCGATAATATAATGTCGTATTTTCTGAACAGCAAACATTAATACTAGGCATTCTTTCTCGATTGGAGAATAACGTGGTTCAGCACCTGTCATTGTACGACTGAGATAATAAATAGCCTGTTCATGGCCATCTTTATTTTTTTGGGCCAGTAATGCACCAAGAGAATGATCCATGGCTCGAACATATAGAAGGAATGGTATTCCCGAGACGGGAGGTACCAAAACCGGAGGGTTCATGAGATACTGTTTGATATCGTCAAATACTTTTTGACATTCTTCATTTTAGACGAAAGATACACCTTTCTTCAGAAGTTTGTCGAATGGTCTGCAGCGTCCTGATAAGTTGGAAATAAATCTCCTGATATAAGCAATTCTTCCTGGAAATCCTCGTAGCTCTTTTAAGGTGCGTGGAGGACGCATCTCTTGAATGGCTTTGATCTTCTCGGGATCCACGTGTATACCTTTAGCGGTAATGACGAAGCCGAGAAATTTGCCACTAGAGACGCCCAAGAAGGACTTAGTAGGGTTCATTTTAAGTTGATGCTGACGCATTAAATCAAAGATAGTCTTCAAATCTTGGATATGATCCTCCTTTCGTCGACTTTTGACTGCAATATCATCAACATAGCATTCGACTATTTTCCAGAGATGTTCGCGGAATATAGTGCTCATTGCTCGCTGATATGTTGCTCCTGCATTCTTGAGACCAAACGGCATCACTGTATAACAATATGTACCGATTGGCGTTCTGAAGGAAGTATATCTCTCGTCGTCTGGAAACATTTTGATTTGGTTGTATCCCGAATACCCATCCATGAATGACATTCGTTCGAAACCACATGTGTTATCGATCATGACATCGGTAATTGGAAGAGAAAACTCATCTTTAGGACAAGCTGCATTGAGATCGCGAAAGTCTATACAGACTCGGATCTTGTCGGTCTTTTTGAGGATATGAACAATGTTAGCCACCCATTCAGGATGTTATTCCTCTCGAATAAATTCGGAAGCCATAAGCTTGTTGACTTCAGCTTCAATTGCATCCATAATGTCTGGACGAAATTGTCGCTGTTGTTGTTTGACTGGTTTAGCATTTGGCATGATATTAAGTTTATGCATTGTAATCTTTGGATCTAATCCTGGCATATCCTCACAATTCCAGGCGAAGACATCGATATAATCATGAATAAGCCTGATCATGTCTTGTTTATCTGTTTCTGAAAGACTTTCACTGATGAATAGTAGTTTAGGGGACCCTTCTTCACCAACATCAATTTGGATCAGTTTATCTTCAGTAGGAGGTTCCATCTGCTCGAACCTGAATTCCCATTGATTATCTAATCTTTGAGCCCATTGTTCTGATTCGGGTGATATTTCAAAATCATCCTCTTCTTCATCATTTTCTTGCGGGCCATCAACAGAGACCATATTGATGGATAGAATAGAGCGATGAAGATCGCCAATACTCGTGTCAGAATCCCAAGAGAGGGAATCGGAAGTCTCAGATCGTTCATCTTCATCGGATTTTGAATCTTCATGGACTATGTTGATAAAGGAGGTAGGAGCGATGTAACCTAAACCACATTTTGTCCTTCCGTATTTTAGTGGAGGAATTCGAACAGGCATTCTTCTTCCTTTTCTATTATTGAGACTGGTTCTGAAGTCATAACCCATATTCTTGATGATATTTTTGGACTGTTGACTATAGCGACGCAGTTGTAACCTTCCAGTATCGTCGTTTTTGTCATCTTCTTCCAGATTAGGAGGATTCTGGGGTCCTTTATAGAAGAATATTGGATTTTCTCCTTTCTTTCTAATAGGGACCATGAAATATGATTTTTGTATGGACTCCAATGATATGTCTGTATGAAGAGTTTGAACAACTCCTATAGTTAGTGGCTCTAAGCTATCTAGCAATTGTAAATAACTTTGTACATAATTACAGACATCAATATACTGCAAAGGAGATGCTTCATTAATATTAGATACTGTATTTACAACAGAAGGCTGAGCCTTATCAGACTTAGTCAAATTAATGACAAAAGGGGGAGAGGAAGAGCGATCAGAAGTTTTGTTTCTATTAAGATCGATAACAAAAGGCTCAGAAGAGGTGTGCTCCCTTGAAGAAGATCGTGGATAAGTAGTACGTCCACTGACTGGAATGACTAGAGTATCTGGTCTAGCCTGAGAAGATGGAGGGGGAGTGGCACGTCCACTGATAGGAATTATCAGCGAACTTTGTGGAGCTTGGGAAGATGATACAGTAGTACGTCCACTGACAGGAATTATCAGTGAGCCTTGTGGAGCTTGGGCAGATGATGAAGTAGTACGTCCACTGACAGGAATTATCAGTGAGCCTTCTTCAGATGATTTAGCAGACTACGGAGGAGTGATACGCCCTTTTACAGGAATAACAAAAGTATCGACTTTTGATATCTCATCATCATTATCCATAGCTTGCAAGACTTTTGAATATTCATCCTTGTACATGCGAGCGTCATTGAAGTAAGCTTCGACTCCTTTAAATGGATAGAGATCTGCAACCTCCTTTTGAACTTCTCCATTATCATCAACATATTTAAAGCACTGATAAAGAGTCGAAGGAACGACATTATGTTCATGCAAGAATGGTCTCCCCAATAGAGCATTGTATGAGCAACCATGATTGTCGATGATGTAAAAAGTGACTTTAGTACGAAGATCGCCTATTTGAAATTTGAGGCGAATCTTGCCCAAAGGCTCACTTTTTCCTTGATTGAATTCCAAGATGGTAGTGATAGTGCTGGACAGACTATGCACAGGTATCTTCAGTGCATCTAGCATAGCCTTTGGCATAATACTGAGAGCGGATCCTGGATCAATTAGTAGACGATCAACCTTCATAGAATCGATATATCCTGTATGATATAAAGGACGGTCATGTCGATTATCCTCTAGCAGCATATCGTCCTGCGTAAAGGTAATGTTTGAAATAAATTCCAATACATTATGGCAATGAGAGACAGGTTCTGTTTCCAACTTCTTGAGGAGAGTTAGGCAGGTTTCTGCTTGCAGCAGTGCTTCACTCAGAGTTTCTCGAGTCTCTTTAGAGAGGCGTAAGAGCTCAAAGATTGATAATTTAGCTGGTGTATTGGCTAGTTGAGCCAATATATCAAAATTATAAGGCTTTTCAAGTCCTGTAGGAGATGATTTCTTCAATGGTTTATCGAAGCGGACTTGTTGTTTGCCTTTGTCAGCTGCTGTTGACTTAGAAGGAACTGTCTCAACAGGATCATTTGAAGGCTCTTCAGTAGAGACTGGTGTTGGAACTGTAACCAGAGGGACATCAAGAGTTTCTCCAGGAATGTCAGCATAATCTTTCAGATATATTTTTCCTGACCGAGTTCCAGCATGAACTTCGACTTCAGATTCCGGTTCAGGGTCTATGGAAACTATGTTGTAATTCTTTATCTTGCTCTTGGTTCTTTTATGCTTGATGAGAGCTTCATTCCAGAAACCAAGGCCAACTCGAGATTGATTATGCCTCATAGTGATGGCTAAAGGTGCTCGGAGTCCTTTGCCGGAGTTCAAACCAGGAGCAGTGGCTAGATCATAACCCATCTTCGCCATTAATTCACGAGATTGTGAACTGTATAGATGAAATACAGGCTTGTACCTATCTTCAGATTGAGGTACAGACTCCGTAGGGAGTAAATTTTCTGCCAAGATGAAAGTAGAGGTTAGATAAAAATCGGGTGTGAAACTAGAAGTCACATTGCATGACTTAGTCTTTCCGAGCTTCTTTTTAGATAAAGGAGTCTTCCGAGGAGAAGAGGAAGACATCTCAAACTCCGTCATTAAATCCGGGTGGATCCACATGATCTCTCCCTTCTTAGTTGTGACAGGAACAAGTCCTTCATTCTGTGCTGGTGGGATGTTTACAACTTCGAGAGTTGCTTTGGGGATAGAAACAATCCCGCTTTCCACCATTAAAGGAGGGAAGTCACCGAACTGCATTGAGATTACATTTGCTGTGACTGTCTTGTCTTTGGGTGTCAGTGTCACAGCTCCTGATTTAATCATCTCTTGGATCTTTCCTTTTAATACATAACAAGACCGGATTGTATGACCCAGCATTCTATGATATGGACAGTATTTTGGATGATCTGTCTTGTTGGCTTCATCAGGCTTTTTGATTTCTGGCAATTGTATTTTGTTACCTTTGAGCAAGCATTCAAAAATACCCTGAACATCGTCATCGTCGAAAGAATATTCTTCCTTCGGCCGAGGAGGTCTCTGTTGTTGATTTGTTGGAGCTGGGGTAGCTTGGGTAGCCTTTACCTCTTGACTACTGCTTTGGAGATTGACTTCAAGAGCCACTTTCCCTTTTCGATTATTGGGTCGAGTACTATTGCTAGCACTCTGATTTGATTCCTTGGGAGCCATTTGTACCCTCAGGCCTTTGAAGGTCTCAGCACTGACTTCAGCAGCCTTGGCACTGACGATGAAAGAGGGCCAATCTTGGAACTGAGTGGACCCTGTCCACATGCTGATAATTGGTAAGAGATTCGACTTGCAAGTGTCGATAGTAACAGCATCGGGAGTTCCGAGAGACGTTTTAAGGGCTTCTCTTCTGAATCTTTCAATGAAGTCCTCAGTAGTCTCATTATTTTTTTGTTTAATTCTTATGAGGGCTGACATGGTCATGTCATTGAGTCCTTCATAGAACCGTTCAAGAAACATTTGTTTGAAACCAGCAAATGAGGTAATGCACCCATCAGGGAGGCTTCTATACCATTCATAAGCTATTCCTTTGAGACATCCGACGAACACCCGAGTGAGGAGGGAATCGCTTGGTTGCAATTGATCAGTCATTACTTCAAAGTGATTAATGAACGGACTTGGGGAGGTTGTCCCATCAAAGAAAGAAATAGTCGGAGGCTTGTATTTAGGAGGATATGATACTTGCTTCCATTCTATCGGATAAGGTTGCTTGATACCTAACCTTTGTAAACCATCCTTTTGTTTAAATGCCTCAAATTGAGTTCGGAGATTCCTTAACTCTTCAGTAACAATTCCAGAGGATTGTGGAGTTGTAACTTGTTGAGTGTAATTGGGAGGAGGAACTGCAGCATATGTACCACCCCCAGCTCCAGACTGACTTGGAGTGGGTTGTACAGGAACATTAGATTGTACCCCCGGAATAGTAGAGGGTTCCGGATTTGGAGCAACAGGAGTATTTAATACAACTGGAGGGGCTGTCTGTTGGACTTGCTGAGTTTGATGTTGAGCTTGCATAAGAGTGTGCATAGCATTCAATGTATCTGCCATAGCTCGCAACTGTTGTTCCAAGGAAGAAATCCTTTGTTCATGAGCTTCGGTGTTAGTTGAAGGTTCATGATTGCCATCCACCATGTAAGTGGTAATCATTCGAGGAATAGACGATGAAACAGTCTGTTCTAAATCATCGCTGTATGAGTCAGTATCTTTCTCGGGGCTATTTACGGGAGTCAATACTGGAAAGTTGGACTCTTCAAGGAAATCCTCTGTGATCTCCGGATTACTACTTGGATGAGAAGAAGAAGAGACCCTGGCCAAGGCTCCGGTCCTGGATCGGGTGCCGAGATAAACACCATCTTCAGAATCTGATATAGCATCAGACCGTATGCTACCCCCAATATTTCTGGAGTTTATGTTGACAGAAGCATAAAGAGGTTCATCTTCATCCAATATTGGTTCATATTGAATCCGTTCGAAAACAGATCGTCTTTTTGGTGAACAACAACACTGAATCACAACCCGAGGTTGGAAGTTGCAACCATGCTTTTCATGGCAAATATGAGCAATGTCATGGCCAGATGGAGTGTCAATTCTCCGTTTATTTTACAAATACTCCCGGAGATCTGTAGGAACAGATTGGGAAGTACTTGAAGATAGTTTCTGTGTAGAAACTTGTCTTTTGTTCTTCTGTCTTCTCGGTTCTTGAGTGTATAAAGACTGATTAATTTGAGCCACATAGTTCTTGGCATATTCTGCATCAGGGTCTAGTATACTTGTCTCAGTTTGATCAGGCTTCTTAATACCAGAAGTGGAACTGAGATGATTCTGATTAAGCTTGTTACGAAGATCCGCAGGAGATATGACTTTGGTATCAGTCTTGGATACTTGTAATTTGCCTTCCTCAGATCGAAAAATTTTGAGAGAAGGAAGATGGGTATTATTCCGACTAGGAGTCGGTAATAATCCATCTTTAGAGGAAGTAGCCAAAAGGCGTTTTCCTTTGTTTGATCTAGTAAAAGTACTAGTCAAATTAACTCCAGAGGTAAAGACCTTAGGAGTAGGGGAGTTAACTAAAGAGTCTTTCTCCTTGGTTGGTACAAGATGTACATGTTGTAGGGGAATCATTTGTATGTTCTGTGGAAGAGAACCCCCAGCCTGATTTTGAGAAACAGTCAAAGGACTGTATCTGTTAGCATACGCTGACTTCAGTTTGGACTTCTGGTCATACGCTGCCTTTTTATTAGCATACGCTGGCTTTGGCTTAGCGTACGCTGCCTGCTGTTGGCTTTTGTACGCTGCCTTCGCCGTACGCTGCCCTTTAACTGCCATACGCACAGAGTTATCAATGGCTAAAGAGCCGACTGCTATCGTAAGAGTAGAAGGAGAAGAGACTTTGACATATCCAGAGATGGTTTTCCTTGGACACGCTGACTTGGTTAAAGAACCCACTTTGTCAGCGTGACTAGGAGAAGCCACTGTTGCCGTATTCAGAGAAGCCGAAGTGTGCTTCGTTGAAGTTGAAGACGTGTTCTTGTCAGCGTAAGAAGTGACAGAAACGTCTTGGTCTGTTGAAGAAGACTTAGGGACATAGATAGAGCATCCCTTCTTTTTAGCAGCAGGAAGAGCGGAGGAAGCAGTTCGGCCCTCCTTCGCCTTGAGCATTTCTTCGTAAGCAGATTGGTCGAATTGTACGACCATCGTCTTCTTCATCGAGCCGATCGACGAAGTATCGCATTGAGTTTTGCTATCTCGTTGGAGAAGACAGCTTTCCCCAGCAGAGTCGCCAATTTGTTTTCCATAAATAAATTTACTTTATTTATTTTTTATCTGAGAAAATTACAACTGCAGGAATCTAATCTAGAAGACGATTACTTTATCCCTTGGACGATGCGATGAAGAAAACTCAAACTTTGAAGAACTTGGACAGCAACTGGGCAATCTCTCTGTTCTCTCTGAAATTGACTGTAGTGTCTGATGAAGATGAAGAAACTCTCTTTTATAGAGTTCTGGATAACTGTTCTGAAGCATACGCTCAGTCAGTTACTTGACGTGTGCATAACTGCAGGGACGCGTGGCGAATTCTGGTGGAGACACATTAGAGTGCGGTTGAAAGTAGTGGAATATATCTAGGAGAGATTGGTGGCTTGGATGCCACGTTGCATAACTTCTGAATAACTGAGTAACTAAGTACAGGACACGTGAGAACGTGTGTTGACTGTATGTTGAAAGTCATCCTGGATACCTTTGCTGTGATACGCTGTCTTTGAAGAGGAGTCATACGCTAGCTTTTGAAGGCACATGTCTTACATACGCTGACTTGGACAGCATAGAGCCATATAAGGCTGATACGCTTACTTTATTAATAAGGAGTCGTATGGGGTCCATACGTTCACTTGGTTGGCAAGGAGTCGTATAGAGTCCATACGCTCACTTGGTTGGCAAGGAGTCGTATGGAGTCCATACGCTCACTTGGTTGGCAAGAAGCCGTATGGAGTCCATACGCTCACTTGGTTGGCAAGGAGTCGTATGGAGTCCATACGCTCACTTGGTTGGGCAAGGAGCCGTATGGAGTCCATACGCTTACTTGGTTGGACAAGGAGCCTTATGGATTGAGGAAGTAGACACGTGGCTGTCCTCAATCTTCTCAAATACGCCATATCTTCAAATACTGACAAATATCTCTCGAGCGTCGTGTTGCAAATACGATGGCTGACAGACTGTCAAAAATGACAGTAATGATGGCTCTGCATTTATGATGGCTGCTGAGCTGTCCTCGTAAGAGACAAAATCAATTCTCGAAAACCTATACGACGGCTAATCTTCATAGGGCAGCTGTCTTTACACGAAAGACGAAGTGTCAGATTCATCCTTCATTAAATACATGCTGTGCTGTCATCTCAGGAAATAATAAAATATTCACTGAGCGCACAGCCTTTAGATGAGCGTATGGCCTTGGCTGAGCGTATGGCCTTGAGCGTATGGCTTTGACTGAGCGTATGGCCTTGAGCGTATGACTTTGGCTGAGTCTTATGTCAGCGTGTCATAATTTTCACACCCTACAGTATGGTCTCCATCATATTATGACACTGAAGACACACAACGGGATCTTCTTTCGGCTGCTATATTTGTTCTAAGTAGGACTCAACGTGTTGCATTACCTCACTGAAAGCCTCTCGAGTCTTCTTGGAGAGACGAAAGATCTTGAACAATGATAGCCTGGCCGGAGTGTTGGCTAGTTGAGCCAGTATGTCGGTGTAACTACCAATTTTTTGGACTAGGGTTAGTTTTGACCAAAATAAAACTTTACCATTAGTGTGCCATTAGCATGACAACTAGCCTAGACTCATAGATTTAAATTCTTTGATTAATTAGACTCTAGTCATGGCTAGGTTAAGTACAAGCACTAATTAGAGCCAAACCACTTAGTTTCCTTTTAAGACCTTCCTAATACTAATTGTCATGAAGAGTTTAGGGCTTGGCAGTACTCTATTTAGACCCCCACAAGCCCTTAATGGCAGCCACCATTCCAATTTAGGGTTTTCACTCATTTCTTTTATTCTACACTCTTCCAAATTTTTTCCTCCTTCTTTCCTTGTTGTGCTAAGGACTTGGGGAGCTTAAGAAGGGTTGGTGGAGGCTCTCGCAAGGATTTGAGAGTGACTTCTTCTCCAAATTCATGGAGCTTTGTGTAGGCTTCATTCTACATAAGTATAACCCTCTAAACTCTCTTTTCCATAGTTAAATTTCATGCATCCATGTAGGAGACCCCTCTAATGGCTAGATCCAATCCTATAGGTGGTGAAATAGGTGTTAGAGGACTCATTCCTAATAGTTCTATGGGTTAGAATGGTATTATTTGGGTAGTTACGGGTTTGTGACCACCAAATGTTTGTCAAAATGATAAGTTGACCACTTTAGTTTCTATTTTCAATTTTTATTCTCATAAATAGCTTGAATTGCTCATTAAAATAGGCATGTAGAAGTCTTAAGTGTCTATATGTATAAGTATATGAATTGGTATGTAAATGGGTATGTACATGTGTTGTATATGGGCATGAAATGTGTAAACCCCCCTAAATTTCTACTACGATTTTTTTAAAAATATATATTTTTTGTATTTATTTTGTACTTCGTATCTGCACGTCACATACGAGTTCGCATTTTTTGTATTTGCGTAGCGTACGAGATTTGCGTTTTGTATTTGCTCGACGAGGGCTAATATGTGTCGAGGTACATATTTTAGAAAAACATTTCTATTATAAAATTTTTATAGGAAAGTACATGTTCAAATAAATATGATAAATATTTTTATTTTTAAAAACAAAAGGGTTATTTTGTTCGTCGTTTAAAAATAAGTAGTGATTTGAAAATTGTGGTTTATATGAAATATATTCCAAATATTTTACGAAATTTGAAAGTTGTTATTTAAAATATTTTTGTTATTTATAAAAGCTATTTTATGATTTAAAATTTAAGTATTTATCGTGATTTTTGAAAATAATTATTTTTTTATTTAATTAATCATCAAAATGATATTTGAGATTTTATTGATTTTAATATTTGATTAAATATGCTAATTTAAATTACAAAAGATTTCATTTGAATTCAAAGTAAATGAGTAAAGGTTTTATCTATGCTTGATTTGGATTTGAACGATTTAAAGTTTAAATCAAATTTAATTTAATATGATATTATCTATGGGGGAATTTAAACCCTCCCAATCCCTATCCAACTGGGAATTCCTACCTCCTATATAAGAAGATGTACTCATCCCTAAATTCTACCAAGCCAATCTCCACAACAGATGCATCATGTATGTGCCTCATCCCCTCCACTATATTTTTCCATTACATTTACAATTCTTCCAACTCCGTGTCGACACACCTGGACATCCGAATTCATGTCGCGCAGGACACGACACCGGACACAATTAAATCCTAAAACCTAGCCCTAACCTAACTCAGAAACCCGCCTTCCTCCGCCTCTCCCTCCTCCCTGCCTCGGACTCAACAACCTTTCCGACATCGCTTCTGCTTCTCGACACCACCATGTTAGCCACTACGACTTCTCCGCTCAGCCCCTCCGTTTCGGCCACCACAAACCACCACCCTCGGCCACTCCATCACCACAAACCACCACCAGGCCACCTATGTATCGCCGACCCACAGAATCTCTGCCACTCCCCTATCGTACGCCCTTCCCCAGCAACCCCACACCCATCATCATCACTACCGACAGACGACCCCGTCTTCCCTGGCTCCGGCCATCTCTCAACAAATCCACCACCGCAGCCATCGCCGGGCCGGCACCACCGCCACCCAATCTCCCAAAACCCAAGAATCATCACCACAAATTAAATAGGGAGAAACCCTCACCTTTATTCGTCGCGCGCCCGACGTCGAAAGCCCCAACCTCCTTCGGCCACCGGCGTGAGCACTGGCTCGCCAGTCCAGCGCGCCGCCCAAACCCCGGCGCTGGACCGCCGGCGTCTGCTCTCCGCCGTCCGGCTTCCCCGCTTCCTCCGTACGCATGTCCGCCTGTGCGCCTCAGGTGCTATCGAGCTCCCGTAGCCGTCGTGTGCACGAGCCACGGTGGAACCCTCTCCGCCGTTCTTCCGGAGTAGCTCCATCGAGCCCCGACCACCGCAGCCGCGAGCCGCGTCAAGACACCTCCGCCGCGTGGCTCTCCTACCCGCTTTATCTTCTCCGCCGACTAGCCCTCTTCGACGCCGAGCTCCGCCGGTTCTCGACGCCCAGCCTCCGCCAGCGCCGCGGCACAGCGGCACCACCGCCGCCTCGCGAACTCCGGTGAGAACGACTTTCTCCTCTCCCTCTTTTCCTCTCTCTCTTTTCCTCTCTCTCTCTCTCGCACTGTAATGTATTGGGGGGAGTTGAATAGATATTTGTTAGGGGGTTATTATTATATATATCATTTTTATTATTACTACATTGTTATTATTATTTTATTTTAGAGCCAATAATTATATTGGTATAATAATAATAATAATAATAATAATAATAATAATAATTATTATTATTATTATTATATATAACTGTTATTATATTATTCCTATTTAGATTTTATTAGTTATTGTGATTAAGTTATTTTTAGTTACTATTATTATTATTACTGTTATTCATTTTCTTGTGACTATTGGAATATATAATTTTATTGACACTTTAAATCTTTATCTATATTTCTGCTATTATTAGTTAGCTTTTGTAAATGGCAGATGTACAGGCTAAAATTATTATTATCATTATTAGTTTTTTTATTATTACTACGAACAATTCATAGAAATAAACAATTTATTTTGTTGATAGTAGTATTTTTAGCTATTTAGTCGTAAATTTTTAGTGTTATTTTACACATGATGAATATTACTTAGAATTATTTTACAAAAGACAATGGGGCTTGGCCCTACCATTTCAAAAATATATAGTCTTGGCATTAGATAAATTTTTAGAGATTTTATATGTTTTCCTAAAATATTATTTTAACTAGAGAAATATAGTTTCCATTATTATAAATAAGTTATAAATATTTCTAAATTTACAGTTGAAGAATTTTAAGCCTCAAAAGATTTTCTTAAAGTTTTAGATATTATGTAAAATATATTTTATAGTCAAATATTGATTTTAAAGAAATACAAAATATATTTTTACTAGATAGTTATGACTGTTTTTCTATATATATATATATATATATATATATATATATATATATATATATATATATATATTAAATTAAGAATTATCTTTTACATAAATTAAATCTTTCTCTTAGAATATATGACTTATGACCATGACTAATCACATACTTATTTCCTTCGGACTTCTTCACATCAAACATGGCTTTTGGACAAAACAGGACATCACTATCATTGCACAACCTCAGGCGACACACCAGGCAAGATACCTTGCCATTATACTGTTTACATTCAGTCTGTATTTTATTACATATCACTGTTCATTATTTCCAGTTATTACAGTTCTTGATTTACTATATGCTCAGTGATTATTAGTTTACTTTGTCAGTATCCTTTGATTGCATATGAACCTAGAGTTAAGGGACCACCGTTTGTAGTGTATTGCATATGCCTCGACAAAGTTGTACCACGAGGATGTGTGAGACGAGTAGCATGTAGAGGTCCTTACGTATGGGCTGATCCCCCATATACATGCGTTAGGGCTAACTGCTAATAGAGGTATGTTAGGAGACTTAGCAGTTAGTAGAGGTATACGAGACATGGATGTGACTCTGTTAGGCATTGGGTGGGAAGAACAGTTCCTTAACGTATGGGTCCTTTATGCACTTCCCTATTACTGATCCTGCTGGCCTCTGACATTCGAAAAATGTTATGCTTTGAGGTCCCTGGTATCCTGATGGGACCGTACCTGAGTTACTGCTACTGAGACAGATACCCATACGTCGGAGGTTTGTTCTTAACTACATGAACACAGTAGTACGGTTAGATTACCTTATTATTGTCTTGTCACTTATATTCTTTGTGGCATATTTTGTATTCAGTATTTATGGCATGTTCTTCCTGTATCTTGTTACGTCCCTCTGAGGACATGGTTATCTCTCCAGGTGTGTGATTCTGTGATATTGTAGGTGTTCTAGTCGAGGTCGCGATCTTCTCTATTCATTCGGAGATGACGTATCTTGGGTCTTTCTTTGCTACTCCCGCCAAATCATTTCCGTTTCCATGTATATTTTTCCTTACTTGTTGGTAGTGGATTTGTCTCCGCCCAACGTATTGTACAAAGACTTATTACAGTTGATTATATGATATCTTTTATTCTTTCATTTTGTGTGGATGCGATTAGATTACTCTTGGTTTACTGTATTTTACAGTATTCATACAAGGTTTCCATATATTGGAGTATACTTCGTATGTATGCAGCTGGCATGGATACGTACCTAGTCCTAAGTATTTTGGGACTAGGGCGTTACAAAGTGTTCAGTGTTTTGAGCTTCTTGAGAGGGCGACTGTCAAGAATAGTCCTATGTGCTTGAATTAGTGTCTAGGAGTGAGTCCTAAGTGACAGTGTACATGTGTCTTATGAGTGTGTCAGTAGTGTTGTTTGTATGTGTTTGCTTCATTTTCATATGGCAGAAGCAGGGAAGAAGTTATATGTGTGTGTGTATGTATATATATATTGTATAGGTAAGTGTCTATCCAAAGCCCTGTAACACTATGGCCTAACATCTTCAACAAGGACTTCTTACTTGTTCAGTGGAACACCTCTATTTCTGTGAACCTGGTAGTTTCATTACAAATATTATTGTATAGTGAGGTGTGAGACTGGGCTTCCTACATGATAATGAGTGAGTGAGGCCAGTGTTGTGTGAAGGGAGCTAGTATTAGCAAGTATGACATGTATGGGAGTGGGGTTCCTGTCAATAGGCTATAAAGATGCTCTTGCAACTGTTAGTGTAGTATAAGGAGATTTGGGGTCGAGCTTGGCAGCAAGTTGAGTAAGGAAGAGAGGGTAGTGGCTTGGGCCATGTGGCATGGACTTGGGGATAACTGATATTGAGAGTTTTAGTGTCAGTTGTAGACACACACAAAAAAGAAGAAGAAACGCTGTCTTTTTTATTGGTAAAAGGCACCACAAATCGAGTACGCCAGAGAGATCTTGCCGTGAGGATCCCCGAGTACAAAAAGAATTCTATGGAATGGGACGATGGAGATCGAGCAGCAGTTGCTCCTTTGCTCCGTTGACACTTCGATTACAAAAGTGGGAGAAAACCTAAGAAAATTGCTAACTCTCGGCTCGCTGGCAAGAAGGACAACAATTTGGCTCTTGAAATGCTCTATGTTCTGTCTTTCTTTGTAGAGGGGACGTCCTTTATTTATAGTCGTTTGGTACTGAAACGACTGTTATGCGCCCACAGGTGGAAAATACACTGATTTTATTATGGACGCATAACACCACTTTGGGCGCATAGGGTGTAGGTGCATGGACACTGGATGATCGTGGGGTTGACGTGGAGTTGAGGTGGCCGCATGCTTCGGTGCACGATTGCTCGTGGAGACTGACATGGCCGCATGCTTCGGTGCACGATTGATCGTGGATTTTGACTGAGTCGTGGGGATACGCTGCCTTAAGCGCATAGTATGTGAGTAAGTTTATGCGCCCACACTTGGGTGCATGTTCGATCTGCATGAAAATAATGTAGGCACATAGACCCTCTTCGATCAGGTGGGCACATGGCCCTCATCGATCATGTGGGCACATAGCCCTTCTTCGACCATATGGGAGCATAGCCCCTTTTTGGTTATGTAGGCACATGGCTTCTTTTGTCTTCTTCATGTGGGATACATAGTCTTGTATTTTTCATACTTCTACAAGACCCCCTTTAAAGTTTTTGAGACTCGAACGAGTGTTGGAATACTTTGAAAGAAGCATGGAAAAAAATGTCTCCACCAGCTTCATGGCCGCTTGATAGGAATGACCCCTTTGGGCGTATAGGTGTCTGCCAGGCCGTTGAAATGTGGCTGTTGAGATCTTTCTTGGAAATCTGAAGCGATAGGCTCGTTTTGGAATAGAATTTGAAAAGGTCCGCTCTTTATGCGTAGTTTGCATCAGCAAATAGCAGGCACATAATCTACAAAAGACTGTCTTTGTGCAGGCACATAGATCGTGTGGGCGCATAGGCCATGTGGGCGCATAGCTCCCCGTTTATGCCTATAAGTAGGCCTTGAAGAGAGAGAAAGCTCATTCTCTCTTATTTTTTCTCAGAATTTTCAAAGTTTTTTTCTTTACTCTCTTTCGAGCAATCATGTCTCCCAAGGCTGCTTCGACTCCCAAGAAGTCTGCAAAGGGCAAGAAGGCTGCAACTGCTAGTTCTCCTCCTCTGGCAGCGTCTCATCTGGTTCAGGACCCTATCCTGGGTGAGGCGATGTCTCAAAAAATGAAGTCTCGAGCGTTAATTTGTGACGCTCGAACTTTTCTCTGCATGGGTGCATAACCAACAATATGCGCCCAAAGCAAACACTTCTTTTGTGAGCGGTCTTATTCGCTCACAGTTGCATGCGCCCACGCACTTTGTTGTGTTATGTGCCTAGGCACTTGGTTTCGTCATGCGCCCACACACTTCGTGTTATGTGCCCATACAGAACTTGTGCTTATGTGCCCACACAAAACTTGTGCTTATGTGCCTACACAGAACTTGTGCTTATGCGCCTACAGGCCCTTTGGGCGCATAACATCAGGGCGCATAGAATTTTTTAGTACTTAGCTCTTTTTTCTATAGATTCTAAGTCTGACTTTTCCTTATGTCTTCGCAGTTGACATGGTTATGCCGACTCTTGGTAGGATTCCTCTTGGCTCTGCCCGCCATGCTCTGGATTTAAGCCTCGACACCGCAATGGTAAAAAATGCTCAGGTGAGGATCAACCATGACCAGCCTACGGTACGGGCGATCGCTTGAGTAGGACAAAATCTTCTTGAAGCAGATGATGAATGATGAGAAGTTCACGCTCGTAGGGGCACGGAGCTTTAAGAGACCGTACTTCTTGTTTGGTGATAGCCTGGGATTCGAAGACGATGAGACGATATGTCTAGAAGACCCTCTGACAGTCAGTTTAAATAACCAAAGGATATGGTTACCATCAATGAAGCGTCAATACCCTCTGTCACTGTTTACTGATCTAGCTGTGCGGAGGCAAATAAAATCGGACCTGACCCCTGAACTGCATGGGGTCATTTCTGGCAGGATCCAATTTAACTCTGGTGACCGGAAGAAGGACACTTTCAAGTGTGTCAAGGGCTCCACGTCCTACTCTACGAGGGGGCTGCATCCTGGGGCCATAATAAACGATGTCTCGACTGATCTTCACCCTTATGCTGCTGAGACTCTCTCCAACCTGATGTTGTCAAAGAAGGAGTCGTATCCGAGAGGGAAGCTGCGGATGGAAGGTTGGAGATACTCTGTCACGTTCTGGAGTAACCTTACTGAATGGGTGCTTTCGACTTACGAGGCCACCCTAAAAGCTACTGGCCTTTTTTATGCCGTTATAGCCACCTAATATAGCATAAAGGTTAGCTGGCCTATGTTTATCTCATTGGTGGAGTTGTACAACTATCACACATGTACCTTCTTCAATCCGGGTGGGGAGATGGGTCTGGCTCTTCATGAGATGCAGGCGATATCAAAGCTTCCCTGGGGGACCGAGCTATACGAAGAATACGTCCCCTGTGATGAGGAGCTCCTAGATTTGGAGAGAGAGAACTCCGAGATGATGGAGGTATACAAAAAATTACTCTGTCACCTCTTCATTTGTCACCAGGTCACAAAGAAGGGTAAGACTGAGGGGTCCCTTCCCCGTACAAGAGCCTGGACCAACTATATCTTCATCAGAAAAGGAGGAGACGGCCCAGTCTCTTTCTCAACTCGTAAACCCTCGACAAAATCTGAGATAGAGCAATTGATGACAGATCACGGGGCAGTAGACACTGAAGATAGTGATGATCCCGAGGGGAACTTCCCGGTTTATCATTTCTTCAGGAAGGCCGAGTTCAAGCTGTCGAAAAAGGCTGTGCTAGCCGCTTTTCTGATGACATGGCTCCGCGATTGTGTTGTCCCTGGTGGCTCGGGGTCTATTGAAAGAATAAGCCGGGGTATGATACTTTTGGCTGTAAATATGGCCTTTGGATGCCAGCTTGCCCTGCTTCCTACGATGGTCTGTGCCATCCAACGAGGCTTGCGACACTTTGTTGTTAACACAGTGACACCCGATGGCAGAAAGGTTTTTTGGACTGAATTTTTCTTTCATTATCTGATGGGATGGCTGGTGCTGTACTGTCCCAGATTAATAAATATCGGGCTGATGGTAGACGCTTTGGCGGGAGATGCCTTTTTTCGGAGATTCAAAGATGCAGATTGGACCGTCACAGGGGTGCCTGTTTGCAGGAAGGCTTTAAGTTTCCTGCAGAATTATGAATTCTTCAGAGTGTTGCCTCCGTCTGGTAGTGGCCGTGCAGGAGACACTCTAATATATAGGGGAGAACTCACTACTAGCCTTCCTATTGGGGCGTTCTGTTGGCTCCAGTCTATCAGGCCTTACATGGTGCTCAGGAATAGGAACCACACTTTCCTGGAACCTTATCTGCCGAGTCGCTTTGCACGGTAGTTCGTCTATAGTCAGCTTCTTTTGGGCAACCCTAGCCCTCATCTACAGTCGATAGGAAGCCTGATCTATGGGGCACGTGCAAGGGGGTACTACAACGCTAGATGTACGGGGGCAATTTTTATCCTGCCAAAGGATAAGCCTAAAATCCATATGCTCTTTGCTGCTGCCAAGTTCTATATTCAGGTCAATACCCTTTATTCTCGGTATGACCATGAGCAGAGTTTAATATCGAGGACTAGGCTTGCCCCCACTCTTGCTGATATAGGACGAGTGCGCGCAATGGGGGGTCACAGAAAGGAAGGCGCCGCACCCTCAGCTGAACCGTCTGCAGTGCCACAACAGAGAGTTATTCTTGAGGAGCCTGTTGTTGTAGCACCTCAGAGAGAGGATACTGAAGAACCTCTTCCTGATATTCCACGGTCCAAAAGGAATATGGTTGTTGTCTCCCGAGAAAGAAAGAAGGTCACGGATGTGAGAGCCGGCTCGCCTCCTCCCAGAAGATCTTTCCGGCAGACCGGGAGGGGTAGAACGGCATCGCGGGCCATTACCATTTGGGAGGTAGATCCCTTCCTAGACTCTATAGCCATTTTGGTCAAACCGTTAGAAGCTTTCTCACTATTGCGTTTGTCCTTTGGGCAGGATGTTGAAGTCACGACTATAACAGGTGCTTTTTCGTCTGAAGAGGTAGACATAACAATTGTATCCCCTGCTCATCCTCAACTGATGGATGAAGGTGGGTCATCTTCAGTTGTAAGGCTTAAGCAAAGGGATGATCAGGACGAAGACCCAGACCATGATGGCGATCAGAAAACCAGTCCCTCTTATGACATTTCTTTGGGGGATATGTCTACGATAGGAGCTGTGATTAAGGATTTGGATGAAAATCAAGTCCAATCAGCTCACCCTCCTCTGGGTATGTCATTCTTGCACTTTTCTTCGGATGAGATTTTTCGACTTTAATTTTGCGTGCAACTTGTGAGGCTGACTTCCATCGTATATTCCCTTGTATACAAGGAAAAGGAACAAAGCACGGAGGTTGCTCCAGATACCGGGGCTAGATAGGAAGCCGCCCTTGGTCCTCCTAGTAAATCGGCATCGATTACTGAAGAAGTTCTTGATCGGCCCGTTGAGTCGGCCATTATTAAATCTGCTTCGGGTCTAGCTGGGACCGTAGAAGGCGAGCAACATGATGCTGCTTTGGCTGAAGATGTATATTGCTTAGAACTCCTTTTTTAAGTAAGTTTTTTGTTACTGCTATGTATATTGCTTTATTTGTCAGGTGCAGCTTCCTCCCAAGTAGTTCTCCATGGGATAGAAGATCCCCATCAAGCTTCATCTCCAACGACCTCTTCTGAAGATGATGAGATGGCTCAGGAAGCCATAAGAGCTTTCTACTCCATTTTGAAAGTAAAGCTTACAGGAGTTTTGAACCGAAATGCCGCCTTCGGGCCTGTGAAGGCTGTCGCTGAATGTCATGTAACAGCTCTTAAAAGTATTGCTGGCTATGAAGAGCGAGCTAATGCTTTAAGGAAGGTCATGGCTGACCTGGAAAATTAAGTGGCCAAACTCTGAGAGGTCAGTCAGAAAAGCCCAACATCATCGTTTCTTGAGGAGGACGTGGCTCTGATTGCGGTTATTGAGGAGGAGAAAGCTACTTTCCATGCAAGAAAGGAGGCGCTGGCTAAAGAGATCAGTGAGCTGGCTGATCAGTATGAACAGTTTGATACAGCCGGTAGGGCTCGTATTGCCTCAAAGAATAAGCTGGCCATCCAGATCGCTGAAAAGAACAATCAGATTGTGCAGCTTCACAAAGAGGTTGCCCAGCTTGAAGCTGACTTGCGAACAGTCACATCTGAGCAGGAAGACTACGTGGTTCAGGCTGCTGCGACTGCCATAACTTTAGACCAATTGAAGGCTCAGCTGGTGAAGTTTGAAGGGAAGCATATGAAACTGATTCCTTTCGAGGATGAAGCTACTCGGCAGGAAGAAGCACGTCGTTGTGCCACCGTCAAATCTCAAGCTGAAATCAAGGCTCTGAGGATTAGCATCAATCGATTGTGCATCCCTTAAGTTTTTTGTTTGTAACTGTCTGTTTTAGCCGTCAACACTCTTATATCTTTTTCTTTTCTCCATAAAGACGTTTTTTTAATAAAGAATCTCTTGGCTTTCAAAATTCATGAATGAAGCTTGTGAAATATCAGAACTAGAGGTAATGTGGACGTAGTAAGGATATTTTTGGTGGGTATTTTGTTGGGGAATTTGATGTGGACTTATTATCCGTTTTATATTCAAGGTTCTTGAATATAGATAATAAGTTGAAAGAAGCTGCTAATAGAGGTAATATGGACGTAATAGCAGAGAATATTCAATATCTGACCATAGGTAATATAGACATGGAAGGATATATAACATTAGGTAGGAGTGGATAATTCAAAGGTAATATGGACATGATTATCTTTGATGAATGCTCTGCTCAGAGGTTATATTAACGTGGCAAAACGTTTCTTAATTATCCCACTGGGGAAATAATTATCGAAAAATTGTTCGAAGGTAATATGGACGTGACTTATTTTTGTCAGACCAAGTTTGGGCAGAATCCAAAACGGAGATAATTCTACTGCGGAATCTTTTTAAGGGACCTATTATCCATGGCGTATTCAATACTCTTGAAATACGGATAATAGTTAGATGATTTTTTTAATCACATAAACATTGTACTATATATTTACATGACTAAAACAGGGTATATGTGAACGCTGTTAAAAAGGTTACACATAATATTTCTTCAGGAACTTGCCGTTGATCGGCATCATGAACAAGTCCCCATCAGGCTTGGTTAGTCGATATGCACCATTAGAATACACTGATTCTATAACGAAATGACCTTCCCATTTAGGTTAGAATTTTTCTTTTGTCTTGTGCATCATGACTATTGGTCTTCTCACTGCTAAGACCAGATCACCAACTTGAAAGATTCTTTCCTTCACCTTTTTATTAAAGGCTCTGGAAAGGCGTGCTTGGTATAGTTCAATATGCTGTTGAGCTAACAAGCATTTTTCGTCTAGTGCTTCCAGCTCTTGTAGTCGCAGATGGTAACTTTCTTCGGCAGTCAACTCACTGGCTAAGGCTACTCGAAGAGAAGGAATCTAGATTTATAGGGAAAGAACTGCTTCACATCCATAAACCAGAGAGAATGGCGTACTGCCTGTTGGAGTCCAGACCGTTGTACGATAGGCCTAGAGACATTCGTCGAGTTTCTTATTCCAATCGCATTTTTTCAAGACACAAACTTCTTGAGAAGGTTGATGATAGTCTTATTGAAGGCTTCTGCTAACCCATTAGTCGCTGGATTGTAAGCAATAGAGGCTACATTCTGAATTCGATTCTTATCGCAGAACCGTTAGAATGCATGGCTCGTAAATTGTGGACCATTATCATGGAGGATCCGGCGAGGTAGGCCGAAGAGATAGATAACGTGATGTTTGATGAAACTGATCACGTTCGACGTTTTTACTTCGGTGAGCGGTATAGCTTCCACCCATTTGGAGAAGTAATCGATTATAGCTAGAATAAACCGATGTCCTCTGAAGGATGGCGGGCTGATTGGGCCTATGACGTCCATATCCCACACTTTAAAGGGCCAAGATGCCGTCGTCGGGTGTAGAAACTTCGAAGGTTGATAAATAAAGTCGACGTGGAACTGACAAGCCCTACACTTCTTTGCATATTCAACAACATCTTGTATCATCGTGGGCCAATAATAACCCATTCGTCTGAGGCGATCTTGTAATTTGGGGCCTGGTTGATGTGCACCACAAATTTAGTCGTGAGCCTCATGGAGTGCATGTTTGGCTTCTGTGTCTGATAAACATCGTAATAGTACCCCATCATAAGAGCGTCAGTACAGCATTTTGGTAGCTGTATCATAGTAAAATCTGAGGGATCGCCTTTGGACATACACTACTTCCTTTGGGCCCTCAAGAAGGATTACGTAGACGGCATAGTCTATGAAAGAAAATCTCCAGTCTTTAATATCGACGTTTGTTTCTGTTGCGTAACTGTGATGAATATGCAAGGCATCTTTCATACAGAATAACTTTCGACCAGACACTGTGATCGAATGCTGAGTATTGATAGGGACGGTCAAAGAAGCAGCAAGACCGGCTAAAGCATCTGCTTCTATATTCTGTAATCGAGGCATGTGCTTGATGAAGAATCCAGCAAAAGTAGAAGCCAATTCGATTGTCGCTTTGTGATATGGGATGAGATCTTCCTGACAAAGTTCATAATACCCTCGGACCTGACTAAATATTAGCTTAGAATCGCCATAAGCTTCTAGATAGTCGAGTCCTAGTTGTTTTGCCAGTTGAAGGCCGATCAGTAGGGCAATATATTCGGCTACGTTGTTAGTGCAAGATTCTACGAGAGAATATGCATGGTGTATAACCAGATGGTCGGGTGGCACGATGCCTACTCTGCCACGATATTTCCCTTAGGTCCTGCTCTTGATGTACCGTCAAAGAACATTCGCCAAATGGGGATTTCCTCAGTTGCGGTATTAGACTCCACTACTTCATCCAGGATTTAATCGTAGAGTTTGGAAGATTCTGGCACCGGATGAGATGCTAAGAAATCAGCTAATGCTTGACCTTTTACTGCCTTCTAAGGGACGAACAACATATCGTATGGAGTCAACAGCATTGTCCATGTAGCTAAACGGGAATTAAGAGAACCCGGTTTAGTCATGAGTATTCTAAGAGGATTGACTTTAGATATGATGTGGATAGTCTACCCAGACACATAGTGACATGTCTTCTGGATAGCAAATACCAGTACGAGACATTCCTTTTCTACAGGTGTGTATCTGTGCTCGGCACCCACCATCGTACGACTGAGGTAGTAGATTGTCTGTTCATGACCGCCTTCATTCTTCTGAGCTGTAGAAGCATGGAATTTCAGGAGCATCTATATGTCGGAATTCCTATGCGCCTAAAATTACATGTGCCAGGGAACTCAAACGAAGTACTTGCCACAGCAAGACAGCAAAAGTATAGACATGAAAATGATTTTTATTTCATATAAAAGTCTATTACATGTCTAAAAAAGGCTTTACAAAGGAGAATTTCTACAAAAAAAGAAAGATCCTAAGACTACAGCCAGGCACAGTAAACTGCCATACGCCTCCTGCCCGGCGCATCATCAGTCAGGTGCATGGCTTCAGCGTCTCAGTCAGGCGTATCTATTTCAGCGTCTCAGTTATGCGCATCATGAAGTCTCAACATATGCGCTCTACTTCGACCCGATCATGTGCTTCGACTAATGAAGCATTTATTGAGCAGAACGAGGGTGGGCGATCAACCCCACTCTAGCTGGAGGAAGAGCTCTCCAAAGCCCAAGGAAGAAGAGAGCACCGTAATTCCGATCTGCGGCTAAAGGAGCAGCTTTCAACACAACCAGAATGGGCAACACCCACTCTAGCATGAGGAAGAGCTCTCCAAAGCCCAAGGAAGATGGAAGCACCACAATTCCGATCTGTGCCTCTTCCAGCATAACGGAGACAGGGCTCGAGCATCCCGATCTTTGGATGCAACAGGCCCCTTTCGCCTGCCTTAAAAGCCCTCGATTCTGACTTTTGGATGTAACAGTCACCTTCAAGTGCAGGGATGAAGACAATTCGTCGCATCTTCACCTTCAGGAGCATCTTGTCAACATAATGTGCTCGAGCAAATAAGTTTATTTCGGAAAGATATGAGAGAACGAGAAGCAAACTCTCTCCTTGCTGCTATTTATAGGCTGGGCAAATCAAACCCATGCGCCAAGTGGCGGGCGCTCCGTATCCCGTGCAATAAATTTGCATTTATGGTGTTGAACCTGACGCTTCGAATTCGGCCAATTCAATACGACTATTTAAAGCACTTAAAGAATTCAAAAGTCGGACCAATAAATACGCGTCATGCAAATGCATGCGTCGGTCAGATACCGTACATCGTGCAGACGCGCCCGTCAGTACCAAGCACCCCGTATGGATGCGTCCAACAAAGCATAGATCCATACGTCCTAATCAATATGGACCCGTGCGTCCAATCGATGCGTCACCTATCAAACAATTAATGCCAAAGTGACAGAGTTGGCAGTACGTCCCCCGAGGACTGAACAGTTAGCAGATTTTTTAGAAGACGAAGCGTCGCTGACATCAGCATCATCATTACTTTCCTCCGACGGTTACAAGCCACGTGGCCGCCCAACCATTCGTATGCGCCTCTGCAGCCATGCGCCCAAACCTCTTCATGCGCTTCGAGAGCCATGTGCCTCAGACCTTCCTCTGATCCCTAAAGACAGAGGTCAAGTCGCTACTGAAGCTTCGTATATGCCTCAAAAGCCATACACCCAGATTGTTTCGTAACTTCCAAAGGTTGCGAGCCAAAGTCTTCTCATACGCCTAATCCCAGGCGCATCCTATCAGATTACCCTCCACCAAATTCGAGATCTTTGAGCTACGGACATGTGCCACGTGTCCTTTGACTCAATTCAGCCTATGAAGGGGTGCTAATCACCCAAGATCTCAGTAACAGAAAGATCCTCTCTCCTGCTACGTGCCAGCCCGCAAAAGCAACATGAAGGATTCAACCCACAAATGATGGTGCATCATCCATGCGCCTCCCGCAGCATCAACCATGTGGCGTCCCCACGTACATGATCATCCTATATATGCGCGCATGAGCAGCCATCCTGCAAGCTATAAATTGAGGGATCATTTCCTTTTTCCGGACACACGTACGGACAGAGACCTACACACACAGTGAGACAGGCAGATACAGACACTCAACATCTTCTTCCTCTCCGCAAGCTCCAGCACCCAGAGCTACTCAGACCTTCAGAGAACCGAGAACCGTCGTCAGATCGTCAACGGAGTCAACGCATTACCACTCGCTCCATTGACACAGGGACCCAGATAAACAAAAGTGTACTCCTAGGACTACATCTAATTTCTATACTGTAACCCTGTTCTGTTTGTAGTTAAAATTGCAATCAAAATATTTTAATGGCGAACAAGCTGGTGACTCTACTGGGGATCTTTTTCTCCTCCGTCGAGAAAGTTGTGTCATAATCTGATGACATGAAGGTGGGCTCCTCCCACAAGACACTGGTCGTACGCCTCAATCAACAGGCGTATGAGGAGTTCATCTCTGAAGGCAGTGCAAGTCCTTCGAAGCTGCTGCCGAAGCCAAAGAAGACTCGCCAAGCCTGGGTGCACAAGGTCGACGCTCCTGGCACCACCACCGAAGGGGATACGCCGATGCAACATATCCTTTCCGTTGACGTCCTCAACAGCCATGATGCGCCCACCGGTACAGCGTATCTCTCGGGAAAGTGTGGGGCCGACCATATTCCCCAACCTTCTTCTTCTCAGACAAAAAAGATACGTCGACAGAGCAGGGGCACAGCTAATGCCCTGCGTATTAACTCTGATGCACCATAGAAGGCCTTTATCTTTGACAGACGCACTCGCTGTCGTAGCGAGAAGAATTTGGACTCTGAGTACTATGTGCTCCAGCGGGCTGGTACGAAAAAGTCCAAGGCCGCACGGGCTATGCTCCTCGAACATGCTATGCCAGCAGTGAGCCAGAGGCATACGCTCACAATCATGCATGCTGCCAATGGTAAACTGTACAAGGTTGACTCGGGTGCTTCTACGCCACGAATGAGACGACCTTCAAAGTCCTTGTCACACTTGGGTGCATATGCTGCATTCGCAACCAAGTCGTGGAAGGCAAACTCAGTGGTCTTGAACCCCCGTACCTACATTGGTTATGCGTCTGAGGCTGGTTCAAGTCACTTTAAATGTTGTTCCCCCACTATTGATCTGGGTGCATCTTTTGCGTCGGATCAGGGGGTGCAGCATTCACTAGACCACTCCGGCACTTGGCCTTGCCATGCGCCTGATGGGGGTGTGAAGGTGGCACTCTCCTGCAACGATTTGCATAACGTGATCACTCACAAACGCTGATCAGGAGAGTCAACTGACAAGCACAATCTGTCCCTCATAGGGCACACCTGTGCTGTAGTCACCATCAACTGTTGTTGCAAGACAGCAGTCCCACCAAGGTCGTCTGTGTTCCAGCGGCTGCAATCATCAACACCTCTCCAACGTTGCCTCGGAAAGAAAGTGTTAACTGAAGAGGAGCCAGAGCTAAAAGTTGCTTCTTGCAACGTAGTCTCCAACTCTCAATCAATTCGAAAGGCGACTGGCAACTCCTCGACCTCGTCCTCATCCAAGAGCCAGCCGAGGAAGACCAAGATGACTGTCCCATCCTCAGGAGTATTTGAGGGCACTCGGGGGAGAAAGAAGATCTCAGAGGAAGCTGGGGGTAGTCAAGCCCTTGATATCCTCCAGGACAAAGCTGGGGGTAGTCAAGCCCCTGTGGATCTTTATCCCGAAGACGAGGCTAGCCTCCCGAACATAGCTGGGGGGAGTCAAGCCCCTGTGGATCTTCATCTCGAAGACGAAGACATCCTCTAGAACATAGCTGGAGGTAGCCAAGACGAAGCTCCGGAGGAAGTTCCTCTTCTACAAGAGAGCGAGGCTAAAAGCGAAGCCTCAACCGATCCATCCACTTCCAGTTATGTCATGATGGTGTACATGACGGGAGCTGGTGATACGGAGTCAGATGCGCCACCAACAGATCTTGTCCAGCGTATGGATACCTTGGAGGGAGGACTCAAAACCATTTCTGCCTCCATGCAGACACTGACTCAAGCAGTGTTTAAGATACGGTCAGCTTTGGCCAGAGCACCTTCTACCGGTCCTGACCCAGGGGCTAATGGAGAATCAAGTGTACCCGTTCAACGGGTATCCTTGGATACAGATCACCGCGAAGCACCTCGGACGTCGGAACCGTCAAATGCCCAACTCCAGGCTGTACCACCGTCTCCGGCTCCCAGCTCCACCGAAGACGTGGTGGAGATGATTAGGGATTTGCATGAGTGCTTCGAGTCGAAGAATAGGCAGGAGGAGCGCCAGAAGGTGGGGATCGCACAACCATACCATCTCGAATGGAACAAAGTGGTTTATCCTTCCAAGTATAAACCAAAAACGTTGACACCATACGACGGGAAGGACTCTCCTCGCCGTTATCTGATGTACTTCCAGTCTCAAACGGACATCTCCCGAAGGAAGATGTGCTACTCACCAGCATGTTTGTCGGGACACTGAAAGGAGTGGCTTACGACTGGTACTGCAGTCTCCCCGACAACTCCATATCCTCCTTCGACGACTTAACACGTCTCTTCCTCGATCGTTTCTATGACGGAGGGAAAGACATGACAATGGCGTCCCTGATAGAGGTGCGTCAGAAGGAGAAGGAGACGGTTCGAGAATTCATCGAACGTTTTCGACAAGCTTGCTTCAGACTGCCCCCGGGCATGCCAGAACATGCACTCTTCTCCTCATACAGTATGAACATGCTTCATGCGATCAAATTTGGCTCAACTCCACTCCTTCTCCCGATTGGAGCTCATTGATTATTGAGGCTGAAGCAGCAGAAAAGAAGGCATCCAATGCTCGCCTTCTGGGAGTCAGTTTCCCTTCTTTTGAAGACAAGGTAAAACGGCTTGCTACCAACAACCCTGGACGTGAGTAGAAGGGGAAGCAGGCACTGACTGTAAATGCCTCCAAAGGTGCACAAGCACCTACTCAGAAGCCTTCGCTTGCGCCGAGGCCAAAGGAGGTCTATTCTTTCAACGATGAAGATACCTTGCAACTCTTTGAGATGCTGAAGCAAGGTGACAAGATCAAATTGCCGAACCCGAAACGTCCCGACGAGGTTGGAAGAGTGGACAATCCGAGGTACTATCACTACCATCAGTTTGTCGGACATCCAACTCAGGACTGCTATGTCCTTAAAAACTACATCCAGCGTATGATCAATGTGAATGTTATCTTTGTCGACTATGAGAAAAAAAATAGTCTCGCCCAACCTGGTGTCGCTCCAATTCGGCACCTTGCTGAAAACCACAACACAAGATGGCATCGTCCCCATCCCAAAGACGACAATGGAGGTGGTCAACTTGCCACCCAATCGTGACAACGTGAGTGGACTCATCCCACTCACCACATCTTGGGGAGAGATCTTATGGGTTCACCCGATCTCGTCACCGAGGTTACTCAACTGGGGGTACGCTCTGCCTCCAAAGCTAAGGGCAATAAGATCAAGTCTTGCCGCATGGTTTCTTCCTCCTCAAAAGAGGCTCTTTCTGTATAAACCCCTTCGCAGCTGAACGCCCAACCCGACGAATCTGCTGTTGAGGTGGTGCCTCCATGCACTGCCCCTGCTGCCGAAGAAGGAGGTCCATCCAAACCTCCAGCAGCCAATAAACAGAAGCATGTAGAGGCCCGTTTCGATAAGCCATTGCGAAGGAAGAATGCTTCGGGGCTAGCCAAATCCCACAACTTTGATATACTGGCACAACTTGCCGGTACTCTCGCCCGCTTATCTCTGTACGAGCTGCTTCGCCTTTCCAATGTTACCCGCGAAGCTCTCTGTGAAGCCTTGAAGGATGCTGAGTCCTTCATCGGTGAGGTCAAGCAGCCCGATGATCTCCCTACCACATGTGCGTACTGCCATTGTGCGGATGAGGTCATCCCCAACATAACCTTCACCCAACAGGACATGCTGCTCAAACACAACCGGCACAACAGGCCACTGTATTACACAGGGTATGTGGGTTCTGTCAAGGTAAAGCGAATTCAGATTGATCTAGGATCTTTCCTCAGCATCATCCCAAGGACTCTGCTGTCAACACTGGGGATCCCAATGTACCGTCCGGTGCCTTCCAACACTACCATATGCGATTTTAATGCTAGCAAAAGTGAACCGCTGGGCAAAATACGGCTGAAGTGTCATATCGGCAACCTCCAAACCGAAGTGACTTGCTACGTCGTGGATGCCGACGTCAACTACAACCTCCTTTTGGGTCGCCCGTGGCTGCATGAATACATGGTGGTGCCATCTACACTCCACCAATGTATGAAGTACGTGTCCACCAACGACATCATCCGGACAGAGTTCACGGACATTGACCCTTTCAAGGGGGTCGAAGCTTACTTCACCGACGCTAGCATATATAAGTTGTTCGATGAAGGGGAAGCCAACGACGCTGATGATGAAGCAGAAACAGCGGCTGAGTCGGACATGGAGCCGGAGATGATTTCGGATGCTCCTTTCAAGATTCGGCTCAAAGGGAAACCGCCACAGATGCTGCCTCCCATGACCATGAAGCTACCGAGAAAAGCACCGACTTCTCAAGGTAGAGCACCTACTGAAGCTCCCTTGAAGATACGGCTCAAGGGAAGACCTCCTTAAACGTCGGCTCCCCTGGCAGCAAAACTACAGGGGAAGGCACCTGCCATTGAAGGCACAGTCGAGGCACCCCTTAAGGTGCGTCTCAAAGGCAAGCCTCCGCAATCATCCAAGATGCAAGAGAAGGCCCACACAGCCCTCTCAGACCCTAAGGTCAGATCTGCGATGGACTCTCCCGAACCGGCTCCAGTGCTCACAGATGAAGAGTTAGGAGAGTACATCTCTGCTGATATAGATGCACCTTCTCTTGATAATGTAATCCCGCGGGACAAAATCTTGTGGTTTATCAGTAATAGAGTGTCTTTCAATTATTCTAGTCTTCCACATTGAAATTCTATGTATGCACTAGATAATGCTCTACGGTCGTTACAAACACAAATAACGGCCGTCAATCAAGTAAATCGAGTAGTCCCGTCCCAAGGAGTCTGTTTTATAGTCCCACCGCGAAATTGAAATGAAGAACCCATCATCTTCGGCAAAGTCGAGCGTCATCAAGACCTACCGCCACTCGAGCCAGAACCAGATACCGGCAGAATACAAGTCTATCGATACACGGACAAGGCAAAGTACCTCATCCAAAAGATGGGTTACGATCTGAAAAGCAACAAAGGCCTGAACTACGGCAAAGGTCGGCATCTTCTCCTTCGGCTTTCAACACCTGAAGAAAATCTGCAGGACTACTATCATCGCACTCGACGGGGGGTAGGCTATGTCACGCCGCCGGCTACTCCAGAGAGTTCGTAGATAGAAGAAATGGAACACACTCATTCGTCCGAAGCATCAACTTGGGATTCTGATACCAGTATCGGCTCAGTCCTCAGGAAGGTGCTATCAGTCAACATGACATCGGCACAATCTCAAGAGAATGAAGGCGATGATCAAACGCCGAAATTCTTTGAAGAAGAACCCTGGGCTCAATGCCTAGGAGCACAGTGGGAGTCTCATTTTGAATTACACGAACCCCCTACCGAAGACGAGGTCGAACAAGTTGACCTTGGGGATGGATCTCCTTCCAAGCCCATCTTTATCAGCAAAAGTCTAAAGGGAGAAGACCGGAAGTCTTTGGTCCAATTGGCCCAAGAATATATCGACGTCTTCGCCTGGAGCTACAAAGATATGTCGGGACTTGATCCCCAGATCGCAATGCACAGACTTAACATCTTGCCTGATGCTAAGAGTGTAAAGCAACAACAACGACGTTTTCATCCTGACATCATAAACGCTATCGATCAGGACGTAGACAAACTCCTGAGCAGCATGTTCATCCGTAAAGAGCAACATCCGAACTGGGTGGCCAATGTCGTCCCTGTCACCAAGAAGAATAGGAAAATACGAGTCTGTATCGACTTCAGGGATCTCAATACTGCTTGCCCGAAGGACGAATTCTCGCTTTCAATCACTGATGTGATGATCGAAAATACATGTAGCTTCGAACGCTTGTCTTTTATGGATGGGTACTCGGGCTACAATCAGATCAAAATATTTCCCGATGACGCAAGATACGTCATTCAGGACTCCGAAGGGGATTTTCTGCTGCACAGTGATGCCCTTTGGCTTGAAGAACGCTGGTACTACATACCAACGAGCTATGAGTACCATCTTCCGTCAATATCTTCACAAGACAGTTGAATGCTATGTTGATGACATCGCAGACAAGAGACGTCTCAAAGGTGATCACCTACAAGACCTAAAGACAGTCTTCGACCTCATGCGAGCGCATCAACTCAAGATGAACCCGCTAAATCCTTCTTTGGGGTTTCTAGAGAAAATTTCTTGGGCTTCATTATCACGGCGAAAGGCATTCATGTCGATCCCGAGAAAACCAAAGCCATCCTTGACATGGACCCTCCGAAGAACCTCCGAGAACTTCTAGGCCTGCAGGGGCGTCTGGCATACATCCGAAGGTTTATAGCAAACCTTTCCGAAAAATGCCAACCCTTCACCCAGTTCATGAAGAAGGGAGTCTCCTACGTCTGGAAAGAAGAATGCCAGAAAGCTTTTGATGATATCAAAGCTTACCTAACGAGCCCGCCGGTCCTGGTGGCACCCGTCGCAGGCAAATCATTTCTCCTCTACGTCCGTGCCATGGATCATTCCCTCGGTGCTTTGTTGGCTCAGAACAATGATGCGGGCTACAAGCAAGCTATCTACTACCTCATCAGAATACTGATCGGGGCCAAACACTGGTACAACCCCGTTGAAAAGGAGTGTTTGGCTTTGGTGTTCGCCATCCAGAAGACTCGCCATTATGTTTCGGGCCTGACAATTCATGTCATCTCCCGAGTCAATCCACTCAGGGTTCTCATGACGAAGCCGGGATCATTGAACTTCCGACTAGCTACATGGGCAATCCTGTTGATACCGTACAACATGGTGTTTGTTCCATAAAAAGCCGTCAAGGGTCAAGCCCTAGCCGACTTTTTAGCCGTGCACCCCATCCCTGAGTCCTCCAGGCTCTATGAAGATATCCCGGACGATGTCCAAGAATCAAATATCACCTAAGAAAACTCCATCTGGCGGGTATTTTTCTATGGCGCTTCAAGAACATGCCCCAAGGCCAAATCATCGTAGGAATGGAGGTAGTCTTAGTCTACCCCGATCAGCTGGTCATCCAGCGTGCTTACTCCCTTTCAAAGTCGTGCTCCAACAATGTTGTCGAGTACAACGCTCTCATCATGGGACTCCAGCGGGCACAACAACTAGGGGTGGATCATCTGGAAGCTTACGGTGACTCAAAACTCATCGTTAATCAAATCCGAGGACTGTACGAAGTTCGCCATAAAGATCTGGTTCCTTACCATGAAGCTGCATTGAATATTATTTCAACCTTCACCAAGTTCTTCATAGAGAACGTACCTCGGTTACAAAACCTGGAGGCTGACGCTCTGGCCGGTCTCACAGCTTCATTAGTGGCACCCCTCGGGACTCATCACAACGTCACGATAGTTGGTCGAGACTTGGTCTGTCCCCAAAACAACCTATGCTCACAAATAGCCCATGCCATGACAGCAAGTGCCGGTGTTAATGTCCGAGACTGGAGGTTTCCATTCATTGACTTCACTGTCTATGGAATCCTTCCAGAAGACCCGAAGGAAGCCGTCTCAGTCAGAAGGCGTTCCTTTTGATTTTAATATGATACAGCCACTAAAATACTGTACCGACGTTCCTACGATGGACTTCTCCTTCGATGTCTATCCAACGAAGAAGCAGCCGAAGCCCTTCGGGAAGCTCATGATGGGACTTATGGGGTTCATCAACCTGGCCCTAAGTTGCAGGATCGACTGCGACGCATGGGTTACTACTGGCCAACCATGGCAGCCGATGCCATCGACTATGCTAAAAAGTGCTATGCGTGCCAGCTTCACGCCGACTTTATCCATACACCGTCGGAACCACTATATCCTACGGTCGTCTCCTGCTCCTTCGAAGCTTGGGGCATGGACATTGTGAGACCTATCACCCCTCCATCATCGAGGGGACACCATTTCATTCTAGCTATCACCGACTACTTCTCAAAATGGGCAGAAGCAGTTCTGCTGACGGAAGTGAAAAGCTCTAGGGTGATCAGCTTCATCAAGCACCATGTCATCTACCGTTTCGGGGTACCTCGAAGGATTATCTACGATAAAGGTCCACAATTCATCAGCCATGTTTTCAGCAGATTCTGTGACAAGAACCGCATTCAGAACGTGGCGTCAACTGCCTACAATCCGGCTGCAAACAGATTGGCCGAGGAATTTAACAAGACTATCATCAAACTACTCAAAAAGGTCGTGTCATCCAACAAATGCGATTGGGACAAAAAGCTCGAGGAATGTCTTTGGGCCTACCGTACAATGGTACGGACCCCAACGGACAACACCCCATTCTCCTTAGTCTACGGGAGTGAAGCGGTACTGCCTCTCGAGATTCAGATACCCTCACTCCGTGTGGCGCTCAAAAACTAATTAACAGAAGAAGACAACCAGCATCATCGTCTGCGAGAATTGGAAGCACTTGACGAAAAACGTCTTCTAGCTCAGCAGCGCATTGAAGTTTATCAAGCCCTTATATCATAGGCTTTCAACAAAAAGGTCAATCAGAGGACTTTTCAAATAGGCGAGCTGGTCCTGGCAGTTAGGAGGCCGATGGTGTTGACTCACAAAACACCAGAAAAGTTCGAGCCCAAGTGGGAGGGACCTTTCATCATAGAGACTGTATACTCAACGGTGATTACCGCCTCGCTGCTCGACCGAACGAGGACTTGTTCATGATGCCCATCAACGACAAGTTTCTAAAGAAGTACTACTCATGACATCTTTTAGACATGTACTTCCACAAGGGAGTCACTAGACCTGATCATCAGAGCTCACATACATCTCCCCTTCACAAAATTCTATGCTTTTGGAACCAAGTTGTTCTGCGACATTCTATCCCCAGTAGAAGAACAACCACGTCCACATTACCTCTGAGTTGCTCCTCTACGCCCGGCAAAGCGTGATCTTACACCACGTAAGATTGTGCTGCTTATCATGTTTACCACGTCCATATTACCTCTGAGTAAACATCGCGTACGTACAACCCCTGCGTTGCCGTACATCAATCGCAGAACTTCCATGTCCATATTACCTCTGAGTAGTTCCGCGTATCCTCCCAGAGTCACTCCTACCACGTCCATAACACCTATGAGTAGGAAGTCTTCATCATTCGAACCCCATATTTGCCACGTCCTCATTACCTCTGAGCAAACATGTCGGTTCTTTCAAACTTATTATCTGTACCTAAAAATTAAGGTGCACAAAAGATAATAGGTCCACACAAATCATCAGTTCATGACAGCAAAAATGAACATACCACAAAATTCTTTATTTCTATTTAAAAGTAAAGGATTACATCTCCAGCAGAAGTTGCAAACTACAAAAATAACAAAAAAAGAGGAAAACTACAATCCCTAAGCATCACTGGGATTGGCAGAAAGCTCTTCAATCCAATGCCTCAAATCTTCTGCCCGACTCTTTACGGTCGCCAGGCTTCTTAGCGCATCACCTCTATAGCTTCGGGGACAGTATCAGTCTCATACTTCTCGTCTAGCTGTTGCCACTGGTAGGTCAGGGAAAGAACCTGACGGGTAAAATCCGCTTCCTTCTCCTTAGATACTACAAGTTCAGCCTGGACTCACTCAGCATCTAACAAGAGTTGGGCTTGCTGGTCTTCAAGATGGTGGATCTTGGCAGTGACCTCCGCTATGGTAGCCTCCAACAAGGCCCGTAACTCCACCTTCTCCTGCGTAGATTGTGACAGTCTCTCCACCGCAGCCTCAGCTTCGGCCACCTCGCGGTCCCAGACAGCCACCGTGGCCTGATACGACAACTCGACTTCAGCTATCAATTTCTTCTTTTCTGCTTCTATCAGAGCAGAAAAGTTATTTTGCCGGTTACTCCGAAGCTCGAAAAGAAGCTAGTCGAGCTCGACTACCGACGCCTCCAGAATCTCGGCCATATGATCGTGGCCCTGGTGCGAACGTATCAAACCAATGGAAGGGAGCGCCATGGCTTTTACCGTCGTAAAACTCCCGTTCGCATTCAGTACCGTTGATACGCCTTTCTGCAGCATCTTGTACACTACTTCAACAACAAATTGTACATACTCGTCCGCGTCTGCCAACACCCGAGGCATCATAGCAGGAGTTAGAGGAGCTACTTTGGATAGCGAACCTGCAGAAGACCCACCGACCTCAATCTGTGAGGCTGTAACTTCAACCTCAGCGGACCCTTCCTCGTCAGGGGCTTGCACTTCGTCACCGGCCCGAGGTACGAACTGGACGGAAGGAGCCGGATGGGGCATCGATATCGTCCCCCAAGTGGAATGAGCAACAGAGGGTTCAACCAGCAAACCCTTACCCTTTTCGATTTCGGAGGGATCATCGACATCTGGGGCTATCTCCTCCGTCTCCAAAACACTATCCGTAGGCCGCACATGACCTTCCTCCTCCGACAAAACAGCAAGATCAGCACCTGCTTCCTGACTTGGCTTCCCTGGAGTCAGTCTTGGCTGACGAACCTCGTCTCCCTTATCGAATTCCTCTGCGGGAATAGAATCTGTCGGTACCTTCCGATCGGCAGCCAGCTCGGCGTCCGCTGCTGGATGTGGGGTAGGGCTCGACAACGACGTAGCCGACCTCCCTTCATCATGACGAGGAGGGGAATCAGCCCTCTCTTCTGTTACCACCATGCTTGTTGCTCCTACAGGCTCAGAGACCTCTGGAGGAACATCATCTGAAGAAGACGAACTCCATTCCTCTTCCTCATCTGGAAGAACAGCGTCTGCTGGGACCTTGATACCAGAAGCCCTCACGACAGCTTGTATCTCTACAGAAGTCACATCATCCGGGTTCTCCTCCACGGAAGACAATACAATCGACAGAATACGCTCATCAGATGGGCCCACCACCCACTTTGGTTTGCTAACACCGATCTCGGAGTTCGGGGTTTCCTTTTCAGTGGCTCCTACAAAAAGAAAGCATATATCACAAAATAGTAGAACTAACCAGACTATGTGGGACGTCCTTACCTCCGTAGGAGTCGATTCTGTTGACCCCTCCGGTGATATTACTTTTCTCTTCCTCTTCGACGCAGAAGAACCCGCCTCTGTGCCGGCACGTCTCTTCGGGCGATCAGCCAATGGCTGTACCGGAGTACTCTCTGAGGATACGGCAGGGGTGTCCCAATAACCCACCTCTGGCGGGCGGTACGATCGAGCCTTCGCCAACATATTCCCGATCGCCTCCAATTGGATGCCAACAATAAAACTGGTCTCCCTATCATATCCGGGGGATATAGTATTCATCGCACAATAAAATTTGGTGGCCGAGAAATAAAGCGGCGGCTGCGGATTCAGAACTGGCAAGGTAAAGTGAGCTCTGGTACATCCGGCATTATAGTAATGCCAAGATCGTGCCCCGTCCAGCAAACTCCTAATATACCCTAGGCTGGTACTGGGGTTTCCCAACATTAACTGGGCATAGCCGAATTGACGTACAAAACGGCTCGACAAGTACGGTTCCAGGTAATAATGGTTCTTGTTCCTGTACACCAAATGGGATGGCCGGATGCTTTATAACCAACGGAATTCCCACGGAGATAGGGTTGTCGCATCTTCACCCGAATCAGCCAAATCCTCATTTGCTTCGAAATCGATAAAAATGGGACCAACTTTCGTGATCTCCCATCCCTAAAGGTAGGACAAAACCCTTCTACAAACAGGAACGCCCGTATGCAGCCACTTTCTCTGGTAGAAGCGGCAAAGGAATGCGTCTCCAGCTACATGGTCTTCTTCCTCGCCCGGGCTTATCACATTGGGATGGTGCAAAATCAACCACCCCACGGCAGCTCGGCACGAGGAAAGTTGTCATTCTTACCTCGTTCGTGAACAACGTCACCTGCGAATTCTCGTAGACCTCGCAGCAGGTTGCATACCATCGCAGGGAGTATAGCCAAGGGATGGCCAAAAACCAACATCACAGCTGGCAAGATCAGGTTCCAGGTTACCCTCTCTATAGAGCCTGACCCGCCTGAAAAGACGTAATCCCGGAGCCAAATCATCAGATAAGCAGCCAACACTGCTTTTGACGACATCCGATGAGTGAGGTGCCAGAAACAGCTATAGGAACGCTCGTCCGATTTTCGGTCCATATTTTCCTGGGGGCTCTTCTCATTCAGTGTGCTCATTTCAGAGAGCACCTTAGTACTGGAAAGAGCCGACGGAGTCGTAAACTGAGAGGGATCCTCCTTATCTTGCTCAAAGACGTAATCCCTCCAAGCAGTTATGTGGGGCTGCACCCCACCCTTGTCCTTCTTCTGTATATAATAATGGTGACTCGCCACTTCTTTAAAGACAGCCATCATTTCTTCTTCCTTGTCCCCCAGGACTTGGAACTCCTCGTTGGTCGGGAAGTACTCCTCATAGGGTTCTGATCTCCAAGGAAGACTCGACACCTCATACATTTCATGAAGTGCAAGTCCTAGTTCCCCCACCGGGGTGAAAAAGGTCCCGGTCTGGGTGTTAAACATATCCAGAAGCGCAAGGAACATATGCCTGTTGATGTCGATTCCCGCCTAGGTGGCACGGATGGCGACAGTCATCCCAATCTCTCTGAGTTCGGTTCGAAACTTCATCAGAACCCAGAGTGTCAGCTTGTCCCATTTGGATACATAATGACACCAATCCTTTATCCGAAAATCACCCTTCGGGTATGACCGCTTCGATGACAGCATGCGGTTCACAAAAGTCGAAGCACCAAAGGTGAAAGTGTAGGCATGGACGTCACTGTAAATACTCCCGGGATGTAGAGTTCGCTAGGTGAAAGAAGACCCAGTCCGCGTGGCGGCCAAAGTATCCCTCTGGTTCGAGGTAGCATCGATTTTGATGGTGCCCGCCACCGCTCCGCCCTGAGATGGGGTTAGCTCCCATGACATCCTCCTCTTGGAAGAAAGACGGCAGAAGGCCGTCAAAGGCCAGTGACGCTCGAGCTGCTTCATGAACATGTGCACCCCTTCGGCTGAGAGGAACCAAACTTCCTTGATCCTCAGCACCTTCGCTTCAGTAGAAATAAGGCGATCCCCGAACAGGAACTAAGGCTTCAGGAAAGTCTCGTTACCAGGAACGACAGATTGCAAGCTGCCACGTTCCATCATCCGCTGGAGGAACGCATACTGTTGCTCCTTGATCTAGGTCATTCTCTCGGGAGACTGATCCAGCATAATAGCAGCTTAGGCAGGATTTATTACCTCCTTGTCATAATCAACTCCTATCTGATAGAGAGCAGCGTCCAGCAGTACTTCATTAAAAAGCGGGACGGTGATCAAAACTAGCAGTCAGGGAAAGATGATAAAAACTCAGATATGTTAAAAACAACAAAAAAATACATCTGAGTCAAGTTCTCATCAAAAGCGCACACATTGAACACAAATTTAGGCGCATCTGAGAAGAAGCTTCAGCGCATCATCCGGACTCGAAGTCCATATGCGTCGGCAAAGAGCTTCAACGCATTATCAGGACTCGAAGTCCATGCACGTCGGCAAGGAGCTTCAGCGCATCATCAGGACTCGCGGTCCATGCGCGTCAGCACAGAGGCTTCGGCGCATCATCAGGACTCGAGTTCCATACACGTCAGCAAAGAGACTTCGGCGCATCATCAGGACTCGAGGTCCATGCGCGTCAGCAAAGATGCTTCGGTGCATCATCAGGACTCGAAGTCCATACGCGTCAGCAAAGAAGCTTCGGCACATCATCAGGACTCGAGGTCCATGCGCGTCAATGTATGTGAGTTCTAAAAAGAATTTTTGTTCCTCAAAATATTAAAGGTACTATAAGGATGACAAACCCACCAATCACCGTCGGCCAAACGTCGACGGGCATCCTGGGGACAGTATCAACATCGGCCTCTGCAGGCTCCTTTCCTTTGCCTCGTCCTCGGCCAGCACCACCGCGAGGAGTCTTGGAAGCCATTTCGTAAAAAGAAGACTAGGGTTTTGGAAGAAAAACTCTAAAGAAGAAGAAAAGCAAAGAGAGGAAGAACTCTCTCTCTCTCCATCAGACGCCTATTTATAGGCTTGGTCGCGCACGTGAACCGATGAAGGGTGACGTCAGCCGCCACCTGGGCTTCTATAAAGTGATAACTACAAATAAATCTAAAAAGATCATCATTAAATCTTTTTGTTTATTTCGAATCGTTATCATTTGTATTTAAAACTGAAGAGGAGCTTTTACCCGAACAGTTATGCGCCCCATTGAAGTCTATACCATGCTTCTTATTCAAAGTATTCCAAAACTTGACGAAAAGTTTTAAAAACTTTGAAGGGGGTCTTGTAGAAGCATGGAATTTTAGGCGCATCCATAGGCCAGAATTCCGATGCGCCTAACATTACATGCGTCAGGAAACTCAAACGAAGTACTTGCACAGCAAGACAGCAAAAGTATAGACATAAAAAGGATTTTTATTTCATATAAAAGTCTATTACATGTCTAAAAAAGGCTTTACAAAGGAGAATTTCTATAAAAAAAAGAAAGATCCTAAGACTATAGCCAGGCGCAGCAAATTGCCATGCGCCTTCTGCCCGGCGCATCATCAGTCAGGCGCATGGCTTCAGCGTCTCAGTCAGGCGTATCTATTTTAGCGTCTCAGTTATGCGCATCTTTATACTTACCAATATTTCATCGGCAATGCGAGCAAAGCCTTTCTACTTCCAAGGTACGGCATTGTTTGTTTTTCTCTCATTTGTTTAAACTTTATAGACCTCTCCTACATACAACACATGCATATTATTAGATAATACCTTAAATGTTAGACATTGAAGCTTCAAAAAATATTTATTCAACATACCTTAAATTGTTTTGATGATCTTTTCTTAACGAATAGTTCCCAATCTACCTGGTCTATGTCATTCGGCTTTCTCTTCAAATATTTCCCCAATTTTGATTTGTTGGCCCTAGCAAGTCTTCCCATTTGTTGGATGACATACATTTTTGCCTCCTCATCGCGGTCCATGAATGTAAATTTTTGCTACAAGTGGAAAATAGTCATAAGTAATTATTAGGAAGATAGTCTATAAACTATATTTAAAAAAGAATGTAAACTTTTATCTTACTGTAACAGCTTTCCAATAGAATTCCTTGCACTCAGAAGGTATATGTCTCCAATCATCGAACGTTATTGGTACCATTTTACGTGTCAAACATCCGACAAAAGTTGAAAGATGTTTCGAGTTCCTTCCAATTGGTTGATCATTTTCATTTAACTCCACCTCTTGCCTATTGCCACTTTCAACGGGCCAAGCACTACACCTAGTGGGTCCCCTAGTCCTTGTTGTTCTTTCTATTTTGCCTTCATTTGAAGCTTGTGGTTCTTCTTCGTCATTTGAATCTTCTGGTTCTTGTCCCTCATTTGATGCTTCTTTTCCTTGTTCTTCATTGGAACATTTTTCCTTGTCCTTCCTTTCCTTCTTGTGCTTCTTTTCCTTCTTGTGCTTCTTTGTAGATTTACTCGCTTGATTTGCACTCTACAAGAACACAGTTGACATTTATGCATTAGAAATATATGTAAGCATTGCTATAGAAAATATGTGCTTGTTTTACAACAGTTGACATTTATGCTTGTTCTCATAACACAGTTCTGAGAACAACATTCCCAAAAATCTGTGAAAATATGTGCTGGATCCTTACCGCATTCGAACCTTCTTGCTCACTTATATAGAAACCATCTTTTTGATTGTTCACAAGAGCAGCCTCGATGCCTTGTCTTTGCTTCTTTGCTCTCTTTTTTGCGCGTTTTGAAGACTACAAATATGCAACATATTAAAATAGTAAGAAATAAATGAGATTTATGTAAGCTTAATTTCAAATACATGTTGAAGGTTATTTACCTGAGCTTCACCATCATTTCTCCTTTTCCTTGGTGTCATTGCAAGATAGGGTAGCTACGAGCAAGAATTACTCGTTGATGATGATTAGAAAATAAGCAAATATTAAAGAAACAAATCATTACAAGTAGAGTATCATAGAGTATCAAATACTAAATCATGACAATTAGAGTATCATAGAGTATCATAGACTGTACATCGAAGGACTGTACATTGAAGGACTGTACATTATTTGCAGGACTTGAAGTCCAGGACCTGATCAAGCTTTTGCAGGAAATTAATTGGACTGGGCAGTGTAATGGGATGAGATACAAGGAATAATATATATGCAGTATACCAGTTGGGGGCAGGATAGATACTTATGTTTGTAGGACATGCTATGAAGTGTGTTGATGAAACATGTAATGCAGTAAATGAAGTGAGCAGTGAAGAGTTTAGATGCAGTGAAATGAAAATGAGTGTGCAGTGAGTGAGACAGTGGTTAAATTGGGAATAGAATATGCAAGACAAAAATTTAGTAGATCAAATTGAAGTGCAGGCAGTGAAATGATTCCACTGTACAGTATTTAATGCAGTGGATCAAATTGAATAAATATTTTTGTGCATAGGTGTCTAATGGAGTGTATTTGATGATGAATGTCATGAAACAATGGATGTATCAGTGAATGCAATTTGGGCATCAGGTAATTGCAGAGAACACCAACCGTGGATGATACAGACATTAAGCTATATATATATAGACATTAAGCTTCTTGAGGGCCTTAAAAGTATTTCACAAGTCACATAAAGCCATATATATACATATCAACCGTGGATGATACAGACAACGAAAAACCTATATATATATTGTGAAGCATTAAGTCACATTGATAGAGTATTATTGAGGGCCTTAAATGTATTTCACAAAGTCACATTAAGCTTCTTGAGGGCCTTAAAAGTATTTCACAAAGTCACATTAAGCTTCTTGAGGGCCTTAAAAGTATTTCACAAAGTTGAAGATACAAACATTGAAGGACTGTACATCGAAGGACTATACATTGAAGGACTGTAATGGTTTGAGTTTACACCTGTATTTTGAAGGACTGTACATTGATAGAGTATCATAGAGTATCAAATACTAAAATGAAGTTCACAGACCCTATATTGTGAAGCATTTAAAAAAACCAAAACCTAATAAAAATTATTGATTGTATACATGTTCTGCACAACCTTAACAAAGAATACTAAAAACCTGCATATACCAATAATAAAAACTAATGAAACATAGAGACCAATTAAACCATATAGAGTGTTTCATAAGATTAAATATAGAGGAAAAAGACCTCTTAAATATAAATGCCCTCACAATACTTTCTAAGATAACTATCACTACTATCCTCAACATTCTTATCTAGTTTTGATACATCCACTGGTGCTAATGATGGTGTAAAGACATTTTGATCAACGTCCATATCCATATCTTGAAAACCTCTTGCTGGTGCCTTTAACACAACATGCCAATTAGATGAAACAGTGTCCTTAGAGTAAAATACTTGGGTTGCCTATGATGCTAGAATAAACGAGTCTCTTTCAAAGCGGTGTTTTCCTTGGTGAAGGTTAACCAAGGTAAACCCATCTTCTATTTTGACACCATTTGTTGTGCTAGCCCAATCACAATCAAAAATAGGAATGTGAAAGGTATGATAATCCAAGCAAAATATATTCTTAAGTACTCCATAGTAGGCAACTGTATCGGTGACTTGGTTCCTATCCTTCGAGCTGGATCTACAAATGGTTGTTGCCACAAGTGAGACACCACTGTTCTGCCTAGAGTTCTCAGCATCCTTTGTATGGTAACGGTTACCATTGATAACAAATCCTGAATAAGACACAACATGTTTTGAAGGGCTATGTGCAAGCCCTCTTAACATGTCGGATATGTTTCCACAGGATTGTCCCTCAATCTGTTCAAAATCAAAGCAAAAGGTAAGGACATACATTGTTTGGAAAATAATATGCTAAGGGTACTAAAAAAGGAAATTGGGACCTTCTTTTTTAACCAAGATGACAATTCCTTCGAATGACGATCTTGAAGTAAACTTTCATTTTGAACAAGTCGTCTATCCGAAAGTTTCAATTCCTTCAAGTGCAACCTAATAGGGAAAACAATTTTACATGATATTAATTATAGATATTGGCAAGATACGTTGGAGTTAGTATGTTTTCTTATAACTTACTCTAGATAAGGTTCGACTTCATCCATATTGAACAATACATAATGGTGAGCACTTTGTAGCTGTTGTTTATCCAATGTCATTATTGTTCCTTTTGAAATTGGACGGCCATCGAAAATCGCATCATTTTCAATATCTTCATTTCTATTTGGACGATGATCCATCTCAGCAACTTGTTTCATGTACCCACTAACAAATCTCATGCTCTCGTTAGCAAGATAACATTTTACTATATAACCTTCATGACGTGCACGATTTCTAACGTATCCTTTAAGGATCTTTATGTATCTACGAGAAAAAAAATTATTTTAAGTAAGCAAACGAATGAATGAAATCAATAAAAAGAAAACAAACGATCACCTTTCAAACGGATACATCCAACGTTAATGGACTGGGCCACCTAATTTAGCTTCACGCCCCAGATGGATTAGCAAATGAATCATGATATCAAAAAATGAAGGAGGAAAATACCTTTCAACCAAACATATTATGTCAACAAGTAGATTGGTAAATGAATCACGATATAGAAAAATTGAGGAGGAAAATACCTTTCAAACAAGCATAATATCTCAACAATTTCTTCCTCTACTTTCTCTATTTGTTCTCTATCGACGGCTCTTTGGCACAAGACATTAAAAAATACACAAATTCGAAATATTGCAATCCTTGGTCCTTTTGGAAGAAGACCTCTCAATGCCACAGGCAACAACTGTTGTATTAATACGTGACAATCATGCGACTTGAGTCCTGTTATTTTACATTCTTCTATTGATATACAGTTTCCAATGTTTGAAGAGTAACCATCGGGAAACTTCAAGTTATATAATCTCTTGCAAAAAATTTCCTTTTCTTTCTTTGAAAGGGTGTGCGGTCCCGGTGGAAGAAAAAATCTCTTATTTCTTAATTCTGGATACAAAACTTGTTGAATGCCCATTTCTTCCAAATCCTTACGTGATTCTATGCCATCCTTCGATTTTTCCTTTGCATTTAGTAATGTACCAACCACGCTATCACACCAGTTCTTTTCTATGTGCATTAGATCCAAATTATGGCACAAAATAAGATGCTACAAAACCCAAAAAAGAATAGAAAGGTCAATTGGAAACAATTTACAAAACACATATGAAAATAATATGATATTACCTCCCAATACGGCAGTGAAAAAAATGTTGACTTCTTCTTTCACATCTCTGAAGATTGTCTCTTTCTTTTGCCATTGTCTTTTCCTTTCCGAAAATCATTTGTCATATTTCTTAGTCTTTCTAAATTTTTTGATCCAATCATTAATCTAGGTGGTTCCCTATGTTCTTGCTTACCATCAAACCAACTTTTTTTCAACCTAAATGGATGCTTGGCTGGAAGAAAACGTCTGTGTCCTATGTAGACGTTTTTTCTACTATATTTTAACAATTTTGAACATGTATTCACTCCACATATTGGACATCAAACTTTTCCTTTAGTAGTAAATCCAGCTAGGTTACCATAAGCTGGAAAATCATTTATTGTCCACATCAAAATTGCTTTCAAGTTGAAAAAAGATTTACTAAATGCATCATAAGCATGCACTCCATTGTTCTATAGCTCTAGCAAATCATCTATTAGTGGCTGTAAATAAACATCTATATCATTTCCAGGTTGCTTCGGTCCAAGAATTAGTAGTGTCAACATTATATTTTCTTTTCGCATGCATAGCCATGGTGGGAGATTGTATGTCGTGAGCATCATTGGCCAACAACTATATGAAGAGCTAAGATCGCCAAAAGGATTAAACCCGTCTGCAGCAAGGCCAAGTCTAAGGTTGCGTGGCTCTTCTGCGAAAGAGGGCCACTTCATATCAATTGTCTTCCATGATAAGGAGTCCATAGGATGTCTCATGATGTCATCTTCACTTTTGTGATTATAATGCCACCTTAAGTTTTCAGCCGATTCAGGTGTCTGAAACATTCTTCTGAACCTTGAAATTATCGGAAAGTACTTTAGTACTTTTGCTGGAACTCCTTCTTGAATTTTGCCATTCTTATCTTTCTTCCACCGTTCCAATCCACATTTTTTACATTTTTCCTCATTTTTCAATTCTTTTCTGTATAGACAACAGTCATTGGGACATGCATCTATCTTCTCACAATCAAGCTCAAATGTCTTAAGCAACGATTCAGCGTCACGTGAGGATTCTGGAATTATATTTCCATCAGGTAAAACATCATGCAATATTTCCGAAAGATGACTAAAATATTTATTAGAAATTCCATACATAGACTTGTGCTTGTATAAAATAACGGTTGCCGATAACCTAGTATACTTTTTGCAACTTGGGTATAATGGATTATTTGCATCCTTCAATAAGGTTGTTAATCCATCATCCCTTTCTTCTTCGATAGGTTCAGCATTGGGTTCATTTTGAATATATTCATCTTCAATTATATTAGTATCCTCTGTCTGTTCCAAATTTGAAATTCCTTTCCCATGCCAAATCCAAGTTGTATAAGACACATCCATCCCACGTCTTAGCAAATGAAGTAAAATCATATCTTCATTACCACGACACAAATTCTTACAATCAATGCAGGGACATAACATAAAGTCTGGATTCTTTGCATTTGACTTGGCAAAATCCACAAACTGACAGACATATTTCTTATACAATGTTGTATTCCTAAAAAATACGAAATAATTATAACATAAATAAGACATAAAGATGGATTTAATTAAGTGAACACATTATTATAGTGAAAAGAATTCAATACTTGTTAAGATGAACCCAATCTTTATTCATCATGTTGACACCCACAACTTGCTTATATCGAGCTTGATAACACCAAAAATAACTTGTACGTGGCCCTAAAGAGTTTTAAATTAAATAATTTAGACTTTGTACATGCATTAGTAAACAACAACAATTGTCACTTCCTGAAACAAACCAAAAATATAAATAAATTATATACGGAAAAGGAATGACTTACAGAGCGATAAAAAAATTGTGGCACTTTCTTCTTCTTCAACACTTCACAAATTTAGGGTTCCTGAAACAAACCAATAACATCAAACACAACAAAACGCCACAGAAATTCAGTTGAAGGAGTTGTACATAGAAACAGAGTTTCTATCCAAAGCCGAACCCTAATTTCTAGCAAATAGATCCACGAAATCGAGGAGTCACATATACCCCAAATAATCCATCCAAAGCCCAAATAATCCATCCAAAGTCGATCCAACAAATCGATCCAATAAAACTATAACATCCATCACGAAAACCAAAAAAATCCATCCAAAGCCGAACCCTAATTTTTGACAAATCGAGGAGGCACATATACACCGCCACTGATAGATACTTTATTGACGGGGGAAAAAATTGAAAATAGCGTTTTGCTATGGATAGTCGGTCGATTTTTAGGGTTTTCGTGAGGAGAGAGAGACATAGAGAAGAAGATGAGGAAGAGGGAGGGTTTCGTGAGGGAAAGAGGGTTACCTGAGGAAGAGCGTTGCCGGAAGAGGGTTTGGCGACAGAGAGAAGAAGATGAGGAAGAGAGGAGTTTTCGTGAGAGAGAGTTATGAGGAGAAGAGAGGATTTTCGTGAGAGGAGTTGAAGGGTTTTCCAGTTACGCGCCTAGATTATAGGAGTTGAAGGGGTTTTCCAGTTAGGCGCCCAGCTTATGAGCTGGAGAATACAATAATATTTTTTCAACCATAAAACATAGCGTTTTGCTATGGACGGTTTCGATTTAATTGCGAAACATGTAAAGGACGGGATCGCCAGCTATGGAGAACGCTATAATTTTATGTAGCAAAACTGAATCGCTCCTATAGCAGTCACAACATACTATAACTTATTTATTAAATATAAAATATATTTTATAAAACTGTGTTGCTTCTTCCATATGATTGGAACAGTAGATAGTTCAATTGTGAGCATTCGATTAACTCGGTTAACCGAACCGAATTACCAAATACCGAATTCGACCGAAAATCGAATAACAAAAATAAAATTGAAACCAGCCGAAATATCCTGTACCGAACCAAACCGAATGGAATAAATCTGTTCGATTTTCAGTTTATTTAGTTTATAACCAATATTTCAGTTTATTTATAATTTTTTTCCAATATATATATTAACTAAATATACAAAGATATATTTTGTGTATATATTACTAAATTTTCTTATTTGGTTTACCAGGGGAGAGAAATTTTAGATAAAATTTTTGAAAGGTTAGTGGGATTAGTTGAAGAGCATTCTGCAGCTCCTTCGCATGAATATTTTTTTAACGGTAGCGATTTAATCCCATTACGACGTTGTAACTTATATAGCATCCAAAATATGTTATAGTATTTTTTTAATCATGTAAAATATATACAATATGATGCTTCTGACTAATCGAACTAGATACCTTAATTTGACATATGTAGGGGTGAGCCTTCTGTTTATTCGCGGTTTCAACCGAAATAAAATAGTCAACACCAAATAAACCGAAATTCAAAAACTACAAAACCGAAACCGAACCAAAATTAACCAAAACCAAAACCGAACCGAACCAAATAAACTATTCGGTTATTTGATCGATTTATTCGGTTAAACCGAATAAATAGAAATCATATTTTAATTATATTAAAGAAATTATAAGTTTGTACACTTTTTTGTTATATGTCAAAAATATATCAAAAGTAGGACTTCAAAATGTATATATATATATATATATATATATATATATATATATATATATATATATATATATATATATATATATATAATTGTTGCTTTCAAATATATACATTTTTAGTCACTAAATATACATAGAATTATGATTTTTATAAATTAATAAATCTTATTGGGGTTTTCGATTTTAAACCGAAACCGAATAAAAAAAATTTAGTATTTTCGAAACCGCGAAATCGCACAAATTTTTTTTCAAATGAACCGAATCTCTTATTCGGTTAGGTTCGATTCAGATTTCGGTCCAAAACCGAATAATGCTCACCCTTATACATACGGGCACAGCAGCGGTCAGGAACAACTTTACCTTTAACAGCACTGCATAATGAACGCTATTGATAATGACACTTCTAATAGCGGGGAGGCATAAATGCTATAGATAAACTGCTATTGTATGAACTTTTAATAGCATTTCCTATGAACGCTATGGATGATGATATTCTAATAGCAGGGAGGCTCAAACGCTATAGATAAACTTCTATTGTGTTACCTTTTAATAACACTGACTAATGAACGCTATTGATGATGACATTCTATAGCAGGGAGGCTGGAACGATATAGATAAACTGCTATTCTATGCCCTATTTGTTATAGTATATGTCCTGTATAAGTCTTGACTCCATGCGGCCGCACGCTTCGAATCGCCAAGAAACTCCATGCCTCGACGCATCCAAGCGAGCTCCGTACCACGAGCTTCTACCTGTGCCTGCACATAAAAACTATGTGGGTGTCAGTACTCAACTGTACTGGTGGAATGAGCTCCTCGCCCACCATACAAAACTGACACGTTTGATTTACTTTGTGCAACTTAGTCCCCTTTATGATTTTCTTTCTACTCTTGCCTTAGGATCAATTTTAGGACCGACGCCTTGGCCTATTTTGTGTCTCTAGACCATCTCATGCTTGCAACGACAACGTTAACTCATACCTTGAATCAAGACCCTTCTCGTGCCAACAACGTTAACCTATCGAGTCGTGTTTGTCTTACGGCTTAAAATCAGAGACGCAACTACGCGATGAGGCTCGATTCTCGTGTGACCGTGCTATAAGTCCTTGTTAAGGCCGTACCTCGCAACTCAATGAGACTCAATCATATCGCCGCCTCACGGCCCTTGCCGCCTCGCGGCCCTTTTTTGCTACTAAATCATCAACTGACCCATCCAACTTGTGAACTAAGTGTCACTCGACCAACTTTGCCTTGTGGCATTTCCTGACTTAAACTCAAGACAACTCAAAACCAACTTATGCAACTTATATGCCGACAACTTAAGACTCGATGCTACCTCTCGTGCCGAAGCACGTCGCCCATGTTGTAGCCATTCTTAGGCCCAAACACTTGTGTTCCAATCATACACACATTCAACTAGACTAAATCCAAAGGCACACACGCGGATTGTCGCTCATGCCGACCCATATATATGAATTGGTCACTAACACCACAAGCTATCATGGACTTATAGCTTTGCCATTCGACGACCCTTTCAACGCAAGTAGCTAGCCCCGCTGAAAGTTTTCGAATGACCCGAGCGGTTCGTCCAGCTACGGCTATACCGTGTTTTCCTCCGAAACGATGCGGTCCCTCGGCGCCCAGGGTTGCCGCTCGTAGAAACTTTTTCTTGTCGACAAGTTGTCCAATGACCATGTAAGACTCGACACAAACTGACGTCTCACACAGTCATTCCTCTTTCAATATTACCATCTCTTTCAAACCAATATCAAAACTTCTATCATTTGAGACCCCTCGATGACCCACAGTCGCGAGCATTCTTTCTATCATTTGAGGTCCCTCGACGACCCACGGTCGCGAGCATTCTTTCCATGTTACCATATCATTTCATTCAACTCAATGCCTATTCGATAGTCCTTTCTCCAAAACTCATTCAATCAACCGTAGTTCATGCCTTAAACACTAAGTCCGTGCATCGTGCCCCAAACCGACTTCTGATCTATGCGACGCTATCGCCCAAGTCATACTTTATATGACGGGCCTTGAGACCTTAAGACTATGTGGTTATACCCAACCGTAGAACTCATAGGACCGTGCTTGCTACCACTCTGATAGCCTAACATAACTTGCCTGACTTAAACATACAACGACTCGACGAACAAAGGCTGCGTCAAGCCTTGCATTGCAGAAATGTGCCGCGCATGTTATTTGACTTCTGAACGACTAAGTCATTTGGGCACCTAGACTTACGCCAGCAGCCGTGCGACGCAACTTAACTCATAGGGTGGATCAAGGATATGCCAAGCCTTGGACGATGGGACCGTGCATGCTTTATGAAGCATTCATGCGGGCGACTCCTATGACTTAGGCTATGATTCATGACTTCGCCTACTCAACCAAATTTCCTTCTCCCAAGCCACGGGACGAAGGACCGAATGTCATTTTCAAAGCATGTCGTGCACCAACTCTAAGCCGACCGTTGGACCTTTCCATATTCTAACTCAATTCGATCCGTCGAAATTATTTCCTTTAGCTATGTGAATTCGTCTCTTTTATTATCAAGCCTACTTGTGCAAGTTGAAAATATACGATTTATTATGTGAAGGCTAAGATGGGGCAAGTTCACCGAAACTACCCCACCTGAGCGATCTCTTCGAGTCGTCGTTGCAAGGATAAGTCTGAACGCCGTCGGCATTTCGATTCATCCGATTGACTGAGCGGGACAGGGTACTACATCATACACCACTCAGAAAAAGTTTCGTCCTCAAAACTTACTGAATACACTTATCGGGCTATAACTAGATCCAATATCTTACGTTTCTCGCACACGCTACTCCTATGCGTTTCCTCAATCCGAGCCACGCTCGTGCTTATCGCTAACTTAGTCGCACGGCACAACAACCGATCAACCAACATTCAAACTCGTCTCAATTCAATGATCGCGTTACCATCAACATTTATTCAAAACTCACGATTTTAAAATCCCTGACACTTTCCCGTTCCTCAAGTCTCACTTGATTTAACGTATCACTTAGTTGGATCGTGCACATATTCTAGGCGTCCCCAAAATATATGCATTTCAGCCAAGCCTCGTGATAGAGAATCCGCCATCACCACTCGAGTCGGATCGTGCACATATTCGGACGTTCCTGATATATGTGCATGTCAGCCGAGACTTACAAGTGGTGCCTTCATAATTTTCTATCGCTTCGCACTCAGACGTCTGCCTAACCGCTAGGCTATGTCTTTCCGTCAGTATTAGAATCATAGTTTCTAAACAATAATATCAACACTGAATCCATCCTAAGGTCAAACCAAGTTGATAGTACGGGGTTTGCTACCCAAGATCGTATTACCCTGATTTCTAAACTTTGAGTACAGATTTCCTATACACATCCGAACATTCGTCGCACGGGGTCCGAGTCATTCAGCAAAGCCATCCTATGATAACTCACGTTCAACCAATTTCACGACGTATCAAAATCGCTCATTCAATAAGTCATCTTATATAGTCTATCCCTTCAAATACGTTCTATATAGTTCGCCTATCAATCCTTCTCAATTCAAGCACGCCATGACAAAATTCTTCGCTAACCAAAATTTCACATTCCATATTTCGTAAGTCATTTATTCCAATTCACGTAATCTATCATGAGGTCATCTAGCTTAACAATATGTTGTGCCCCGATCTCATGTGAGTCAGATTTTCCACGGTAGGCATGAATCACCATGCATACTCCCGCAGGATAATCATCCTCATCGGGACGTAACTCCTGTTTTGCGTCTAGACTAATTCATTCTTGATGCGCGGATTGGACCTACTCAATCCTCAAGTTTTATTCATTCATCAATCGCAAGTCCTAACATCTTCGAATTCCCTTTCGCATCAAATCGACAAGTCGAGTCAATCAACGTTGCCGCGTCCTGATTTTTTCGAGTTCGATCATTTTTGCGACATGAATCACCATGTCAGCGCTCATGCGGAACGATGGCCCCAAATATGATGCAACGCATGTGCGAGGCTAGAGTTGCGCTCGCGCAAGACAAGATCGTCGACGTTGTGATTATCAACGTAACCATCAAGACACGATCATTTTTATCTAAAATTCATCTCAATCAAAATTCTAAGTATAGCATCCAACCGAACAATAACACTTGCACGATCGTCATTCGCCGAGTCAGGGTACCCCCGAGTTATCACATATCGATCTTTGATACGCCTCAATACCATCGACGATATGCGTAACCTGATGATCTTCCTTTGTAACCAATTTTGAGTCGTACGAATGATGCTATCGTCCGACTGGATAATCTTCTCGACATTCAAATTTAAGTTCGATCATTATCCCTCAATTCATTCACAATATCAATTTCCTCAAACCAAATTCACGTATTGTTTATCCGTTTATCTTAAGTCATCGACCAACGTATTTCTTCAATTCGCATCATTCTTTGCTAACTCAAATCATCGAGCAACATTCAATCCAATCCTTAGAGTCATTACGTAACTTCGAAATTCAACTTTTCATGCACGCCATCTTTCCATTGTGCTAACTTTCTCTATACAATTTCACATATCGATTCCCTTTATCAGGTCATCCGTTTGCTACACCTTAACTTTTCCTCGATTTAATTTACCTACTCAATCACCTTCGTATTTCGTACTCGCACAATCCTCGATCTCGTGCACATTCCATATGCGTCGATTTTTAGGTTGTTCGAATCCACTTATCAAACTTTATGACAACAACTCACTCAATCTAAGGCTTTGCATATGTGCGACGCTTGCTGATAGACTCACCGACACCCTACATCCTCAATCAACCGATCGACATCCCTGAGGCTATCGCATACACCACTCAGGGATGAAGTTATTCAACAAATTCTCACTACCATTCGAATCAAAATCGACTTCTTCAAGTTTTTCGTTCGAAGCATTCCTCAATTTTCAAGCACACTCATCTATATCGCACCGACGATATTGCCGTTTGATAGCACCCCTATCGATAGTCATCTCAATTTACTCAATCGAGTTCAACTCATTCTTGTTCGACACTATTCAATTTTTGCACTTCACTTTTCTAAGGTCGATGCAACTTGGTGTATATGCCCAGCCCGACTTAGCCAACCGTGCTTACGTAAACCATCTTTTTTGTTTCTTTTCAAAAACAGTTTTCCTATATTTTGTAAAATAGATAGACTTATTGTATGGACATCCCGTAGGACATTTGAGAGAGAGCGCACCAACGATATCAACTATGCAGAAGCAATATTTCAGAGTTTACGGAAACAACGGAGTTAAAGAATTCAATCGATAGTCCAAGGACGTAAAGTCGTGCTCTGATACCATTATGTCACGCCCCGCTCCCATAGGAGTGATCATCCTTGCTAAGGCGGGATGCCGTATGAGCCTAGGTTGCGCTCGTGTAAGGCGGGTTCCATAACGGCCGATTTTAGCGGCTGCGACGGGATCGTCGCACAGAAGTCCCAAGCAGAGACATTGAATAATAGCAGCAAAATTTGAAGCAAAACACAAGTCATTATAAAATACTATTTTATTGATATTGAAACAAAGGTTACAATGGGGCGCAAGGCCAAGATTATAAGTCTCTCAAGCTCACTCAAGCTCACATTACAAGTCACTCAGCTCTCTCTCATCTCTCAATACAAGTATTGAGCCAGCGGATGCTTTGGAAGGCGACGTCCATACATTATGTCCTGTATAAGTCTTGACTCCATGCGGCCGTACGCTTCGAATCGCCAAGGAACTCCATGCCTCGACGCATCCAAGCGAGCTCCGTGCCACGAGCTCCTACCTGTGCCTGCACATGAAAACTATGTGGGTGTCAGTACTCAACTATACTGGTGGAATGAGCTCCTCGCCCACCCATACAAAACCGGCATATTTGATTTACTTTGTACAACTTAGTCCCCTTTATGATTTTTTTTCTACTCTTGCCTTAGGATTAGTTTTAGGACCGATGCCTTGGCCTATTTTATGTCTCTAGACCATCTTGTGCTTGCAACGACAACGTTAACTCATACCTTGTCTCAAGACCCTTCTCGTGCCAACAACGGTAACTTATCGAGTCGTGTTTGCCTCACGGCTTAAAATCAGAGACGCAACTACGCGATGAGGCTCCATTCTCGTATGACCGTGCTATAAGTCCTTGTTGAGGCCGTGCCTCGCAACTCAATGAGACTCAGTCATATTGCCGCCTCGCGGCCCTTTTTTTCTACTAAATCATCAACTGACTCATCCAACTTGTGAACTAAGTATCACTCGACCAACTTTGCCTTGCGGCATTTCCTGACATAAACTCAAGACAACTCAAAACCAACTTATGCAACTTATATGCCGACAACTTAAGACTCGACGCCACCTCTCGTGCCGAAGCACGTCGCCCATGTTGTAGCCATTCTTAGGCCCAAATACTTGTGTTCCAATCATACACACATTCAACTAGACTAAATCTAAAGACACACACGCGGATTGTCGCTCGTGCCGACCCATCTATATGAATTGGTCACTAACACCATAAGCTATCGTGGACTTATAGCCTTGCCATTCGGCGACCTTTTCAACGCAAGTAGCTAGCCCCGCTGAAAGTTCCCGAATGACCCGAGCGGTTCGTCCAGCCACGGCTATACCGTATTTCCCTCCGGAACGATGCGGTCCCTCGGCACCCAGGGTTGCCGCTCGTCGAAACTTTTCCTTGTCGACAAGTTGTCCAATGACCATGCAAGACTCGACATAAACTGACGTCTCACACAGTCATTCCTCTTTCAATGTTACCATCTCTTTCAAACCAATATCAAAAATTCTATCATTTGATACCCCTCGACGATCCACGGTCGCGAGCATTCTTTCTATAGTTTGTGGCCCCTCGATGCCCCATGGTCGCGAGCATTCTTTCCATGTTACCATATCATTTCATTCAACTCAATGCCTATTCAATAGTCCTTTCTCTAAAACTCATTCAATCAACCGTGGTTCATGCCTTAAACACTAAGTCCATGCATCGTGTCCCAAACCGACTTCTGATCTACACGATGCTATCGCCCAAGTCATACTTTATATGACGAGCCTTGAGACCGTAAGACTATGTGGTTATACCCAACCATAGAACTCATAGGACCGTGCTTGCTACCACTCTGATAGCCTAACATAACTTGCCTGACATAAACATACAACGACTCGACGAGCAAAGGCTGCGTCAAGCCTCGCATTACGGAAACGTGTCACGCATGCGTTTGACTTCTGAACGACCAAGTCATTTGGGTACCTAGACTTACGCCAGCAGTCGTACGATGCAACTTAACTCATAGGGCGGCTCAAGGCTATGCCAAGCCTTGGACGATGGGACCGTGCATGCTTTATGAAGCATTCATGTGGGCGACGCCTATGACTTAGGCTACGATTCATGACTTCGCCTACTCAAACAACTTTTCTTCTCCCAAGCCACGGGACGAAGGACCGAATATCATTTTCAAAGCACATCGTGCACCAACTCTAAGCCGACCGTTGGACCTTTCCATATTCTAACTCAATTCGACCCGTCGGGATTATTCCCTTTAGCTATGTGAATTCGTCTCTTTTATTACCAAGCCTACTTGTGCAAGTTGAAAATATGCGATTTATTATGTGAAGACTAAAATGAGGCAAGTTCACCGAAACTATCCCACCTGAGCGATGTCTTCGAGTCGTCGTTGCAAGGATAAGTCTGAACGCCGTTGGCGTTTCGATTCTTCCGATTGACTGAGCGGGATAAGGTACTACACATGCCTCCTCTTGGGCACATGTATCCCAGACTGCCCTCCTCTTGGGCGCATGCCACTATAGGCGCATGCTGCCTTGACCACCCCTATGCCTAAGTGCATGTTGCTTTGACTTGCCCCTTCATCTTTGGGCGCATAGCCCTAGGACCCATGTGTGGGCGCATGCACCCCCTTGGGCGCATGATGTCCCCAGGTTCCCTTTCCTTGATTTTTGTACCCATTTTATATCCTTATGCCTTTTCGATATGAACTCGACATGAACATGATGTGAGCATGACATTTTAATGGAATGATAGCACTTGATGGTGACCGTTGTGGTGCCCCCTTGACAAGAAATATTGACATGATAATCTGTACACGACATGATATGTGAACACGACATGATACGTGAACATGAACGTGGCAATAAAATGATAGTAGCCCATCGTAGCACACTCCAGACAAGAACATGACAGTGGCCCGTCGTGGCGCACTCCAGATAAGAAAATGACAGGCCAGTACATGATATTGGTCCGTTACGGCGCACTCTTGACAAGTAAATATGACACGTAACCTTGAACGCCGTTGCGACGGCTACCTCGACTCGTTATGTAAATTCTCGTCTTGACATCGTGGGTGCTTACTTGAAACTTGTTTGTACAAGCTACTAGTCTCGTCTCGTCTTGTATCATGTCTAGGACATGAGTCCCGGGTTACCACGGTCAGGAATTCATACTGAATCTGGCTAAGGTTAATGACTAGATTGATCAAGTAGTTCATTCTAAGAGAGATTTCCCCAGTTATAGGCGATCCCGTTATCCCGACCACACCTGATGGACTTATAACCTGCCGTCGAGTAGGACACATTTCCAGTCCACTGTCATATGGGACACACTCATGAAACAAGTACAAGGCACATTGTTATGTGTTGCACTCTAAGCCATCTAATAATTCTGGATAACTTTGGTAATCAACATCGCCTGGATAACCTGGATAGATGCAGGGCCTGTGACTGCTGGAATATCTCATTGCATCTTGCTAGTAACTAGGCTTGTGATAACCCTAGCTAGTTAAAGTATCAAGTCGTACTCTTTGCTTGGCCGTGATTGATGGATGTAGTCCAGTCTAACCTTGTTTAAGCAATGCTAGTCTATGATTATTTCAGCACATGCTTGTTCATGCTTTACTCTTGTCGATAATTGGTTGGAGACTAAGTTCTGTTCAGGTGAAGGGTTACAACCCCGGCCCTTGTTTGGTTTACGGGTTGTAACTTGGCTACCAGAATGGTCCCTTAGTCGTCTTATCGTTTATCATCTTATTTTTCTCTAACTCATGTCTTTTATTATCTTTTATGACTCATATGCTAATATGTTGGTTTTAGTTCTTAAATGAAGCCTCCCTTGTGGCACTTGCTCTTTCTGGGGTCTGACCCAGCTGGTTTGTATGGCCAGATTTTGGAGTAGGGCCCGAGTATCTTCCAGCCTTCTAGCCAGATGGTGAACACTAGACGCAACCCTGGCAACGAGTAGGTTTTATTTTGCTCTCCCACTCCATTGTAAATTATTCTTTTGAGGCGTTTAGCCACCGAACAAGTGTTAGCTCGTGTTAAATTTATATTCCTGTCTGCCTAAGGGCTGTAACATGGTTGACAAATCCTAGGGTTGATCATATATGACTTAAACTCTTGCTAGTCTTCACATTTTGTATGACTAGCTTCATTATCATCTGAATATGTAATGTATGGGATGCCTTACTTTGTATGTCTGATGATCTACCATCTTAATACATTTACTTGCTTGCTTGAGACTGAGACACTAGGCTTATTATTGACCATAAGAGACCATTGGCTTGTAGTAAAACCCTTATGTATCTTGACAGCCGTGACCGTATGTCGAGGTGGATTACACTTCTATATACGTAGCTGGCTGTGTATGTCCCCCGCTCTTCAGTATTCTGGTTCTGGGGCGTAATATCAAGTCACATAGTCCCACGATATCAAGGATCGTCATATAAAGTATGTGACTTGAGCGATAGTGTCGCCTAGAGAACAAGGTCTGTCTAAGACACGAGCCACGGTTGGTTTAAGGAAAAGCATGCGACGGACAAATGAACACGTTCTGTTTAAGTTAAGATGGAAGACTACTTAGTAGTCGTTCCCTGGATTTCAAAGGATAGAAGTTCATGCGACTGGTTGTCGCCGAAATCGGTCCCGCTACTTGGGAGTCTCGATAAGGAAGTTCACGCGACTAGTCATCGCCGAGATCAGTCCCGCTACTTGGGAGTCTTGATAAGGAAGTTCACGAGATCGGTCCCGCTACTTGGGAGTCTCGATATGAAAGTTTATGAGATCGGTCCCGCTACTTGGGTATCTCGATAGAAAGTTGCAAAGCATGGTCATAATTAAGGAAGGACTTGGTAGATCGAGTTGAGTCTTGCATGGTCATTGGATAACTTGTGCGTAAGGGGAATTCCTCGAATGATCGTCGGGGCACCGAGTTCGTGTCGGCCTAGGAGGAAGAGCAGATATTATACGGCCTTCATCAACGGTACGACTTGATTAAAGTGAACCATTACAATATAGGCTGCGGGATATTCGGTGAGAGCTCGTACCTCGCACGCAAATGGTCACCATATGCAAAGATCCATTATAGCTTGACATTGCTAGTGACCACTCATATAGATGTGTAGTCATAAGAGCGTCTATCCACATGTATGCCTTTGGATTGCGTCGAGTACTAGCAAGTTACGAGTTGGGTTAACAAGGTATAATTATAGCAAGCGCTAACCTTGAATCGGCGTGGTTAGGTGTGCACGGTTGCAACACATTCTGTAGCCTAAGATTTAGCTATAGCAAGGACATATTCTTTGGCATAAATGTGGTGTCGTCATCGAGTCATCTCGAGTTAAGTCAGGAAGGGCCGTAAGGCAAGTTTGTTTAAGTCTTTTTGATATGTGAGGCACGGCCTCGATATTTAAAGCACGGACTAAGTCGATGACATAAAACAAGTTGTGCGCTCCAAAGTACGAGTTGCAAAGACAAGCACAAGACGATACTCTGATGTTGTTGGCACGAGAAGGGTCTAGAGGCAAGTGTAAGCAAGTTATCGATGCATTGGCATGGTGACAGTCTAGAGACATAAATAGGCCCAAGTCTATGTCCTAAAATCGATCCTAAGGCCAGACTAGAAAGACAATCAAAAAGGGGATTAAGCTGGATAAAGTAAAAGAACGTGTCGATTTTGTATGGGTGGGCGAGGAGCTCACTCCACCAGTATAGTTGAGTACTGACACCCATACAATTTTTATGTACAGGCGCAGGTAGAAGTTCGATGGCACCGAGCTCACTTGGATGCGTTAAGGCATGGAGTTCCTTGGCGTTTCGAGGCGTGCGGCCGCATGGAGTCAGAACTTATATGGGACATAATATATGGACATCGCCATTCCGAAGAATCTGCCACTCGTCGCCTTGAAGCTTGTATATAGATGAGAGAGAGCAAAGTGACTTGTAATATGAGAGAAAAGTGAGCTTGAGAGACTTGTAATTTAGCCTTGTGCCAACAATTGTAACCTTTGTTTGAATATCAATAAAGAGTATTTTGAATGACTTGTGTTTTGCTTTAAATTTCTGCTGCTGTTATTCAATGTTTCTGCTATGGACTTCTGTGCGACGACCCCGTCGCTTAGCCTGTAATCGGCCGTTATGGAACCTGCCTTGCGTGAGCACAATCTAGGCTCATGCGGCATCACGCCTTAGCGAGGACGATCGCTCCTACGGGAGCGGGGTGTGACATAATGGTTTCAGAGCACGACTTTACGTCCTTAGACTTTCGATTAAATTCTTTAACTCTGATGTTTTTGCAAACTCTGATATTATTTCCGCAAATTGATATCGTTGATACGCTCTCTCTCAAATGTCCTATGGGATTTCCATATAATAAGTCTAAATAGTTTGAAAAGTATCACGAAGGAAAAATTGGTTGAACGAATTAACTTTAAACAAGCACGGTTGGCTAAGTCGGGCTGGGCATATACACCAAGAACCGTGTCAACCTTAGCAAAGTCGAGTGCGGGATTCAAGTTATGTCGGACGATAATAAGTTAGACTCGATTGAGTATATGGGATGACTATCGATAGGGGTGCCATTAGACGATGTTACGGTCGATGTGATATAGATGAGCGTGCTTGGGCTCGAACGAAAATCCGAAGTATGATTCGAAACTTGTTTCGAGGATTTGTTGAATGACTTCATCCCTGAGTGGTGTATGGGATAGCTTTGGAGATGTCGAACGATTGAGGATACGGGGTGCCAATGAGTCTATCAGCAAGCGTCGGATGTATGTAAAGCCTTAGATCAAGTATCATTGAGTAAGTTATAATCTTGAAGATTTCGACGAGTTGATTCGAACAAAATTAGAAATAACGCGCATGGGATTGGAATTACACTGAGCACGAAATGCAAGTGATAGGGAAATGATAAATTAAATCAAAGAAAAATTTAAAGTGTAACGAACAGATGAGTTGATCGAAGAAATCGATATGTGAATCGTATACTAAAAGTTAGCATGATTTGATGATAGTGTGCGTGAAAATGATTCGAATATTCGAGAATGACTCTAAGGATGTGAATCGATGTTGCTCGATGACTTATGTTAGAAATAAGACAACTTGAATTGAGGAAATATATTGTTGGATGACTTAAGATAGTCGGACGAATATATGTGATTTTGATTTTGGACGAATTGAACATGTAACGAGTTTAGAAAATATTGATCGAACTTGATCTTGAATGTCTAGGAGATTATCCAGTTCGTATGATAGCATCAGTGGAACGACTCAAAATTCGTTACAAATGAAGATCGTCAAGTTACGTATATCATCGATGGTATTTAGGCGTATCAAAGATCGATATGTGATAACTCAGGGGTACTCTGATTCGAGGAATAATGATCGTGCAAAATATTATTGTTCCGATGGATGCTATGCTTGGGATTTTGATGAAATAAATATTGGATAAAAATGATATTATCTTGATGGTTACGCCGATAACCATAATGTCGACGTTCTTGTCTTGCAAGAGCGCAACTCCAGCCTCGCCCATGCGTCACGTCGGATTTAGGGACGATCGTTCCGCGTGAGCGCGGACATGGTGATTCATGTCACGGGAACGATCGAACTCGAGAAATCAAGATGTGGTAATTTGTATTGCTTCGACTTGTGGTTTGAGGCAAGGTGGATTCGAGGATTGATCGGACTTTTGATTGATGATTGAGTAAACTTGAGGATTGAGGACATCTAATCTGCGTATCGAGAATGAATTAGTCTAGACTCAAAACAAGAGTTACGCTCCGATGAGAATGATTATTCCACGGAAAGTGTTGCATGATGATTTCATATCGACCGTAGATAATCGAACTCGTGTGAGATTGGGGCGTGACATATTGTTAAAGTCAGACGACCTTGTGATCGATTACGTGAATTAGGATAAATGACTTAAGGAATATGAAATGAGAATTATAGTTTAGTGACAAGTCGTGTCGTAGGGTGCTTGACTTGGAAGGAATAGATAGGCGGATTATATCGAATATGTTTGAAAAGATAGACTATGCAAGTTGCTTGTTGGATGAACGATATTGATATGTCGAAGAAATGGTTGAACATGACTCAGTGTAGGATGGCTTTGTTGAATGACTCGAACCCCTTAGACTAAGTGTTGCAAGTGTGAATAGGATATATATATATATATATATATAATATATATATATATTATAAAAAAAAATATATATATATATATATATAATATATATATATGCTCGATGTTTAGAAATCTGAGTGATGCGAGCTTGGGTAGAAAATCCCGTACTATCAATTTGGTTTGACCCTAGGATTGGGGTCAGTATTGGCGTTATTGTTGGGGAACAATGATTCCAATCCTGATAATTGACGTTAGTCTAGCGAGATGGCCTAGCAAGTTAGGCGAGACGTCCATGTTTCGAGAGAGAAGATTGGTATGGATGGTTAGAATGATTCTAGAACATGAAAATATCACTCACGAGACTCGGTTGACATGCATATATTTCAGGGACGCCTAAATATGTGTACGATACGACTCGAGTGAGAATGACGAATTCTCTATCACACGGCTTGGCAGAAATGCATATATTTTGGAGACGCCTGGGATATGTGCACGATCCAACCAAGTGATACGTTGAATTCAAGTGAGACTTGAGGAATAGAAAAGTGTCGATAATTTTGAAATCGTGTTTTAAAGGAAAGATTGATGGTAGTGCGAGCATGGCTCGGATTGAAGAAACGTATAGACGTAATGTATACGAGAGTTATAGAATGTTGAATAATGTGATAAGTCGATGAGTAAGTACTCAGTTAGTTTCGAGGATGAAACTTTTTCTGAGTGGTGTATGATGTAGTGTCCCGTCCCGCTCAGCCAATCGGAGGAATCGAAACGCCAACGGCGTTCGGACTTAGCCACGCAACGGCTTTCTCGAAGACTCGCTTAGGTGGGTGGCTTCGGTGAACTTGCATCAGCTTGGCCTTCACACTAATAAAATAAAAGTTTTCAAATACACAAGTAGGCTTGATAATAAAAGAGATGCATCAACATAGCTAAGGAAATAATCCTAAATTGGGTCAGATTGAGTTAGAATATGAAAAGGTCCCACGGTCGGCTTAGAAGTTTGTTCAGCATGGTTTTAAAATGACACTCGATCCTTCGTCTCATGGCTTGGGAGAAGGAAAGCTGGTTTAAGTTACCACGAAGTTAAGAACTTAGCCTAAGTCATAGGCGTCGCCCGCATGAATGCTTTATAAAGCATGCACGGTCCCATCATCCAGGGCTTGGTATTGCCTTGCTCGTCCCATGGGTTAAGTTACAGTGCACGTTGTAAAGCACGGCTTGTGGCATAAGTCTAGGCACCCAAAGAACTTGGTTGTTTAAGTCGAACGCACGTACGACACGTTTCCGCGATATAAGGCTTTGACGTAGCCCTTGCTCGTCAAGTCGTTGCATGAACAAGTTAGACAAGAGTATTTCTAGGCTATCAAAGTCATAGCAAGCACTGTCCCCTGTTGTCTGCGGTTGTTAAATCACATAGTCCTACGATCTCAAGGCTCGTCATATAATGTATCTGACTTGAGCGATAGTGTCGCCTAGAGAACAAGGTCTGTCTAAGGCACGAGCCACGATTGGTTTAAGGAAAAGCATACCACGGTCAAATGAACACGTTCTGTTCAAGTTAAAATATAAGACTACTTAGTATTTGTTCCTTATATTTCAAAGGATAGAAGTCCACGCGACTGGTTGTCGCCGAGATTAGTTCCGCTACTTGGGAGTCTCGATAAGGAAGTTCACGCGACTGGTCATCGCCGAGATCGGTCCTGCTACTTGGGAGTCTTGATAAAGAAGTTCACGAGATCGGTCCCGCTACTTGGAAGTCTTGATAAGGAAGTTTACGAGATCGGTCCCGCTACTTGGGAGTCTTGATAGAAAGTTAGAAAGTATGGTCCTAATTAAGGAAGGAATTGGTAGATCGAGTTGAGTCTTGCATGGTCATTGGACAACTTGCGCGCAAGGGGAAGTCTTCGAACAATCGTCGGGGCACCGGGTTCATGTCGGCCTAGGAGTAAGAGCAGATATTGTACGGCCTTCATCGACGGTACGTCTCGATTGAAGTAAACCATTACAATATAGGCTACGGGTCATTCGGTGGGAGCTCGTACCTCGCACACGAATGGTCAACGCATGCAAAGATCCTGTATAGCTTGACATTGCTAGTGACCACTCATATAGATGTGTTGGCATAAGAGCGACTATCCGCTTGTATGCCTTTGGATTGCGTCGAGTACTAGCAAGTTACGAGTTGGGTTAACAAGGTATAATTATAGCAAGTGCTAACCTTGAATCAGTGCGGGTCAGGTGTGCACGGTTGCAACACCATTCTGGAGCCTAAGATTTGGCTATAGCAAGGACACGTATTTCGGCATAAATGTGGCATCGTCATCGAGTCATCTCGAGTTAAGTCAAGAAGGGCCGTAAGGCAAGTTTGCTTAAGTCTTGTTGATATATGAGGCACGACCTCGATATTTGAAGCACGGACGAAGTCGATGACACAAAACAAGTTGTGCGTTCCAAAGTATGAGTTGGAAAGACAAGCACGAGACGACACTCTGATGTCATTGGCACGAGAAGGGTCTAGAGGCAAGTGTAAGCAAGTTATCGGTGCATTGGCACGATGACAGTTTAGAGACATAAATAGGCCCAAGTCTATGTCCTAAAGTCGATCCTAAGGCAAGACTAGAAAGACAATCAAAAAGGGGATTAAACTGCACAAAGTAAATGAACGTATCGATTTTGTATGGGTGGGCGAGGAGCTCACTCCACCAGTACAGTTGAGTACTGACACCCATACAGTTTCTATGTGTAGGCACAGGTAGAAGTTCGATGGCGCGGAGCTCGCTTCGATGCGTCGAAGCACTGAGTTCCTTGGCGTTTCCAGGCGTGCGGCCGTATGGAGTCAGAATTTATACGGGACATATTGTATGGACATCGACATTCCGAAGAATCTGCCACTCGTTGCCTTGAAGCTTGTATATAGATAAGAGAGAGCAGAGTGACTTATAATATGAGAGAAAAGTGGGCTTGAGAGACTTGTGATTTGGCCTCGTGCCCACAATTGTAACCTTTGTTTGAATATAAATAAAGAGCATTTTGAATGACTTATGTTTTGCTTTAAATTTCCGCTGCTGTTAATCAATGTTTCTGCTATAGACTTCTGTACGATAACCCTGTCGCTTAGCCTGTAATTGGCCATTATGGAACATGTCTTATGTGAGCGCAATCTAGGCTCATAAGGCATCACGCCTTAGCGAGGATGATCGCTCCTACGGGAGCGGGACGTGACACAAACCCCCAAGCTACACTCCTAACAATCAACATTGTTACTAAATAACACTAATATGTTTGCAACCTACCAAGCTACTACACCATCCAAGGAACCTCAGAACTAATAGAATGAAACACTATAAGGAACTAGACTAGAGAAACTAAGGATGTCCCTATTCCTGAGTTAGGAAAGGTGAAGGAAATAATTTCTACAATAACAAGTGTGAAAAAATAGTGATGATATATTAAGACCCAATTTAAGATACAATCTGATAATCACATATGTCCATCTGTAATCATGTTACTTAGAATCCTCGACATGCCAGTAAACATAGCTGTAATAAATGATATAGTCCATAACTGAGGTATATACTTCTATAATTATGTTACCTAGAATTCTCACTACTCCAACTAGTATGGTTGCAAGAAACTCTAAATTCTATGACTAATATAAGTATATCTAAAGTCAGGCTCTATGTCTTTGCCATGCCAGCTAATATGGCTGCGATAAACTCTAGACTCCATAACCAAAACAGACATTTACCTTTCACACTGTCCTTATCAAATATGTCATCAGAATATACCCTAACTTAGTCCATAAAATTCATCTGACACAAAATCAATGTCAACAACAGATCTCCAAGAATGAAATTCAACAACGATCACTAAGAATGAATTTCAACAATGAACAAGGAAGAGTAGATGGAGACAAGTGGAAACAAATTTTGACATAGGGTTTATAGTAAGATTCTCAGGGGTTGTCCCAGAAATCTCTCAAGAAATCCTAATCGTGATTGAGTATCCTCTCATCCTAATATAATATTTCCTATATCCTATCGCATGCTTACAATAGTACAGCTAAGTCATTGCACTATCACAATATCGTATTAATTGCGAAGCCTGACCTGCATAGGCCACCATAAAAATGTGTCATAATCCGTACCCAGAAATCGGGCATGAGTCGTGGGTATGTCCGGCTTACGTCGCAGCATCGACGGTAGATAGTTATCTAACAACATATAGAATCCCATCCACACAATAATGTACGATTTCATATTGATAAGACATTCACAGATAGAAATAATATGGAATCTAAACTCAATTACATCCAAACTAAGATAGAGAGTTCTAGAATATATCATAAAACATAATCCATAGTTAAATCACAAGCCAGCAAAACTAGAGAAACACCAAGTCACCAAATATAATATATACAGACCCTAGTATTCTGGAGACAAATCTAGATCAGGAAATGAAATATAAGCTAAAACTAGAGCTAAGCATCCTCTGCTGGCATTACGGCCTCTGCTACAGCCTGGTCCTCCAAAGTAACTAACTCAGTCTTAGTGTTAGATCCACTGTCAGACCATAATATAGGGCAACAATCCTCTAACTCTTCGCCTAAAAATAGGATTAGATCAAGTACAAACATTGAATAACAGTTCATAACATGATAATGACTATATAACAAGAGTTAGGATATATAAAAATAGGGTAAACATGTGAACAAGTAAAACCAAGTAGCAGTTTAGGCAAAACAGTAAAATATGATAAACATGTAATAATAATGTGAACAGAGTGAACAATGTCAAATTCCTAACTTCTAGGTGTTATTTGAAATACCAGGTTCGACATGTGAATGGCTCGGATAATACAGCAAATCTCATGCGATGAGGTGTGATTGCTATCCACACGATACGGTAAATCACACGTGAAATGTGTGATTGCTATCCACACAATTATACAAGAAGAACAGATAGGGTTTTCACATGTCTGCTAAGGTATTTCCCCGCTCGACACTAGCATTCATAGATTTAATTCACGTAGGTAAGATGCACGAATCACGGTAATCACAACAAGACACGAACCAGGGTAATGATGAAGTAAATCCATAGAATACTATTACGTGTAATGAGAGTGACACAAATACGATAGGAATATCTAAATCATAAAATAGAGACAATATAAGAAAATAAAATAAAATCATTTCATGTACTTGCATGTACTCCCAGCTGGAAACTAGGTCAAATCGGTGTCCAAATCCCCAGTAAACCTATATTAGTTCAACCAAAAGAAAATCAATATTGGAGATTAAATATGATTATCTAGCCTATTTCTAGGTTTCATGGGCTTTCTAGTCTTTACATGTGTTACCTAATGTATGCCATATACTACATATTCAAACACGATCCCCATGCGGCCCCAAATGCTTATATATATATATATATATATATATATATATATATATATATATATGATAATACAGCAAATCTTACGCAATGAGGTGTGATTACTATCCACACGATACGGTAAATCACACGTGAAATGTGTGATTACTATCACACAATTAGACACGAAGAACAGATAGGCTTTTCACATGTCTGCTAAGGTATTTCCCCGTCCGATACTAGCTTTCATGGATTTAATTCACGTAGGTAAGATGCACGAATCACGGTAATCACAACAAGACACGAACCAGGGTAATGATGAAGTAAATCCATAGAATACTATCACATGTAATGAGAGTGGCACAAATACGATAGGAATATCTAAATCATAAAATAGAGACAATATAAGAAAATGAAATGAAATCATTTCGTATACTTGCATGTACTCCCAGCTGGAAACTAGGTCAAATTGGTTTCCAAATCCCCAGTAAACCTATATTAGTTCAACCAAAAGAAAATCAATATTGGAGATCAAATATGATTATCTAGCCTATTTCTAGGTTTCATGGGCTTTCTAGTCTTTACATGTGTTACCTAATGTATGCCCTATACTATATATTCAAACACGATCCCCATGTGGCCCCAAATGCTTATATATAAAAAAAAAAATATATATATATATATATATATATATATATATATATATATATATAAAAGAAAAAAAAAATATATATATATAGGCATACATTAGACTATATATTCAAACAAGGTCCCCATGCGGCCCCAATTACCCACACACCCCTCTACGCATATATACTAAAATACATACAAAACTTATTACCAATACCCTTACCTGTGTCCTACACTACCTATGCACACTGATATAGGCTGCACGTATCCCTCATCAACAACTACATAGGAAGGTTACCCAGGTAGCACACTATTTTATTGCATAAATGGGCCACACACACACACACACAGGTTGACACTAACTCATACTACACTGTTACATATAACACTTTAACACTTACACTCCTGCATATGGCCACACATGACACTCACTACCACTTACTGTCTAAATGTTACACACATGACACATTGTCTACTGATTTACCAAAACCTGCTGTTATATATCCCCCCATCAGGTTTCTTCCAATGACACTCCAATCCTGTGTACACACATGTCTATTTACTTTTCCTAGAGTCCCTAATACACACAGGGATTAGCTCACTGCTATGGTATCCACACACATATCTATTGCCTAGACACAGGTATATCACACACATATGTACTTGTCATGATCACTTAAGAATGCACACTGCTATACACATTGATCTGCTATACTGGCATACACACTCCACATTGCATCATTAGGACACTACCTACTGCTCACCTACACCCACTGTGTCACTGATACACATACCCACAAGGTCCCTGATACTCTCCTGTCATACACCAAATAGTAAGGTAATTCCTTAGTAAGATCCCCTGCACACTTATTGGATGGTACTAATACCTATCCCTATAGCACACACGCTGACCTGATACACAATTTTCCTTATGATACTAATACCTTACCGTCACTCAAAACACACACACTGCCATAGGCGTTTCACTGCCCTACCTATACAGAAAAAACACACACACGCACACACTATCTGTCATAAGTTGCACACAAATACACTCATAACTTGTACAAGAGTTCAACTATCACTAGGTATCAGTTACCACAAAGGCTCATCACACATGAACCCTCATCTAATTCCTCCATACAAATCCTCACTGGTACATAAATATTTTTTTTACTAAATACACACACATTCACATATATAGGATATGTGCAAGAACTCACTGTTCACTGATGTGTAAACCTAGACAAGCATCTACTCACATAGGAGATCTTTTTGTATATACATTAGGCACCACACTCACATTCACCCATGAGGTTGTTGTCTGGCCACTGTACTGCACTCACTAGTGCATAAATCAAATCCAAGTCTATGGGTTAGCTGTTGCAATGTAGTTGCTACTGCCCTCTACCCAAAATCCTAGGTCTATAGGTCACTTTAAGACCCAACACCAACTGCGCCTTCTTGTGGTGTCTGCCACGATCCTACAGCATCCATACTGATACACATAGTGTCCCTATATGCAATATGACTACATCACACAATACCCCAATTCTGGAGTAACTTTTATTTACACAAACAGGGATACACTACCTCACTTGAGCTATGGTACAACCATGCAGTATACTTACTACCCCATCTACTCACCTGCAACATCCCATTGTTGACCCTAACAGTCCCCCAACTATTGTACAGGTAGGATTCTCTCCTGCAGACACTTTTGTGCTATCCTCTTTACCTGCAGTTTGCACATGCCACACAGGAAACCCCTATCTAGTTCCTTCCTACAGTCCTCTGCTATTGGCACACACAGGCACAGACCTGTGCATTCAGATGTAAAGTCTCTACTGATATATATTTACCCAATCCCTCTATATACTCGTGTAACAATTATCCTCCAAATGTTTTTCTCCATATCCATATAAACACATACATATATCTAGATAATCCTATCATCCTATCTATGGATACATGTCTATATCTTATACAAACTATTACCAACACAGACACCTGTCACTTTATACTCACAACATTCCCATATGCTAGGATAATCCCATACACCTACATGTATCCTATTAGTCCCACATGTATACATGTGTCATGTATCAACTTATAATATATATATATATATATTTAGAACAAAGAAGCTTTATTGATGTATCAGGCATAAAATGCCGAAGCCAATACAAGTAAACGTGCCACGCGCGAGGAGAAAGCAGAAACAAAAAAAGTCAGTTAACCAAAAACAGGATTCGCAACCGACCCCGAGATTAGGTCAGTGCCTTCTAAAAATGGTCCGGAGAGTGTGTGCAGTGCCTCCTGATCTTGAGAATTTGTCGAAGGGCATCCCTATTCAGCTGAATGGGATTGTATTGGTGTCCTCCGTACCTATATTTGTTCCGGTTCTTCCAGAGTACCCAAATACCGGCGGCTGCGATGATCTGATACCATAAGAGATGCCCCAGTAGGCGAGGAGATCGTTGAAGCCTCCGGCCCGATGAACCTGCCCGCATCGGCGAGAGAGGTAGTTCCATAACTGAGTGGCGAGGTCACCAGAGAGCAGGACGTGTTCAGTTATTTTTCACTGGGACAAAGTGCAGCAATAGCATCTGGAAGCGAGGCTAAAGCCGATAGAGGTGAGGGATTCGTCGGTAGGAAGCTTCCTTCGATGAGCCTCCAAAGTAGAATAGACTATTTGCTGGGGATACAAGAGTGCCAAAAAGGTACGATCAACGGAGACGGCACGCTGGTGCCTTTCACCACGATCCTGGCGGGGGCCATCATGAAAGTACCACCGGAGGTGGGAGTTCACCTTATGGCGTTAGGGAGGTCGTTGAGCTGCACTTCAGCGACGGTGAGGTCTGTCGTCGCCACCCGCCCTAACCAATCACGGATCTGGTCCCACCTCCACCCCGAGTTGCTATCCCATAAATCACGGATCGTGCAAATAGGTGAGGACAGTTGGAGGATCGTATTGCCGAGCCACCGCTCGTGGCACAGCCACGAGCTGCGTTTCCAAGTTGAAGGAGGATTAAGGGTTCGACGAGGTGTCGGCCGTGGAGGATACGACGCCAGGATACAGAGGATCGATTGTTGGCTACAGCCATCGCAGGATAGGAATGTTGGAAGTATCTAGCCTTCATGAACCGAGTCCAGATGGAGGTATCCCAACAGAGCTTCCATCACAACTTTATGAAGCATGCGTCAATGATGTGAGCTACTCTACTGAAGCCAAGTCCGCCCGCATCGGTAGGTTTGGCCATGGTTTCCTAGCTGGCCCAGTGGTGCTTATCCTTTCCGTCGAGGTGTCCCCAAAAGAATTGGCAAAGGGGGATTCTAACGATGATAAAACCTTCTTGGGGGGAACAGACTGCCAGGGTGTAGATGGGGATGGAGGATAGGATATGCTTGATTAGAATCATCTTTCCACCCGGCGATAGCATCACGTTATGCTATTCCTCAATTTTTTTCCTGATTTTGTTCATAAGCCCTTCGAATATGCCCGAATTCGATTTACCATAAACCAACGGGCACCCTAGATAAGAGAACAACGGGTAAGCGATGGAGAAGGATGTCAGGTTGGCGAGAGCTGTCGAGTGGTTCCTGTCGACTTTGTGATGGGTATAGATCACGCTTTTGTCAGTGTTAACTCGTTAGCCAGAGCATTTGATGTATTTCTCAAGAGTTTTGCTGACCACCTCCACCGACCCGACATCACCGGAGGAGAATCTTAGGATGTCGTCTGCGTAGGCCAGATGAGTAATTAAAGGGCAGCCAGTGGTGGTATGGAAGAGGTAGAATATAAGGATATTTGGTATGCTTTTCAGGTTTCTGCTGAGCGCTTCGGCGGCGATGATGAAGATGGTAGAAAAAAGGGGGTCTCCCTAACGAACCCCACGGCTAGATTTGAAGAAGCCGTCGGCTTGCCCGTTGATGACAGTGGAGAACCAGGAGTTGCTGATGGATATGAAGATGACGTCAATCCATGTTTCAGAGAACCCAAAAGCCCTGAACACCCAGATCATGAATTGCCAGTCCAGACGGTCATAGGCCTTCTCCATGTCGAGTATGATGGCGACGTTCCCATCCCTGGATGGAAATTTCATACAAGTTATCATTTTCTGGGTTAGAAAAATGTTGTCGGTGATGTTCCGCCCAGGGACGAAGCCGCTTTGCTCCTCTGAGATTATCTTGGAAAGAAGAGTGGACATGTGGATCGCGATGATCTTGGAGATGATTTTATTTGTGAAGGTCCATAAGCTGATCGGTCTGAAGTCTTTAACGGACTCCGGGTTATCTTTTTTGGGGATAAGGATCAGGTTGGCTCAAGAGATGGATTTGGGGTATATATATATATATATATATATATATATATATATATATATATATATATATATATATATATATATATATATATATATATATATATATATATATATAAAAAATATATATATATATATATATATATATATATATATATATATATATAATAGCACACAATGCATATGATACTTACATCATAATTATGATACAAAAGGCTCCATAACATGTGAATACACTTCACCATCCCCAAACCCCTACGTCGATGTGATGATAGTAATTAGTATGCTATCGAGCTCGATAGAGACACATTCATATGTAGGGATTTGTCCATTTGGCCAAGTGGATCCGACCGTGTCATGACACAACCTTCGATACCATAATTAGGACACAGGGATCAAAACCTACAGCAAAACATGATACAAATTCCTTTGAGGACTTGTATCAAATACTAGGTGGTCATAATCTCGTAGCTACCCAAATGTTACCATTCTAAACCATAGACCTATTAGGAATGAGTCCTCTAACACCTATTTCACCACCTTGAGGGTTGAATCTAGCCATTAGAGGGGTCTCCTACATGTATACTTGAAATTTAACCATGGAAAAGAGAGAATAGAGAGTTATATTTATGGAGAATGGTGCCTTCACAAAGACCCACAAATTTGGGAAGAGGGAAGAAGAAATAGCACTCAAAACCTTGTTAGAGCCTCCACCAAGCTTCTTTGAGCTCCCCAACTCTTTAGCACACCATAGAGAATAATGGGAAGAAAGTTTGGAAGAGAAGTGGAATGAAGAAAATGATGGGAAGCCCTAATCTATAGGTGGCTGGACATATGGGTTTGTGTGGGTTTAATTAGGGTTTGGCTAGGCCCTAATCTCCTTCATGGCAATTAGCTAGCAGAAGGGTTTTAAGGGCAATGAGTGGTTTGGCCGTAATTTAATGTTTGCTCCTAATCAAGCCATGACTAGGGTTCAACTAAATAGAAATTCCTAATTTATGAACTTAAATTAATTGTCATGCTAATGGCACACTAATGGAAAATTTTAATTTGGTCAAAAATAATCCTATCGAAAAATGTGGTAGTGACACTTGTATAACAAATAAAATAGCATTTTTATAATAATAAAAATAACAATAAAATTTGACTAAAATCTGACAGGACACATTTTATATACAAAATTATTTATCTTATATGTATTTTGAAATAAAAATATTTATCTTTTATATTTAGTAGAAACATATAATAAGACTTTTACATAAAAATAATTAAATACTTTGTATATATGTATTCGTACTCGACGTATAAATACCAAAAAAAATCTATTACAAAATTTTAGGGCTTTACATTAATTGACCCTAGTCCATAACAGAAAGATCACATTAAATAATGCTTGTCATGTGAATAGAAGTATTGGTTTAGCTGAGTGGGCCAATTGGGACTCACTAGTACATTTTCAAATGTGCTGACCCCTCCTCCACATGTACTAGAGAAAACGTGGGCGCACGAGGGAAATAAACTTTTGCTTCAGTTTTCAAGTTTCTTCCTAGATAATTTCTCAGTATTCGAAGTTTTGTTGCTCCTTCTACATTTCAATTGTAAAAAAGTGGCATAATGTATGAAATGAGATTTTATGTCATGATAGCCTATCGATTATTTTATTTTTGCTAACCTATGTAAGCCAGAAATGGGATTTCATAGTTATACTGAAAAAAGTTGTATTCCGCTATAATTATTTATTAAAATGAGTTATTTCTTCCTATAATATGCATTCAATATTTCTGTTGTGTTGCTGAGTTTCAATATTTTAAATGTATTATGTTTGTGCATGTTCTTGCCTTGTACAAATACAATTTAGACTTATATGACATCATGCCCGTTGTGACTTATTGGCTTATAACAGCCACTGCTGTATAGACAGATAGTATATTGGCATTATATTGTCTACTCAATAATTAAAATTCCTACTTTGGATATTCAGTCTATTCACGAGTCCTAGTACGGGTTCAAAAGAATATCCATGGTATATCTAATGATCTAGGGTAATGTCCTATATTATTATCTTGTTAGGAAGCCAAAATCTAAAACCACTTGCATAAGTCAGTTAATCGGTTTAAATAGTTGATTTCCTTACGGGGATACACTCATATCGCTCTCAATACCAAATTAAAAAAATTAATAACACTAAATAGGAACCAAGTATCGAATACGGGTACTAGCAATACAAGTATGGGATACCGAATCAAAATTGGATACATGATACTATACGATACTCGTAAATATACAAAACAATGGGAACAAAGAGTGACAATGGAGATCAGTTAACTATTTATATATCCTATATATTCATTTCCTAGCTAACTTAGGATTCTATTAGATTTTTTTTTTTTTTTTGATTTCAGGATTCTATTAGATTCGAATATAGATTAAATATGATAGATAGTGGATTGCTATGATTGGTTAGGATTTATTTTGGGTTTAAATTCCTAGTTTAAACTGATATAAGATTCTGAATTCCCATAGGGGACAAAGGTTAGGGGTGATGAACAGCGTGATGTTATTGTTCACCAAAACTTAATTAGTTAATTAAGTTGTTTAATTATAAAGATTTGGTTTTTATTTAATTTTAAATATTATGTTTTTAATTCACTTTTCTTATTTTTTTATTTTATTTTCTTTATTTTATTTTATTTAGTTTATTTACATCCTATCCATTTATCTAACTGTAGTTTAAGATATGCATAACTATTTAAAGTCTTATTACTTTTAAGAACTGTTGGTTTAATTTTAAAAGAAGTATAGGAAAATTTGAAACTAAATTCGGTAGGGGTTTATAAGACACCCGGTCAAATTATTTTAATAAAATAATATTTATTGATGACTTCAAGCTAATAATTAATTAAATAATTATTAGAATTGGTTTCTATGATTTTGTAAGGTCGTTAAGGGTACACCTTTCTTTGCAAAGGAGGAGACGATATTGAGCGATTATGAAGATTTTTGTCGATGAAGATGTCCATGTGGTCATCCTATGTTGACCGCTGCTATGTATTGACAACTTTGTTTGAGCAGCCGACGACGTTCAGGAAGGAGTAAGCTGGTTCACTAGGGGTTAGTGCAGCACGGAGAGTTTAGGGGACGTTCACGGTGGATTATGAGGCGGTGGAGATCTCCGAGACTCACCTTTATGTTATTGTTGTTTGTTCCATACCAATCACGGAGACATGACATAGTTTGTACGTCGGTTGTTGACTAGCTAACATGAGGTGTAGAGAGGGTAACGATAGTCTACAGGAGTAGCCGAGTAGAGGAGAGGTGCTAGGTGGTCGAGACACAGGGGAAGTCGGCGATGCATCGCAAACGAGTTCGATCGATTGAAAGAGTGAGAGTTGAAGGGATATGGAGAATTTGATGTCATATATAGCATACTATTTTGTAAATCTCATAATATATAAGTAAGATTTATTTTGATTTTATTTCATTATTTTATCTACGAATTTATCTATAATATATTTTTCTTAATTTAAAAATATAATATAATACTTATTTATTTATGGTATTTTATTTCTTTCTAATAACAAGGTTTGGTATATAGATACCTTATAGCCTTTATATTTAGTTATTACTTATTATTATTTACTAATTTAGTTAACTCATTTATTGAGTTTAGGTGTTAATTTAAGTAGTTTATGAAATATGAGGGGGTTTAGAGTTGTGATGGGAATAGACATGATTGCTTTGGGTTAGGTAGTCGGCTGTAAAGTTCGCTGTATCAAGATTAAGGCAAGTACTTACTAAATCCACTGTTACGTTATCATGTGCATTATATCATTTTTCTCTTTCCTATTATAGATTCTAATTCGTAATATTTTACATGTGCACGAGATTTAGTCCTGAAATCTTTTATTTGTCCATGCTCATCTTTGTTATGCTTGTTTATCATGTTTAACTAGTTACTATATTTTTTGTATTACCTATTAAGAGCATGTTACTTGTGAGAGATGGACGGGGAAATACTTTTAGTATACATGGGGTCTACATTCCTTAATTACCTTACTTTTTCTATTTCCTTTATTATAACAATCATGCACCAAACTAGTTGACTTATATATATCCCATAGTCGTCCACATACATAAAGTTAGTATTCTAGAACACATACTATACAAATGATTGCTACTTCTCATGTATTTTTCTTATATTACTTCAATAATATGATAGATAATACCGTATAGCTTATGCTTGGCCCATTTAGCCATAGTCTAACCGATTTCGATAATAGACTTAAAATTCCGAACTTGATATAAAAAGAAACAAAAGTTTGCAGATTTCATCTCCACTAATTTTTTCATATTTATTCTGTATCTTTCTTTTATTGAGTCTAGAAAAGTTGTGCGCCGGAATCACTGGCATTTAGAAGTTTAATTCAAAACCCAATCCTTGACCCAATCCTTGATCCAATTCTTGACCCAAACCAAACCAAAATCCAAAAGCTAAACCAAATTAAGTTGACCACAAATGTTGGCAACCAAACTCGGTTAGAGTTATGCCCAAACTCGGACCAAACTCGGCCTCATGGGATTACCCCTGGTTAGCAGCTTTTCTATTCTTTTGGATCACCAACGTTCAAAATTATGAACATTAGGCTACTGAGTTTTGCCCGAACTCTGTCCTACAAAATCCTATAAAAAGAGAAGAAATTCACATTTTTATTCACTCATTTAATTTTCAACTTCTCTATCTATTCCTAAACTTTATATTCTATTTACAAAGCTTCAATCTTCAAATCTCCAAGACAACTCCCATCCTTCTAGCACTGGTGGTTTTCGATTAGGAGTATTCGAGTTGTACAAGCTTGGCGTATAAAAGCTTTTCTCAGAAAGGTGTTGTTGAAGTTTGATCATGGGCTTCGGATAAAAATACGATGCCAAATCGGAGTAAAGTACACGGTGTAATCTCGATTCAAAGTAGTGGATTATAGCGAGCAAGATTTCTCGTGAACTGGACTATTCCTCTCAGAGAAAAACCAGTATAAACCTGCTGTGTCTGCGTATTGCTTTCTTGCCTCTACTACTTATTGCTTTACTTTATTGCATTTAAGTTTGATTATATATATGCTTCACCTGCTTAGATCTTAAATTGGTAATTATTTTTTGCTGCACTCTATTCACCACCCCCCCCCCTCTAGAGGTGCCATCGATCCTACAATTGGCATCAGAGCACAGTTTATCTCTAGTCGAATTAAAACTCCTGAGATATGGCATCCCTATATCCAAGCAATGGTGAAGGCCAATTAACAAATAGGTCACCTATATTTGATGGCACAAACTTTACGACTGGAAGACACGTATGAGCTTTTACCTCAAGTCTGTTGATTTTGATTTATGGTCGATTGTCATGAATGGTTATAAGAAACCACTATCTATTACGGTATAGGGTGTTCTAGTTGAAAAACCATTCGATAGATATACCGACAATGAAAAAAAACAAGCCAGTCTTGATGCAAAAACTATCAATGCTTTATTTTATGCAATAGATAGAACTGAGTTCAATAGAGTTTCAACATGTGTCACGTCTCACAAGATTTGGAAACTTTTTGAGGTTACTCATGAAGGTACTTCACAAGTGAAGGAGTCCAAAATCTCACGACTAACACAAGAGTATGAGGCCTTGAAAATAAAGCCTAATAAGACTATCACAAATATGTTTACTCGATTTTTAGACATTGTAATTTCTCTATCTTCCTCTGGAAAAGAATACAGCAATCATGAGAAGATTCGGAAGGTGCTTCGCGGCTAACCAAGAACTAAAATCCTAAGCGATAGCCATTATTAAAGGAAATAATCTCACGACAATGACTCTTGAAACCCTTATGGGAAAGCTGATGACGCATGAGCTTGACCTTAAAGATTTTGAAGAGTCTGCTCCAAAAAAGAAGGCGATAGCATTTAAAGCTAATCACACGATAGCCTTCGACGACGAAAGTGAGACAGACAGCTCAGACAACGAGCAGATGGCCCTCATGATAAGAAACTTCAGAAGATTTCTTAGATATAAGAAGTCAAACAAGAAGAAGAAAGATTCTAGAGACGATGAAGAACCTATCTGCTTCAGCTGTAAAAGAACATGTTATATCAAGAAAGACTGTCTTGTCATAAGGAAGGGAAGCAGGCATGATCAGACAAAACAATAGAAGGTCTTCAACTAGAAACTATGCTAACACTAGCATCTGGTGTGAAAGCGAAGCTAGTGACTCTAAAGAAGAAGAAAAGCCTCGCAACACAGCAATCCTATGCTTTATGGCTACAGATGCTAAGGTAATATCAAACCCTCTCTACGAAGGATTTACTTTTAATAAACTATCTGATGCTTTTACTGATCTGCTAGAAGATCAGAGGAAAATAATAGATATGTACAAAAGTGCTAAGAAAGAGCTAAAATTTATACAATCTGAGTTTTCAAAGCAATCTAGATTGCTAGAAGATATTAGAGATTCTTCTAGTGACACAAATGAGATTACCTCTTTAAAGTTAAGCTTACATGAAACTCTTGAAAACTTTGAGAAAGCTAATCAAGAAAATGTAAAACTTAACGATCTCTATGAACTACAGTAAAAGAAGTATAACATTGCTGCTCAGAGAATAGATGCACTCACGACCAAATACAATAAAGCCTGTGACGTCTCTAAACTGGGCAAAGAGGTTGTTAAACCTATAGCTCAGGTGAACAAAAGTCACAAGGCCAAACATATACACAACACGACCAATACTGCTAGAACTGTCAGAAGCCATGCATATATATATTACATTTCCACACAATAAGAAAGCACACACATCTTTAAAAACACATATATATGATCTTCGAACCACACCAAGCACTAACACTTCTGGTACATGTAACTATTGTGGGATAAGAGGACATGTATCACACTAGTGTAAGATTAGAAAGCTAGTAGATCTTAATGTATATATATAGGTTCCAAAAACTAACATATCAGGACCCTCAAGAAAGTGGGTACCAAAGGTTACATCTTCAACTTGTGTTGTAGGTAGACCTTCCTCCTTCCACTAGAAGCAAGTAAATTCTCGATAGTGGTTGCTCCAGGCACATTACAGGTGATAACACGTTATTTGCAACTCTTTCGATGAAGAAAGAAGGCTATGTCTCCTTTGGGAACAACCTTAAAGGACATATCATTGGAATTGGCGACATAGGTACTTCTCCCTCACCTATTATCAAAAATGTATGCTTAGTAACATAATTAAAACATAACCTGCTAAGCATTAGTCAACTGACTGATCATAGATATGGAATTAATTTTGTTAAAAATAAATGTTATGTTTACGATAAAACTTTTGGAATAACTTCCTTTGAGGGAATAAGATAGGACAACATATATGTATTATATCTGTCAAAGAAAACTAACAGTACAGGGCAGTGTCTGTTCACAATTCAAGACGAAAGCTAGGTATGGCATATACATCTTGGACATGCGAACATGGATACTATTACAAGACTGTCCACCAAGAAACTGGTAAGAGGCTTACCTGAAATAACTTTCAAGAAAGATATAGTCTGTACGAATGTGAAAAGAGCAAGGCATCTAGATCATCTTTTAAATTAATAAACGTTGTAAGTACCTCTAGACCTCTACAATTATTTCATATGGACTTATTTGGAACGAGTAGAGTCGTCAGTCTTGGCGGTAAGCTATATGCTTACGTGATAGTTGATTACTATTCATGATATACTTGGGTTTACTTTCTTACAAATAAGAATAAAGCATTCTCTGAATTTGTATCTTTTTGTAAAAATGTACAAAATGAGAAAGGATTTATGATTACTCGGATACGAAGTGAACATGGAGGAGAATTCGATAACCATGAGTTTAAATCATATTATGATTCAAATGGGCTATCACATGAATTCTCTTGCCCCAGAACTCCTCCATAGAATGGCGTTATGGAAAGGAAGAATAGAACTCTTGGCGATATAGCCAGAGTTATGCTTAACCAGCATAATCTTCTAAAGTAATTTTGGACAGAAGATGTCTATACAGCATGCCATGTTCTGAATAGAGTTCTTATTAGACCCATCTTTAAAAAGACTCCTGATGAAATATGGTTTAATATAACTCCTAACATTAGCTATTTCAGGGTCTTTGGTTGCAGATGTTCATTTTGAATACAAAAGACAACTTGGGAAAATTCGACAAAAAAGCTAATGAGAACATATTATTGGGGTATGCGACAAAAAGTAAGGGATATAGGATATTCAACAATAGGTCACTCGTTGTTGAAAAGTCAATAAATGTCACATTCGATGAGCTGAATAGTCAACATAATGACAATAGTAACAATAAAGAAGAGAAAAATCCCTCAAATAGAACACCAGAAGATACACCATCCTTATCCTATCTGGAAAGTCTGCCAAAACGATTATGGTACGCCAGACCATCCGGAAGAACTGATAATAGGTGATTTATCAAGAGGAGTAAGTACTCGCTCAAGCACAAGAGAGATAGAAGCTAATGTTGCATTTATTTCCAAAATAGAACACAAAAATCTTTTAGAAGCTTTTAATGATGAATTTTGAATTTCTATAATGCAAGAGAAACTAAACCAATTTGAACAGAATCAAGTTTGGGAACTCATTCCTAGACCTATTGATCATCCGATCATTGGTACCAAGTTGGTGTTCCGAAATAAATTAGATGAGAATGGTTCAGTCACACGCAACAAATCACGTCTAGTAGCTCAAGGCTATAATCAAGAAGAAGGTATTGACTATGATGAGAAAGTATTTTTCTCAATGGTTTGTGCTTTGTGCTTTTGTGCTTTTGCAAGTTTTCATGGTTTCAAACCCTTTCAAATGGATGTCAAAAGTGCTTTTCTCAATGGTTTTATAAAAGAAGAAGTTTTTGTAAAACAACCTCCTGGTTTCGAAGATTTTAAAAATCGTGATCATGCATTCAAGCTTTGCAAGGCTCTCTACGGTCTCAAACCAGCATCTCGTGCATGGTATGAGCGCCTTAGTTCCTTCTTTCTTGAACACGGGTTTTCAAAAGGGAAGGTTAATCTACTATTTTTATAAAATCTTTGGTTAAGAATATTTTATTATTACAGATATATGTGGATGATATAATTTTCGGATCAACTAATGAGATGCTATGTAACGAGTTTGCTAAGTGTATGTAGAGTGAATTCAAAATGAGCATGATGGGAGAACTAACATTCTTCTTCGTACTACAAATCAAGCAGAGTTCACAAGGGATATTCATCAATCAAGCAAAATATACAAAAGACTTGCTAAAAAATTTGACATGGATAACATCAAACCTATTGGCACACCTATGGCAATGTCTACAAAGCTTGATATAGATGAAAGTGGTACACCAACACACGTATGTAAGTATAGAGGTATGATTGATAGTTTACTATATTTAACTGCTAGGCGGCCTGACATTATGTTCTCTGTATGCTTATGTGCACGATGTCAGGCTTGTCCTAAAGAATCACATGTGAACCGTTAAGTATATCCTGCGATACCTTAAAGGAACTTTGACGACTGGTCTTTGGTATCCCAAAACCAATTTGTTTGACATGATAGGTTACTCGGATGCGGATTTTACCAGATGCAAAATCGATCGTAAAAGTACCAGTGGCACATGTCATTTTCTAGGAAATTCATTAGTCTTTTGATTTTCTAAGAAACAAAATTCTGTTGCATTATTAACAATCGAGGCTGAATATATAGCTGCAGGACGTTGTTGTATTCAAATTTTATGGATAAAGTAAACCTTGGAAGACTATCAGTTATCTTTTAACCACATCCCTATTTACTACGATAATACTAGTTCCACTAATCTAAAAAAAATCTCATATGTTATTCTCGCACTAAATACAAAGAAATTAGACATTATTTTCTTAGAGATCATGTTTTACAGGGAGATATTAACTTAGAATTTGTTGACACTGAACATCAACTAGCTGACATCTTCACTAAGCCCTTGGCTAATGATCGTTTTAGCATTATACAAAGGGAATTAGGAATTTTTTATGGAAAATATTTTGGTTATAAGCCGAAAGGGCCCTTCTGTCACACGTGTAGATAGCCTAAAGCGATACGGTGTGCTAGTCTTCGGACTACCCCTAGCTGGGATCCGGCCCCTACAGCTAACCCAAAATATTCTATGCGATTTATGTGTTTTTTGATTAATTAATATTAAATTATTTGTTTTAACACAAATATTTCTAATTAAATTCGCATTTATGTTAAAATCTATCACGCACTTTCCAACATTTGTCCTGATTACCAAGTGACCAAACTCGGTCAGAGTTCTGGCCGAACTCGGTTAGGTAAATCCGAACATAAGATGGACAACCGGGTCTCCTTCTTATTTAAACACCCCTACATCATCATCTTCCTAACCAAAGCCTCCAAAATACTACCAAAAACTCTAACCCTAACTTCTTAGTACTCTCTCTTCCAAGCCTCTCAAGCTTTCAAATCTTGGAATTGGATCTCTCTCAAAGTTCTCTTCAACTGTTCACCCTCAATTTCGGTATATTTTTACTCCTTCTATCCTTTTCAATCTCTATGGCTCCTAAAATTTCTATTTCTTCGAAAAAGAAAAGAAAATTGATGAAGGTTCGTCCTCTACTCCTCACGAGGCAGCCTCATTTTTACTTTTCAGTCCCTCCAAACCGGACGGTGACTTCTTTGATTATTTTATATTTGTGTCACAAGATGCATCAAATGAGTGGTTTAATGACTTTTATCAAAGAAAGATTTGTCCGGGTTCTCCTATCAACTTCATACTATTTGTCACGACCCGCTCCCGAATACTCGGGTACGTGTCGAACACGCCCAGCCTACATTGGAAGACGCAACGCAGTAAGCTGTACAGTACTAAAGAAAACTCCAAGTCATAAGGTAAGTAAAACATCACAGCTACTATAAACGTTCCCAGAGAGATCACCACAATCCACCAAGTCAATACAATATCATCCGGAGACAAATCCGGTAACAAGAATAAAATATATAACTCTGGAATCTCAAAACAATATCCAAAATTAAAGTCTCTAAACAATCTAGAAAATGACTAAGCTAAAACTCTATAATCCTATGTCCATCATGTCATCCTATCACTATGGCCTCAAACTCTAGTCCATAAAACGTGTTACAATATCCTCAAGTACCTGCAACGTATCCTGTCAGGAAAAGAGCAAAGTACAGCCCTGACAAGAAGTACTAAACAAAGTAAACTGAAATGCATGAACTGTAATATGAACAATAGTACTGGAATTTAAAACTGTAGTACATAAATTGGAACAATGAAACTATAATACAAGGCTGGGACAATGAACTAGACTATCAGTGCAATATGCATTTAAAATATCTAATAGAGTATGTGACCGGCTGGGGTGAACTGAATGAACAATGGTGGTATCGCTTAGAATCCCACGTGCACGATGTGAGACATAAGCTATTAAGCAATGCCTAGCTATCGTTTAGGTTTGGTCACATATCTGTAGTATTTTCTCTCCCCAAGTTACAAGTAAAGAACGCTAACAGGGTGAATAATAAACAATAAACAATAAAACAATGAACAATGAACAATGAAACAATGAACAATCGTGTGTACAACGTGTCCTATATGTGAACGTGAAGTAAGACAGAAATACAAAGTAAAGAGTTCAAGTCAGTGTACTTGCCTTGCTCTGGAAGACCGAGTAGTAAAACATAAATCTGTATGTCCACCTAGCATTTGGTATAAGTTGGTTAGGTTCCAATTAAGACAACAGTTAGCTAACTTAATCATTTCTATCCATAAACTTGCTAGCTTTTAATATAATCTTAGTTTAACTATATACATATAATTAGCAAGAAAATAATATATTACTATCTAGATAACAATGTGAGTCTAATAATTTTACTAACAACAATACCAACTAAATACTACTAACTATATACATACTATAGTTAGCTATATTTCACAAAATAGTTATACAAAATCGTAATAATTAATCTAATTTAAATTTAAGATATGGTTACCTAGTATATTTATTTATTCAAGTAAAGTAATAACTATATTAGAAAATTATCTAATTACAAGAGTAAAATAATCATAACAACCTTACTATTTTTTCTTTTGAGAATATTACCAATATTAATCACTAATTAACTGAAATTGATAATAACAATCTTTATTGCTAAATGCTAATGTAAACGACAAGAATTTATACAAGAAAATATAAATTTAGCCTAACACATCTAGTCTACTGTATCACAATTTCTTCAAACATCCATCTGCCAGCCCACACATCCATCTTTCCTAACTGGCTAAAAACCCACAGCTATTTCAAATAGCTTCCAACCCAACCACAGAAATTGCTGCAACCTTCAATTTGATTTTGGACTCAACAAAATCCATTCTCACACCAAATACTGATCTTGACATCTCATCAAACCACCTATATCCAGCAAAATATACAAAGATAAAGTCTAGAGGCCTGCCCATTAAATATTACTACATATAACTAAAGTCTCTTATACGAATTTATGTACAGCAGTAGAACTTCAAAATAGTACAAATTAATAGTTTAGTAAATAAGACAACCCCAAAACTTAGTAACTCACTATCAGATGTACTATAAAACATTCGACCAACACTCAGTCTAATATTTGAACCAACCCCCACCCACAGACCTCCAACCGCATGCACAGAGCTCAATTACTCAATGTCATATACGCGTGCAATTTCTCTCTTTCCAGCAATACATACTGTTGGCCCATTCCATGGTCACACCCGATTTCGATAATCAACATACACTTAAGTCAATACACAAAATATAGAAAATGCTGCTAATCATTTCAGGATACATGAAATCAAATTCAACGGACGATGTACTACATCAAACAAAGCGTCAACATCATCAAATCTTCAGAAGACTCATTTCTCATTTTATTCTGTATTTTATATTTTATTGAGTCTAGGATTTATTTTGTAAAATCAGTTTTGGTAATACTGGCTTAGGGTTAAAACTGTCCATATTCCAAAAGCCTACATATTTACCATTCGTATTTCATTTACAAAATATTTCAAAAACATATTTTAAAAATAGCATTTACAAATGATTTTCAAATATCTCCTGACAGAACTCGTAACCGAGTTCGGCCCGAGTTCGGTCCGAACTCTGACCGAGTTCGATCAAAAATGATTCAAACTTCTGTTGCCTCTAAATCAGCGAGCAACGTCTCTTTGCGAGATATTTGCATCCGAACTCTGCCCGAACTCTGCCCGAGTTCGGATCGAGAAAACACCTATAAATAGAGAAAAACTTTTCATTTCATTCATTCATTCATTCTTCATTCTCTCTTCTCTACTACTCAAGTATTTTCAAACGATCTAAGATTTTCAAATCATACCTATACATCTCTTAGCCAAAAGCCAGTACTATCAGAGTTGATTTAGAATCTTTTGGTGTTTCAAGAGTTGTAAAGAGGTCATTCCAAGTTCAACAACTTTTCCTGTTGTGGAGCTGGTCGTGCGCTCGTCACCAAGCACGGTGTGTGTTGTGGAGCTGGTCGTGCGGTCGTCACCAAGCACGGTGTTGTAAGAGACTGCAAGCTCTCAATTAAAGCTTGTGCCATAGTGGATTAACATCGAGCAAGAGTACTCGAGACTGGATTAGTCCTCTCAGAGGGATACCAGTATATATCGCTGTGTCACTGAGTTTAAATTCTCTATCTTTATTTACTGTCTCTTATATCTCTGCCATAGTTTAATTTTTAATTGGTGATTATTTTTTGCTGCACACACACACTCTATTCACCCCCCCTCTAGAGGTGCTCAACGGTCCTACAATTGGTATCAGAGCAGGTTATATTCTTATATAACATACCTTAGAGAGTATATATATATGGCAGCCGTAAAATCTATATTCAACGGTGAAGGGCAATCCACAAATAGACCTCCCCTATTTGATGGAACAAATTATACCTACTGGAAAACACGAATGACTTTCTTTCTAAAGTCTCTCAACTTTGATCTTTGGTCAATAGTAATTGATGGTTATAAGAAACCAGCACCAACAGTGGTTGAAGGCCAGCTGGTAGAAAAGACCCATGATAAGTACACTGAAGCTGAAAAGGCTAAAGCTAGCCTAGATGCTCGTGCCATCAATGTACTATTCTGTGCAATTGACAAAACCGAGTTCAACAGAGTTTCAACCTGTAAGACGTCGCACGAAATTTGGAAACTCCTTGAGGTAACCCATGAAGGGACTTCCCAAGTGAAGGAATCCAAAATTAGTAGACTGACACAGGAGTATGAATCTTTTAAGATAAAACTCGGTGAGTCAATTACACAGATGTTTACTCGTTTCCTTGATATAACTAATCCTTTACAATCTCTTGGTAAGGATTACAGCAATCACGAGAAGATCAGAAAAGTGCTGCGGGCTCTAACAAAGAACTGGAATCCAAAAGCCACAGCAATCATTGAAGGAAACGATCTCACCACTATGACTCTGGAAACGCTGATGGGCAAACTCATGACCCATGAACTCGACTTGCAAGATTTTGAAGAAGCAACACCAAAGGAGAAATCTATTGCCTTCAAAGCTCAAGCAAGAAAATCAACATACAACGATTCCGATGAAGAATCGTCAAGTGGTGATGAACGAGCCCTACTTGTGAAGAACTTCAAGAAATATCTAAAGTTCACAAGCAGAAAGAAGAAAGATGTCCAAGAAAGCAACGAAGATGAAACTATATGCTTTGGATGCAAGAAGTCAGGGCATATGAAGAAGGACTGTCCAACCACCAAGAAAAGCAGTCCATACGATAGATCAAGATCAAGCAGAAAAGCAACATCTGGTCGAAAGTATGCCAACACAAGCATCTAGCACGAAAGCGATGCCAGTGATACAGAAGAAGAAGACAGACCCTGCGGCAATGCAAATGTTTGTCTCATGGCATTTGATAAGGTATCATCTAACCCTTTGTTTGATGATTTTACTTTCAATGAATTAGAGAATGCCTTTAGCGAACTACTTGAAGATCACAAAACTGTGCTCGACAAGTATAAGCAGTCTCGAAAAGAGATTGAGGCACACACAACCGAGATAGCTAGACTGTCCAATCTGATTGAAGATATTAAAGAGACATCTACTACCGGTAACACGGAAGAGATAGCCAAACTCAAGGTAGACTATCATGAGGCTATCCTCAATATTGAAAAGAAAAAAAGGGACTATGTCAAAGTACAAAAGCTTTATGACATAGAGAAGAAGATGCACTTAGTAACTGAACAAAGACTCCTAGATATGACTGCTAGATACGAAGAGTCTATTGCGATTTCTAAAAAGTTAGAAATCAAGTTAGGCAAACAGGCAATACCTGTGACACAGCCTAAGATTAGTTTTAATGCTAAGCATACACCTAAAAGGACTAAACACAAGAAAGCACAGAAGAAACACGAACATCATCATGCTTTCACTTATAGGTTCTCCAAACAAAATAAGCTTGCAAACACAGTTTCTACCACTAAACTGACTTGCACATATTGTGGTACACACGGACACATATCATAATATTATCTTGCAAGAAAGCTTGTTGACAACCATACTTTAGTCTGGAGACCTAAAGCTAATCTGAGTAGACCCTTCAGAAAATGGGTACCAAAAGATTCATCTACTTGTCTTGTAGGTGGACCCTCAACCCTCTCATGCTTGAAGCAAATGAATCCTCGATAGCGAATGTTCGCGTCATATGACTGGTGATGCATCTTTATTCGCTACGCTATCGATGAAGAAAGAAGGATACGTCTCCTTCGGAAATAACTTGACAGGTGATATAATAGGTAATGGTACTGTAGGTATTTCTCCTTATCCAATAATAAAGGATATTTGTCTAGTAACTGAATTGAAACATAACATATTGAGCATAAGTTATTTGGCAGATAATGGTTATGGTATCAATTTTGTGAAAGATAAATGTATCATATATGATATGTCATCTGGTGATCCCGTATATAAAGGGATTAGAGAAGACAACATTTATGTTTTTTTTTTGGAGAATACTAATAATGCAGGAAGGTGCCTAGTAGCCAATCAAGATGAAAGCTGGCTATGGCACATGAGACTAGGACATGCAAACATGGATACTATCTCACGTCTAAATACAAAGAAGTTGGTAAGAGGACTCCCTGAAATTCCATTCAAGAGAGATATGGTATGTGCTGACTGCGAAAAGAACAAAACACATAGGTCTACTTTTAAATCCATCAATGCTGTAAGTACTTCGAGACCTTTACAGTTAATTCATATAGATTTATTTGGTCCTAGTAGAGTCGCTAGTCTTGGCGGTAAGCTCTACGCTTTTGTTATTGTTGATGATTTCTCTCGATTTACTTGGGTTTATTTCTTATCAAACAAAAGTGATGCAATTTTTTGAATTTTAGATATTTTACAAAAAGGTACAAAATGAAAAAGGCTTCATGATTACTCGTATCCGAAGTGATCATGGTGGCGAATTCAAAAATTCTGATTTCAAAAAGTTTTGTGATGATAGTGGATATTACCACGAATTTTCTTGTCCTAGAACTCTCCAACAGAATGGTGTTGTGGAGCGGAAGAATCATACTCTAAGCGAAATGGCTAGAGTCATGCTGAATCAGTATAATCTTCCTAAATATTTTTGGGTAGAAGCTGTTAGTACAGCCTGTCATGTTTTAAATAGGGTGTTAATTCGACCAATCTCGAAGAAAATACCATATGAGCTTTGGTTTGGAAGAATTCCAAACATTTCTTATTTCAAAGTTTTTGGTTGTCGCTGTTTTATCCTGAACACCAAGGATAACTTGGGAAAGTTCGACTCCAAAGCAGATGACGGGATATTTTTCGGATATGCTGCTAAGAGTAAGGGATATAGAATTTTCAATAAAAGATCTATGATTGTTGAAGAGACTATTAATGTTACCTTTGATGAGTTAAATAGTCACAGATCTAGCGACACTGATGATGAAGATACACATACAAAGACTAAGAAGAGTTCTGAGAAAGATCTGACCCAAGAGGCAAGGACTAATAAAAGTTCCGAAGATGCAGGAACTGAGAAGAGCCTTGTGAAAGATATGGCCCAAAGATTTGAATCATTGAGATTCAAGCCAGATCATCCAGAAACTCTCATTATAGGTGATGTATCCAAAGGTGTAAGTACACATTCATCTCTTAAAGATTCTGAATTAGCAGCAAATGTAGCATTTATTTCAAAAATAGAACCTAAGAATGTAGATGATGCTTTTACTGATGAGTTTTGGATTTCTGCCATGCAAGAGAAACTTAATCAATTTGAGAGAAACCAAGTTTGGGAACTTGTTCCTAAACCAATTGGTCAATCTATAATTGGTACCAAATGGGTGTTCCGAAATAAACTCAGTGAAGATAGACAAGTTCTACGCAACAAAGCACGTCTAGTGACACAAGGTTATAATCAAGAAGAAGGAATTGATTATGATGAGACCTATGCTACTGTTGCTAGACTAGATGCCATCCGTATGTTTTGTGCATTTGCATGTTTTAATGATTTTAAACTTTTTCAAATGGACGTGAAATGCGCATTTTTAAATGGATTTTTCAAAGAAGAGGTTTTTGTGAAACAACCCCCTGGTTTTGAAGATTTTCAAAACCTGATCACGTCTTCAAGCTTAAGAAAGCACTTTATGGACTCAAACAAGCACCTCGTGCTTGGTATGAACGCCTAAGCGCCTTCTTACTTGATAATGGATTTTCGAAAGGAAAGATTGATACTACTTTATTTATTAAATCCATAAATGATGATATTCTTCTAGTGCAAATTTATGTAGATGACATTATATTTGGTTCTACTAATGAAAAACTCTGTCAAGATTTTGCCAAGTGTATGCAGAGTGAATTTGAGATGAGTATGATGGGAGAGCTAAACTTCTTCCTAGGACTTCAAATCAAACAGCACTCGAACGGAACATTCATCAACCAAGCTAAATACACGAAGGACATACTGAAAAAGTACGACTTCGAGAATGTAAAGACAATCGGGACGCCTATGGCTACATCTACAAAGCTTGATGCTGATGAAAGTGGCAAACCTATCGATCAGCGTAAGTATCGAGGTATGATTGATAGTTTATTATACTTAACTGCTAGTTGCCCTGATATTATGTTTAGCGTTTGCATTTGTGCACGTTATCAGGCAAACCCTAAGGAATCACATCTTAGTGCCGTTAAGCGTATCTTTCTATACCTTAAAGGAACTTCTACAGTTGGCTTATGGTATCCCAAAACCAAATCCTTTGACCTTATAGGTTACTCGGATGCGAATTTTACTGGATGCAAAGTGGACCGTAAAAGTACAAATGGCACATGTCATTTCTTAGGAAAGGCCTTAGTCTTTTGGTTTAGCAAGAAACAAAATTCAGTAGCATTATTAACAACTGAGGCTGAGTATATCGCCGCAGGACGTTGTTGTGCTCAGATTTTGTGGATGAAGCAAACCTTAGAGGACTACAATCTACACTACACTAATGTTCCTATTTATTGTGACAACACTAGTGCTATAAATCTGACTAAGAACTCTATTTGTCATTCACGCATAAAGCACATAGAAATTAGACATCATTTCCTTCGTGATCATCAACAACACGGGGATATCTGCCTAGAATTTATTGACACTGATCATCAACTAGCAGATATATTCACTAAACCATTGGCTGAAGACCGTTTTAACGTTTTGAGGCGTGAGCTCGGCATTCTTGAATTCTCAGACTCATAATGTATATGGTAATTAAAATTGAATTTATGACTTGATACTTTATTATTTATTTAACGAAAATTATTTTTGGGTACAAACTTAAAAAGGGTATGTCTGTCACCACGACTACGGTCGAAGCGAAGCGGTATTTAAGAGTTCCCCGGTGAACCTCCGTTAGCTGGGACAACCCCTACAGTTAACCCAAAAATAACAGTCGTTATTTAATATTACAGTCAAAGTTATTAAATTCTACTTTTAAACCTACCAGAATGCATTGACTGTCTCGGGAATGCAAGTGGCCGAACTCGGCCCGAACTCTGACCGAGTTCGGACCGAATTCGGACCGAGTTCGGTCAGCGCTGTATTAATTCCAGAACCGAACAGCCGGCCCTAGTGCCTATAAAACCCATCTTTTCTTCCACTTTCTCCACACAATAACTCGTGGAAATCACTCCTCTCTTCCTAGAAGCTTCTCCTCCTTCATTCTAGCAAGGTTCCGAAGAGATCTAGTGGGCGATCATCTTGTTTCTCCTTCCTTTTTCTTCAAAAGGTACTTTCTCTCTATTTTCTCATGGCCCCCAAGCGTCATAAAGGAACCACTTCCCAAGGTGCCTCCTCTTCTTCTGAATACACCCCTGCTAGTCTATTCAGTCCAGCACGACCTGGAGATCCCGATGAATATGACTCTACTTTGTTCCCGGACAAAGATTTTTTGGATCTCTGGTTCGACTCTTTTTCTGGTCGTCGTATTTGTACTGGAGCTTTTGTAAATTTTACTACTTTCTTTGAGTACGCTCCAACTTTTGACCAACTTGGGTACCGAGATTTCTTCGAGGTACAAGAAAATATCTATGACAACGCCGTCCATATGTTTTACTGCAACCTGCAAATAAAACCAAACGAAAATTTCTATTCTTGCGTTGCTGGGCAAGAATTGGAATTTAGCGCCACCGACATCAGCGAATTCTTCCATATTCCTGATCTTGGTGATGCCTTGGTTGACATCTATCATATTCAATTCCCTGCTGATGTCACTCATGCTTCCTTCAGGGAACTAATCTGTCATCCTAACCCTGTTCCCCGTAGAATTTTTGCCAAAAATTTGAACCAAACCTTCTATGAACTTCATCGTATGGTTTTCTCCGTCCTTCTTCCAAAGAAAGGTTCTACTGATGAAGTAACCTTTATGGAACTATCTGCTTTGTATCATATTCACTTTGGCATCCCATTCTCTATTCCCAAAACTGTGATGTCCTGGATGCTTAACTGCAGAAATGCAGGTAGAAATCTAGTATATCCAATGCACTTAGCTTCTATCTTTCGACGTTTCGAGATTGATCTTGAGACGTGTGCCATCTCCTCCACTCCTGTCGAGCTGACTAGATCTCGTCGATTTCCTGCTCTACCTCTGCCTCCTGAAGCTCATCATGCTCCAGTTGCTGATGCTGAGGTCCCTCCTGCTGATGCTCCTCCTGTTCCGGCCCCTGTCCCAGGATTTGATCAGACGTTCTATCAGCGCTTTGATGACTTTGTTGCTGTCTCTACGCAACGTCATCTGGATTCGGAGTTCCGGCACATTTCTCAGGCCCAGGTGCTGAGGAATGGCATTGCTGACCTCCACTACAGCCTGGCTCATGATCCTGTCCATCCAGTCACCATCTTACCTCACCCTACCTTTCCGGGTTCTCGATTTACTGATGAGGCTTCCTTTCAGTATTTTGACCCGACTACAGCCTACTTTCCTCATGAGGCTCCTGGTGCGGACAACCCCACGATGTGACGTGGATTCAACTATAGGCTAGTAGACATTTGTTAGATGATGATCAGTTGATGTAGTTTTTTTTATTTCATGTCTAAACTGATTAGTTAGACATTTTCAGTTGTACTTTTGGATTATTAGTAGAAATTTTCATGACTGTTTCAGTTTATTATGAGCTGTTTCTTTCTATATTAGTTGTTTCCATATGTCTTATGCTGTGATTATGTCTTTTTGCTTCACTTTGTCTTGTGTTTGTCTATTGTTGGCTTCACATATTATGGGGGAGCCAAGTCATTTTACTACTTGACAAAGGGGGAGAAAAAGAGTACAATACAAAAAAGCAAAGCAAATACAATCCAAAAAAAAATCAAAACATCTCATTTTTTCAGGTACTTTGTATTTTGTTCTATTTCATATAAATATATTTTGGTATAGACTCAAGTTTGTCAATTATCAAAATGGGGGAGATTGTTGGCCCATTCCATGGTCACACCCGATTTCGATAATCAACATACACTTAAGTCAATACACAAAATATAGAAAATGCTGCTAATTATTTCAGGATACATGAAATCAAATTCAACGGACGATGTACTGCATCAAACAAAGCGTCAACATCATCAAATCTTCAGAAGACTCATTTCTCATTTTATTCTGTATTTTATATTTTATTGAGTCTAGGATTTATTTTGTAAAATCAGTTTTGGTAATACTGGCTTAGGGTTAAAACTGTCCACATTCCAAAAGCCTACCTATTTACCATTCGTATTTTATTTACAAAATATTTCAAAACATATTTTAAAAATAGCATTTACAAATAATTTTCAAATATCTCCTGACAGAACTCATAACCGAGTTCGGCTCGAGTTCGGTCCGAACTCTGACAGAGTTCGGTCAAAAATGATTCAAACTTCTGTTGCCTCCAAATCAGCGAGCAACGTCTCTTTGCGAGATATTTGCATCCGAACTCTGCCCGAGTTCGGTTCGAAAAAATACCTATAAATAGAGAAGAACTTTTCATTTCATTCATTCATTCATTCTCTCTTCTCTACTACTCAAGTGTTTTCAAACGATCTAAGATTTTCAAATCATACCTATACATCTCTTAGTCAAAAGCCAGTACTATCAGAGTTGATTTAGAATCTTTTGGTGTTTCAAGAGTTGTAAAGAGGTCGTTCCAAGTTCAACAACTTTTCCTGTTGTGGAGCTGGTCGTGCGCTCGTCACCAAGCACGGTGTGTATTGTGGAGCTGGTCGTACGCTCGTCACCAAGCACGGTGTTGTAAGAGACTGCAAGCTCTCAGTTAAAGCTTGTGCCATAGTGGATTAACATCGAGCAAGAGTACTCGAGACTAGATTAGTTCTCTCAGAGGGATACCAGTATATATCGCTGTGTCACTGAGTTTGAATTCTCTATCTTTATTTACTGTCTCTTATATCTCTGCCATAGTTTAATTTTTAATTGGTGATTATTTTCCGCTGCACACACACACACTCTATTCACCCCCCCTCTAGAGGTGCTCAATGGTCCTACACATACAAATCCAAATCTCAGTATATACACAAAGCTAAGCCCCAGCAACCTTACAACTCAACTTAAAAATATACAATCTCAGCTTATAGAAAATATACAACTCAAACTCAGCTATACAAAATGATACTGCACTGCAGTTAGTTCAAAATTGTAGTTCACACCCTTGCAGACTTGGCTCGGTCGATCCTCCCCTATGGAGATCGATACTCCAATACTGGACATAATTGCCTGTGGCATAGCTACTTCCCAAGCACAACTACTCCCAATCTAACCCCCTACTTGCCTCGGCCATGCTAGCCTCTACCAGCCTACTACAATTGACACGACAAATGGCCAAACATGAACAACTAGCTCCCGCAATCATAAACCTGTCCAACCCCGCCCATTAAACCTAGGCACAATGATGCATTATACAACATTAAGAATTGTAAGAAGATACCTGAGAAGAAAAATCCAATCTAGGATGAAGACGCAGCTCCAACGAGTTGGACACGACCTCTCGTATCCGGATGTGGCTCGAGCTTCTGCTATGATCTTAAACCGATCGAGTGCTCTTTCGATCCAACTTCCTAGTATTGAAAATATGATCGGACGAGTAGATCAATCTCGATCCGTACCCACGACTAGATCATCAGATCAACGGAGAGAATATAAAGGAACCGCGATGCAGACTCACCGATCTGCTAAAATCGATCGTCGGTAGTGATCGTCGTATCATCGGAAGGATGACCGAATATGACCGCTTGGGAGAATCGCCACTCGTCGAGGTACTGATTTGCTGATGTCGATCATCTAGGTCGAACTCGTGCCGCCGTGTCGGAGTCGAAACTATGGTAGAAAAGAAGCGGGCGCCAGGGATCGATTTATCGAGGAAGACGAAGTCGCCTGTCGTCGAAAGGAAATGAAATTGCCGGGAAGAGGTGAAGCTTAGTCGAGCGCCGTCGCCAGGTGGAGAGCTCACGGTGGATGATCATCGGAAAGAAACGCTCGACCACCGCTCGATTAGGCGCTGCCGAGAGGAACTCGACTGGTCGTCTCCGTTAGAGGCCGAGGCTCGGTTGCCAACGCCATGGCGCTCCTCTCGCTAGGATTAGGGCTGATTAGGGGGAATGAGAGGTTTGGGAGAGGAGTGTCACGACCCGTTCCCGCTTTTTGGATACGAAACGTGTCCAAGCCAGCCTACACCGCAGAGTCGACGGTAGAACGCTGTCAAGCCCGCGGAAAATAAATGCTCAAAATAAACTGTATTGCTCATTCACATTTCTAGATTTATTACAACATTTACAACATTATAATTAAAGAAAATACAAGATTGTACAATTAATGTAATTGATACAACTGTTATCTATTTCTAGGTTTCTGTCTGCAAGTACACCCGAATCTCCCAAGCTAAGTGAAGCCACAGCTAACCTGAAAAATGATGGTTTCCAATCAGGAATGGAACAAGTACATAAACCTACGACAATGCAAAAACACAATAGAATTAACAAGACATGAAAATAATATATGAGATATGAAAACTGGAAAGTACTGATGACATGGCATGGTGGAGGAGAAAAAGAAAAAATAAATAAAAGACATCTACCTATGTGGTGTGAAATATCCGTTTCAACATGTGAACGGCTAGGGGTAAATTCGGCACCCTGCACGTGTCGTGTACAGCTGCTATTATTCAAGAATAGACTCATGGGATAGTTCTGGGTAGTCCACATGTCTACTAAGATATTTTCTCTCCCGACTACTACATGTGATGAACGTGTCAACAAGCAGAAAGATATATGTATAAACATGAAATGAGAAGACTACTATGAATCGAAAGCAATCAGAAAGTGCACTTGCCTGAGGCCCTTAGCTGGAGAAACCGATAGTACAACCACATCAGATGAATCACTAAAGTCAACACATGCAAAAGTCTCCGGATGCTGAAATAAACATTACCAACGTTCTCAAAATAGTCAAATTAACTAGGATTGCATGTCCTTAAGTCCAATTCTGGACACAGGGGTAAAACGGTAATTTCGGGTCAAAACGGTGTCCGTCGTTGGACCCGCTTTGTACCGAAAAATGTGCCAGAGTCAACGGTCTCTAAAGTCACCAAACTATATGTCAACATGTCCAGTTTTCTGATACGAACCCAATCGTATGTCCATAGTTGAATTCCGGCTGGCCGTACACAAAATCGCTCGTTGAATCGGACCGTGGGACCCACAAAACGGCGGTCCAATCAACTGTCTCAGAATTGGACCAAACTTGGCGTACAGGACCAAAAAAATAATACGATCCTGTTGGCGTAAGTTTCGTCTTGATCTGACGAGCGTGCACAAAGTAATTGGAAAGTTTATACAGGAGCCGATACGGTGAATTTCAACGGATATGCATCAAATTCGTCGCGCACACGCGACCAATTTGAATTCTGTCAAAGCCCACACGTCCACGAAGTTGTTATGCACCTTTTGATTCTTTCAGTTCGTGACCACGTCAACCGGTTTGGCAGGACGCACGTGGTATCGGAGCATTTTATTGAAATTCTATATTTTCTAAAAATTATTTTTCCTGATTTTTAGCAATGAATAATTTCTTCTACAATAACACAAAAATAATTCTATCAGTGGCGTTTCGATCCTGTATATGTTGTCTATGAATCTCTTCAAACAGAATCTCAAAATCGTGCATGGGATGGGAGAAAACTGTCCGTGAACTAGGGTTGTTGGACTGGCTCTTCTGTCCTATTTGGGACAGATTTTTCTTTGACTTTGCGTCGATTTATCGGACAACGTAGTGCGTCTAAATTCAAAATAATTAAATACGTTTGGATTCCTATATGTTGCGAACATACCAGCGAAAGAAAATCGCAAAACGATTCGGCGAGCGCTGCACATGGTTGCGACGAAGTACGGTTCGGGGAATGCTGCCACTGTGCGGCCGGTGTGCACGCTGCTGCCGCATCCGCGTGGCCGGCCGACTCCGGCGCACGCACGGTGGCGCTTGTCGGCGTGGTTGGTCGCCAGTTGTCAGGGAGGAGGCGTCGTGGCTTAGGCTTGGGTTTTAGTTAAAATCTCTCGATCTCTCTCCAATATATGTACGCTACTGAGGTCGGGTATATGAAAATTTGGGAAGACTCGGGTTGGCCTTGGTTTACTACTACTGCTGGGCTTCTTCTTTGTGGGGGGCTGGGATGTTGCTCGGGCTGGGCTCGGCCGGGCCGAGCCTGGCCTGAGCTCTTATTGCTTTTACTTATTCTTTTCCTTTTTCTTTTCTATTTATATATACAATAAGTATATATATATATATATATATATATATATATATATATATATATATACACACACACACATACGTATATATATATATATATATATACGCATATACATTTATATACATCTATATATATATATTTATATACATATATTTATATATATATATATATATATATATATATATATATATATATATATATATATATATATATATATTTTTAATATATATATATATATATATATATATATATATATATATATATATACACACATCTACTATTATATAATATTTATATATACATACATTCACATTCACATATATATAATTTTTATTTGACAATAAAATAATATAAAAAACAATATTATTAAATAACAATTCCAATAAAATAATAATAATAACAAAATTTAATAAACCAATAATGGTATATATATAACATTTGTACAGTCTTCTAATAGTCCCAAAACGTACAAGGACCTATTTATATAATTGCCATTGAATATCAACTACTTATAATATTTATAATATTTAAATATGAATACTTAGAAATATTCATCAGTTTATTAAAATGGAATACAACACAACCTTAGAAAAATACGTCAACACGAATGTCATTGGACGTCTCGTATGACTACATGGGCTAGAGCTCAGTTCGGGTCCAGTCCGGACTAAAATGGTATAACTGGTTTCCCTAAAACACAATAATATAAATAATAAATAAATAAACTTCGGTAAGGGTTAAGTCGTAACTTGGCCTGGTTTTCCTAGTTAGGACATCCCTATTGCTCGGCCTTCTCTACCAGGGCTAATACACTAGTCAAAGCATGCCCCTGCACTATCCGTGCCACGATTTTTAGTCATCTTGTACTCCAAATTTAATCATAATTAAAATCATCTACCGTAACAATTAACTAATTAATTATTTATAAGAATCTAAAAATCATCATTTAATTAAAATAAATAATAAAAAAATATTTAAAAATTTTTGGGAAGGGGAGCTACAAATCTACCCACGTTAAAATAATTTCTTCCTCGAAATTCTAACTCATAAACATGCCTAAGATTCAAAAATAACAAGAATAAATCCACTATTACCACAATCTTTTCAAATTTAATTTCTCAGAAATATTTATACCTCCTCCTAGCCATTTCGTAATTCTGAATACTGGAGGACTTCTAGCCACCTTTGGTCGTACTATTCCATCAAATCTTCTGTCGCTAAAACTTTATAATCTTCCAACTAACTGCTAAAATTTCTACCAATAGATATCTACTGTACATGGCATCTATAATCCTCTCTTATCTATCAAGCAACCCAAAATTTAACAAAATTTACACAAGTAGCTAAGGATTATTGATAAATTCTAATAAGCATGACCATTCGTCACTATGAAATAGAAAGGACGTGAAGATAAGAATAATCGAGAGCAAATATGAAGTTTCAAGGGCGGTAGAGAGTATCCAATGGTACAGATAGAACGAAAGTTTACGAACCATTTACCTATTTGCTAGATTTGGGCTACTCTAGTCCAGTCACTTGCTAAATCGAAGAACCCTTATTTCTTAGAGAGGGTCTTGCAATCCGTGCAACACAGAAATTCCGTTCTCGAAATTAATCCAAACAAGGTTCCATATAGAACGGAATCTGAGAAATCAAGTTTGTGGTCTTTCTCGTAGTTATTTAAACACACGAGCAAGGAATATAAATGCAATACAAGATTGTATCGCGACTTTCTGGTAGATGAAATAATGGTTACGAATGACATCACATTCTAAGGGGTGGAGACTACATAATGGTACAGGGACCTATTTCAAATAGTTTGGTTTTCTAGTCCGAATATGGTGGTATGCATGGATGGGTTTTACTGAGTCTTAATAGGCTTTCTGATTTGGACATCCCTCATTGGTTGGGTATTCTAGAATAGGTTTCTATCCAAGGGGTTGAGTTAGCTGCCCGTCAGGTTGGTTATCTAGGTTCATAAAGCCCGAAATACGCCTTCCGTGACCTTTGTGTTTAAGTAGCACATGAGGCCTCAATTGGGTGGTACACTAGTGGCACGTGCGTAGTGGGCCTCGAGTAGATCACAACCATATATTGAGTCGAAGGAATTGAGTCGAGGTTGAGGCTCTAATGGAAGTCGAAAAGTATACCGGTATTATGGTAAGGGTTATAGCTAGTCCTTTTTACCTGAAGGTCGTACCATAAAAATAGAGTACAAGGGGATGAGTTTGAGTGGGACATGATATACCTAGATGAAGGTGGACTCGTCTAGGTCTTGCATATAAAATTTGTTGGAAGATAACAGCTGGTCTCATGCTCCGAATATTAATAGCACAGCCGGGGCACAAAATAATCTAAATGGATAGTGGGAGTCCATGGGGCACTAATTATTATCCTAATGAAAATTATTCTAATCAATCAATAATCCTGGTATATCCTAAAAATTTTAGAAAGCTTACAGTCTACCCACCTTAGAAGCTAGGATAGGGTTTTAGGAATAATGAGGTTAGAAAAATTCCAAAGTCCGAATATTGTACCTCGACTCTGGTCAATAAAGAACAAGGCACAACGTAGTGGGATACGGTAGATATAAGTCAAGCCAAGGATCGTTCCTCAAATTCAGATGGCTAGAAGGTCCCAATGGTAGCTTGAAGGTCGATAGGAGAACGAGTAACTCAAGGCAAGGTCCTAGTCATATGGCTGGCCGATGGTAGCTACACTTGTGTATACAACTATCATAGCCATGGGGATATTCGGTATCTATCTATCAATTATGAGCTTTCGTCTTTCCAATCAGTGAAAGACAAAAATAATAAAGAGCTCAAGAGAGATGTCACTGAATACAACTACGTGATTCAAGGCGAATGTATAATTCAAGAGGAATTGTCAAAGCAGTCGCGGATGAGATCCTAGAGACATCTACATCTCAATCCACGTAGGGTAATTAGATGAAGAGCGAACCAAATGCATCATGGTTGATCAGACCGTAATACAATGATTCTGATTAGACAATATGTTAGCGGGCGTCCCCAATAAATATATGGCTTGAATCAAGCTCGATAAAAGAGTAAGCTTGCAAAACTAGGCTGTAATAGCAGTATCGGTCAAGATAGTCAAAATACAAGTAGGCAAGATTTTTGGAAGGAGGCACAAGTAGTTCGAGTTTTGAGAGAATCAAAATCCTTACCTGGTGTTCTTGCTTATACATGCATCCTACTATCTTCCTATCCATAAGGCCTTGGTCGACTAATGGGTTATGAAACTCTGGATTCTATATTCTAGGTAACTTATTAGTGTCGGTTAATCACCTCGTCGATAGATCACATTGACGACATAATGCGAGGTGGGGAGACATGGTACAAAACTTCTACTTGTATTGGCTTTGGATCTTAGAGGGCATACATGGCACTTTCCTATCCTCTATAATATCCTAAACTTGTAATCACATCTGAAGTCATTTCACCGAGAATTATGACTCGCCCGTATACTCGGGCGGTGGTAAACCCTTGGTTCCGTGATTCAGCTGTGATATGCTATCAGGTACTCTACCTTATATTGACACAAGGTCAAAAAAGGTCAACAAGGATATAGTTTTAGCAATGATCCATAACCTATAATTCTTTGAAAGGATTTCAATTCTATGGGTTGTGCCTCGCCAGTGCGCTGCTGGCTGCAGTGAACCCACATTCTCCACTCTCAAATAATTGACGACAGTACGCTGCTGTCTAACCATTATGAGTTAACTAACATTTCTTTAACTATATCCGTAAAAATTTATGAGCTTCTAGAGATTCAAACAAGTTGACTAAAATAAAGCGTATGCATTTATCCTATCTGTCGTAAAACTTAAAATAAAAGATTTAACATGGAGAAAATAACTAAGGACGAAAGAAATACAAATATTCTAGTATCTACTTCATATACATTTCAATGGTTGAGGGAAAATCTCGAATCAATCTACCTCGAGATTCGTATTTGAATAGCAGAATTAGAAATTATAAATTAACTCCTTACAGCAAAAGAGAATTTAAATTAGACAATTCTAACTTATGATATAAGATTTATATCTAAAAAAGAAAAAGAAAATTAAACAGTTTATCGTCAAAATTAACGCCTTAATTCTAGGCAAGTCTAACATACCAAGCGAATAGTATATCCACATTGAATCACATTGTTATATCAAAAGTAATAGTGTACCTATAGGGATCTGGCAAGCTATCTAAATTGCATGGCATATCTAATAACCTTAACTACCCAACGGTCAATTTGAACAAGGGACTCCTAGTCCTAGTTATTCTCCTAAATTATTTTAATCCTAATTGTGAATGAGCATTTCCTAGTCGCAGGCTCGCAATGGTACGACTAACTTAAGTACCATCACGAGTTCATAATCTTTTGCAAAAACTAACCTGCATGGGCCACCACAAAAACTTGTCACGACCCGTACCCGCTTTTCGGATACGAGATGTGTCCAAGCCAGCCTACGCCGTAGAGTCGGCGGTAGAACGCTGTCAAGCCCGCGAGAAAGAAATGCTCAAAATAAACTGTATTGCTCATTCACATTTCTAGATTTATTACAACATTTACACCATTTATAATTAAAGAAAATATAAGATTTTACAATTAATTTAATTGATACAACTGCTATCTATTTCTAGGTTTCTGTCTACAAGTACACCTGAATCTCCCAAGCTAAGTGAAGCCACAGCTAATCTGAAAAATAATAGTTTCCAGTCAGGAATGGAACAAGTACACAAACCAACGACAATACAAAAATACAATAGAATTAACAAGACATGAAAATAACATATGAGATATGAAAACTGGAAAGTACTGATGACATGGCACGGTGGAGGAGAAAAGAAAAAATAAATAAAATACATCAACCTATGTGGTGTGAAACATACGTTTCGACATGTGAACGGCTAGGGGTAAATCCGGCACCCTTCACGTGTCGTGTGCAGCTGCTATTATTCAAGAATAGACTCATGGGATAGTTCTGGGTAGTCCACATGTCTACTAAGATATTTCCCCTTCCGACTACTCCGTGTGACGAACGTGTCAACAAGCAGCAAGATATATGTATAGACATGAAATAAGAAGACTACTATGAATCAAAAGCAATCAGAAAGTGCACTTGCCTGAGGTCCTTAGCTGGAGAAACCGATAGTACAACCACATCAGATGAATCACTAAAGTCAACACATGCAAAAGTCTCCGGATGCTGAAATAAACATTAACAATGTTCTCAGAATAGTCAAATTAGCTAAGATTTTCTGTCCTTAAGTCCAATTCTGGATACAGGGGCAAAACGGTAATTTCGGGGCAAAACGGTGTCCGTCGTTGGACCCGCTTTGCACCAAAAAGTGTACCAAAGTTAATGGTCTCTAAAGTCATCAAACTATATGTCAACAGGTCCAGTTTTTTGATACGAACCCAACCGTATGTCCAAAGTTGAATTTCGGCGGGCGTGCACAAAATCGCCCGTTGAGCCGGACCGTAGGACCCACAAAACGGTGGTCCAATCAACTGTCTCAGAATTGGACCAAACTTGGCATACATGACCAAAAAAATGATACGGTCCTGTTGGCACAAGTTTTGTCTCAATCTGACGAGCGTGCACAAAGTAATTGGAAAGTTTGCACAGGGGCCGATACGGTAAATTTTAACAGATACGCATCAAATTCGTCGCACACACGTGACCAATTTGAATTCCGTCAAAGCCCACACGTCCACGAAGCTGTTACTCACCTTTCGATGCTTTCAGTTCGTGACCACGTCACCTAGTTTGGCAGGACGCACGTGGTATGGGAGCGTTTTATTGAAATTCTATATTTTCTAAAAACTATTTTTCCTGCTTTTAGCAATGAATAATTTCTTGTACAATAACACAAAAATAATTCTATCAGTGGCGTTTTGATCCTGTATATGTTGTCTATGAATCTCTTCAAACAGAATCTCAAAATTATGCATGGGTTGGGAGAAAACTGTCCGTGAACTAGGGTCGTTGGAATGGTTCTTCTGTCCTGTTTGGGACAAATTTTTCTTCGACTTTGCGTCGATTTATCGGACAACATAGTGCGTCTAAATTCAAAATAATTGAAGACATTTGGAGTCCTATATGTTGTGAACATACCAGCGAAAGAAAATCACGAACCGATTCAGCGAGCGCTACACACGGTTGCGACGAAGTACGGTTTGGGGACTGCTGCCACTGTGCGGCCGGTACGCGCGCTGCTGCTGCATCCGTGCGGCCGGCCGACTCCGGTGCTCGTGCGACGGCGTGCGACGGCGTGGTTGGTCACCAGTTGTCAGGGAGGAGGCGTCGTGGCTTAGGCTAGGGTTTTAGTTAAAATCTTTCGATCTCTCTCCAATATATGTACGCTACTGAGGTTGGGTATACAGAAATTTGGGAAGACTCGGGTTGGCCTTGGTTTACTACTACTGCTGGGCTTCTTCTTTGTGGTGGGCTGGGATGTTGCTCGGGCTGGGCTCGGCTGGGCCCGGCCTGGCCTGAGCTCTTGTTGCTTTTATTTATTCTTTCCTTTTTCTTTTCTATTTATATATACAATATGTATATATATATGTATATACACACACACGTACGTATATATATACGTATATACATTTATATACATATATATATATATATATATATATATTTTTTTTTATATATATATATATATATATATATATATATACATTTATATACATATATTTATATATATATATATATACACACACATCCACTATTATATAATATTTATATATACATACATTCACATATATAATATTTATATATACATACATTCACATTCACACATATATAATTTTTATTTGACAATAAAATAATATAAAAAACAATATTATTAAATAACAATCCTAATAAAATAATAATAATAATAATGAAATTTAATAAACCAATAATGGTATATATATAACATTTGTACAGTCTTCTAGTAGTCCCAAAACGTACAAGGACCTATTTATATAATTACCATTGAATATCAACTACTTATAATATTTATAATATTTAAATACGAATACTTAGAAATATTCATTAGTTTATTAAAATGGAATACAACACAATCTTACAAAAATAGGTTAACACGAATGTCATTGGACGTCTCACATGGCTACATGGGCTAGAGCTCAGTTCGGGTCCAGTCCGGACTAAAATGGTATAACCGATTTCCCTAAAACACAATAATATAAATAATAAATAAATAAACTTCGGTAAGGGTTAAGTCGCAACTTGGCCTGGTTTTCCTAGTTAGGACATCACTATTGCTCGACCTTCTCTACCAGGGCTAATACACTAGTCAAAGCACGCCACTGCACTATCCGTGCCATGATTTCTAGTCACATTGTACTCCAAATTTAATCATAATTAAAATTATCTACCGTAACAATTAACTAATTAATTATTTATAAGAATCTAAAAATCATCATTTAATTAAAATAAATAATAAAAAAATATTTTAAAATTTTCGGAAAGGGGAGCTACAAGGAGCCCGAGCTCTGCTCCTAAATTTCTACATTGGAAAAAAAATAAAATATGAGTGAGTGAGAGAGAGAGAGAGAGATAGAGAGAGATTTGTTTAAATAAGAGTTGAGTCAGAGGAATTAAGTATTTACAAATAGGAACCAAAAATTGGTTATATTGCAACTTGACTCAAAAGGTTTGTTAGAGAGAGGGAAAGTTTGTTACAAGGAAGTGTGGGGTTAGTTAGAATTCTTAGAGAGCACTCCAAATATAACTGCTAGTCTTCTCCCCAATTCATAAATAATTAATAAACAATATTTCATTGGAAAAAAATTATAAAGAAACTAAATAACTCAAAATAATATTTCTTAAAATTTTAAAATACTTGAAAATACCAAAATTCAAACAATCAAAAAAAGCGGGGTTACACTATTTACTAATCATGTAAACATTTTGAATATTTTGAATTGCTAGATTTAGTTCAATCTAGTTCCAATATCTTCCAATGCAAATCGTATGTTTTATTGTAATTTATCGGTCACTAACGACAAAGTGAAATCAAAAGTTGGTGGAATTGATATTAAATTTGACGCCAGTGATTTAGCTATTATACTGAACATTCCCAATGTTGGGGAAGCATTAGTTGATATCACCGAGGTCAAATTTCCCGAAGGGACAATTTTTTATTCATTTTATGACTCGTTATGTGAACCAAATCTTCGACCGAAAGGCACTCTTCGCCTTAGGCATTTGAACAAATACTTCTATGACCTTCATATAATGGTATTCTCCACCATCATTCCAAAAAATACCGTCACTGATCAGATTTCCTACTTAGAGCTTTCTGTTATCTATCATCTCCACTTCCACGTCCCCTTCAGTCTACCCAAGACTATCATCGCCGCTATGGAAAGGTGTCGCAATAAATCATGATGTTTTCTTTATGTGATGTATCTGTCTTACATCCTTCAATACTTTAAGGTTATGCTTGAGAATTGTCCTCAGGATGCTGCTTCTGCCTATCTTTATGAGCATCGTCGTTCTACTCCTGCTCATACTCCTGCAGTCCAGGCTCCTCCTCCTCCAGTTGCCCCATTAGCTGCTGACACCCATCCTACTCATCCTCCTGGTGGTGTTACTCTTGAGTCACTTCAGGCTCTCATGATGGATCAGTTTCGATTCATGGACTTTTCTAACTCTGTGTGGGATATGTCATACAGTCTTGCTCACAACACTTGTGGTCCTATCCCTATGGTTTGTGATCTCACCAGACTTGGGTACCGTATTGATGATCCAAAGGCTCAGCGATACTTTGACCCTGTTGCTGCCCGTTTTGATCCCAACCGTTCTGCTGAGACTGGTCCTTCTAGTCCGACAGGTGCTGCTGCTGATGATGATGAGGATGATGATTAAGGATATGTTTCCTCGTGATAGATCACTGCTAGTTATGTTTTTAGTTTCTTGTGTAACTATGTATTAGTGATAAATGCTTCTTTCAAGCATTATCAGTTTCAGTTTATTTGACTAGTTGTACGAACTCTATCTATTTCAGTTTATGTCAGTATTTTCTATTTTCAGCACTATGTATTCTTTACTTTTTTATGTTTAAAGTTCTACTCTAATCTTAATTGTGCTGAGTACTGCTATTAGATTGACTAAATCATTTTGTTTATGTAACAAAACGGGGGAGTATTATGATAGCTACTTAGCTACTTAAAATTATGGAATTCTGGCTTAAAAAATTTTATGACTAAATTTTATTTGGAGATCTTATTTTCTAGACTTTTACAGATATTCAACCGACATGTTTTGTTAAATATATTGTACCAATATTCAAGGCTAAAAGCTACTACCATACTCTCTGTACCGCATTAAGTCTTCTTCCAAATCGAGCTGAACATTTTCTTAAGTATCAATCGTAGTTTTGTCAAATTATCAAAATATGAGAGATTGTTGGCCCATTTAGCCATGGTCTAACCGATTTCGATAATTGACTTAAAACTCCGAACTTGATATGAAAAGAAACAGAAGTTTGCAGATTTTATCTCCATTGATTTTTGTCGTATTTATCCTGTATTTTTTTATTGTGTCTAGAAAAGTTGTGCGTCGGGATCACAGACATTTAGAAGTTTAATTCAAAACCCAATCCTTGACCAAATCCTTGATCCAATTCTTGACCCAAACCAAACCAAAATCTGAAGCTACAAATTAAGTTGACCAGAAACCCTGGCAATCGAACTCGATTAGAGTTCTGACCGAACTCGATCTCCTAGGATTACTCCTGGTCAGCAGCTTTTCTTATTCTTTTGGATCACCAACGTTCAAAATTATGAACGTTAGGCTACTGAGTTCTACCCGAACTCTGTCCAAAAAAATCCTATAAAAGAGAAAAAATTCTCATTTTTATTCACTCATTCAATCTTCATCTTCTCTATCTATTCCTAAGCTTTCTATTATATTTACAAAGCTTCAATCTTTAAATCTCCAAAACAACTCCCATCTTTCTAGTGTCGGTGGTTTCCGATTAGGAGTATTCGAATTGTACAAGCTTGGCATACAAAAGTTTTCTCAGAAAGGTGTTGTTGAAGTTTGATCGTAGGCTTCGGATAAAAATACGATGGTGTTGAAGTTGGCGTATTCTTCGGAGTAAAGCATGCGGTGTAATCTCTATTCAAAATAGTGGATTATATCAAGAAGAGTTCTTGCGAACTGGACTAGTCCTCTAAGAGAGAAACCAGTATAAACATGTTGTGTCTGTGTATTGCTTCTTGCCTCCACTACTTACTACTTTACTTCATTGCATTTAAGTTTGATTATATATATGCTTCACCCGCTTAGATTTTAAATTGGTAATTATTTTTTGCTACACTCTATTCACCCCCTACCCTCTAGAGGTGCCATCGATCCTATAATGTTCTCCTAAGTCATATATATCCTATTATCTTGATCTCTAGATGTATTCACGTATTATTGTTAGCACATATATCATGATGCATAGCTTTATGGCTTATATAGTATTGTAATTTCTTTCTATCTTGACTGAAAATTGTGGACAAATTTAGACAAACACTTGTACCCTACACACTATGGTTCCCACAAGGGAGACGTGGATGCTTCCAGTGATAATGACATTAGTTGCTTAATTAGATATATATATATAGTTTTTTTGGTATTTCTTTTCAATCTTTATTATTTAGAGGATATGTTCCCGAGGATATTATTTGTCATATTTTGGTGACTTTATTTGGATATATTCTTTGTAGTATTGTCATTATATCTACAAATATTGTGGATGAGCTAGATTAGTCTTGAGTTCTACTGTTATTAGTATTGGTATTATATGAATAGAGGTATAAAAAAGTATAGTGCGCGTATGTTGCGACATAAGCTGGGCTTGGTCATGTGCTCATATCCCAAAAGTAGGAGCAGATCGGGAAAAGGCTAAGGGTGTTCCTCATTAGCCTTATTCTTAAGATAGAATATATAAAGAAACCACAATATATTTACGAAAGATTTGTGCTTTGTAGATCTTGCACTTAGAGAAAAGGAGAGTTCTGATTTAATGTTTGTCTGCTACGTTAGGATGAGTTCGACATCGTTGGACAGTTTAATTAGTAGCCTTGTTTGATAATAAGTTTTACTTAGGGTTGCACTTTATGATCTCTTTTTGTATACATCATTTGTGTCTCCTTCTTTTAAAGTAAGGGGACGACCTTGGGAAAAAGAGGCCACAAAGACTTTTGTGTTCAATCTTTGATAAATATAAAATTGAGGTTTGTCCCTATAGCCATAACAACTATATATTGTTTGTTGATCGTAGTTGGTTCTTGATAGTAGATTTTTTTTGGTTACATTATTTGAATAAATTTATGTGGTCAGCATTCTTATACCCTCTATATACTTCTTTGAATTCCAACCATAGTTTTAAGAGTCCTACTTCTAAAATATAGGATCTGAAAGGATGCTAGCTATATATTTACTTTGGAAATAAATACAAATAAATACACTAACCCTCCCCTCTTATGTTTTATGGGTATTACAAGGACTAAACATGTCACCCTCATTTCCCGTATTTCGTATTTATACTCGTAATTGGATTTTGGCATGTATTTTTATTTTTCTCGACTTGCAGAATTTTAGGTTTTCTCGTATTTCTGGGTTTCGGCTCGGCTCGGTTTTAGTTGGGATGGTTTAATTTTAAACCAAATGAAACACTTTAACCTATACTCCACCCTCATTCCACCACAACCACCTTCATTAAATTCCCACCAACCATTCTCTCTCCTTATTACTTCCCCCATTAATTTATAACTCCTTCTTCTTCCTTCTCCCACACAACACCCCACCCATAGGCAAGTGCATCTTGCCACCACATGAAGACCAAATTTTATTTGTCTATTAGCTTAATTAGATGAATTGGAACAACATTAGAACTTGACATTTTTGGATTTGGATCTTGGATTCTCCTAGATCTAAGTTTCTACCATTTTTGGAATTTCTTGGGTTTGATCTACCAAACTTAGATTTTTGCTTGATTGAATGCTTCTATGTTGTAGAGAATTGAATTTTACACAAGTTAGACTCTTGAAAATCCGGATTTCGTGTTTTATGGACCAAGTTGTGATGTTCCAAAGTTTAGAGGCCATTAGAGTTCTTCCTCTCAGCTTGAGGAGGAAGAAGACCCCTCCCAGCCGCGCTGTTTAGCGTCGGGCTGTTTCCTCCATGCCGCGCCCTTTGGCGCTGGCCGTTGACCCGTTGGCGCGCGCGCTCTTTAGCGCGCTGCTGTCCCCGCCCGATTGCGCTGAGCCACGCTGGCCGTGCGCCTTGCTGGTCGCGCGCCCCCTGCGCACTCGGCCCGCGCGCCCCCTGCGCACTCGGTTCCCTGCGCCCCTGCGCGCTTGGACCCTGTGCACTCGGCCCCCTGCCCGTTCGGCCCCCGTGCCCCCTGCGCACCCGTGCCCCCTGCGCACTCAGCCCCCTGCGCGCTCGGCCCCCTGCGCACTCGGCCTCCGCGCCCCCTGCGCATTCGACCCCCGCGCCCCCTGCGCACTTGGACCCCGCGCCCCTGCACGCTTGGACCCCGCGCCCCTTTGGCGCGCTGCGACCATTCCCGAGCGCGTCTCTTGGCGCCGTTTGCTCGAGCCCCTTGCCTGGCACACCCTGTGCCATGGCTTCTCCTCCTGACCCTTGGTGTTCCCTTGGCCCTCAATTTTTCTCCTGCTGATTTTGCTCTCTGAGATCTTGATGCCCATAGCACGACTTGACTTGACCCGACACGCCTTGACACGATTTTTTGTGTTTTAATTTATGGCTAGCATTCTCTGATTTTGGCAGTAACTTGTTGGGTGCTTGTAACTTGTGGCTTTTAACTTGTTACCTACGACCTGTAATTAATCCCCTGTAACTTGATATCTTGAAGGTGGCCGCCTCGACGCACTCTTGACTTGACTCGACTTGATAACTGGTCGTACTTGACTTGCCCTGACAACGTGGGTGTTCTTTCCTGTTGCGTTGTGCAAATCTACTTGTCTTGTCCTGCATCATGTCTAGGACGTGACTCCCTGGGCACCACGGCCAGGGACTCATACTAAATTGGATTAGGCTAATAATTAGATCAAACTAGAAAATTAAGAATTTCCAGTCACAAGCAATCTCATTATCTGGGCGCTTTAATGGGCTTGTAGCTTGTCGACGAGTAGAGCACATTTCCAGCACACTGTTATGTGTTGCACCTCTAAGTCACCTAAAGGTATATCGTCTCCTGGGTGATGTACCCAACCATACTCTTAACCCGCGGAAGGATAACTAGATAGTCTGTAGGGCTTGGGACTGGAAATTCTCATTGCATCTTGTTAGTAAGTAGGCTTGTGATAACCCTAGTTAGTTAAAGTAGTAAGCCGTAGTAATTGCTTGACCGCTTGTGAATGGATGTTGTCTAGCCCTGTCTAAGTCTTGTCTAGTCCCTGTACCTGGTACTCCCGAACATGTTTGTTTTATTTGTCTTAACAATAAATGGATAGAGACAAGTGCTATTCAAGCGAAGGGTTACAACCCCGGTCCTTGTTTGGTTACGGGTTGTAACCTGGCTCCCGGAATGGTTCCACGTCACTAGTCGTTTATTGACCTGTTGTACTCTTTATTACTTGTACTTTTCTTCCATTTTCTTATGTTCTGATATGCTGGTTTTTGTTCTTATTTCGTGGCCTCCTTTGTGGCACTTGCTCTTTCTGGGGTTTGACCCAGCTGGTTTTGTATGGCCAGATTTCGGAGCAGCACCCGACGATCTACCGAACCTCCAGCCCGATGGTGGCGACTAGAAGGAACCCGGGCTATGAGTGGGTTTTCTATTTTGTTTCACCCACTACATTGTAAATTTATTCTTTTGAGGCGTTTAGCCGACGAGCACCTGTTAGCTCAATGCATCTTTACTTACTGTCTGCCTACGGGCTGTAACATGATTAACAAATCTTAGGGTTGATCATGTATGACTTAACTCTTGCTAGTCCTCGTATTTTGTATGACTAGCTTCATGATCAGCTGAATATGTAATATTTGGGACGCCTTTTATTGTATATTTGGTGGTCTAACATCTTGTAATTATATTATTTGTTTGAGATTGAGACAATCGGCTTGACCTTAAGAGACCGTTGACTTGTAGTAAACCCTCATATCTAGACAGCCGTGACTGTATAGCAAGGTGGATCCCATTTCAATATACGTAGCTGGCTATGTTCGCCCCCGCTCTCCAGTATTCCGGTTCTGGGTCGTCACATGGTTTAAATGGTGGCCCATGCAGGTCTTGGCATTCAAGATATGTGAGGGTTTACCGGATAGATGTCTCAATCAGTACTCGTCTTTGATCTCCATTCATATCCTCTGAATCTCTAGATTTTTGTCCTGATCATGTGCTTGTATCGTTGATCTGTCCTGGTCCTTCCTTATTGTTTTCCCTGTATCGTCTTCTTCAGCGGCACTGTACCTGACCCCGCCGATCAGCAAGGTGGAGCACTTTCCATGGACCAGCAACCCGGAGATCAAGCCCAGTATTCCGGAGTAGCCTCCAAAGTTGTACCTCCCGAAGGAGAGCCCCCAGTTCGGCCCGTCCAGCCTGCAGAGCCTGATGATGGCACCTTGGTAGGTCTCATCAGGACCTTGATAGCTTTCCAGGAATGTAGAGGAGACGCCTTGCACTAGGTAGTGGCAGATGCTTTGACTAGAGGCGGTCATCCAGGAAACAGCGCGGCCAACAGCTTTAAGCGCTTGAACCCTCCATTCTTCGACGGCAGCGAGGATGCGATTGCCGCGAACGCTTGGCTTCAGGATACCGAGGTGATTCTGGAAGCAGCTAGGACATCTGAGAATGAGAAGGTGGCGGTGGTACGCCTACAGTTGCTGGACTTGGCTCGCAGTTGGTGGGCAGCGCAAGCCATGGGATTAGTGGTGCCTATTGCTTGGGCAGTATTTAGAGAAAGATTCCAGACGAAGTATTTCGATGCTGTGGCTCGGTACGACCTACAGACGAGATTTACCAACTTGAAGCAAGGAGGCAGAACGGTCGACGGTTATGCACCTGAGTTTTCTAGACTCAGTAGGTTTGCCCCACCTTGGTGGCAACCGAGTTTGATAGGGCCCAGCGGTTCCAACAGGGACTGCATTTGGAGATCTTGTTAGCAGTTGAGCAGTTCGAGTACCAGACGTTCGATGCAGTATTGAAAGCAGCTAGAAGGCATGAGTACACCTCCCAGAGGATCGTGGATAGGACCGGAGGTAGGAAGCGGTCCTACAGTCAGATGCACCAATCATCAGCTCTAGCCCCGACAGCTAGGAGTTTGACTATTGGAACTCCGAGGCGGGCTGCCTCAGTGACGTCGGTTCAGCATTCAACCCCAACGTATCCGCAACAGTAGAAGCAGAAGCAGACTTCCGCGATGGGATGTTCTCATTGCGGGAAGCCAGGCCATGTAGTCGCAGATTGTCGTAGGACGCAGGGATTGTGCCTAGCTTGTGGAGCGACAGATCACAAGATAGGAGCCTGCCCAAATGGGGGTAGTTCGTCCTCTTCTAACCTAACCAGTCCATCGGTTAGGGGACCAGCACCTATGCAGCAGCAGCAGTACCCGAGGCCCTTGTTGCCTCAGGCCCAGGTATTTCATCAGCAGAACCAGCAGCAGTACACCCAAGCCCAAGTGCAGAGCAGGCAGAGAGGTTTCCATCAGAGGGGACCCGCAGCAAGAGGACAAGGCCAGGCAATGATGATGACTATGGAAGAAGAAGTTGCACCAGGTGAGGTAGTGGCAGGTACTATTCTCGTCAACTCCTCTCCAGCATCGGTATTATTTGATTCTGGTGCATCGCATTCATTCATGTCTGCATGATTCGCGACACGGATAGGATTGAAGCCCGAGTCATTATCAGTAAGGCTCAATATACTTACTGGTAATGGTCTTGTGGGAGTAGATCAAGTGTTTTCCTCGTGTCGGATCATAGTTAGCGGTAGAGAGTTCCCCGCTAGATTCATAGAATTCCCTATGGCAGACTATGATGTAGTCTTAGGCATGGAATGGTTGAGGAACCAGTATGCAGGATAGACTGCCATGTTGGCTGGGTTATCTTTAGTATTCCAGGCGAGCCAGAGTTTTTATTTTCCAGAGGCACAGTGGAACCATGTTTTCCAGTATTGCGGATGGCCGTAGCAGCAGTACAGTTGCCCAGGATAGTTGAAGAGTTCCCAGATGTCTTCCCAGAGAAACTTCCAAGGATGCTGCCAAAGCGGAAGATCGAGTTCACTATAGACTTGATCCCCGGGACAGCACCAGTATCAGAGAGATTCTACAGGATGGCGCCTACAGAATTGGAGATTTTGTATAAGATGATTAAAGAATTAAGGACCAAGGGATTCATTCGTGCAAGTGGATCGCCTTGGGGAGCCCCGATGCTTCTTGTGAAAAAGAAGGATGGTACGTCGAGGTTATGTATAGATTATCGTACCTTGAACTCAGTGACAATCAAGAACAGATACCCTCTCCCGAGGATAGATGACTTGTTTGATCAACTCAGAGGGGCTTTAGTGTTCTCGAAGGTAGACTTGCGGTCAGGATACCACCAAATCAGAGTCAGAGAGCAGGACATCCCAAAGACAACATTTAGATCGAGATATGGGCATTGGGAGTTCCTTGTTATGCCCTTTGGAGCGACCAATGCGTCGACGGTATTCATGGACCTCATGAATCGTATTTTCATGCCTTACTTGGATCAGTTCGTGATCGTGTTCCTAGATGATATCCTGGTCTACAGCAAGAGCGAAGCAGAGCATGAGCAGTATCTCAGGATTGTCCTTCAGACGCTTAGAGAGCACCAGTTGTACGCCAAGTTCAGCAAATACGAGTTTTGGCTCGATCGCATTTCGTACTTGGGTCACATCATTACTCGAGGAGGAGTAGAAGTGGATCCCCAGAAGATTGTGGCTATCGAGTCATGGCCAATACCTAGTTCAGCGGCAGAGGTTCGCAGCTTCCTTGGATTGGCCGGCTACTACCGACGATTCGTTTCAGATTTTGCAAGGATTTCGGCACCGATGACCCAGTTGACCCGCAAGGATGTGCAGTTTGCTTGGACAGCAAAGTATCAGGAATCATTTAAGAAGTTGAAGCGAGGTTTGATAATGGCTCCCATTCTCACACTTCTAGATGGGATCGGAGGATTCACAGTTTATTGCGACGCTTCAGGTAGAGGATTGGGGTGTGTCTTGATGCAGCATGGGAAGGTAATATCTTATGCATCACGTCAACTTCGTGATCATGAGAAGAATTACCCAACCCATGACTTAGAACTGGCAGTAGTAGTGTTTGTACTTAAGCTTTGGCGGCACTACTTGTACGGAGACAGAGTGGAGATATTTACTGATCACAAGAGCCTGAAGTATGTTTTTACCCATAAGGACCTTAACATGCGGCAGAGGAGATGGCTCGAGCTACTAGTGGACTACGATGTGGACTTACAGTATCACCCTGGGAAGGCCAACGTTGTAGCAGATGTGTTGAGCCGGAGAGCCGAAATTTATTTCCTAACGGTGCAAATAGAATTATTGGCAGATCTTCAGAAGATGGGAATTGAAGTGGTTCTTCCTACCAACGTGGCATTGATGGCCAGTCTACAGGTTCAATCCAGCATAGTTGAGAGGATCCGGATGGCACAATCTACAGATTCCAAGATTCAGCGACTCAGAGCAGAGTGTGAGGCAGGAAGAAGGCCAGAGTTGTGCATTCATAAAGATGGTACACTCCGGCACGACACTCATCTTTGTGTACCTAGTGGAGATATCAGACAGGAAGTCATGGTAGAAGCTCACAATTCACAATATTCTATTCATCCCGGTGGCACGAAGATGTACCGTAATATTCGTCAGCATTTCTGGTGGAATGGCATGAAGAGGGAGATAGCCTGGTTTGTCTCTCGGTGTTTGGTTTGCCAGCAGGTTAAAGCTGAACATCAGAGGCCCGCTAGACTTCTTCAGCCCTTGCCGATTTCAGAATGGAAATGGGAGCATGTGACCATGGATTTTGTGACGGGATTGCCTAGATCCCCAGCTGGTCGAGATGCTATTTGGATTATAGTTGACAGGCTCACGAAGGTGGCTCATTTTCTCCCATTCAGAGTTGGTCAGTCTACGGCCCAGTTGGCAGAGATGTACCTCAGACAGATTGTCAGGCTTCACGGAGTGCCCGTCAGTATACCTCGGACAGGGATTCAAGATTCACATCACACTTTTGGCGCAGCCTGCAAGAGAGTTTGGGAACTCGTCTCCAGTTCAATTCAGTATATCATCCGCAGACAGATGGTCAGTCAGAGCGCACAATCCAGACACTTGAAGACATGTTAAGATCTTGTACACTTGACTTCGGTGGTTCGTGGGAAGATCACCTGCACCTGGTGGAGTTCTCTTACAACAACAGTTTCCAGGCCAGTATCCAGATAGCACCATTCGAGGCACTGTATGGCAGGAAGTGCAGATCCCCGCTAGCATGGGATGATGTTGGAGAGAGGCAGATGCTTGGCCCAGAAATGATTGCCCAGACAGTTGATATGGTCAGAAAAGTCAGGGATCATCTTCGAGTTGCCCAAAATCGCCAGCGACATTGGGCCGATGCCCATCGGCGTCCCTTAGAGTTTGCTATCGGCGACCATGTATTCCTTAGGATCTCGTCTAACCGCGGCGTCATTCGCTTTGGTGTGCGGGGAAAGCTTAGTCCCAGGTATACAGGGTCGTTCGATATCTTGGAGCGAGTAGGAGATGTATCCTATCATCTTGCTCTTCCGTCGTCGCTAAGTGAGGTGCATGATGTAATCCATGTGTCCCAATTACGGCGGTATATCCCGGACCCGAGCCATATCCTAGACCATTCGGAATTGGTTGTTGGTACCAACCTTTCGTATGAGGAGAGGCCCGTGTCTATATTGGACCGGAGAGAGAAGATACTCAAGAACAAGACTATTAGCTTAGTCCGTGTTGCTTGGGGTCATCACTCTCTAGGTGAGTCAACGTGGGAGCGTGAGGACGACATCCGATCGCGATATCCCGACTTGTTTGAATCGTAAGGTATAATGTCTTCCTTATGCCTTATGCTTTCCATCCCTTGCTTGCATGTATGGTTATATGATTGAACTGCTTAGTGTAGTTGTTAGTCCTTAGTGTAGCTTGTCGTGGCAGTCTCTAGCTCCTTGATTAAATTCTAAGGAATTAATTCTTTTAAGGTGGGTAGAGTTGTCACCCTCATTTCCCGTATTTTGTATTTATACTCGTAATTGGATTTTGGCATATATTTTTATTTTTCTTGACTTGCAGAATTTTGGGTTTTCTCGTATTTCTGGGTTTCGGCTCGGCTCAGTTTTAGTTGGGATGTTTTGATTTTAAACCAAATGGAACACTTTAACCTATACTCCACCCTCATTCCACCACAACCACCTTCATTAAATCCCCACCAACCATTCTCTCTCCTCATTACTTCCCCCATTAATTTCTAACTCCTTCTTCTTATTCCTTCTCCCACACAACACCCCACCCATAGGCAAGTGCATCTTGCCACCACATGAAGACCAAATTTTATTTGTCTATTAGCTTAATTAGATGATTTGGAACAACATTAGAACTTGACATTTTTGGATTTGGAGCTTGGATTCTCCTAGATCTAAGTTTCTACCATTTTCAAAATTTCTTGGGTTTGATCTACCAAACTTGGATTTTTGCTTGATTGAATGCTTCTATGGTGTAGAGAATTAAATTTTACACAAGTTAGACTCTTGAAAATCCGGATTTCATATTTTATGGACCAAGTTGTGATGTTCCAAAGTTTAGAGGCCATTAGAGTTCTTCCTCTCAGTTTGAGGAGGAAGAAGACTCCTCCCAGCAGCGCTGTTTAGCGCCGGGCTGTTTTCCCCGTGCCGCGCCCTTTGGCGCTGGCCTCTGACCCGTTGGCGCGCGCGCTCTTTAGCGCGCTGCTGCCCCAGCCCGATTGCGCTGAGCCTCGCTGGCCGCGCGCCTTGCTGGCCGTGCGCCCCCTGCACACTCGGCCCGCGCGCCCCCTGCGCAATCGGCTCCCCGCGCCCCTGCGCGCTTGGACCCTGCGCACTCGGCCCCCTGCACGCTCGGACCCCTGCGCGCTCGGCCCCCGCGCCCCTGCGCACCCGCGCCCCCTGCGCACTCGGCCCCCTGCGCACTCGACCCCCGCGCCCCCTGCGCACTTGGACCCCGCGCCCCTGTACCCTTGGACCCCGCGCCCCCTGTGCGCTTGGCTTCCCGTGCCCCCTTGGCACGCTGCGACCGTTCCCGAGCGCGTCTCTTGGCGCCGTTTGCTCGAGCCCCTTGCCTGGCACACCCTGTGCCATGGCTTCTCCTCCTGACCCTTGGTGCCCCTTGGTCCTCGATTTTTCTCTTGCTGATTTTGCTTCCTGAGATCTTGATGCCCACAGCACGACTTGACTTGACCCGACACTGTCACGCCCCAGAACCAGAATACTGGAGAGCGGGGGCAGACATAGCCAGCTACGTATATTGAAATAGAATACATCTCAACTATACGGTCACGGCTGTCTAGATATGAGGGTTTACTACAAGCCAACAGTCTTTTAAGGTCAAGCCTATTGTCTCAATCTCAAGCAAGTAATAATTACAAGATGTATGATCATTAAATATACAATAAAAAGCATCCCAAATATTACATATCAGCTGATCATGAAGCTAGTCGTACAAAATGTTAGGACTAGCAAGAGTTTAAGTCATACATGATCAACCCTAGGATTTGTTAATCATGTTTACAGCCCGTAGGCAGACAGTAAGTAAAAGTGCATCGAGCTAACAGGTGCTCGTCGGCTAAACGCCTCAAAAGAATAACTTTACACTAGAGTGAGCGAAACAAAATAGAAAACCCACTCGTAGCCCGGATTTCTTCTAGTCACCACCATCGGGCTGGAAGCTTGGTAGATCCTCGGGAACTGCTCCGAAATCTGGCCACACAAAACCAGCTGGGTCAACCCCAGAAAGAGCAAGTGCCACAAGGGGGCCACGAAATAAGAACAAAAGCCAGCATCAGTACAGAAAATCTAATATTAAAACTAAATTATGAAAACATGTCAGGATGATATACGACGAGATAACCATGGGACTATTCCGATAGCCAGGTTACAACCCGTGAACCAAACAAGGACCGGGATTGTAACCCTTCATCTGAACAGAACTTGGTTTCCCATCATTTATCGACGAGATAATAATGCAAGAAATCAAGACAGGAAGCAATCTTGTACTGGATCAAGACATGACTAGACTGGTTATACTTCATTCAATCAATCACGGCCAAGCAGATACTACGGCTTACTACTTTAACTAACTAGGGTTATCACAGGCCTAATTACTAACAAGATACAGTGAGATTGTTCTACAGCCACAAGCCCTGCAGACCATCCAGGCTACCCAGGACGAAAGATTAGGGTTGAATTCAGGTGGGCACATCGCCCAGAAGACAAATGTACCCTTAGGTGACTTAGAGGGTGCAACACTCGACGGTACGCTGGAAATGTGCCCTACTCGACGGCAGGCTACAGATCCCAAGAGTGCCCAGGTAACGGGATTGCCTGTAGCTGTGTCAATCTCTTCATGACTACTGTGTTATTCTAGTTATTAACCTTAATCCATTTTAGTAGGTACTCCTGACCGTGGTACTCAGGAGTCCCATCCTAGACATGATGCGAGACTGGACAAGTGGATTTAACAAGCAAATAAGAAAGAACCACCCACGGTGTCAAGGCAAGTCAAGTTAGGTTATCAAGTCATGTCAAGTCAGGAGTGCGCTGCCACGGGCCACTATCAAGTCATGTTGGTCATGTCAGGAGTGCACCACTACGGGTCACTGTCGTGTTATGCTAGTTCTTGCCATACCATGCTATGTGCAATAGTCAGTCCAAACACATTATGTAAAATCAAGCTCATGACAAAAGGTAGCGTATGTGAAAGTCACGCACGCAGGGGATGCGTACGCTCAAAAGCACGTACGCAGGGGGGATGCATACGCAATATAACACGCACGCAGGAAGGCAGCGTATGTGAAAGTCACGCATGCTCAAGGGGGCAGCGTAGGTGAAAAGTCACGCACGCTCAAGGGGCAGCGTATGTGAAAGTCACGCACGCTACAGGGAGCAGTGTGTGAAAGTCACGCACGCTACAGGGAGCAGTGTGTGAAAGTCACACACGCTACAAGGAGCAGTGTGTGAAAAGTCACGCACGCTCAAGGGAACAGTGTGCATGAAAAGTCACGCACGCTCAAGGGAGCAGCTGCGTGAAAAGTCACGCACGCTCAAGGGAACGGTGTGCGTGAAAAGTCACGCACGCTCAAGAGAACACGCTTCTAACAGGGAGCGTACCCAAGCCTGCGTACGCAGCGCTAAAGAGCGTGCGTAGGTCAATGTGCGTAGCTAAACAGCTCTGCACACTGCTCACTGTCTTCTCCAAACAGCAAGAACACCATGGCTGAAACCAAAACTTCACAAGTTCATAACTTGGCCATCCGAACTCCAAATCCGGATTTCCAAAGTTCCAACTTGGGTGAAACTGAAAGCTCTTCCACATGGAAACATCAGAACTCAAAGAAAACCAACCAAAATGGATCAAAACATGTAAAATCCGAAAATAGAAATAACTTAGATCTACATCAACAGAGACTCCAAATCATAAAAACCCAAGAACTAATGTTGATCTCCATGTCCTAAACTAGCAGATGGACAAGGAAAAGAGGGTCCTCATGTAGTGGCAAGATGCACTTGCCTAGGGTTGGGAGAGTTGTGTAGAGGAAGGAGAAGAAGAAGAAGAAGAAGGAAATAAATGGTGGTTATGAGGAGAGAGAGTGGTAGGTGGGGATATAAAGAGGGGAGTTGTGGTGGGGATGAGGGTGTAGCATAGGGCTAGGGTGTTCCAACACATAAAACTGAACCAAACCGAACCATCCCCAATAAAACCGAGCCAAGCCAAAACCCAAAATACGAGAAATACCGAAATTCCACAAGCTGAGAAAAATAAAAATACATGCCAAAATCCAGATACGAGTATAAATACGAAATACTGGAAATACAGGAAATGAGGGTGACAACTCTACCCACCTTAAAAGAATTCCGTCCTCGAAATTTAATCAAGGAGCTAGAGATTGTCAAGACAAGCTACACTAAGCACAGGCAAGTTACACTAGGCAGTTCAGTCATACAATCATACAATGCAAGCAAGGAAGGGAAAACGTAAGGCATAAGAAAGACATTATACCTCACGAGTCAAACAGGTAGGGATATCGCGATCGGATGTCGTCCTCACGCTCCCACGTTGACTCACCTAGAGAGTGATGACCCCAAGCAACACGGACTAATTTAATAGTCTTGTTCTTGAGTATCTTTTCCCTCCGGTCCAATATAGACACGGGCCTCTCCTCATACGAAAGGTTGGTACCAACAACCAATTCCGAATGGTCTAGGATGTGGCTCGGGTCCGGAATATACCGTCGTAATTGGGACATATGGAATACATCATGTACCTCACTTAGCGACGGCGGAAGAGCGAGACGATAGGATACATCTCCTACTCGCTCTAGAATATCGAACGGCCCTATATACCTAGGACTAAGCTTTCCCCGCACGCCGAAGCGAATGACGCCGCGGTTAGGCGAGATCCTAAGGAATACATGGTCGCCGACAGCAAATTCTAAGGGACGCCGATGAGCATCGGCCCAATGGCGCTGGCGGTCCTGGGCAACTCGGAGGTGATCTCTGACCTTCCTGACCACTTCAACCGTCTGGGAAATCAATTCGGGCCCGAGCATCTGCCTCTCCCCGACATCGTCCCATGCTAGCGGGGATCTGCACTTCCTGCCATAAAGAGCCTCGAAGGGTGCCATCTGGATACTGGCCTGATAACTGTTGTTGTACGAGAATTCTACCAGGTGCAGATGATTCTCCCATGAACCGCCGAAGTCAAGGGTACAGGATCTCAACATATCTTCAAGAGTCTGGATTGTGCGCTCTGATTGACCATCCGTCTGCGGGTGATAAGCTGAGCTGAATTGAAGGCGAGTCCCCAAACTCTTCTGCAAGCTGCGCCAAAAGTGTGATATGAATCTTGAATCCCTGTCTGAGGTAATGCTGACTGGCACACCGTGAAGTCTGACGATCTGCCTGAGATACATCTCTGCTAACTGCGCCGTCGACTGCCTAACTCTGAATGGGAGAAAGTGTGCCACCTTGGTAAGCCTGTCCACAATTACCCAAATAGCATCTCTGCCGGCCGAAGATCTGGGCAATCCAATCACGAAATCCATGGTTATATGTTCCCATTTCCATTCTGGGATCGGTAAGGGTTGAAGAAGTCCAGCGGGCCTCTGATGTTCAGCTTTAACCTGTTGGCAAACCAAACACCGAGAGACAAACCGGGCTATCTCCCTCTTCATGCCATTCCACCAAAAATGCTGACGAATATCACGGTACATCTTCGTACCACCCGGATGAATAGAATACTGTGAACTGTGGGCTTCTGCCATGACTTCCTGTCTAATATCTCTACTAGGTACACAAAGACGAGTGCCGTGCCGAAGGGTACCGTCTTCATGGATACATAACTCTGGCCTTCTTCCTGCTTCACACTCTGCTCTGAGTCGCTGGATCTTGGAATCTGCTGACTGCGCCATCCGGATCCTCTCAACTATACTGGACTGAACCTGTAGGCTGGCCATCAATGCCACGCTGGTAGGAAGAACCACTTCAATTTCCATCTTCTGAAGATCTGCCAATATTTCTGGTTGCGCCGTCAGGAAATAAACTCCGGCTCTCCTACTCAATGCATCTGCTACAACGTTGGCCTTCCCAGGATGATACTGCAAATCCACATCATAGTCCACCAATAGCTCGAGCCATCTTCTCTGCCGCATATTAAGGTCCTTCTGAGTGAAAACATACTTCAGGCTCTTATGATCAGTAAAGATCTCCATTCTAACTTCGTACAAGTAGTGTCTCCACAACTTCAAAGCAAACACTACTGCCGCCAATTCTAAGTCGTGGGTCGGGTAATTCTTCTCATGATCACGAAGTTGTCGTGACGCATAAGATATTACCTTTCCATGCTGTATCAAGACACACCCCAATCCTCTGCCTGAAGCGTCGCAATAAACTGTAAATCCTCCGGTCCTATCTGGAAGGGTGAGAATGGGAGCCGTTATCAAACCTCGCTTCAACTTCTCAAATGATTCCTGACACTCTGCTATCCAAACAAACGGCACATCCTTGCGGGTCAACTGGGTCATCGGCGCTGAAATCCTCGCGAAATCTGAAACGAACCGCCGGTAGTAGCCGGCCAATCCAAGGAAGCTGCGAACCTCTGCCACTGAGCTGGGTACCGGCCATGACTCGATAGCCACAATCTTCTGGGGATCCACTTCCACTCCTCCTCGGGTAATGATGTGACCCAAGTACAAAATACGATCGAGCTAGAACTCGCATTTACTGAACTTGACGTACAACTGATGCTCCCGAAGCGTCTGAAGGACGACTCTGAGATGCTGCTCATGCTCTGCTTCACTCTTGCTGTAGATCAGGATGTCATCTAGGAACACGATCACAAATTGGTCCAAGTAAGGCATGAAAATGCGATTCATGAGGTCCATGAAAACGGCCGACGCATTGGTCGCTCCAAAGGGCATAACAAGGAACTCCCAATGTCCATACCTCGATCTGAATGCTGTCTTCGGGATGTCCTGCTCTCTGACTCTGATCTGGTGGTATCCTGACCGCAAATCGATCTTCGAGAACACTGAAGCCCCTCTGAGTTGATCAAACAAGTCATCTATCCTCGGAAGAGGGTATCTGTCCTTGATTGTTACCGAATTCAAGGTACGATAATCAACACATAGCCTGGACGTACCATCCTTCTTTTTCACAAGAAGCATCGGGGCTCCCCAAGGCGATCCACTCGCACGGATGAATCCCTTGGTCCTCAGTTCTTCAATCATCTTATACATACATCGGGGTCAAATGCTGAACCGACGTTACTGAGGCCGCCCGCCTCGGAGTTCCAATGGTCAATCCCCTAGCTGCTGGGGCTGGAGCTGATGATTGGTGCATCTGACTGTAGGACCGCTTCCTACTTCCGGTCCTATCCACGATCCTCTGGGAGGTATACTCATGCCTCCTAGCTGCTCTCAAGACGTCATCGAACGTCTGGTGCTCGAACTGCTCAACCGCCAACAAGATCTCCAAATGCAGTCCTTGCTGGAACCGCTGGGCCCTATCAAACTCGGTCGCCACCAAGGTGGGGGCAAACCTACTGAGTCTAGAAAACTCCGATGCATAACCATCGACCGTCCTGCCTCCCTGCTTCAAGTTGGTAAATCTGGTCTGCAGGTCGTACCGAGCCACAGCATCAAAGTACTTCGTCTGGAATCTCTCCCTAAACACTGCCCAAGCAATAGGTGCCACTAATCCCATGGCTTGCGCCGCCCACCAACTGCGAGCTAGGTCCAACAACTGCAGGCGTACCACCGCCACCTTCTCATTCTCGGGTGTCCTAGCTGCTTCCAGAATCACCTCGGTATCCTGAAGCCATGCATCTGCGGCAACCGCATCCTCGATGCCGTCGAAGAAAGGAGGGTTCAAGCGCTTGAAACTGTTCGCTGCCTGGTTTCCTGGATGTCCGCCTCGGGTCAAAGCATCTTGAACTGTCTGGTGCAGGGCGTCGCTTCGACGATCCTGGGAAGCTATCAAGGTTCTGATGAGGCCTACTAAGGTACCATCATCTGGCTCTGCGGGCTGGACGGGCCGAACTGGTGACTCTTCTCCAGTAGGTACAACTCTAGAGGCGACTCCGGAATGCTGGGCTTGATCTCCAGGTTGTTGCTGGCCCACGGGAGGTGCTCCTCTTCGCTGATCGGCTGGGTCAGGTACAGTGCCGCTGAAGAAGACGACACAGGGAAACAATAAGGAAGGACCAGGACAGATCAACGATACAAGCATGTAATCAGGGCAAGAATTTCAGGGATTTGAAAATACGGGCGGAGATCAAGGGCGAATACTGATTGAGACATCTATTCGGTAAACCCTCACATTTCTTGATTGACAAGACCTGCATGGGCCACCACTTAAACCATGTCACGCCCCAGAACCAGAATACTGGAGAGCGGGGGCAGACATAGCCAGCTACGTATATTGAAATAGAATACATCTCAACTATACGGTCACGGCTGTCTAGATATGAGGGTTTACTACAAGCCAACAGTCTTTTAAGGTCAAGCCTATTATCTCAATCTCAAGCAAGTAATAATTACAAGATGTATGATCATTAAATATACAATAAAAGGCGTCCCAAATATTACATATCAGCTGATCATGAAGCTAGTCGTACAAAATGTTAGGACTAGCAAGAGTTTAAGTCATACATGATCAACCCTAGGATTTGTTAATCATGTTTACAGCCCGTAGGCAGACAGTAAGTAAAAGTGCATCGAGCTAACAGGTGCTCGTCGGCTAAACGCCTCAAAAGAATAACTTTACACTAGAGTGAGCGAAACAAAATAGAAAACCCACTCGTAGCCCGGATTTCTTCTAGTCACCACCATCGGGCTGGAAGCTTGGTAGATCCTCGGGAACTGCTCCGAAATCTGGCCACACAAAACCAGCTGGGTCAACCCCAGAAAGAGCAAGTGCCACAAGGGGGCCACGAAATAAGAACAAAAGCCAGCATCAGTACAGAAAATCTAATATTAAAACAAAATTACGAAAACATGTCAGGATAATATACGACGAGATAACCTTGGGACTATTCCGATAGCCAGGTTACAACCCGTGAACCAAACAAGGACCGGGGTTGTAACCCTTCATCTGAACAGAACTTGGTTTTCCACCATTTATCGGCGAGATAATAATGCAAGAAATCAAGACAGGAAGCAATCTTGTACTGGATCAAGACATGACTAGACTGGTTATACTTCATTCAATCAATCACGGCCAAGCAGATACTACGGCTTACTACTTTAACTAACTAGGGTTATCACAGGCCTAATTACTAACAAGATGCAGTGAGATTGTTCCACAGCCACAAGCCCTGCAGACCATCCAGGCTACCCAGGACGAAAGATTAGGGTTGAATTCAGGTGGGTACATCGCCCAGAAGACAAATGTACCCTTAGGTGACTTAGAGGGTGCAACACTCGACGGTGCACTGGAAATGTGCCCTACTCGACGGCAGGCTACAGATCCCAAGAGCGCCCAGGTAACGGGATTTCCTGTAGCTGTGTCAATCTCTTCATGACTACTATGTTATTCTAGTTATTAACCTTAATCCATTTTAGTAGGTACTCCTGACCGTGGTACTCAGGAGTCCCATCCTAGACATGATGCGAGACTGGACAAGTGGATTTAACAAGCAAACAAGAAAGAACCACCCACGGTGTCAAGGCAAGTCAAGTTAGGTTATCAAGTCATGTCAAGTCAGGAGTGTGCCGCCACGGGCCACTATCAAGTCATGTTGGTCATGTCAGGAGTGCACCACTACGGGTCACTGTCGTATTATGCTAGTTCTTGCCATACCATGCTATGTGCAATAGTCAGTCCAAACATATTAAGTAAAATCAAGCTCATGACAAAAGGCGTAAGGATATAAAATGGGCGTAAAATATCTAATAAAATATCAAAATACGGTTCAGGGGATGCGTACGCTCAAAAGCACGCACGCAGGGGGGATGCATACGCAATATAACACGCACGCAGGAAGGCAGCGTATGTGAAAGTCACGCACGCTCAAGGGGGCAGCGTAGGTGAAAAGTCACGCACGCTCAAGGGGCAGCGTACGTGAAAGTCACGCACGCTACAGGGAGCAGTGTGTGAAAGTCACGCACGCTACAGAAAGCAGTGTGTGAAAGTCACGCACGCTACAGGGAGCAGTGTGTGAAAGTCACACACGCTACAAGGTGCAGTGTGTGAAAAGTCACGCACGCTCAAGGGAACAGTGTGCATGAAAAGTCACGCACGCTCAAGGGAGCAGCTGCGTGAAAAGTCACGCACGCTCAAGGGAACGGTGTGCGTGAAAAGTCACGCACGCTCAAGAGAACACGCTTCCAACAGGGAGCGTACCCAAGCCTGCGTACGCAGCGCTAAAGAGCGTGCGTAGGTCAGTATGCGTAGCTAAACAGCTCTGCACACTGCTCACTGTCTTCTCCAAACAGCAAGAACACCATGGCTGAAACCAAAACTTCACAAGTTCATAACTTGGCCATCCGAACTCCAAATCCGGATTTCCAAAGTTCCAACTTGGGTGAAACTGAAAGCTCTTCCACATGGAAACATCAGAACTCAAAGAAAACCAACCAAAATGGATCAAAACATGTAAAATCCGAAAATAGAAATAACTTAGATCTACATCAACAGAGACTCCAAATCATAAAAACCCAAGAACTAATGTTGATCTCCATGTCCTAAACTAGCAGATGGACAAGAAAAAGAGGGTCCTCATGTAGTGGCAAGATGCACTTGCCTAGGGTTGGGAGAGTTGTGTAGAGGAAGGAGAAGAAGAAGAAGAAGGAAATAAATGGTGGTTATGAGGAGAGAGAGTGGTAGGTGGGGATATAAAGAGGGGAGTTGTGGTGGGGATGAGGGTGTAGCATAGGGCTAGGGTGTTCCAACACATAAAACCGAACCAAACCGAACCATCCCCAATAAAACCGAGCCAAGCCAAAACCCAAAATACGAGAAATACCGAAATTCTACAAGCTGAAAAAAATAAAAATACATGCCAAAATCCAGATACGAGTATAAATATGAAATACTAGAAATACAGGAAATGAGGGTGACAGACACGTCTTGACACGATTTTCTGTGTTTTAATTTATGGCTAGCATTCTCTGATTATGGCAGTAACTTGTTGGGTGCTTGTAACTTGTGGCTTTTAACTTGTAACCCGCGACCTGTAATTAATTCCCTGTAACTTGATATTTTGAAGGTGGCCGCCTCGGCACACTCTTGACTTGACTCGACTTGATAACTGGTCATACTTGACTTGCCCTGACACCGTGGGTGTTCTTTCCTGTTGTGTTGTGCAAATCTACTTGTCTTATCCTGCATCATGTCTAGGATGTGACTCCCTGGGCACCACGGCCAGGGACTCATACTAAATTGGATTAGGCTAATGATTAGATCAAACTAGAACATGGAGAATTTCCAGTCACAAGCAATCTCGTTATCTGGGCGCTTTAATGGACTTGTAGCTTGCCGACGAGTAGAGCACATTTCCAGCACACTGTCATGTGTTGCACCTCTAAGTCACCTAAGGGTATATCGTCTCCTGGGCGATGTACCCAACCATACTCTCAACCCGCGAAAGGATAACTAGATAGTCTGCAGGGCTTGGGACTGGGAAATTCTCATTGCATCTTGTTAGTAAGTAGGCTTGTGAAAACCCTAGTTAGTTAAAGTAGTAAGCCGTAGTAATTGCTTGGCCGCTTGTGAATGGATGTTGTCTAGCCCTGTCTAAGTCTTGTCTAGTCCCTGTACCTGGTACTCCCGAACATATTTGTTTTACTTGTCTTAACAATAAATGGATAGAGACAAGTGCTATTCAGGCGAAGGGTTACAACCCCGGTCCTTGTTTGGTTACGGGTTATAACCTGGCTCCCAGAATGGTTCCACGTCACTAGTCGTTTATTGACCTGTTGTACTCTTTTTTACTTGTACTTTTCTTCTATTTCCTTATGTTCGGATATGCTGGTTTTTGTTCTTATTTTGTGGCCTCCTTTGTGGCATTTGCTCTTTCTGGGGTTTGACCCAGCTGGTTTTGTGTGGCCAGATTTCGGAGCAGCACCCGAGGATCTACCGAACCTCCAGCCCGATGGTGGCGACTAGAAGGAACCCGGGCTACGAGTGGGTTTTCTATTTTGTTTCACCCACTACATTGTAAATTTATTCTTTTGAGACGTTTAGCCGACGAGCACCTGTTAGCTCGATGCATCTTTACTTACTGTCTGCCTACGGACTGTAACATGATTAACAAATCCTAGGGTTGATCATGTATGACTTAACTCTTGCTAGTCCTCGTATTTTGTATAACTAGCTTCATGACCAGGTGAATATGTAATATTTGGGACGCCTTTTATTGTATATTTGGTGGTCTAACATCTTGTAATTATATTATTTGTTTGAGATTGAGACAATAGGCTTGACCTTAAGAGACCGTTGGCTTGTAGTAAACCCTCATATCTAGGCAGCCGTGACCGTATAGCGAGGTGGATTCCATTTCAATATACGTAGCTGGCTATGTTCGCCCCCGCTCTCCAGTATTCTGGTTCTGGGGCGTCACAAACCATGTCCCGCCCAGTACCAGAATACGATGATGGACATGGCCAACTACCCCATATAAGGTACGAAGTCGTCATACGACAATCACGACTACCATTAGACTTAGGGTTGCATGCTACAATCAAGTCTCTTAGGGTCACTCAACACATCTATGTCTCAATCAGTCAAAGAAGCGGTAGTTAATGAACATATAAAATAAAGAAGTAAGGTGTCCCCAATACTTTATCAAAACAATTCATGGAAACTAGCTACACAAAATGCCAGCTAGCATAGAGAGTCAAGAATACATAGCCATAGTCAGTTGCAGTCTAATTTAATTATAATCATGTAAAGAAACTAAATGTCTAGAGCAAGAGGCTAAATAAGTGTCGGTGGCTAAAGGCCAAGTACAAGATGATGATATTAGAGTGATGAAGAAGCGGATCCTCTATACGGCCGTAAATCTCCGCCGCATAGAGGGTCGTCATCCCCAAACAGCAAATTCAGCCATAAGAATTCTTGAAACTTGCCATGGCTATAACTTTCTCTTTATGACTCAAAATCCAGCAAAACAAAAGCCAAAAACTGCATGAAATTGAATTATCTCCAACGTGGAACAACTTATTTTCGAAAATAAAAAGTTTTGATAGATCATTTCCACAAAAAACCATAAAACCCTAGTTTTGAAACTTTAGATCTATATCAAAATACTCTTCAAATTCGAAAACACCAAATACTAAACATGCAGAGAATATCAAGATGTATAATATAGACTAAAAATAAGTAAAGGAAATCAAAAAAAGAAATAAGAAATATGGTCCCACCATATGTGCAAGATGTACCTGCTTAGGTGGTTGAGGGAAATGAATGAGAGTGAATGAGGATAGAGAAAGGGGAAGAGAATATTTATATAGGGTAGGGGTGGCTCTACTAAACTCTAACCCTAACATGCTCTAACCCAAATCTAAATTCCATGCCACATAATACAAATAATTAAATTAATCCAGATCACAATACGGTCCAGTATTCCATCATCGAAGCAATGAAACATACCTTCAACCAAACAAAGACAAGGGGTGGCATACTACTCCGAGACGAGATACTGTTACATGTTATGATCAAATGTAAATACAGGATACGGGTGCACATGTTACAATACCAGGTACTATATAAAGGAACAATGTAGAAAAATATACCGGGAATGGGGAGTGGCAACCCTATTGAAACTAATTACATGAACTACCTCTCCTTTATATAAAAAATTAATTATATGGGTGGTTAGTGTTATAACTTTCTATAGAAAATATAAAACATAGGGGTGATCCGTGTAATTAGTTTTGAAGCAGGGGTAGTTAGTACAATATAAAAAAATGGGAGCGACTGTAGTATTACGAGACAAAGAAGGATATTTCAAAGAGGGCAGTTCGAGATGGAGGAAGTCCACTGGAGTCAGAAGGTCTTAATGTTAGACTAGCCATTTTTTTGTACGTGAGAGAAGGAACATGAATGTTATCATTGAAGGAGATATCAAGTTTTTAATATATGTTATTCTAAACAAGGAGTTGGATTCTCTGGAGAGTGCGTTATGAAATCGAAGTAGTTTCATAATCTCAGAAATCTGTGGGATCTTCTCTCTCGTGGGAGTTCATATATGATTGCCCACTCATTGGCAATTGAATCTTTATGTTCTTTATTTCCAGTATCAGCTAGACTTTTCAAAGAGCCTCCTATATGTGTGTGTCACACATATCCATAGAGATATGGCCAATATTTGTTCTACTGAATGAAATAATTTTTCCTTTTAAAAAATATAGGGGTAGTTAGGTAAAAATGCCACTTTTACTCTACTATAATCATGTGGTATTTATTAATTAGCAACCTCCAAATCCTATAGTTCATGCTATACAATCTATGTAAGAAACTACGAAAGATCTATACGTTGGGAACGAAACGCGAAAACCGTTTTCCCAAACCAGAAAGTCCTGCGAGAGAACCAAGCAAAAGCACACAAACCAAAAAAATGCCAAACACAATCGCAGACACAAAGATTTTTGACGTGGAAAACCCTTGCGGGAAAAACCACGGGACGATCGGAGTCCAACCATGAAGAACCTCCACTAATGGAATAAAGAGAATACACCCTCTACAAGCTCCTCCCGATCCAACACGGATCACCACAACTCACTTGAAAGAAGAAAATTTTTGATTGCGGACTCCGAAGAACAAGAGATGCCGAAAAATTATTCAAAGCAATCTCTCCTTCACAATAGTCCTTAATCCTCTCTCTCTCTCTCTCTCTTTCTCTCTTTCTCTCCCAAAGATTGTAAAGCACTCTTGTTTTTGAGATGATTTTACAACTAGCATGCATTACCCTTTTATAAGCCCTTGGTATCCATACATGGAAGGCCAATATATATGGAAACTTCCAATATGCATTAATCATATATTTAATGGAAACCAATCATAATTGGCTTGCCATATTGGAAACCCAATTATATGGAAAGCTACTATATGAAGGGTCCAATCATAAATATATGATCAAAGTAAATATAGAAATCCAATCATATATTTCCTTACCATATATGTTCCAAAATAGGATCCATGCACTCTCCGAGCTTCTCCGACACACGGATGGCACTCGTCGCTCTCCGGGGTATTCTCCACATAGGTTGGGAACACCACCCACACCAATAAATCTCTCCTTTCACAACTAGTTGGAGGAACTCGTCATCCCGACGATCCGCCTGTAGTACTTAAACTTCCCCCTTGGTAGAACCTTCATGAGCATGTCCGCTCCATTGTCATCAGTATGGACCTTCTCAAGCATCACGTCCTTATTCTCAACTACATTCCGTATCCAATGATACCGAGTCTAGATGTGCTTGGGCCAGCTATGAAAGGTCTGATTTTTCACAAGGTGAATAGCATTCTGACTGTCGCAAAGCAAAGTATATTGTTCTTGCTTCAGCCCCATTTCCTGAAACAGCTTTTCATCCATAGAAACTCCTTGCAAGCCTCCGTCGCCGCACTGTACTCTACCTCTGTCATCGACAAGGCAACACACTTCTGCAACCGTGACTGCCACGATACCGCTCCTCCAGCAAACATCATCACATAGCCCGAAGTCGATCACCTCGTGTCTATATTTCCAGCCATATCAGCGTCGGTATACCCAACCAGCTTCGGCTCGTCACCACCAAAAGAAAGTCGCCAATCAGCCGTGCCCTAAAGGTATTATAGAATCCACTTGACCTCACTCTAATGTACCCTTCCAGGATTTGAAAGGTACCTGCTAACTGTGCCAACTGCATGAGCGATGTCTGGCCTCGTACACACCATAGCATACATAAGGCTTCCCACAGCTGAGGCATAAGGAACCCGATCCATATCTTCTTTTTCGCCCTCGGTAGATGGACACTGCTCCTCAGTGAACTTAAAGTGAGCCGCAAGGGGGCAACTCACCTTCTTCGACTCATCCATCCCGAAATGTTGAAGTATCCGATGAATGTACTTCTTTAGGGACAAGTGTAGCAGCTTGGACTCTCTCTCTCTCGGTTGATCTTCATCCCAAGAATAGTCTCCGTTGTGCCCAAATCCTTCATAGAGAAGGCCGCACCCAGTTGGCGCTTCAACTCCGCTATCCTAGTGGCATTTCGACCCACTAATAGCATGTCATCAACATAGAGCAATAAAATGATAAAATCATCCTCGGCAAAGTACCTCACAAATATGTAATGGTCCGACGTCGTCCGTGCATAACCATGCTCCCCCATAAATGACTCGAACTTTCCGTACCACTGCCTCGGAGCCTGCTTCAGACCATACAAGCTTTTCCTCAACCGGCAGACCAAATGTGACTTATCCTTCTCACAGAATCCCTTTGGCTGCTCCATGTATAACTCCTCCTCAAGATCACCCATAGGGGAATGCCGTCTTCACGTCCATCTACTCGACCTCCAAGTCGAAACTGGCTGCCAATGGTAGCACCACCCGATAGACGATTGCTTGACGATTGGCGAAAAGATCTCATCATAATTCACGCCTTTCCGCTGACCGTAACCTTTAACTACCAGCCTCGCTTTGTATCGAGGACGAGTAGCATCATCCGTCTGCTTCACTCTAAACATCCATCGATTTTTCAAAGCCTTCTTGTCCTTTGGCAACCACACCAGCTCATAAGTGGAATTGGCGTGTAAGAAACTCATCTCCTCCTGCATAGCCTGCATCCACTCCTGCCTGCGTTCGTCTTCCATATCCTCTGCAAAGCTTTCGGGCTCTCCCCCGTTAGTCAGTAGCACATACTCACCGGGTGAGTATCTCATAGATGGTCGACGATCTCTGTCGCTCCTTCTCAGTTATAAAAACCCTATTTTTTAAATTATTTTTTATTATTTTAGTAGACTTAAAAATGAATTTATATAATTTATGGTTATTATTAATTATTAAAAATGACCTTAACCATTGTTGAGTTTTGGAGCACTAGACGACCATGACTTTTAGCACGAAAGTTGTAGCAGTGTGCCTTGACTAGTATACTAACCATGCCATGGGAAGCATAGCCATGGTGATGCCCAAACTAGGAAAACAAGGCCAAATTGTGAATGGACTTATTTAAATTATTTAAATTAAATATTATTTTATATATTGATTTTTAGATGATCCGGTTTGTCCAATTCGGCCCGAACTGGGCCCGAAACAAATTTAAGCCCATGTAAGCATGTAGTGTGACCAAATGTGGCCATGTAGACATATTTTATGTACGTAAAAATATTTCCTAAATTATTTTAGAATTTTATGTACAATTTTTAATTATTTAATTATTTGTACTATTATTGGTATTTTATTATTAATTAATATTGTGCAACACTTTGTATAATTTTTTTGGACCTGGATAAGGGGGTGTAGTATAAGTCCACCAAAGCCACCATTTGAATTATTTTAATATTTATTTATTGTTAATATTATTTCGGTTATGATTAAATAAATATATTTATTATTGTTAAGTTACTATTATTGGTTTTTATTTTATTTGTCAAACTAAATTTACATATATGTAAATATGTCAAAAATAGATTCTAGATAATATAAAATTTTCATTTGAATTTTATGGAGATTTTATATGGTATATATGGATATATATAGGTAAGAATAAGAGAAGGAAAAAGAAAAAAAATAATAATAATAATAATACACATTGTGGTCGGCCCCACCAAAGTGGAAACCGACCACACAACAGCTATTATGCACGCCCCCACATTAAAGCAAAGCACAAAAGGGAGGCCCTCTTTATAGCAGTAACCCATTTAAGCCGAAACACCCCAACCCTTTATATATATATATATATACACATATATATACATATTTGATTCTAAAAAAAAAAACCCTAATCTCCACCTCCTTCCTCCTCTTTCCTACTTCCTTCCTCCTCCCCTTCTCCTCGGCGTGCGTGCCCAGCCTCGCCGGAGGGATGGCAGTCCCGCCTCACGGTCGCCACGGCGATAACAACAAACACCACAACAGTTTTCCACTTTAAGGTACTCAACTTCCCCGATCGATATCTATGTCATTTTAACTCCGTTTTTAGATCCGCAAATTCGTGTAGAAAGCCCACATGACCCTCTTCGAGATCCCCCAGGTGGATTTTGACATGGCCATCCAACTTGCTCGAAAAATCGAGACGAAGTTGGAGAAAAACCACTTTTCTTTAATATTAAAAACTAAATTGAAACGACAACTTATCGGCCACCTTTCTCGTTGTCCATTAAACTTTCATAGAAACTAATTGAAGGCAGAGAATAAAAACATAACCGAGACTACTATGCAAATTGTAGAATCAGATTTAACGCATCGTACAGAAAGTTATGGATCGATGAACTTGTGCGAAAAACTGTTTTTGAAACATTAAAAATATGGAAATTCTTTCCGATACGACGTGCGCTCCGACAAACCGGGCGACATGGTCGCACACTATATTCATCAAAAGGCACGTATAGATGTTGTCGATGTGTGGGAACTGACGGAACCCGATTTTGTCGCATGTGCGCGACGAAATCAGTACGTATCCGTCGAGATACCCTCGTATCGACCCTTTGCAAATTAAGTCACGACTTCGTGTACACTCATCAAATCGCAACGAAACTTGCGCCACTGGACTCGAAATAATTTTTTGGTCCTGTAAGCCAAGTTTGGTTCAATTCTGAGAAGGTTGACTGGGATGCCATTTTGGTGGGCCCACAATCCCACTCAACGGGCGATTTTGTGCACGGCCCACCGGAATCCAAAATTGGACATACCATTGGGTTCGTCTCATCAAAACAAATCCGTAGACATGTAGTTTGACGACTTTAGAGGCCGTAGGTTCTGGCACGCATTTCGGTGTAAGGCGGGTCCAACGGCGGATATCGTTTTGACCCGAAATTATGATTTTGTCCATGTTCCAGATTAATTTTTGGACAGGCATTTCCTAGGCATATCTTTTATTCTAAACTCGTTCGTGATATTTGTTGCAGCATCCGGAGTCATCTGCAGGATTTGGCTTTTCTTGCTTCGTTTATTTGTCTGCTCAAGCTACTGGATTATTCCCTTTTGCACATAACCTCAGGCAAGATACCTTGCCATTATACTGTTTACATTCAGTCTGCATTTTATTATATATCACTGTTCATTATTTTCAGTTCTTACAGTTCTTGATTTGCTACATGCTCAGTGATTATTAGTTACTTTGTTACTATCCTTTGATTGCATATAAACCTAGAGTTAGGGGACTACCGTTTGTAGTGTATTGCATATGCCTCGACACAGTTGTACCACGAGGATGTGTGAGACGAGTAACATGTAGAGGTACTTGCATGTGGACTGATCCCCCATGTGCATACGTTAGGGCTAACTGCTAATAGAGGCATGTTATGAGACTTAGCAGTTAGTGTCACGACCCGATACCCAAATTGTTGGGCCGGGCCGAGCCATGTCCAGCCTACGCTTGGTTAAAGCGCAGTAAGCTGTTCTAAGTATAAACAATAAAGGATCAAAGCAGCTAACAGTTCTAAAATCATATTTAAAGTTCATCACAACACAGCATCTATAAGCGAAGGTAACATAAGCACAGACTTAATAATACATAACCAAAGTATCTAACTGGAGACAAAGTCCAGTATCCAAATATAAGTATAGACAAAGTCTAGTCTCAAAATACAAGAAAGATAACTAAGCAAGGTTCCCCGCTGGGGCCTCTTCTGGAGCTAGGGCCAGGTCCTCAAAATCAGTGCCATAACATGTAACACATAGCATTTTCTTCTCGAAAAGTATACCTACAACGTTATCCTGTCAGGACGGGAGCAAGTACAACCTCTACAACTAAAATACTGAACATATAATGAAAGAGATGTACAACATGAAACATGGTGTGATAAGTCTACAAAACAGGAAATACTGGAAAACATGGCCTCATGGTACAACTGGGATCACAGTATCATAGTAACATAGGGAACATGGCATATCTGGAATCATGGTATAACTCATAATCTATCATGGCAAGGATACATATGTCATAGAGACAGATGTATATGTAATGTTTAAAACTGTAGCAGGTACGTGATCGGTCAATAGATGTACAATATGCTGGGGGCACATAATGAAATGTACTTTCGTACAAGTGAAACGGCGACAGATGTACATACGCATAAATCCGCTTTGAGATAAAGGCCTACGATAAGGTATGCATATAAAATGCGACCTTGCTCGGTACATACGTACGGAAAAGGGGGTCGTGATCACGTACTCAACTGTCAGTTTCCCCATAACCCATATTCTAACATGTGAGAGATACGAGAACGGTATAGAACATGTGAGAGATACTGAGAACAGTGTAAGCATGGCAGGTACTGGAAGCAGAATAAAACATGCGAATACTCAGAGCAGTATAATGTATAGTAAAACATGTACTGAGAGCCAGTAAGAAGCATGTGAAGATATAAGAAATGTCCTAAGCATGTCAGATACTGTAAGTAATACAACATGTGAAGATTTAACTTGTTACCTCAAGGATCAGTATTTTTAACAGGGTTAATACATGTTCTAGCATTAAAGACAGTAAATGAGTTTGTAGATGTACTTGCCTCGAGCAAAGCAAGAATACTAGTACGAAGATATAGATGCCTGGTGTCCTGTCAATGATGATATACAAACTCAGCTCTAAGTTATGTTTAATATTACACTAGTGGTGAGACACGGCTCCTAACTGGATACTAGCCAAGTAGGGACCTAGCATAAAAGTCTAATGTGGAGTGACACTATATCCAAACTAATTTCCTAGGGTCTTTACACTAGTGCGGGGTGAGGTCCAATACTACAATAACTCAAAACAACACAAAACATTGAAAGTCGTAACTACTCAATAATTAAATCAGACTGTACACTGATTTCCAACAATTTTTGAGATAGACAAAAAGCTAAAATATATATAAAATAAAGTGCCAAAATGATCCTTGTTAATTATAGAAATTTATACTAATTTTTCTGGAATTTATAAACCCTCATAAATATTTATTAAAAATCAGCAAAAACATGTATCCTGAAAATGAATTCTGTTTTCCCATTTTTTTAAAATACCAAAAATACTTATTAAATGCTAGAAAAATTATAATAAATTAGCTAAATTAACATATTATTTAAATACAATTGTTCCCAGATTTTTACAGCAATTAAAATATATATAAAATTCAAAAACAGAAAGTAACAATTTCTGAAAAATAAATAATTATAAATTAAGGAATGACTCATAAACAAAATCTACAGATGTTGTCGGATGATAAAATAAATATTACCAACGTGTCCAGAACGGTCAAATTAGCTATGATAGTCTACCCATAAGTCCAATTTAGACACAGGTACAAAACGGTAATTTCGGGTCAAAATAATGTTCGCCGTTGGACACACTTTTCACCGAAAAACGTGTCGGGATAGAAGTCTACAAAACCTAGCAAATTATATGTCCACAAATCCAGAATTTTGATACGAACCCAACGATATGTCCAAAATGGAATTCCGATGTGCCGATCTCAAAATGATACGTTGACGCGGACACTTAGAATCCAGTTTGCACCGAAATGCGTGCCGAAGTAAATGTCTTCAAAACTCAGCAAATTATATGTCAACGAGTCCAGAATGACGATACGAACTCAACGGTATATCCGGAATTGGATTTCGATGAGCCGATCTCAAAATGACCCGTTGACTCGAAAAGTGGGACCCGCTTTGCACCGAAATACGTGCCAGGGCCCACGTTCTCCAAATCAAGCAAATTTTATATGAAAACATGCCAGAACGACGCCACGAGTCTACTAGTGGTGTCAGAAATTGAATCCAGAGTCCCGGGTTCAAAAATGGAATTTAACAAGTGCAAATTAAAGAATTCGGACGACCAACTTTGGCGTCGAATTCGACCAACCGAACGTGCTTAAAATGAAACGAAATCTAAAGGAGGCAGGAAGAGGGTTATACCAGCTGCGCACAGGAACTGGTAGCGCGCCAACCGGAGCTACGACGGTGAAGTTACGAGCTGACGAAGTCGGCTCCACGAAACTGTCCAAAAACAGTTCAATTTAAAACGTCAACTTGGTGGCCAGTTTTGAGGTATCAAACGACGAAATTAACGGACGAAAATTGAGGGGAGTGAAGATGGATATACCGAGATTACGACAGAGCAAGGAGTTCGCTGATGCAACAGTCGGATCTCCCAAAAATTGTGTGCAAAGTCGCTGCGATGGGGCACCACTTTCGAGTTCAAAACTCGCGCGCGCCGACGGGATCTCGTTCAAAATGCACGAATCGTGTGTTTCACACGTCGGGGAGGCCGGAGACTCTCCCGGGGTGGTCGCCCGGGTTCGCCGAAGGCATGGAGAGCTTGCGGGGGCGGGCCGGCCACGAAGTGGCGCACGGCCACGTCGCATCCGCGCGTGCGCGGGAGGGGGGGAGCTGTTCCTGCTGCCGCTTAGTCGGTTTGCAGCTGCTGCTGCTGTGGCCGCGCGGCCTGGCCTGGCGGCGGGCTAGGCCGGAGTACGGCGAGGGTGCGGTGGCGGTGGTCGTGCGGGGGTGGTTATGGTGGTGGTGCATGGAGATGGTTAATGGTGGTGGTAGAAGTGATGTTGATGTAGATGATGATGGTGAAGATGATGAAGAGGAGGAGGAGAAGAAGAGGGAGGAGGAGGTGGTATTGCTCATGGTGGTGGTGGTGGTGTACGTGAGGGTGAGCTCGGAAGGGGGTCGGCCATGGGGAGGAAGGGTGCGGTGGTGGTGTTGGTGTTGTAAAAGAGAGGAGAGAGAGAAATATGTATGTGTGTGCATGTATATGTAAAGAGAGAGTGTGAGAATAGAGAGAGAGAGGTGAGAGAGGAGTGAGGGGGCTATCGGCTAGTGTAGGGTGAGGGAGCTGTTGTGATAGGAGGGTGAGGTGTGTGTTTGTGCAGGAGTGATTTAAGGAGAGGGAGGGAAGGATATTTGTATGTGTGTGTGTATAATATAAGGAGAGAGAGAGAGAAAAAGATATTTGTGAGAGAGAGAGGGGGAGGGATGTCGGTCCAAGCGAGGGAGGATGTGAGTGTTTGTATTAATAAGAGAGGGTGAGAGAGTTTATATATATATATATATATATATATATATATATATATATATATATATATATATATATATATATATATATATATATTTTTATATATATATATATATATATATATATATATATATATATATATATATATATATATATATATATATAACTCTCTCACCCTATATATATATATATATATTTATATATATATATATATATATATATATATATATATATATATATATATATATATATATATATATATATATATATGTGTGTGTGTATATATATATAGGGTGAGAGAGTTATATATATATATATATATATATATATATATATATATATATATATATATATATATATATATATATATATATATATATATATATATATAGAATATTGGTAAAGTGGAGAGAGAAAAATAAATATAAAAAATAGGGAAAAAATAGGAGAAATTATGCGAGATATTTATGCAGTCATGAGAGAACAATATGGAGCTTGGGTTCGGGTTCGGTCGAGCCGGGTCGGGTCAAAATCGAACCGGGTGTAATAATTGAATTAAAAATAGGGATTTATAATCATGGGTAAATAAATAATATACGGGGACTCCAATAAATGGGACACAAGCATCATGTGGGTAGTAGGCTTCGTGTGGGCCATGTCCATACTTTGGGTTGACTAGGTTGGATCGATGTCGGGTCCCGAAATTAAATTGGAAAATAAATCAGGTTTCACGGTAGAAAATAAATCGGCCTAAATTGAACCGGAAGTTGTGCGAAGAAAATGAAGCACAAAATAGAGTGTCTGAGTGGGACACGAAGGTCATGGATGAAGAGCGTCTCGAGTAGATCATTCATGAGAAGTTGGTTCTGAGAAAACGACTGGTGTGGTGCTCCTAAATTAAAAGTCACGGTGACGTGCAAACGAAGATCAAAAATAAAAGTGGAAATAATTATTCAATGATTAATTGGTCTAAGTTGACCCGAAGTTGCGCGATACAAAAAGAGCGCAAGGGAACGAATTTAAGTGGGACAGGATATATCAAAATAAAGATAATCTTGTCTACTTCAAAACTCGTGAAGAGAGTTTCCAGAGATTGGCATCCATGACGCTCCAGAAGTCAAAGTTACGGAAAGGTACATTAATGATCAAAAACAATTAAATAATAAAACACTTATCGAAAATAATTTATTTAAAAAAATTTAAAATAGCCCTGAAATTCAGGAGGCTTGCATCCTACCCACCTTACAAGAATTTCGTCCTCGAAATTAAAAATCATCCAACCGGTAAAACTATAACATGTAGCTGCTCTGGCTACGATACTCAATCTGCTACCCTTGTAATCATCTCTTCTGTTTCTCTTTACAATCTTTTTGGTTCAGGTTCAACAAAGTCCTTCTATTATAAACTACGTCATATATCCTTTAAAATCTTTCATACTAATATGGAATATTAACGTATACCCTAAAATATAGGTCATTCTCTAGGTATGTTCATAAGCAAACAATGCTTAATCATCAATCATATTTTCAACCTCAATTGTAAATACTGGATTTCCTTATCATATCCTAAGTATCCATATTCTATCAATCCACAGTTCCTTAGCATCATTTGTCGTCAATCCTTTCCTACAGTTTTTCCTTGAAATTATACATTCGATTCTTATCCTTGGCGTAGAGCCTTCTTCTTTTTACTCAACAAGTCCTCCGAATATAAATCCTCGATTTCAAATTCCCAATTTATTAATTACCAATGTACATATGTCTTTGTATTGTTCCTTGTCTTTTTAACTGATATCTTCCCGATCTCGTACGCAATACGATAACTCATTCTAATTTATTCTATACCATTCCACATATCGATCTACCCTCTAATCACATGCAATTTGCTAGAGGTAACCAACCAAAACTCTACAAATGCTAAATCCTTAATTTGTAAATACATGATTCGGATCCTTATTCTGTAGTCAAAACAATATACTATCTCATTTTTCCATCTTAGATACCCTATCATCAAGTCATACTATCAATACAATCGTTCTTAATGGTTTCCAAGTCTACTACAGTCAGTCACCCATACTTGACTTATAAGCTTAATCTAACCAATCCCTAGGAAAAGTATTTATCACAATTACACAATACATCTATAGTTATACTACAGAATCAGTTTAACAAGGTTTGGCTATTTTGGTCGTCTATCAAGTAGAAGGTAACAAGGCCTAAGACTGGGTCAAGCAATCCATAACAGTGTCCAAACAAGTTAAAGGTCGAACAAGACAGAAAAATTTATCGAAATATCTCCAAGAATGGTACGAAGACAACGAGATGCATAACGAGAAGAATTACCCAAGAGGTTAACGAAGAAAAGTTTAGTCAAGTCATAGGAAAGATGGAAGTACAAAAATAATTATGTCCAAAAGATAACGCAAAAGCAATCCTATTGGAGAGTCCTAGAGAACCTGTAATCCTAGTTGTAGATGTAGATAAAATAGAGTTAATCAAGACGGGGAAGAATGATAATAATAAGAATTTATACTTGCTCATTCGGTCATAACGAAGTGAACCAAGTTGAGATATGATCTGATAACCATATACGTCTTCCTGAAATCATGTTGCCAGAATTTTTGCCACACCAGTAAGCTTATATGCAATAAACGATAGAGTCATAACTAAGGTATACACCCTATAATCATGTTATCTAGAATCCTTGCCACTCCAACCGGTATAGCTGCGAGAAAATCTAAATTCTATGAATAGGATAGTATATCCGAAATCAGGCTCTATGTTTTTGTCATATCAGCTAATATGGCTGCGATAAATTCTAAACTCTATAACTAAAGCAGATGTTTACCTTATCAGGATATATCATAATTTAATCCACAATATTTATCACGATGCAAGATCAAAGTCAACAATGAAAATCAAAAATTAAATTCAACAACGAATTAAGGAATAGCAAATAGAAACAGGTGAAAACAGATTTTGAGATAAGATTAGAGTGAGATCCTCAGGGGTCATCCCAAGGGTACAAACTTGGTCTAAATTTACCCACTGAAATACAAACAAGAGGCTAATTATAGCTAACGGTCCTATGCTGTGATGAGTTCTCCTATGTTACAATCCTAGAAATCCTCTAGGTGTTCTAAATGTTATTCCTAGTGTTATCAAGTTGTCCTAGGTCCTAGTTGCAGGCATGCTTGGTACAATAACGTAACCAAACAACTTAAGTCTGGACCTGCATGGGCCGCCAAAAAAATATGCCACGACCCGATACCCAAATTGTTGGGCCGGGCCGAGCCATGTCCAGCCTACGCTTGGTTAAAGCGTAGTAAGTTGTTCTAAGTATAAACAATAAAGGATCTAAGCAGCTAACAGTTCTAAAATCATATTTAAAGTTCATCACAACACAGCATCTATAAGCGAAGGTAACATAAGCACAGACTTAATAATACATAACCAAAGTATCTAACTGGAGACAAAGTCCAGTATCCAAATATAAGTATAGACAAAGTCTAGTCTCAAAACACAAGAAAGATAACTAAGCAAGGTTTCCCGCTGGGGTCTCTTCTGGAGCTAAGGCCAGGTCCTCAAAATCAGTGCCATAACATGTAACACATAGTATTTCCTTCTCGAAAAGTATACCTACAATGTTATCCTGTCAGGACGGGAGCAAGTACAACCTCTACAACTAAAATACTGAACATATAATGAAAGAGATGTACAACAAGAAACATGGTGTGATAAGTCTACAAAACAGGAAATACTGGAAAACATGGCCCCATGGTACAACTGGGATCACAGTATCATAGTAACATAGGGAACATGGCATATCTGGAATTATGGTATAACTCATAATCTATCATGGCAAGGATACATATGTCATGGAGACAGATGTATATGTAATGTTTAAAACTGTAGCAAGTACGTGATCGGCCAATAGATGTACAATGTGCTAGGGGCACATAATGAAATGTACTTCCGTACAAGTAAAACGGTGACAGATGTACATACGCACAAATCCGCTTTGAGATAAAGGCCTACGACAAGGTATGCATATAAAATGCGACCTTGCTCGGTACATACGTACGGAGAAGGGGGTCATGATCACGTACTCAACTGTCAGTTTCCCCATAACCCATATTCTAACATGTGAGAGATACGAGAACGATATAGAACATGTGAGAGATACTGAGAACAGTGTAAGCATGGCAGGTACTGGGAGCAGAATAAAACATGCGAATACTCAGAGCAGTATAATGCATAGTAAAACATGTACTGAGAACCAGTAAGAATCATGTGAAGATATAAGAAATGTCCTAAGCATGTCAGGTACTGTAAGTAATCCAACATGTGAAGATTTAACTTGCTACCTCAAGGATCAGTATTTTTAACAGGGTTAATACATGTTCTAGCATTAAAGACAGTAAATGAGTTTGTAGATGTACTTGTCTCGAGCAAAACAAGAATACTAGTACGAAGATATAGATGCCTGGTGTCTATCAATGATGATATACAAACTCAGCTCTAAGTTATGTTCAATATTACACTAGTGGTGAGACACGACTCCTAACTAGATACTAGCCAAGTAGGGACCTAGCATAAAAGTCTAATGTGGAGTGACACTATATCCAAACTAATTTCCTAGGGTCTTTACACTAGTGCGGGGTGAGGTCCAATACTACAATAACTCAAAACAACACAAAACATTGAAAGTCGTAACTACTCACTAATTAAATCAGACTGTACACTAATTTCCAACAATTTTTGAGATAGACAAAAAGCTCAAATATATATAAAATAATGTGCCAAAATGATCCTTGTTAATTATAGAAATTTATACTAATTTTTCTGGAATTTATAAACCCTCATAAATATTTATTGAAAATCAGCGAAAACATGTATCCTGAAAATGAGTTCTGTTTTTCCATTTTTTTAAAATACCAAAAGTACTTATTAAATGCTAGAAAAATTATAATAAATTAGCTAAATTAACATAGTATTTAAATATAATTTTTTCTGAATTTTTACAGCAATTAAAATATATATAAAAATTCAAAAACAGAAAGTAACAATTTCTAAAAAATAAATAATTTTAAATTAAGGAATGACTCATAAACAAAATCTACAGATGTTGTCGGATGATAAAATAAATATCACCAACATGTCCAGAATGGTCAAATTAGCTAGGATAGCCTACCCATAAGTCCAATTTAGACACAGGGGCAAAACGGTAATTTTAGGTCAAAATAATGTCCGCCGTTGGACACACTTTGCACCAAAAAACGTGTCGGAATAGAAGTCTAAAAAACCTAGTAAATTATATGTTCACGAATCCAGAATGATGATATGAACCCAACGGTATATCCAAAATGGAATTCCGATGTGCCGATCTCAAAATGATACGTTGACGCGGATACTTGGAATCCAGTTTGCACCGAAATGCGTGCCGAAGAAAATGTCTTCAAAACTCAGCAAATTATATGTCAACGAGTCCAGAATGACGATACGAACTCAACGGTATATCCGGAATTGGATTCCGATGAGCCGATCTCAAAATGACTCGCTGACTCAAAAAGTGGGACCCGCTTTGCACCGAAATGCGTGCCAGGGCCCACGTTCTCCAAATCAAGCAAATTTTATATGAAAACATGCCAGAACGACGCTACGAGTCTACTGGTGGTGTCAGAAATTGAATCCGGAGTCTCGGGTTCAAAAATGGAATTTAACAAGTACAAATTAAAGAATTCGGACGGCCAACTTTGGCGTCGAATTCGACCAACCGAACGTGCTTAAAATGAAACGAAATCTAAAGGAGGCAGGAAGAGGGTTATACCAGCTGCGCACAGGAACTGGTAGCGCACCAACCGGAGCTGCGACGGCGAAGTTACGAGCTGACGAAGTCGGCTCCACGAAACTGTCCAAAAATAGTTCAATTTAAAATGTCAACTTGGTGGCCAGTTTTGAGGTATCAAACGACGAAATTAACGGACAAAAATTAAGGGGAGTGAAGATGGATATACCGAGATTGCGACGGAGCAAGGAGTTCGTCGATCCAACGGTCGGATCTCCAAGAAATTTTACGCGAAGTCGCTGCGACGGGGTGCCACTTTCGAGTTCAAAACTCGCGCGCGCCGACGGGATCTCGTTCAAAATGCACGAATCGTGTGTTTCACACATCGAGGAGGCCGGAGACTCTCCCGGGGTGGTCGCCCGGGTTCGTCGGAGGCGTGGAGAGCTTGCGGGGGCGGGCCAGCCACGAAGTGGCGCACGGCCATGCCGCATCCGCGCGCGCGCGGAGGCGTGCGCGCTGTTACAGCTGCCGCTTGCTGCAGTTTGCAGCTGCTGCTGCTGTGGCCGCACGGCCTGGCCTGGCGGCGGGCTAGGCCGAAGCACGGCGAGGGCGCGGTGGCGGTGGTCGTGTGGGGGTGGTTATGGTGGTGGTGCATGGAGATGGTTAATGGTGGTGGTGGAAGTGATGTTGATATAGATGATGATGGTGAAGATGATGAAGAGGAGGAGGAGAAGAAGAGGGAGGAGGAGGTGGTGTTGCTCATGGTGGTGGTGGTGGTGTACATGAGGGTGAGCTCGGGAGGGGGGTCGGCCATGGGGAGGAAGGGTGCTATGGTGGTGTTGGTGTTGTAAAAGAGAGGAGAGAGAGAAATATGTATGTGTGTGCATGTATATGTAAAGAGAGGGTGTGAGAATAGACAAAGGGAGGTGACAGAGGGGTGAGGGGGCTGTCGGCTAGTGTAGGGTGAGGGAGCTGTTGTGATCGGAGGGTGAGGTGTGTGTTTGTGTGGGAGTGATTTAAGGAGAGGGAGGGAAGGATATTTGTATATGTGTGTATAATATAAGGAGAGAGAGAGAGAAAAAGATATTTGTGAGATAGAGAGGGAGGGGATGTCGGTCCAAGAGAGGGGGGATGTGAGTGTTTGTATTAATAAAGAGAGAGTGAGAGAGTTATATATATATATATATATATATATATATATATATATATATATATATATATATATATATATATAGAATATTTGTAAAGTGGAGAGAGAAAAATAAATATAAAAAAATAGGGAAAAATAGGAGAAATTATGCGGGATATTTATGCAGTAATGAGAGAACAATATGGAGCTTGGGTTCGGGTTCGGTCGAGCCGGGTCGGGTCAAAATCGAACCGGGTGCAATAATTGAATTAAAAATAGGGATTTATAATTATGGGTAAATAAATAATATACGGGGACTCCAATAAATGGGACACAAGCGTCATGTGGGTAGTAGGGTTCGTGTGGGCCACATCCACACTTTGGGTTGACTAGGTTGGATCGATGTCGGGTCCCGAAATTAAATTGGAAAATAAATCAGGTTTCACGGTAGAAAATAAATCGGCCTAAATTGAACCGGAAGTTGTGCGAAGAAAATGAAGCACAAAATGGAGTGTCTGAGTGGGACACGAAGGTCATGGGTGAAGAGCGTCTCGAGTAGATCATTCATGAGAAGTTGGTTCTGAAAAACGACTGGTGTGGTGCTCCTAAATTAAAAGTCACGGTGACGTGCAAACGAAGATCAAAAATAAAAGTGGGAATAATTATTCAATGATTAATTGGTCTAAGTTGACCCGAAGTTGCGCGATACAAAAAGAGCACAAGGGAACGAATTTAAGTGGGACAGGATATATCAAAATGAAGATAATCTTGTCTACTTCAAAACTCGTGAAGAGAGTTTCCAGAGATTGGCATCCCTGACGCTCCAGAAGTCAAAGTTACGGAAAGGTACATTAATGATAAAAAATAATTAAATAATAAAACACTTATCGAAAATAATTTATTTAGAAAATTTTAAAATAGCCATAAAATTCAGGGGGCTTACAGTTAGTAGAGGTATATGAGACATGGATGTGACTCTGTTAGGCATTGGGTGGGAAGAACAGTTCCTCAATGTATGGGTCCTTTATGCACTTTCCTATTACTGATCCTGCTGGCCTCTGACATTCGAGAAATGTTATGCTTTGAGGTCCCTGGTATCCTGATGGGACCATACCTGAGATTACTGCCACTAAGCCAGATGCCCATGCGTTGGAGGTTTGTTCTTAACTGCATGAACACAGTAGTACGGTTAGATTACCCTATTGTTGTCTTGTCACTTATATTCTTTGTGGTATATTTTGTCTTCAGTATTTATGGCATGTTCTTCCTGTATCTTTTTACGTCCCTCTGAGGACCTGGTTATCTCTCCAAGTGTGTGCTTCTGTGATATTACAGGTGTTCTAGCCGAGGCCGTGATCTTCTCCATCCTTTCGAAGATAATTGCACTTGGCCCGTCCTGTTATTTCATTTATTCCTTCTTGTATATTTTTGAGATAGTTGGTAGTAGACCTTGTCTTCGCCCAACTTTTGTACAAATTATAATGCATTCCTATTTATATTGATTCTTTTATTGTGGATGAGATTAGTATCATGGATTACTGTATTTCACAGCTTATGCATACATGCGATGGTTCCATATATTGTCGTATACTTCGTATGTATGCAATTGGCATGGATACGTACCTAGTCCTAAATATTTTGGGACTGGGACGTTACATGTTTTTGTGGTGGCCCATGCAGGTCAAGTTTGTCACTTTGGTTACGTAATTGTACCGATATGAGCCTGCAATATAGGATTAGAATCTATGAGTCTCATCCATACAGGTTGACCTCTTCCCTTGGCTTCAAATTCCGAACTCTCGTTCGACTTCCTTGAATTGCATCTTGTTTGATTCCTTTCTATCGTTCATTCTTATTTTCGTGCTTAGTGTCAACTAGAAAGATGACTACACTAGTATATGCTCATAGGTCAAACACATGGCTAGAATGGTTATATGGGCAATTGGAATACATTTAAGACTCTAATTGAGTAAAAAAAAAGTTTTTAAAAAAGTGTGATTTAATGATTAGTAATTTGTAAAGTAGGATATTACCAAGGAAAGTTTTAATCTTGAGATTTCTAAATAGTAAACACCATATGATTGATACTGCAGGAAAAAAAACTATAATCTTTATACCATTGATTGAATTTTTGAGTTTTGATATTTTTGAATTATGGAGTTATAGTTATACATCTTTGAACAAATATAAAATTGATTTAGTTTTTTTTTTATTTGTGATATCTATGATTTATTGGGTTATAGTTATACACCTATGAACAATTATAAATTGGGTTTGAAAATGATCTTAGATTTCAAATGTGGTTGTAGAAATTATTTAAATTTGCGTCGTACAACTTGCGATTTTCGGGTTTAGTAAATTTTGAATTTAAGTGGAAGTAATAATGGTGAATTTTGGTTTAAAATATTTGAAAGTTATGAAAACAATTTTTGAGAATTTTTCTTTATTTTAAATTGTGTCCTATTATTGAGGATTTACAAATCTATTTAGATTTTGGTTTTTTTAAAAAATTTGTGAATTTGGATATCAAATTTCGTAAAAAAAATGAGGATTAATTGACTGATAAGGTTATTTGAAAATTTAGTTTAATATTGGATTGCTAATATTACAAAAAAATTTAGAAAAAAATAAAAATAAAAATAAAAATATATTAATGATGTGATAAGGTTGTTTTGATTGATCAAATAAAGTTACCATTTAAAAGTGGTGATTATGTTGGAATGACTTAGTATGAATAGAAGTTGTAATTGATGAGCGCATTAGAATATTGAGCTAAAATTTTAAGATTGCTTTGTATTGTGCTAGAAATTTTATCTGGGAGCTATTAATTTTTGTAGAGTTTTAAAGTTATGATTGATTATGGATATTTTATATAGATTCATGATTTATGAACTCTTGAGTTTAAAAGTTGAATTGAAAATATAAAGTTTTAAAAAAGTCGGTAGTAACATGATAAAAAAAATTTGCTTTGAAATTTATGAAAGTGATTTAAAAAAAATTATGATAAATTTGAACGGCTTGGAGTGAATATAAATTTTGGTGGTTTATTTTTGGAACTTTTTTTGGAGGAAACTCGAGTTGAAATTTTAATGGCAGGCCACCAAGATGACCCTAACGAGTTAGAAGTATTTCATACTAAATGCCATGTCACTCATGACCATAATAGTAGTATATACACAAGTGTTGTTAGTCGTCTACCAAACTAGGCGACTGTATCTTAACATTGACTCACTCGACCTTTCCTCGTGACCTACTAACCGTTGCGAATTGAATAACGAATTGATCGCTCCTTGACTGTGTTCATCTAGAAGACCATCCTCTCACTAGAACTGTGTCCCTAAATTATTATTTTACTGAATTCCTTAATTAATTTTATCTCATGCTTTCACTTGATCTCCTTTATTTTTGTGCATTAGTTGTCACCCATGAACTCCCACTTTCTATTTTTGATCTTTTGGCGTTCCTTACCGTGACTTGGATATTTGGAGCACAACACTAGACTTTTCCTTCCAACAAATTTCATATGTAAGGCCTAGAACAGCCCACCTTCATGTAGATATATCATGTCCCACTAAAATACGTCTTCTTGTACGCTATTTTCATGATATGAACTTCTGGCCAAAATGGCTAAACTATAATCTGTACCATGATACCGATATATTTTTCAACTACGGATAGGGATTCAACCTCGACTCAATTCTTTCGACCCGATATGTGATTTTGTTCTACTTAATTCCTTAAATGCTTAAATTTGTGCTTTATCTTGATTGCTTGACCCATTGTCCCATCACACTACTAGCTTAACTCTTGTAAGTTGGGTAGAATACCTCACAGCCCAACAAAGACTTTGTCCTTGTGACCCATATTGATAAGTTTACTTAGACTATGGAATCTGAAGGATTCTAACCCATTTAGCCAACCAAGTCATAAGCAAGCAAACACTAGGACGATTGCATAGGCCCCAAACTTCGGGCAAGACTCGATTTTAAAATATCTTGGACTAATTAAATTCCTTCATCACTACCTCCCTTACTTATATTTCGACAATCTTATGCTGCTAATTGGCCTCAGTTTTGCAAGCTTATTTTACCAAGCTTGATCATGACATATTTTATTGGGTGCACCCATTAACATATTGTCTAATCAGATCTGGTGCATGATGGTCTGATCAACCTATTGCACTTTGGTTTGCCTTCATATATTATTCTACGTGGATGAAGACATAGTTAAACTTGCCCTAGAGTCTCATCCGCGACAGCCTTGGCAATTCTCTTTTGAATTATTTTCGTCGTCTATGAACCTTGTATTCGTACTCAACAACCTTGTCTTTGAAACCTTTGTGGTTCTTGTCTTTTACTTATTTTGGAAAGACAAGGCACTGTACTTGCTAGATAGACTCAAGGTATCATCTTTGGTTGCCCTATCAGTTATTTCAACACGAATTTAGATAGCCACAGACCAACTCATGTGGCTATATCCTCGCCTTTAACTACTCCTCATTCCTCAACCCTAGAATTGTTATCGTGCCCTCCCAATTATTCTTGAGCACTCGAGAATGATTCCAATCGTTCACTTAAATCCAACTCTCAACCAAGACGATTAGTATCCAGTTTTATCTCAGGGAACCACATATCCCAATCGTCAAATTATTTTCCTTGAACTACCGAATTCTTTGCTACTCTTTAATTCGTGTGTAACCAAGTTGTTATCTTCACTAGCGACCCTCAATCAATCCAATAACTCTGATGAATTTTGTGTGTCGAATTAACAAGTTCCTAAATGCATAGTTGTGTTGAACGTCGTTTTATCGCCTCCTCCAAAATTTTATTTTATTTTGGTAATTGACGAACTCTTCCTATCCCTCGACCCTATCTACCCTATTAATCCTAAAATTTCGAGGACGAAATTCTTGTAAGTTGGGTAGGATTTAAAACCCCTATTTTTTAATTATTATTTTTATTATTTTATTAGACTTAAAAATAAATTTATATAATTTATGGTTTTATTAATTATTAAAAATGACCTTAGCCATTGTTGAGCTTTGGAGCACTAGACGACCATGACTTTTAGCACGGAAGTTGTAGCAGTGTGCCTTGACTAGTATACTAACCATGCCAGGGGAAGTCTAGCCATGGTGATGCCCAAACTAGAAAAACTAGGCCAAATTGTGAATGGACTTATTCAAATTATTTTAATTAAATATTATTTTATATATTGATTTTTAGATGATCCGGTTTGTCCAATTCAGCCCGAACTGGGCCCGAACCAAATTTAAGTCCATGTAAGCATGTAGTGTGACCAAATATGGCCATGTAGACATATTTTATGTACGTAAAAATATTTCCTAAATTATTTTTGAATTTTATGTACAATTTCTAATTACTTAATTATTTGTACTATTATTGGTATTTTATTATTAAATAATATTGTGCAACACTTTGTACAATTTTTTTTTGGACCCGGATAAGAGGATGTAGTATAAGTTCACCAAAGCCACCATTTGAATTATTTTAATATTTATTTATTGTTAATATTATTTCGGTTATGATTAAATAAATATATTTATTATTGTTAAGTTACTATTATTGGTTTTTATTTTATTTGTCAAACTAAATTTACATATATGTAAATATTTCAAAAATAGATTCTAGATAATATAAAATTTTCATTTGGATTTTATGGAGATTTTATATGGTATATATGGATATATATATAGATAAGAATAAAAGAAGGAAAAGGAAAGAGAATAATAATAATAATAATAATAATAATAATAATAATAATAATAATAATAATAATAATACACATTGTGGTCGGCCCCACCAAAGTGGGAACCGACCACACAGCAGCTATTATGCACGCCCCCACATTAAAACAAAGCAGCAGTGGCTGCAACAAAGGGGCGACCCCCCTTGATAGCAGTAACCCATTTAAGCCGAAACTCCCCAACCCATATATATACATATTTGATTCTAAAGAAAAAAAACCCGAATCTCCTCTTCCTTTCTCCTCTTTCCTCCTTCCTTCCTCCTCTCTCTCTCCTCGGCGTGCGTGCCTAGCCTCACCGGAGGGATTGCAGTCCCGCCTCACGGTCGTCACGGCGACAACAACAAACACCACAACAGTTTTCCACTTTAAGGAACTCAACTTCCCCGATCGATATCTCTCTCATTTTAACTCCGTTTTTAGATCCGTAAATTCGTGTAGAAAGCCCACATGACCCTCTTCGAGATCTCCTAGGTGGATTTCGACATGGCCATCCAACTTGCTCGAAAAATCGAGACGAAGTTGGAAAAAAAACCATTTTTTTGTAATACTAAAAACTGAATTGAAACGACAACTTGTCGGCCACTTTTCTCGCTGTCCATTAAACTTTCATAGAGACTAATTAAAGGCAGAGAATAACATAACCGAGAGTACAACGCAAATTGTAGAATCAGATTTAACGCATCGTACAGAAAGTTATGGATCGATGAACTTATGCGAAAAACTATTTTTGAAACATTAAAAATATGGAAATTCTTCCTGATACGGCGTGCGCCCCGACAAACTGGGCAACGTGGTCGCGCACTATACGCATCGAAAGGCGCATATGGATATTGTCGACGTGTGGGAACTGAGGGAACCCTATTTCGTTGCATGTGCGCGACAAAATTAGTGCGTATCCGTCGAGATACCCCCGTATCGACCCTTTGTAAATTAAGTCACAACTTCGTGTACACTCATCAAATCATGACGAAACTTGTGCCATTGGACTCGAAATATTTTTCTGGTCCTGTGAGCCAAGTTTGGTTCAATTCTGAGAAGGTTGACTGGGACGCCATTTTGGCGGGCCCATAATCCCACTCAACGGGCGATTTTGTGCACGGACCACCGAAATCCAAAATTGGACATACCATTGGGTTTGTCTCATCAAAATAAATTCGTAGACATGTAGTTTGACGACTTTAGAGACCGTAGGTTCTGGCGTACATTTCGGTGCAAAACGGGTCCAACGGCGGACATCGTTTTGATCCGAAATTACGATTTTGCCCCTGTTTCAGAATTTAATTTTTGGACAGGCGTTTCCTAGATATATCTTTTATTCCAAACTCGTTCGTGATATTTGTTGCAGCATCTGAAGTCATCTGCGGGATTTGGCTTTTCTTGCTTCATTTATTTGTTTGCTCGAGCTACTGGATTATTCTCTTTTGCACATAACCTCAAGCAAGATACCTTGCCATTATACTGTTTACATTCAGTCTGCATTTTATTACATATCACTGTTCATTATTTTCAGTTATTACAGTTCTTGATTTACTACATGCTCAGTGATTATTAGTTACTTTGTTACTATCCTTTGATTGCATATGAACCTAGAGTTAGGGGACTACCGTTTGTAGTGTATTGCATATACCTCGACACAGTTATACCACGAGGATGTGTGAGAAGAGTAGCATGTAGAGGTACTTGCGTGTGGGCTGATCCCCCATGTGCAGGCGTTAGGGCTAACTGCTAATAGAGGCATGTTAGGAGACTTAGCAGTTAGTAGAGGTATATGAGACATGGATGTGACTCTGTTAGATATTGGATGGAAAGAACAGTTCCTCAATGTATGGGTCCTTTATGTACTTCCCTATTATTGATCCTGCTGGCCTCTGACATTCGAGGAATGTTATGCTTTGAGGTCCCTGGTATCCTGATGGGACCATACCTGAGATTACTGCCACTGAGCCAGATGCCCATGCGTTGGAGGTTTGTTCTTAACTGCATGAACACAGTAGTACGGTTAGATTACCCTTTTGTTGTCTTGTCACTTATATTCTTTGTGGCATATTTTGTATTCAGTATTTATGAAATGTTCTTCCTGTATCTTGTTACGTCCCTCTTAGGACCTGGTTATCTCTTCATGTGTGTGCTTCAGTGATATTGCATGTGTTCTAGCCAAGGCCGTGATCTTCTCCATCCTTTCGAAGATGATTGCACTTGGCCCGTCCTATTATTTTATTTATTCCTTCTTGTACATTTTTGAGATAGTTGGTAGTGGACCTTGTCTCCGCCCAACTTTTGTACAAATTATAATGTTGTGTTGATTCCTATTTTATATTGATTCTTTTATTGTGGATGAGATTAGTATCATGGATTACTGTATTTCACAGCTTATGCATACATACGATGGTTCCATATATTGGAGTATACTTCGTATGTATGCAGCTGGCATGGATACGTACCTAGTCCTAAGTATTTTGGGACTGGAGCATTACATGGAGCCACTGGTACTGGCTGTATACCAATAATCTCCTTCCCTTCAAGAACTGCCTCTCCGACATGCTCATCCTCCTGAGGAACACCCTGACCACCATCAGCAGGGTGATGATCAAGGTTGTGAGCAACTCCATGCACTGGCTCTCCCATAACTGGATCCTCTGCAATGTCATCTGGAAACTGCTTGAAGCGAAATGACTCTAACTAAGGCAATTCCTCAGCCTCAGAAGGCGTCTCGGAATCCTGAGTGTTGGTCATGGTCTGATCCTCGACGAATACCACATCCCTGCTTCTGTAGAGCTTTCTTTCCACCGGATCATAAAGTCTATAGCCAAACTCATCCCGACCGTGGCCGACAAAGACACATCGCCTCGTCTTCGGCTCAAGTTTGGACCTCTCATCCTTCGGTACATGAACGAAGTCCTTACAGCCAAACACTCACAGGTGATTGTATGACGGCTCTTTGCCATACCATACTTTGTCAGGCACATCACCCTGCAAAGGAGCACTAGGAGATAAATTAATAACATAAGCACCTGTGAGAAGAGCCTCACCCCAATAACTGCACGACAAGTTTGCTTCTGACAGCAAACACCGCACCCTCTCCATCAGTGTCATGTTCATGTGCTCCGCTACACCATTGAGCTGAGGTGTCTTGGGCGGAGTCTTCTGGTGTCGTATCCCTTGCTCTCTGTAATAAGCATCAAAGGGGCCAATGTATTCGTCGCCATTTTTGGACCGAACACACAATAACTTCTTGCCCGTCTCTCTTTCAACAGAGGCCTGAAACTCTTTGAAAGTAGGCAACACCTGATCCTTGGTCTTTAAGGCATAGACCCAAACCTTCCTGGAACAGTCATCAATAAAAGTTATAAAATAAGATGCACCACCAATAGATTTTACCTTTATAGGACCGCAGACATCTGAGTGAATCAACTCGAGCAACGCCGGCTTCCTTGAACTTGGGTGACTTTGGAAAGATACCCTATTTTGCTTCCCAGCTAAGCAGCGCGTGCACTTCTCCAACTTTGTATACTTGAGCCCTGGAATCACCTTCATGTTCACCAAGTAGCTCATCCCCTTCTCGCTGATATGGCCGAGCCGCCTGTGCCACAACTCGGTAGACGCATCACTGACGGCGTTCACCTCCTGTGCTCCCTGTGCCTCCCCTCCATACAGTAGAGACCGGACTTCTTGCTTCCTCTGGCAATCACCATCGAACCTCTGGAAAGCTTCCACTGACTATTTCCGAAGAGACTTAAGAATCCCTCGTCATCCAACCTTCCAATCGATACCAGGTTAAAACAGATGTTAGGGACATGACGAACATCTTTGTGAACAAGAACTGCACCTGTCTTCGTTCTCAAGTGCGCATCTCCAATGGCAACCGCCTTCGACACATCTCCATTGCCCATCTTCAACACTCCAAAGTCGCCTGTCGTGTAAGTGGCAAATAGTGCCCTATTTTGAGATACATGCGCTGAAGCTCCCGAGTCCACCAGCCAAGAATTGTCGTTGCAGGCGAGGTTTGTGATAACCTTATCACCTACGATGATCGCATCGCCTCCATATATCGAGGCCGCCGCTGTAGTGTTCTCATTTTGCTTTTCCTTGTCGCCCTTCTTCTCTCTCTTCCAAGCGAAATAGTTTCACTTGATGTGGCCCTTCTTGCCACAGTGGTAACACTCCGAGTCCTCGTACCAACCCTTGAACTTCCCCTGCTCTTGTCTCTGCCACCACCTGGACCCCTGCTTTTGCCCCTTCCGCGGCTCTCTGAAATCAATGCCTCTGAGTGGTGGGATGTGGATGAAGTGCCCTGAGAATGTCTCCGCATCTCTTCATTCAGTACCCCGCTCTTGGCAAACTCCAGACTGACCACGCCTTCTGGAGCAGAAGCGATCATAGATACTCGTACGGTCTTCCACGAGTCTGGCAATGTACATAGCAACCAAAGTCCTTGAACCTCGTCGTCGAACTTGACTCCCATCGAGGATAGCTGGACCACCACACCCTGGAACTCCCTCAAGTGATCCGTAATGGATGCACCATCTTTGTACCGCAGACCCATCATCATCCGGATTAGGAACAGTTTGTTTACCCCGGTCTCACGTACAAAGATTCCAGCTTCTCCCACAACGTCTTCGCATGCTCAATATTGGCAACGTGGTTGTACACGTTCTCGTCAACGAACTGCCGCATGTACCCACATACATGTATATGCTCGATGTTCTAGTCCTCATCGGATTTGTCAATGGGCTTCTCAGATGCAAATACTGGAAGATGCAGCTTCTTGACGAACAGCAAATCCTTCATCTTGCTCCGCCAATAATGGTAGTTGGTACCGTTCAGGTTCACCATGCACACCGGCTTCGCGTCCATCTCTGCTTCCTGGTTTGACTGTCAACTCTTGACACTCCTTTGAACCCAAAGCTCTGATACCACTCTGTTGGGAACGAAATGCGAAAACCGTTCTCCCAAACCAGAAAGTCCTGCGAGAGAATCGAGCAAAAGCACACAAACCAAAAAAATGCCAAACACAATCCCAGACACAAAGATTTTTGACGTGAAAAACTATTGTGGGAAAAACCACGGGACGATCGGAGTCCAATCCTGAAGAACCTCCACTAATGGAATAAAGAGAATACACCCTCTACAAGCTCCTCCCGATCCAACACGGATCACCACAACTCACTTAAAAGAAGAAATTTTTTGATTGCGGACTCCGAAGAACAAGAGATGCCGAAAAATTATTCGAAGCAATCTCTCCTTCACAATAGTCCTTAATCCTCTCTCTCTCTCTTAAAGATTGTAAAGCACTCTTGTTTTTGAGATGATTTTACAACTAGCATGCATCACCCTTTTATAAGCCTTTGGTAATCCATACATGGAAGGCCAATATATATGAAAACTTCCAATATGCATCAATCATATATTTAATGGAAATCCAATCATAATTGGCTTGCCATAATTGGAAACCCAATTATATGGAAAGCTACTATATGAATGGTCCAATCATAAATATATGATCAAAGTAAATATGGAAATCCAATCATATATTTCCTTACCATATATGTTCCAAAATATGATCCATGCACTCCCCGAGCTTCTCCGACACACGGATGGCGCTCGTCGCTCTCCGGGATATTCTCCACATAGGTTGGGAACCCCACCCACTCCAACACTATAAATTGCAGCTCAATGGCAGTGAAATTCAACATGGTTGTGAATGTGCTCAGATATGTCATTCTAGATTTCCTCTTGAGATATATACTATTAATCTGTAATACAGTAAAAAGGAGACATATTCTTTCTAGAATAAGTGAAGTCAAGGTCTGCTCTGAGCTCATAGGGGTCGGAGACGAACTTTCAAAATGGGACCCCCATATATAATATAAAAAATATTAAAAAACTAAACTAAAAGTAAAATGTTACCATCAAAAACTGAGCTAAGGACCTCTAATATGCAAATTTAACATAATAACTACTGCACCACAATTTTTTTTAAGGATGACCTATTGTACATACTAGTTATATTTTAGATACAAGATTATTAATATATTTATATTTTAACTGATTTTTACGGCCCTACTTGTTTGTGGGCCTTAGACGGTCAGCTGCCCTGGAGCAGGGTCGGCCTGAGTGAAGTAAAACATGATGTATTTTTCTACAGTGGAATAATGTAGAATTTCCAGTCATGTTCTTCGTTAAATATGTTAGTAGCAAGCATTAGTAAAATTCTACATTGATTTTGATCTTGCTTTTTATTTCACATTGTAAATTATCAGTTACAACACTTTCTCTCTTACCATGAACTTATCGCAGAAGAAATAGCCATTAATTTATCATTTTCTACGTGGACGCATAGAAAAAAGAATAGCATTTATTTGCATCATTTGGATATCCATGCATATAATATTTTAGATTATGGTTGCAATAACCTTAGCTTTTGGCAATTGTGGTGAAAAATTCACTTCCCTAACGACCAAACCTTTCTTCCACTCTTCACCCTCGATCTCGTATATCGAAAACGACAGAACGCCCGAGTCGTCGTCCTCGGGGACAAAGTACTCCAGCCCTCCGTCAGGAACGTCGACCCACTCGCCAGCTGAGTACTGCGTCAGGTCGACCGCCGCAGAAGCCACGATCTTCCCTGGCGAATGGACCCTGAAGATTACCGCGGTGTTGTCCCAGCCGGAGGCCTCCGGTGTAAGTTGGAGGGTGACGGAGAACTCGTAAGTGGTTCCAGGACTGAGCATGCTGTGAGGGACCTTTCCGCTGAGCTCCAGCCAGTAGGCCCCAAGAGCTCGACCGCATTAGGAACGTCGTCGTCTTGGTTTACGATCTTCTGACGCCAATAGCGGCCTCTGCTCCGTTCGCCTCCCCAGATTATATTGATTGCTTTTGTATTGAGAGTCAGGCCTTTCTTGCCACCACTGTCCCACTGCAGCAGCAGGAGCAGCAATATATATGCATGGGTAAATTAATATATATGAACAACGACATACTAGAAAGAGAAGAAGAATGATCTATGAAATCAGTAAGGATAACTAACCTTGATTATGTTTCCTTCTAGAACGCCGCTTTGGTGCGCTGAAGACATTCTGTTGATATCTGATCTATGCTATGATCGATGGTTTGCAACTCTTTAATTCCCACTTGCAGGTATTGATCATTTTACTGTTTGATGGGTTATGGCATATACAAGTGATCAAGGCTCCGGCCGTGTGTATGTTCACTGAGCTGGGTGGATTAAGTGCCTTCTTCATCTAGATGCATGAAAAACATCAAAGCTTAAGAATTACTTTCTCCAAAATTTAAGCAAAGGTGACTATCCTTATTATCCTTTACTTGCGAGCTTCAACCACAGCAAGAATTTACCTTAGCTAAGCATAACTTACAACTAAGGCTTGCGAAAGAATCGGATGCAATGTTTGAAGCATTGCTTTGTACTATGAACTCTTTCTTTTGAAACAAATTTGTCAGACAGAAGTCCTTGACGCTTAGGAGCATGAGCGGCCAGCTCCAGGTGTGAGATGGGCCGGGCGGCCCATTTTCGGCCCGGGCCCGGACCCGGTCAACGATCCGGACCGGCTTGGCCCGCTTTCTCCATAGGCCCGGACTGGGTCCGTTTTCTCCACCCGGAAGTCCGGCCCGGTTCAACTTCGGGTCCAGTCCGGTTAAACCCGGGAATAGCGGTCAGTCCAGGTCCGATTTGGACTAGATTTTTTTTTTTTTTTTGCTTGTAACCGTTGGGTCCGAAAAAGACCGAAATCTTCTCATTTGAGGACTATTTTTGACCGTTTTAAGAGTTTTTTTTTTGATAATTTTGCTAAAAATTACCAAAAATATCCTTATAACAACTATATTTTAAACGTATAATATTTCATTTTGCACCAAAAAAATCTATAAATAGTCCAAAATTTATGAAAATTATACACAAATATTTCTTCTCTCTTACAAAATATACAAGCTAAGCAATTTCTGAATATTGAAGTAACAACTTTCTAGGTTTTGAAGTACAAATTTTTGCAGGCCAAATTGCAGTGTTCTTGAGGATCCAACTTGTGTGAAATTTCTTGGAGGCTTCAAGTTGACATTTCAAGTAAATTTAATGTTACAGAGTAGTTTTATTTTTCTGATTTTGGATTTTCTTCCCCCCCCCCCCCCCCCCCCCCCCCCCCCCCTCTCTCTCTCTCTCTCTTATTGGCAGATAAATAAATTCACCTTCTCTTATTTTTCTGAAAAAATAATTTTTAAAATATGGATGCTACTGGTTCTAACCACCCTTATGGAGGTGGTTCGGAATAAAATTTTTCTTATTATGCTAATTTATTTAAAAAGAATCATATTCCTGATTCTGTGCCACCGACACAAATGTCACCTCTTGAAGTTAGAAGTATGACTATTAATGTGGTAAATAGGAAAACAAATCAGCTTTATGGCAATATTTAAAAAATATGTCATTGATAATGAGGGCGATTTTAGATCTAAAATAAATCAAAAACCTATAGCTAAAGATGCACAACGTAATAAATGTAGGAAAAAAATTTAAATGGAAAAAAATAATGGTAAGGGCAATTTAAGAAGACACTATGAAACTTGTAATGGTAAGAAAACACTACCTAGATAGACACAGATAAGCATCGGTTCTCAAGGATATTCTACAATTAACTTTACTTATTCTGATGCTCGTAAGAAAACCGAGTTAATAAAATATTTCATTTGTGATGAACAATCTTTTACATTCGGTGAGAGTGATTAGTATTATGATTATGCAAGTAGTATTCTTATACTTATTTTACTAAAGTTTCTAGATCTACTACTAGAGCATAGGCTATAAAAATCTTTCAAAGAGAGATGACATATTTAAAACAAAATTTTGTAAATGTTAATAAATTTCCTCTAACATATGATATATAAAATATAAAACAAAATTATGCTTATATTTGTATCACGACACATTATATAGATCCAAAGTGGATGTTGTAAAAATGTATCATTGTGTATGACCTCTAGAATTTCTACATACTATAATCGGTGGCGCAATAATGCAACTTTTACGTGAATATGGTATTCAAAAAAAAAATATTTCTTTTGTTAATGCTAGTAATAACACTTCTTGTATTAATATATTAAGTTCACAATTTTTGCCTATAGTAGAAGGACAATTTTTTCATGTTAGATGTGCTTGTCATATTATTTTAATTTAGTTGTACAAGAATGCTTCAATTTTTTCAATATTTAGAAAATGTTAGATTATGTTTACAAAAATTTGAACACTTCTGCAAGTAGGCAACAAGCTTTTACAACTTTATATGCACAATATGTTATAACTTTTAGGAGATTTGTTAAGGATTCACCATGTAGATGGAATTCTACTTAGTTTATGTTGAAATCTTGTACTAAATATAAAGATATTATTAGTCATTATTATAATGTTAATCCAAGTTTCGATTATCAAGTAACTGAAATTGATTGGTAATTACTAATTCTATTTATAAATTTTTAGAATTATTTTACAATGTTACATGTGTATTTTATTTGGAGTTTATTATCCAACTTCTCCTTTAGCTTTAACAGAGAGTACTAACATGTCTCGTTTATTTTCTATATATAGAAGTGTTCCTGGTTTTGATTATGTTGTTTACAAAATGAGAACAAAATTTCAAAAATATTTGGGTGAAATACCTCTTCTATATTGTTTGGCTTCGATTTTTGATCCGAAGATTAAATTAGATGGTGTATTTATATTGTTAGACGATTCTAATGATAATATGAATGTTGATGTAGGTAACTTAAAAGTAGAAATTAGATATGTTTTAGATTCTTTAATTACTTTATATGAAGAAAGAGTTGTATCAAACCGACCCGACGTTAGTAGTAGTAGCTCCAGTTTTATGTGTAAATTATCACATGCTAAGAGTGCAACTGCAAAGGAAGAAAAAAAAACAATCTTTCCTACCAACTTAGGATTTGTCGTTATATTTAAATTCTTATATATGAAGAAAATGAAGATGAATCTGCATCTTATTTTTTTTATTTTAAAATAGTAGAAAAGACACGAAAAAACGTATCCTATACTTTCTATTAGAGCACGTGATATTAATAGTCCCAGTATCCATGGTAGCATCGATTCTTGTTTTAGTGCAGGTTCAAGGATGCTAGCAAAAAGAGTAGGAAGCTGCCAGATATTTTGGAAGCTTGTGTCTGCATTCAAGATTGGGTTCGTGCGAAAAAACGAACTCAAAACTTAAGTGATGAAAGTGTCGACATCAGTGAGCTGGATTTCAGTCTTTTACTTTGGAGGACACTACTGAAGGAGAAGCTGAGCAATAAACTTGTACGAAAGACGGACGACGAAAAAAAAATACTTGTATATTTTTTTACAAATTTTATGAAAAGAAAATATCAACTTGCAACCGTCAATTTTGTTTGCAACTTGTACATTTTATTACAAAGTTTTACAAAAAATACTTGTACATTAAATTTTGTTGATATTAATAAATACTTGTCAACTTTTTTCTTATCAAATTTTTTTTAGTTAATATTATAGCATATTTAAATTATTATAACATTAATATTTTTTTAAAATTTTTTCTTTTTTTTCTTCCAAAATTTAATTGGAAAATTCGAGTTGGCTCGGCCTAAACCTGAAGCAGCCCAGTTCAGTCCGACCCACCCCCGACCGGGTCACGAGTCCTGAATAGGTTACACAATTTTTTTTTTCCGGACTGGTCTGTCCGCTTCCCCAACGAGTTGGGCACGTGCCGGCCAAAAATCGGTCAAATTTGGTTGACCCGGGTCACGGGTCGGCCCGCCCAACTCACACCTTGACGGCCAGCAAATGAAACATCACAAGAAGAGTTGCAACAGGCTAATAAGTAGCCACCATGCTAAATCAGTCTAGATTAAGGGTTCCCCTTTGGTTTGCCTAAAATAGAACAGGTTGAAAGACCTTAAAACACTTTCCATTGTCGAACTTGTGAGGCCGGTACTTGAGATTGAAGGTCATGTATGAAAAAAAAAAAAATGGTTTGAACTCAAAATATTGCATCAAAAGTAAATTTTATAAGTAAATTAAAAATTATGACACAATATAGTGTTCAATATGGTGTAAAAATTGCATATAAATTGGGAGTGATGTATGGGTGATCGAAATGATGAATAAATTGACACTGGATTGTAAGCCAATATATATTGATCTTAAAAAAATTTCAAATAATCACAAGATGCTCTCTATGAACCGTCCATGAGTATACTTAAAAATTGTTAACTTTAAAATTTTGCAATGAAAAAAAATTTCAAATAAAGTTTGCCTAATTTTAAAACTATATTTGATTTTTTTTTTTCAGTATATATGAGCCACTATATGTTGAACTTCAAAATTTTCGGGGAGGCCTGTGCGTGGTTGTGAGAAAATTGTCCCAATCATCTTGTCTTGTTTTGGATGGGGCACGCGTCCCCACCATTTGATCTCGTGTGCATGAGTGAGAGAGAGAGAGTTTTATCTTAATACTACATTGATCGCAGATGAAACTCCCTTAAAAAAAACTCCTCAAATGATAAGGGCCAAGCTAACAATTTCAATGAATCAGTAAGAGCTAAGCTCAGTATAGTGTACAGCACCAATTCAGTATAAGGGAGTACCAGAGTACCTTTACTTTGGGAGGACAATTAGCTAAGTAGCAGCAGAAGAGTAGCATTTCTAGCATCATCATCATTCCAACACTCTTTAAGTTCTGCAGGGATTTCCAGTTCTACATGAGCAGCATCTGATGATCAGTATCAGAAGAAGTACCAGAAGGCTTGATCATTAGCAGTATGGTCAACATTCTTCATCAATAAAGAATACTGGGTCAGCATACCTCGTGTCATGTCCCCAAACTAGAATATTAGTAACGGGGATGGACCTAGGCCAGCTACGTAGACCAGAGTACACCAATACTTAGAGATACGGTCACAACTGTATAAATGTTGGTATTTCTTCCTTTAGACCAGGAAAGATAGTCCCACATTGGCTAACCAAATGGTGAGTATCTCAATATAATGTTTTACTTGTATTTAGGTGTGCACATAGGGTGTAGTGGGGCACATGTGGGTGTCATGTGGGGGATATTTTCCTAAGAGAAAAAATGATTAACTATTCAAAGAAAATATTTATGCTTTTTGGTCATTCTCATGCCCATTAGGAGCTAAGCCCCAAAATAACTCGGACGCATAGTGGCGCTTTTATGGTGCACTTTGCACTTAGCACGTCAGCATTGTCGCATGGCGCTTGTCGCATGAGCGGGTGTATGCGTGGGCGCATAAGCGGGTGTTGGCGTGGGCGCACGCACGGGCTATGCGCATATGCATTTTTACGTGTATGAGGGCATGCGTCATTGCACAGGCTATACGGCATATGCGTTTACGTGTATGCGCGCATAGGCTGCAACACTGCTGGCATATGCCCGCGGGAGCAACTGCGGCTATGCTGCTGAGGCGCATATGCACATACATCGTTGTTGGCACATGATTGCCGCTGATTGTGGATTTTAACGGTTATGAAAAGATAGGATTAAATATTCAGATATGATTTTTGTGGGATCTAACTGGTAAAATGTCGAAAAGATAAGAGTATCAATATAAAGATGGGGGGCCTCTTTAATCAGTTGGTGGCCATAGTTAGGGTTAGGGTTTCCACCTGAATATATATATATATATATATATATATATATATATATATATATATATATAATCTCTTCGTGCCTCTTTGTGAACTGACTTCAAAAAATGGAGAGACGAAGAGAGAATTGATGCTGCCACTGGTGTTCAGAAGAGTTCGTGCGAGTTCGAAAAGAAGGTGACGGCGAGCGTTCCAAAAGTTCTATGAGAACTTGAAGGTTCCTGGAAGTAATTTGTGTTGGACAAATCTTGCTTTAAGCAACGGTGATCTTTATCACCCAGCAAGAGTTGTGTCTTCTCCTTTCTTTTCTTTTAGTGTTCTGCATATTGTATTTCGTTCTGTCTGTTTGCAACTGCGATTGCAAGAAAGAACGTGAAGTAATTTTCGTCAATTTGTAACAGCATTGTAATCAAGAAATTTATAGTTGACAGTTCTTCAGTCTTAGATTGAGCCTCGGGACTAACAATCTCAAAAAAAGATCGAAATAAAATGGAGAACAACCATGCAAACCTTATCGATAGAAGTTTTAATAAACTTGAGAAGTTTGACGGAGAGAATTACAACGTCTAGAAGAGAAATATCAGCCTTAATCTTTAACTCGTGTGCATAGACAACGTGTTGACAGATCATGAGCATGTAATTCCAGATGGTAAAAATGCTCGGAGGATCGCTGAGGCCACTGCTTTGCAGTCAAAGTGGAGGAGAGATAACAACATTTGCAAGTTGCTTATCTTGAACTCGATGGAGGACTCTCTGGCATAGTCATACAGTAAGACGGTCAATGCGAATGTAACCCCCAACCCGACAACCCCGGACACAAATCTCGTATATCCATCCCATGACGCGCAAGACACGACACACTCCGACCCAACAGCAACCTAACTCTAAACCATCTACGGCCGTTCTGACGAAGCCAGAAACCCTCGCTGAGTCTGCCTTCTCCATGGCCAGCAACCCACACCACTAACGCTCATCTTCTCCTTGACCCAGTTGTTGCCATCCCGACCGGTGAGACCACCGCTTCTCTGTTGGCGTCGTGTTGACATCACCATCCTCCTCGCCCACAACCAGAATTCACACTTTAGAAAATAGCCACCCCAATACACCTCCTCACCACCATCCCTGACATCGCTTCTACAACACCGCCATCACCGTCCCCTGCTCGACGTCGTCTCCCCGAAACCACCGCCATCAGATCAGACCGCCAACTCCAGTCGACCCACTCGACCATCCTCCGTCAACCACAGAGCACGCCCCACCACCGTTACTCTCTGCCGCCAAATCTACACACTCACCGCTGTCATGCCCCGATTCCGTAGAATCGACAGTCGTCCCCCGGGCATGATGCCGTGCGAACCTAAGTTGCGATCGCACAAGGCATAGTCATAAGGTTATCCGAAACACAATGTCAAGTTAGAGTACGCAAAAAAATTGATTGACACAATTGAAATAGAAGTAGACTTTTCATTGATAATAAAACTTTATTTACATTGACTTCATTACATTCATTGTCGCGCGGGCTACAACATGACTCGACTTACAAAACGAACGCCGATGAGATAGTCGTTCCATACATTACATCCCTTTTTACAAGCAAAATAGTTACACTTTCCACCTACGATCGAGGGAAGCCGAGCCGCCATTGGCCTTCTTTTGTACTGAATGCGGAGTCTTCAAAAGAAATTCAGAAACAAGCCTTTACACGGACGAGGCTTTAAAAGTGTCCACGCTGCCTTGAGATTTTAGGTGGCACGCCCTTCGTGGTTCGGGGTACCTGCTTGGAGAGCAAGGATCAGTACATTACACTTTGTACTGGTACGTGGTAAGTTAAGTTCCAAGCTCTCATTTGGTTGAATGAGTTTATATGACTTAGTTCATGAATGTTTCTAACCATCCTAATGAATTTCAAGCGAGAAATGACAAGCATAATGTAATTTACGTCAGAACTTACCCCCGGCGGACCGTGCCGCGCCTTTTTGAAACTTACCATGTTCTTTCCTGTCAATTGTTATCATTTACATTTCCAAGTACAATATTACGTGTGATTGGTCACTGATATCACAAGCCATCCTGGACTATAGCTTTGTTAGCCGGGGCCCTTGCAGCGCAAGTAGCGAGCCCCGCTGCAAGTCCCCGCTTAACCCGTGCTATCATCCAGCACAGCTATACCGTGTTTCCTCCTAGGCCGAGTCGGTTCCGTGGCCCCGGGTAGTCGCTCGAGGAAACTCTCTCCTTATCGACAAGTTGTCCAATGACCGAGTTAAGACAATATTTAGTTATTAAGGCCTAGCCTACTTTCTCTCTTTGAAACTTGATCATTTTACCGTGTCCGTGCCCTTGCTTTCATTCTTTCATCCGCAACAACACTATTGATTTACTTAAGAAGGGGGTCGAAAAGAGAAGGGTCAGCCACTCACCTTGAGTTTACTTCGGCGAGAGGACTTGTTGGCCGCGCTAGACGTCGCCGACGCGATTACCTAAAATCGTACAAGCAACCGATTAGAACACTGCATTATTTAAGGAGTTCGATAGGAAATGCGGGTTCGAAATACAAGCCATGAAAACCATCGAAAATATTCACGAAAGCGCATTCAGAAAACAAAGCCAAAACCAACGCAAGCGGCATGAAAAGCAGAGCAACGGGAGGTCTCTTCCGACTCAGCCGCAGAGTCAATCCTCGAGGCGCAACCCGCTGAATATGGGACTTGGTTCCGAAGAAGACATTCCATAACGAGGAATGGATCTTAATTCAACCGTTCCCGTTCGATCGACTAGGCCGATCCCGACCTATCGATCCCGACCGAATTGATAGCGACAGTGTTCCTTTCTCGCGCACCCCGTGGATAGAGTATGGGGCACGATGTAGGGACGGGGCACTACACCATAACCAACTAAGAAAAAGTTTCATCCTCGAAACTTAAAATAGAACCTACCTCTACGAGAACAAGAAAGGAAACTTCTCCTTCATTTCTGACTCAAGCTCCCATGTCGACTCCTCGACCGAATGGTTTCTCCAGAGGACGTGGACGAGTGGAATAGCACGGTTGTGGAGAAGTTTATCCTTGCGCTCCAAGATTTGTACCGGCTTTTCGACATATGACAAGTCCGCCTTCAGGTCCAGCTTACCCAAATCTACCACATGCCCCGGATCGTGCACGTACTTCCGCAATTACGAGACGTAGAAGACATCATGTACCTCTGACAATGTAGGCGACAAGGCAATTTGGTAAGCTACCGGGGCGACTCGCTTCAATATTTCGAACGGGCCAACAAATCTTGGGCTCAACTTTTCTTTCGCCCCGAACCGGGAAACTCCACGCATAGGCATCACCTTCAGGAATACATGGTCGCCTTCCGAGAACTCGAGGGGGCGTCGGTGCGTGTCGGCATAGCTTTTCTGTCGGCTTTGTGCTATCTTCAATCTCTCTCGTAACTTGACCTTCAGCACGGTCTTCTCCACCAGCTCTGGACCAAGTATCTGCCGTTCCCCGACTTCATCCCAGCAAATGGACGATCTACACTTCCGGTCGTACAAAGCTTCATATGGCGCCATTTAGATGCTGGACTGATAGCTGTTGTTGTATGCAAACTCGGCCAGCGGTAGATGGACGTCCCAACTTGACTTCAAGTCGATCGCACAGAGTCGTAACATGTCTTCAAGAATTTGGTTCACCCGCTCTGTTTGGCCGTCAGTCTGAGGATGATAAGCTGAACTGAACTTCAACTTGGTCCCCAGTGCTGAATGAAGACTACTCCAGAAGCGCGCTACGAACCGTCCATCTCGATCAGAGACGATAGAAACTGGGACCCCGTGCAGCCGAACTATTTCATCAAGGTATATCTGAGCAAGGCGGTCGACGCTCCAAGTAACTTTGATGGCGATAAAGTGCGCTGACTTGGTTAGTCGATCGACGATGACCCAGACGACGTCGTTTCCCCGCGGTGTCCTCGACAAGCCAACAACGAAGTCCGTAGTGATGGGATTCCACTTCCACTCTGGAATGGCGAGGTTCTGCATCTCCCCGCCCGGTCGCTGGTGCTCGGTTTTGACTTGCTGACAGGCCATACATTTTGACACAAAGAGCGCTACGTCCCTCTTTATGCCGTGCCACCAAAAGACAACGCGGAGATCCTTATACATCTTGGTGCTGCTAGGATGCAAAGAATATTTTGTATAGTACGCTTCCGTCATTATCTCCTTTCTAAGTTATACGTCGTCCGGTACGCATAGCCGTCCCTTCATGCGCAACACTCCCGACTCGTCCTCTGCAAAGTCGGACGCTTTCCCTGTCGATATCAGCTTTCATATCTTCTCCAGGTATGGGTCGTCCTTCTGTGCAGACTTGATCCTCTCCAGTAGGCTCGGTTCCACCCGCAGTTGCGCTAGTTTCACGTCTCTGAAATGAACTCGGAGTTCGATGCCCATTCCTTCCAAGTCATGCAGCAGTCGATCGTTGATGCATAACGAAGCTAAGTACTTCCGACTCAGCGCGTCTGCTACCATATTTCCCTTGCCCGGCGTGTAGTCGATTGATAAGTCATAGTCTTTGATCAGCTCGAGCCATCGCCTCTGCCGCAAATTCAATTCTTTCTGGGTGAAAAGATACTTGAGGATTTTGTGGTCCGTATAAATCCTGCACGCCACGTCATATAGATAGTGACGCCACAGCTTTAACGCAAACACAATCGCTGCTAGTTCTAGGTCGTGCGTGGGGTAGTTCTTCTCGTGCGGCTTCAACTGCCGGGAAGCAAAAGATATCACCTTATCCCGCTGCATGAGCACACACCCCAAGCCCTAGCCAGAAGCATCGCTGAAGATTTGAAATCCCTCCGTCCCTTCAGGAAGAACAAGTATCGGGGCCGAAACAAGCCGTTGTTTGAGCTCCTGGAAGGAAGCTTCACAGTCGTTTGACCACTTGAATGCGACTCCTTTCTGGGTGAGGCGAGTCAACGGCGATGCGATCTTCGCGAAGTCCTTCACGAAGCGTCGGTAGTATCCCGCCAAGCCTAGGAAGCTTCGAATTTTGCCAACTGATGCGGGCCATTTCCAATCAGCAACTGCCTCGACTTTCTTCAGATCGACTGCGATGCCCATGTCGGATATGATGTGCCCAAGGAATGAGACGCTATTCAGCCAGAACTCGCACTTGCTCATCTTCGCGTACAACTGATTCTCTCGAAGGGTTTGGAGTACCGTTCGTAGATGCTCGGCATGTTGCATTCGATCCTTCGAGTAGACGAGGATGTCGTCGATGAAGACTACTACGAACTTGTCAACGAACGGACGGAACACCCGATTCATTAGATCCATGAAGACGATAGAGGCGTTTGTCGGACCGAACGACATTACCAAGAACTTGTAGTGGCCATAACGAGTGCGAAAGGCAGACTTCGGCACGTCATCTGGCTTGACTTTGAGTTGGTGATAACTCGATCGCAGATCAATCTTCGAAAACACCGTTGCACCTTGGAGCTGGCCGAACAAGTCGTCGATGTTGGGCAGGGGGTATTTGTTTTGGACGGTGGCTTTGTTCAATTCCCGATAGTCGATGCAGAGCCGCATCGATCCATCCTTCTTCTTTACGAATAGCACGGGCGCACCCCACGGCGAGACACTCGGACGGATAAACCCTCTATCAAGTAATTCCTGAAGTTGTGCCTTCAATTCTTTCAATTCTACAGGGCCATTCTGTACGGGGCTTTCGAGATCGACCGAGTGTCGGGGAATGTGTCGATGGTGAACTCTATTTCTCGATCGGGCGGCATGCCGGGTAGCTCGTCCGGGAACACGTCTGGGAATTCTGCCACAACGTCGGTGTCTTTCGCGTTTGCACCATCCTGTCGCATGTCTCGAACGGAAGCTAGATAGCCTTCGCACCCGGAATGCAGCATCCGTCAAGCAGATATTGCGGAGATCACCATGCAGGTCGGCGATGCCTCACCACATGAGTAGCAGAATTCAGGCACTCCAGGCATGCAAAATATGACCTTTTTAGCGCAGTCTATGGTTGCGTTGCACGGCCCGAGCCAATCCATTCCCAGAATGATGTCAAAGTCCTTCATGTCTAGATGTATCACATCCAGACCGATCTTTTGACCGCCGATACAGATAATCCCACCGGCGCAAACTAAGTTTGTAAGAATTGGTGTGCCCGAAGGTGTGCTTACGCTAAGGTCGAGATCTAATGATATTACAGGAAATTTGTGCTCGACGACAAAGTCTGCCGATATAAAACTATGCGAAGCGCCTGAATCAAATAACACACGAGCAGGCACATTATTGAATTTTAGTATACCTGACACTACTGTATCTGATGCCAGCGCTTCGTCTCGAGTCATGGCGTAGACGCGGCCCTGAGTGTTGGGGCGACGGTCTCGACCATTTTGTGGTGCGGGTTAAGTGGGCGGAGAAGGTCGAGGCGCCTGTCCTCGGTTCTCTTGACGGTGTTGTTGTGGCGGGGCGTTACGATTCCAATTCCGGGGGCAATCTCGTTTTTGGTGGTTCCTTGCTCCGCAGTTTAAGCACCCTCCTTCGAGGACATGGCAATCGTTGGTATGGTGACCAAAGTTTTGATATTTGGCACAAGGAAATGGTAGGGTTCGTCCCTGGTAACCGTCGTGGTTCGGACGCTTTGAAGTGTGATTGTTGTCTCTCGTATAGCTAGGACGTTTGTGATTAGAGTGGCGCACAACGTCGTCAGCACCGAAAGGATGCAGGTTCTCAAGGCGGAGTACGTGATTCAGAGCCTCGCCCACGGTCTTGTACTCTGGGACCCCGACATACGCACCGATAGAGTGTCGTAGACCCACTTCGAATCGTCGCACACGGCACTCTTCAGTCGACAGAAACTTGCCAGCAAACTTAGACAACTTGTTGAATTCTGCGACGTACTATTCCACTGTCCTACTTTCTTGCTTCAACTGCATGAATTCATTCTCCTTCGCTTGACGAACGACTGACGGAAAGTACTGGACTTCAAAAGCTTTCCGGAACGTGGCCCAAGAGATCGGCGCGGTGGTGTTGTCCGGTCAGATTGTTCGCTTATGTACAGCCCACCAATCGTACGCGTTCAACCGTAGTTGAAGTTGTGCGCAGGCGATTGCTTCGATTCTTCAATGTCGAGAAGCTCGAAGTGATCTTCCAGATCTTCCAAGCAGTCGATCGCCGTGGAAGGGCCTTCGGTGCCGCTGAAGGAAGTACGGCACGCCTTCTTGAATTCTGACACTTCAAAGTTGTACTTTTTCGGTGTCGCTGGTTGACGGTCGGGATCCTCCGTGTCGACTTCAATGGGTTGGATCGCCGGCACGGTGACGGTAGGCGTAGTCGTAGAATTCCCGTTGGCCGCTATTGTCTGGAAGATCTGCTGCAGGGTATCCAGCTGCTTTTGTTGAAGTTTGGCATGTGCGTCGAAACGAGCTTCGAACTGGGCTTGTCGTTCCTCCGTCTGTTGATGTCGATTCTCGGACTGGTTCCGCTGTGCCTCCATCATGCGCAGCATCCTTTCGATAGTATCGTTAGAAGGTCCGCGTCGCGAACGATGCGAACTACTAGAGCCGCTAGAAGCGCTCTGCTCTCGTTCGGCCGTGGGTTCCGTCACTTCTGCGATACGAAGGCAAACGAATCAGTCACAAAATATTACGGACTCATTGTATGGAACAACTTATCTCATCGTTGCGAGGTCAAAGGATGTAAAGCCGTGCTCTGATACCATTATGTCATGCCCCGATTCCATAGAATCGACAGTCGTCCCCCGGACGTGATGCCGTGCGAACCTAAGTTGCGATCGCACAAGGCATAGTCATAAGGTTATCTGAAACACAACGTCAAGTTAGAGTACGCAGAAAAATTGATTGACACAATTGAAATAGAAGTAGACTTTTCATTGATAATAAAACTTCATTTACATTGACTTCATTACATTCATTGCCGTACGGGCTACAACATGACTCGACTTACAAAACGAACGCCGATGAGATAGTCGTTCCATACATTACATCCTTTTTTACAAGCAAAATAGTTACACTTTCCACCTGCGATCGAGGGAAGCCGAGCCGCCATTGGTCTTCTTTTGTACTGAATGCGGAGTCTTCAAAAGGAATTCAGAAACAAGCCTTTACACGGACGAGGCTTCAAAAGTGTCCACGCCGCCTTGAGATTTTAGGTGGCACGCCCTTCGTGGTTCGGGGTACCTGCTTGGAGAGCGAGGATCAGTACATTACACTTTGTACTGGTGCGTGGCAAGTTAAGTTCCAAGCTCTCATTTGGTTGAATGAGTTTATATGACTTAGTTCATGAATGTTTCTAACCATCCTAATGAATTTCAAGCGAGAAATGACAAGCATAATGTAATTTACGTCAGAACTTACCCCCGGCGGACCGTGCCGTACCTTTTTGAAACTTACCATGTTCTTCTCTGTCAATTGTTATCATTTACATTTCCAAGTGCAATATTACGTGTGTTTGGTCACTGACATCACAAGCCATCCTGGACTATAGCTTTGTTAGCTGGAGCCCTTGCAGCGCAAGTAGCGAGCCCCGCTGCAAGTCCCCGCTTAACCCGTGCTATCATCCAGCACAGCTATACCGTGTTTCCTCCTAGGCCGAGTCGGTCCCGTGGCCCCGGGTAGTCGCTCGAGGAAACTCTCTCCTTGTCGACAAGTTGTCCAATGACCGAGTTAAGACAATATTTAGTTATTAAGGCCTAGCCTACTTTCTCTCTTTGAAACTTGATCATTTTACCGTGTCTGTTCCCTTGATTTCATTCTTTCATCCGCAACAACACTATCGATTTACTTAAGAAGGGGGTCGAGAAGGGAAGGGTCAGCCACTCACCTTGAGTTTACTTCGGCGAGAGGACTTGTTGGCCGCGCTAGACGTCGCCTACGCGATTACCTGAAATCGCACAAGCAACCGATTAGAACACTGCATTATTCAAGGAGTTCGATAGGAAATACGGGTTCGAAATGCAAGCCATGAAAACCATCGAAAACATTCATGAAAGTGCATTCAGAAAACAAAGCCAAAACCAACGCAAGCGGCGTAAAAAGCAGAGCAACGGGAGGTCTCTCCCGACTCAGCCGCAGAGTCAATCCTCGAGGCGCAACCCGCTGAATATTGGACTTGGTTCCGAAGAAGACATTCCATAACGAGGAATGGATCTTAATTCAACCGTTCCCGTTCGGTCGACTCGGCCGATCCCGACCTATCGGTCCCGACCGAATCGATAGCGACAGTGTTCCTTTCTCGCCCACCCCGTGGACAGAGTACGGGGCACGATGTAGGGTCGGGGCACTACAACCGCCATCACCACCATCATCGACAACAAACTGCACCCGTGCTAGCCAGACTTGTCCTCCACCTGCACTCTACCTCATCGTTGATTCCCCTGCAGTCCTCTTCTTCATCTCTGCCTGGCGAGACATAGCCGAATCCCATCCACCATAAGATCCTCTTCTCTGACCAGTTGCCCCGAGAGCCATGCTGGCCGCTTTTCGGTGGCAGATCTAGAGCGGTTCAACCCCGAGCCGTACTTTCCCTACTGGATCTCCCCAGCCGACAGGGCTACGCTATGTTCCCACTCGTCTTCTCCGGCATTATCACCGTCCGCGGACATCAGCTCCTCTGTTCGAGCTTTTGTACCCGCTCTGCCCTGGCCAGCGAACCGTCGCGCACTCGAGTCCAACCCGACCGCCTCCTCGCTGCATGATGCATCCTCCTCCGCCGCATAAGCGCTTCCCCGCCATCATCGTCACCGTATCCTCTCGAGCGCTCTGTCGAGAGTAGAATATGTGAGTTCTCGACCCCCCCTCCCTTTCATATTATTAGTTACTGGAATGATCAATCATATTTATTATTAGTAAAATTATTTTGGGCTCTAATTTGATTAAATCCTCTCTCTCTCTCTCTCTATATTTTTTTTTAATATATATATATACTCTCTCTCTCTCTCTCTCTATATATATATATATATATATATATATATATATAGAAAATATATATATATATATATATATATAGAGAGAGAGAGAGAGAGAGAGAGAGTATATATATATATATATATATATATATATATATATATATATATATTTATATATATATATATATATATATATATATATATATATATATATATATATATAATATATATATATATATATATATGGTTTTAGTATATATATATATATATATATATATATGGTTTTAGTATATATATATATATATATATATTATATATATATATATATATATATATATATATATATATATATATATATATAAAATATATATATATATATATATATATATATATATATATATATATATATATTATATATATATATATATATATATATATATTTTATATATATATATATATATATATATATATATATATATATATATATATATATATATTATATATATATATGGTTTTAGTATATATATATATATATATATAAATATATATATATATATATATATATATATATATATATATATATATATATATATACATATATATATATATATATATATATATATATATATATGGTTTTAGTATACATTATAAATCAAGATTTTAGGTAATGTAATTTTGTAAGAATACTATGGGACTTAGTAAATTACTTTGGGCCTTATACATACTTACCTACTACTAGGCTTCTTATTTAACTCTTTTAAGTAAACTTGGGTTTATCATGGATTATTAGTAATTTGCTTTTGGGCTTAATAAACTCTATATAAATATTTTCTAAAAAGAGTCTATAAAGAGAAATCACGTATTTGTGGTTATATATGGGTCATTTCTATATATACCCTTGGGGCTTCTATTTGGCTAATACTTTCTAAAATTATTAAGGAATTATATTTAGTACGCTTATATGAGCATTATGTTAAAAGACTTTTCTTAAATGAGTTTTGTATATTTCCAAAAGTATTTTCTAAATAATAATTTGTTATATAGTTTGAGCGTAAATAATCTTTTTCTATAAATTCTAAGTAATTTATAAGTATTTTACAAGTATTATTTTGACCAAATATTATCAACAGACATTCAAATAGAGAGAAATATTTTTCTAAATGAAATATGTATACATATATTTATGGGAATAATTCTTAATCAATTTCCTTCTAATTAGAATAGTTAATCATTGATCGTAACTAATCATACTCCTCCTTATCTTGTGATTTTGACTTCATCATATCGATCCTAGGCGAATCAGACTATTATGGACTCAATGGAATTATCAGTTTCACCAGCAAAGGACCCCAGGCGAGTACAGTCCATGTTTTGTTTCCAATATTGTTAATTACTATAATTGCATGATTAGTGATATTTATTTGATTTTTGACATGGTCAGTACACGGGTTAGTGTCATATGGATTTAGTCATGATGCCATATTTTATTTTACCGTATTTCGTCATTTATTATCGTGACTAATCTATGTGTAGTAGTCGGGTAAGGAAGTACGTACTAAGTAGATATGTGATAAACCCTGTAGACCGTGTTATTTTATGCAACGTAGACATCGTAGACCGTGCTTTATTTTATACAATGTAGATAGTATAGACCGTGCAGTGTAGTGGACCAGCCTGATCACATATTGAAAGTTGTACTTCAAATCACGTAGTTGGTTAAGTTTCCTTGTTCCATGATTCACTTGTCTTTATAGTTCATAATTAACTGTTTCACCATATTTTTTGTGCCATGTTTTATGGTTATTTCTTTCATTATATATGTCATTTTCTATTCACTGTTTTTAAAGTCGTTATCATATATTGGAACTGCGTTCTTGGATTGTACTCGTTCCATTCCCGACTGAAAACTAACATTTTTCAGATAATCGCCTGCTATATTATGCTTGGACCATTAGGGGAGACATGGGTACATGCTGAGGTCAACCATAGAGACTAGTTAGATAGTTGAGTATTTATCTAGTTGTCTTTTATAATTTTTGTGAGACATTGTACTTTGTACTCAAATATAAACTGGTGAATAGTGTAATTAATTTAGTTTTGTGAATAAGCAAATAAAGTATTTATTTTATGTAGTTTTGAGCATTGTGGCTAGACAACCTTCTATCATCGACACAGCGACGTAGGCTGGCTTGGACACGCATCTGTATCCCGAAAAACGGGTGTGGGTCATGACAGCCAAGGACATCTGGGAGCCTATGGAGAATCTCTACAAGGCAGATAAAAACAGAAACAAGATCCATGTGACCGAAAAAGTCTGGAGGTTGTGATTTGAGGACGACAAGATGATATTGTCTCAAGTCAAGGAATTTCTCAAGTTATGTTAAAAAGTTGAGGATTATGACATGCCCTTGTTCGATGCTTTCATCATCGGGGGTATCGTCGCCAAACTCCTATATGGGTGGAGCAACTTCATTGCTGACATGTACCGTAAGAAGATGGAGGTGGATCTTGAGCGTCTCTTGTACTGGATACATGTTGAAGACGAGCTGAGGACTCAACTCAAAATGGAGATCCTGTCAAAACAGATGGCCAAGGCCAACTTGGTGCAAGGTGGTGACTCTAAGGGGAAGTAGAAGACTTCTCACAAAAAAAAGAAGGACTTCAACTATCTGAAGGTGAAATCGGTTCCGTTCAAGCCAAAGCCTAAGGGTGATGGGACTTGTTTCAGTTGTGGCAAGAAGTGCCACTTCAAGAAGGACAGATCCAAGTCCAAACCGAAAGAGCAAGGTAAAACTAACTTGGTTGCTATATGTCACGCCCCAGAACCAGAATACTGGAGAACGGGGGACAGACACAGCCAGCTACGTACATTGAAGTAAATCCTACCTCGCAATACGGTCACAGCTGTCTAGATGCATGAGGGTTTACTACAAGCCATTAGTCTCTTAGGGTGAAGAACAAGCCTGGAGTCTCAATCTTAAGCAAGCAAGTAAAAGTAACAAGATGGTAGATCATCAGACATACAAAGTAAGGCGTCCCAAACATTACATATTCAGATGATCATGAAGCTAGTCATACAAAATGCGAAGACTAGCAAGAGTTTAAGTCATACATGATCAACCCTACGATCTGTCAATCATGTTACAACCCTTAGGCAGACAAGAATGTAAATTTAACACGAGCTAACACTTGCTTGGCGGCTAAACGCCTCAAAAGAATAATTTACAATAGAGTGGGAGAGCAAAATAAAACCCACTCGTTGCCAGGGTTGCGTCTAGTGTGCACCATCTGCCTGGAAGGCTGGAAGATCCTCGGGTGCTACTTCGAAATCTGGCCATACAAAACTGGCTGGGTCAGACCCCAAAAAGAGCAAGTGCCACAAAGGAGGCTTCACTTAAGAACTAAAACCAGCATATTAGCACATGAGACATAAAGGATAATAAAAGACATGAGTTAGAGAAAAAAAACGATAAACGATAAGATAACTAAGGGACTATTCTGGTAGCCAAGTTACATCTCGTAAACCAAACAATGACCGGGGTTGTAGCCCTTCACCTGAACTGAGCTTAGTCTCCAACCAATTATTGACAAGAGTAAAGCATAAAGTAATGTGCAGTAATAACCATATAGCAGTCTTGCTTAGATAAGACTAGACTGGACTCCATCCATCATTCACGGCCAAACAATGAGTACGGCTTGATACTTTAACTAACTAGGGTTATCATAAGCCTAGTTACTAGCAAGATGCAATGAGATGTTCCAATAGCCACAAGCCCTGCAGACTTAATCCAGGTTATCCGATCACAAGTTGAGAGAGTTGGATTAGGTGACTTAGAGTTGCAACACATGACAGTGTGCTGGAAAAGTGCCCTACTCGACGGCAGGCTACAAGTCCAATTAGAGCGCCCAGATAACGGGACTGCCTATAGCTGGGAAATCTCTTCATGAACAACATGATCAATCTAGTCATTATTCTAGTCAGATTCAATATGAATCCCTGACCGTGGTAACCAGGAATTCATGTTCTAGACGTGATGCAAGATGAGACATGTAGCTTATACAAGCATAAGCACCCACGGTGTCAAGACAAGAGTTACTTAGCAAGTCAAGATAGCCGTCACAACAGCATATCAAGATTATCATGTTAGGTTTACTTATCAAGAGTGCGCCACGACGGGCCACTATCATGTCATGTTACTTGTTACTGGCTAAGAGTGTGCCTTAACAGGCCATTATCGTGTTATATCCTTATATTATCATGAATGAGAGAAACTTGCATAAAATAGCTAATAACATATTCTTGAAGCCAAGGAAAAGATCTACAACTTTCATGTTGAAAGTTGGAGGAAAGTCTGGCCACAATTCAGCCAAATAGGACTTAAAACAGCCAAAAACAGCCAAAATAGGTCCTATGCGGCATTCTACGGCACTATTCATGCGGCACTATTCATTTATGCGGCTGCGGCACTATTCATTCTCATGCGGCTGCAACACTATTCATTTCTACGGCTGCGGCACTATTCATGCTCATGCGGCTGCGGCACTATTCATGCGGCACTATTCATTCCTGCGACTGCGACACTATTCATGCTCATACGACTGCGGTACTATTCATCCATGCAACTGCGACACTATTTATACGGCACTATTCATCCATGCGGTTGCGGCACTATTCATTTCTGTGGCTGTGGCACTATTCATGTGATACTATTCATCCATGCGGCTACGACACTATTCATGCGGCACTATTCATCCATGCAGCTGCGACACTATTCATACGGCACTATTCATTCCTGCAGCTGCGACACTATTTATCTCATGCGCCTGCAGCACTATTCATGCGGCACTATTCATCGTCCATGCCAAAATCAGGACAGATGAACATAGAAATGGCCAAAAATGCTTTTGGCCATAACTTCCTCAAAACAAGTCGAAATCTAACTTTTTAAAGGTCCATTTTGGGTAAAATCGAATTCTCTATAACATGGAACAATCAAAACATGAAAATAATGAAGTTTAATAGATCAAAATCTAAGAAAACCGAAAATGATACACACTTAGATCTACATGAATCCATCCACCAAAATAAAAAATGTCAAGTTCTAAAGTAGCTTAAAATCAAGTAAGGAAGAGAATGGAACAATAAATCGTGAGATCCATCATGAAACAAGTTGCACTTGCCTAGGACTTGGTGGGTGGGAGAAGTAAATGAAGAATATGAAGAAAATAAATGAAGAAGTGAATGAAGAGAGAGAGAGAAGGAGTTGGGTTATATATCAACCCTCTCCATCTCAAACCAAGCCAAGCCAAGCCAAACCAAGTCAAATTGAACCGAACCGATCAAATAAACCAAGTCAAGATTAAACCAAGACTAGGCTAAGCAAAACAAGCCTAACTACGGTCCACCTAATAAATGCCAGAAATCTCGTCTACGCATACGAAAATACGTATAACGGAAAACGGGAGTGACACTATAATTGCGCAGGTTGACTCAACGGGTGTTGACACTGAATGGTGGATAGATATTGGTGGATCCTGTCATATTTGTGTAGGACCCTTGAGCACCTCTAGAGGGGGTGAATAGAGTGTGTGCGTATGCAATGGAGATAATCACTAATTAAAAATTAAGCAACTATATATTATGGCAGGTAAATGACAGTAAATAAAATATGGTAAAGTAAAAGGCAAGAGAATCAAACTCAGTAACACAACGATATATACAGGTTTCCCTTTGAGAGGACTAGTCCAGTTTCGAGTACTCTTGCTCGATGTTAATCCACTATGGCACAAGCTAATTGGGAGCTTGCAGTCTCTTACAACACCGTGCTTGGTGATGAGCGCACGACCGACTCCACAACTTGATTTCAAAAATTGGAACGTTTTCTGAATGACACCTCTAATACAGCTCTTCGGTACCAAAACTCTAGATTGAACAGAACTTATACTGGCTTTGGCTAAGAGCGGTATAGGCTTGATTTGAAAGTTTCAATCATAGAAAATACTTTAGAATATATAGATAAGAGAGTGAATGAGTGACTTGAAATTATGGAAAATTTTCTATTTATAATATTATTGCAGACCGAATTCGGGTAGAGTTCGGACTGAGTTCAGATGCCTGAATCTAGCATTCGAACGTTGTTCGTGGAAGACCAAAACAAATTTAAAACTAACCTGGCCAAACTTGGGCTGGCCAGACTTGGGCCAAGTTTTGTCCGAGTTCTGCCTAGGTTAAGTCAGAACCTTTGGATCAAACAGTTTAGGTTTTGGGCTTTTTGGAAATGTGGACTTTTTGGATTTGGATATGTAGGCTTTTTAGATAGTGGACTTGATTGAAACCTAAGCCATTACCAATCCTGATCAACCTCACATATATTTCCTAGACTCAATAAAATTAAAATATAGAAGAAAACATAAAAAGCTTAATCTTGATTCCAGTGGATATTGGTTCTTGTTGATGATGCGATGTCTGTACTTTGTAGTAGTAGGATGTAGACGTTCTTTTTATTTGAAACCTGTAATTCTGTAGCAATATGTATATTTTTCATATCGACCAAAGTTGTTATTGATTATCAAAATCGGGTGTGATCATTAACCAATGGGCCAATATTCTCTCCCATTTTGATAATTGACAAACTTTGAGTCTATACCAAAATATAACCAATAATCTAACTTTGAAATCATATACCTGACTCGTTCTAAATCGATCGATTTTTCTTTGGTACGGCTCTTTCTCCCTCTTTGTCATGTACTCAAAATATGGCTCCCCCGTAATTTGTGAAGCCAACAATATATAAAAAAGAAAAAGCAAAGTGATATCCAAAAACTAATGATAAAAACGAATAAGCCAACATCTCAAGTATGATAACATTAGCAGTAGCAGTAAAAGAAATGAGAATAGATGAAATCAACTAAGATAGCATAAAACTAACTACAACTGTTCAAAGTACAGAAACGACTAGAACTAAAATAGTGCAACATAGTACAGATAATCCAAACTAAAAAAAGTGTCACTACAAAAGATCATCATCACCAGAACATGTCTATAAAATACTAAGCCAAAAACTGACTCAAGCATCAACGTCATCATCGAAAAATCAGCAGGAGGCTGGGGATCAACATAAGCTGTCGTCGGATCGAAGAATCTGAAAGTGGGATAATCCTCAAGTCTTGGTTCGTCGAAGCCAGGATAACGGAGGATAGGAGTTGGAGCAATGGGATGATGTGCCAAAGTCCACTGATTGTCAGCCATATTATTTCTCAAGACCTGGGCCTGAGAAATGTGGCGGTACTTAGCATAGATGAAACGAGTCATATAGGTCTCATGCTACTGTCCCTGGAGAGTGACAAACGCATCGAACCTCTGAAAGAACTCGTCAAAGTGATGGCCTAGAGCAGTAGGAGATGGAGCATCCTCTGGAGCTGCGGCTAGATCAGGAGGAGGTGAAGCACCACGGGTGGAGGTGGAGGGTGAGGATACTTTCTAGATCTACACATCTCAGAAGGAGATCCAGTAACAGGACATATGTCTAAGTTGATTCCTAACTTTTGGAAGATAACCGCGAGATGCATATATAGGGTATAGGAGGTTGAGGCTGCCTTCTGACAACTGACTATACCGGCAATCATGGTCTTGGGAACAGAAAAGTGACTCCAAAGTGGATGTGGTAAATAGCAGAAAACTCAAAAAAAGGTGATCTCGTTAGTAGATCATGTCACGCCCTAGAACCAGATTACTGGAGAGTAGGGGACAGACACAGTCAGCTACGTATAATGAAGTACAACCCACCTTGCAATACGGTCATGGATGTCTAGATGCATGAGGGTTAAACTACAATCCATCAGTCTCTATGGTCAAGAACAAGCCTAGTGTCTCAATCTCAAGCAAGCAAATAAATGTACAAGTTAGATCATCAGACATATAAAGTAAGGCATCCCAAACATTACATATTTAGATGATCATGAATCTAGTCATACAAAATACGAGACTAGCAAGAGTTAAGTCATATATGATCAACCCTAGGATTAACCAATCATGTAACAACCCTTAGGTAGACAGGAATTTAAGTTTCAACATGAGCTAACACTTGTTCGACGGCTAAACGTCTCAAAAGAATAATTTACAATAGAGCGGGAGAGCAAAATAAAAAACCCACTCGTTGCTAGGATTACGTCTAGTGTTCACCATCTGGCTGATAAGCGGAAGATCCTCGAGTATCACTCCAAAATCTGGCTATACAAAACTAGCTGGATCAGACACCAGAAAGAGCAAGTGCCACAAGGAAGGCTTCATTAAGGAACTAAAACCAGCAGATAATAAAATAGAAGAATAAATAAATGAACAAGCTTAAATAAAAAAAAGACAGGGTTAGAATAAAATAATTGCTTGCATTAAGAGACGGAATATAATTCCTATGCTAATCACGAGCAAGCATTCAGGCACGGCCAATTAAGTCCTACGGCTTGCTATCATTAGTTAACTAGGGTTATCACAAGCTTAGTTACTAACAAGAAGCATTTGAGATGTTCCCAAGTCACAAGCCCTGCAGCTATCCAGGTTATCCAAGCGAGGTTGCTTAGAGTTATCAAGAGTTTAGAGAACCATTAGGTGACTTGGAGTACGACACATTGCAGTGTGCTTTAGTACTTACGATTTCAAGAAGTGCCCCACATGACAGTGGACTGGAAATGCCCTACTCGTTAGCAGGCTACAAGTCCACTCAGGTATGGCAGGGATAACGGGATCGCCTGTAACTGGAAAAATCTCTCCATATGAACTACTTGATCAATCTAGTCATTAACCTAGTCAAATTTATTACGAATTCCTGACCGTAGTAACCAGGAATCTATGTCCTAGATATGATATAAGATGAGACATGTAGCTTGTATAGGCATAATCAAGAAAAATTAACAACGGTGTCAAGACAAGAGTTATACTAGCAAGTCAGGATAGCTGTCGCAACATAATTCAATATTATCATGTCATGTCAGGTTACTTGTTACTTGTCAGGATTATTTGTCAGGAGTGCGCCTCGACGATCCACTATCAAAATTATACATGTTATGCCAAATTTGCTTGTTGCTTGTTGCTTGTCAAGAGTGCGCCTCGACGGACCACTATCAAGATTATCAAGAAGAATTCATATTTTTATGTTCAAGTCAAGGTCAAAGCTCATGTCCAAGTCAAGTTCAATAGTATCAAGCTATCAAGTTGGGTCATCGCAAGTTAGGCCAAATACAAGACACAAGTAAGATCACAAGCATATACAACAATAACTAGGAGAGCATGCATGGGGATAAGGACAAGGGGGTATCGAGGCCAAAAAGTGGCGCTGGTCAGGTGGCGCCAGGAAAGGGACAGGTGCTGGACCAAAAGGTGCCAGCCACCAAGTGACGCGGGACCAGATGGCGCTGGACCAAAAGACGCTGTGCCAAAGGGCGCTTGGGCCAAGAGGTGCCAGGGCGAGCAGAGTACGCCTGGGCCAAGAGGCGCCAGGACCAGGATGGGTCAGCATGCGCCAGCATGCTCCAACATACACCAACAGGCGACAACATGCGCCAGCATGCTCCAACATGCACCAACATGTGCCAGCCATCATGCACCAGCCAGCATGCGTCAGCCAACAAGCGCCAGCACCAGCATGCACCAGCATGCACGCCAGCCAGCATGTGCCAGCTAACATTGGCCAGCCAGCATGTGCCAGCCAATATGTGCCAGCACCAGCATGCGCCAGCCAACATGCGCCAGCCAACATGCACCAGCCAATATGAGCCAGCATGCGCCAGCCAACATACGCAGGCAACATGCGCTAGCACCAACATGCGCGCCAAACATCATGCGCAGCCAACATTCGCCAGCCAGCATGCGCCAGTCTGCACGCCATCCAGCATGCGTGCCAGCCAGCATGTCTCCTGCTTATCTTCTCCAGATAGCTCCTAAATGTTCATAGAAACCCATGAACTCAAAAGGGCATAAATCACTCAAAACAAGTAAGAATTGGGACTTTCAAGGATCTAAATTGGGTAGAATCTAATTTCCTACAACAGAGGACAATTAGATTTTGGAAATAACAAAGTTTAAGAGATCAAAACCAATAAAAATTGAAAAAAGCTACAAACTTAGATCTACAAGAATCCAACCATCAAAATCGAAAATGTCAAGTTCTAAAGAGCCTTAGAATCAAGTAGAGAAGAGAATGGAATAATAAAATTTGATATCCATCATAAAGCAAGTTACACTTGCCTAGGATTTCTTTGTAGGTGGAAAGGAGTTATGGCAAAGAAGAAAGAAATAAATGAAGAAGTTATGGAGGAGAGAAAGTGGAGTTGACTTATATATCAACCCCTTCTCATTTCAAACCAAACCAAGCCAAGCCAAGTCATGTTGAACCAAACCAAATAAACCAAGGCAAGATTAAACTAAGACTAGGCTAAGCAAGACAAGTCTAACTACGATCCACCTGACAAAGGTCAGAAATCTCTACACGTATAATGAAAATACGTATAATAAGAAATGCAAGTGACAACTCTACCCACCTTAGAAGAATTCTGTCCTCGAAATTTAATCAAGAGGCTAAAGGTGCCTGTTTGCCATAAAAAAATCAAAGATAGGTATTACAGAACACTGAAATTGATTACAAACTCGCTTGTACAAAAAAAACCTAGAAAGAAATCCTAGAAAACAATCTAAGTATAATTGTTTAGTTTTGATTCTAGGGGGTAACGGTGGAGGCTCGGGAAAGTGCTATCAACTCTGCCTTACTCCGTGGACTATCTGACGCAGTCTTTAGATCTTGAAGAAATTGCCTTCTTGAAGGTTGCCAGCCTTGGATTGCCAACCCTCTTGTAGGGGTGTGGCACCCTGCTATTTATAGTAATTTCGGGATGAAAGATATTTTGAGCCGCATAGATGACCACGTGGCAAATCCCCGGGCCACATGGCCGTAATCATGCCTCGAGACTCGGTCTGTGACTGATAGCTGGGGATTTGTTAGGATTTCTTATGATTTGTCGTTGAGAAGTTGAGACCTGGTCAACTTGTCACGTGCATCAACTAATCTTCTGTGGCGAGCCGCATGAAGAATGTCTCCTAGCCGAGCCGCATGAGAAATGTCTCATGGCTGAGCCGCATGAAAGAATGTCTCATGATCGAGCCACATGAAGGAATGTCTCATGACCGAGCCGCATGAAGGATGTCTCATGACCGAGCCGCATAAAGGACGTCTTATGACCGAGCCGCATGAGGAATGTCTCATGACGGAGCTGTATGAGGAATGTCCTATGACCAAGCCGCATGAGGAATGTCTTCTGACCGAGCCGCATGAAGAACGTCTCATGATCGAGCCGCATGAAGAATGTATCATGACCAATCCGCATGAGAAATGCCTTCTGACCGAGTCGCATGAAGGACGTCTCATGACCGAGCCGCATAAAGAATGTCTCATGACCGAGCCGCATGAGGAATGACTTCTAACCGAGCCGCATGAAGAACGTCTCATGACCAAGCCGTATGAGGATTGTCTCATGACCGAGCCGCATGAGGAATGTCTTCTGATCGAGCCACATGAAGGACGGCTCATGACCGGCCGCATAAGGATTGTCTCATGACCGAGCCGCATGAGGAATGCCTTCTGACCGAGCCGCATGATGCCATCTCATGACTGAGCCGCATGAGGAATGTTTCATTACTAAGCCGCATGAAGGATATCTTCTAGCTGGATGGGTATGGGGCCCCTAGGAGAAGGTGCTGTGCCGAATGTCACAATTTGAGAGAGTTTCGTTTGTCTTCCTCTTGACTGATCTTCTTGTTCGAAGAAGATTTGATGGTAGACTCCTTCAGAAGATTGTGGTGTGCTTGACTGAGATGATGCGCCTGACTGAGACATCTGTGTAATGCATCTAGTTGAGAGCAGGCCGTTATAACGTCTTCAATTGGTACCATATTTCCGAGATGATGTTGGAAAGGCGTAGTAGGTCGCAGTCGCTAGAACACAGACTGCCTTGATTATGGAGCCACTGTCTTGTGGCAACGACAGTTGATGATGGCTTGGGTGCAGTGATGACCACCTCTCGCAAGTCGAGAGCAGATTGATCTACCTTTGCATCTGTTTTGTGGGCCCAGGTATCCCGAGCGCCCGGGTGTGTAGGTATTATATTTGCTCCCTGATCTGAGGCTAGTAAAAGCACTTGCTCTCGATCGTTGTAGGAAGACTTTTGGGACCATCATATTTGCTCCTTGATCATTGCGCTCGATTATTATAGGAAGACTTCTGAGACCCACTCTGTCTGTTTTGCATATAGGATTGGACGCGGGTGTTCTGTATAACTTTCTATCAGGAGCCCGTATAATAGTTAATGGTATCCCGCTGACGGTCAGCAGCTTGGACAGTTAACTGGGCTTGTTGAGCCCGTACTGCCCTAGACTTCTTCGACTTAGCACCCGAAGGTGCGTAGTAGGAAGAGTCCAAGTTGGAAGGAGGGAAGGGAAGTTGGTGCCCTTTTCAAAGGAGGCAAGGGGGCTCTATTTATAGAATAGAGTGATGTAACGCCCCAGTCCCAAAATACGTAGGACCAAGTACGTAAACATGCCAGCTGTATACATACGAAGTACAGGATTTTGTACGTATACATAAGCTGTAAAATACAGTAATCCAAGACCAAAACTAAATCTCGTCCACAATGAAAAGAATAATAATAATAAATCAACTTGAATATTTAGGATACAATCGTTAGGCGGAGACAAAGTCCACTACCAACTATCTTAATGAAAGAAATGTACAAGAATCGATCCATAAAATGGCAAAACGAACCAAGCGCAATCGTCTTCGAAGGAATGGAGAAGACCATCGCCTTGGCAAGGATACCTGCAGAAGACATGAACACAAACGTGGGGAAAAACCAGGTCCTCATACGGACGTAGCAAGATACAGAAAGAACAAGCTAATATGAACTGTCAAAATAAAATAATATAAAGGACTATTCTAGATACAAATATGCAAAGGAGATTCTAACCGCCTAATGTGCAATTTAGAGGAAAACTTTCATGCACATGGGTGGAATTTTAGGCTATGTGTACGTAACTGGCATCCAGTCATTTGTATCCGGCCGTAACGTCCAAAACGTCAGAGGGTATCTGCAAATAAATCGCCACAGTTCCATCCGGAGACTGTGGTTTACCTGTTTGGATTCCCATATGCACTAGCGACTGTCCTCCCCCAATATTTCCTACACTGTTCAAGTCATGTCCATGGCTCGTCCAGTTTTGTAACTGCTTGAGTCTCTAAAACCCTAGTCATAGCAGTTACGATCATCTATCCGTCACACGACTTTAGAGAGGGCCAGTCCATAAGTCGTGCCCCTAGCAACATGTCTCCAACCGTGTAGTGTGTGTGTCATAGCCAAGGAAGATATAAGGATATCCCCCAGCAAGAAGGTAGTCCGCTAAAACTAAGTCATGCATAAAATAAAGTAACGACTAATAAAGTCGCTTGCACCCAAGTATGGCTTGGACGCGCAGTTTATAACAAATAAAAATAACAAAATACGAAACAGGTAAATAAATGCTAAAAATAAATAATATGACAGTTAATTAGCAAGGTATACTTGCCTGGTAGGATCGCCTTGTGTGGTTCGATGATCATGGTGGCCCGAACTGCAACTTCGGGTAACAACTACACAAGGAAGCCTCTGTTGACGACACGGAGTATTCCATCGGGACTAGAAGGGTCAAATTGGTTAGGGTGGACATAAAGTAGTATAGAATTGGTAAAGGAGTAAGATTAGGATTGGTTAGGATAGGAGGATAATCAAGAGAAATGGATAATAATATATATACTATGTTAGGAAGAATATTGATAATACACTGAAAATATACTATGATACTTAAAATAGTTTAGATAAATATTTTGCAAATTCACATATATTTTTAGGCAAAAAATTAAGTTCTTTTAAAATTTAAAAAAAATTCTAGTTAGAAAAACTGTATTTTACTAGTAACAATACTTTACGTAAATAATTAAAGATAATTTATATATATATATAAGAATGTAAAATTTATATCAAAATGCTTTAGGTTAAATACGAAAATACGGGAGATCATTTGTATGGTTGGAAAACATAATTTACTTATATCCATACATATTTAAAAAATGACATAAAAGTACTACAACATATTTTAGGCAAAAATAAATTTGAAATATTTGCAGGCAAAACCCTCTTATTATCATTTACACCATGTCTTTTATCCCGGGTTGGGTACAGGTGTTAAGTCAAGAGACTATCGGTATCAGAGGTAATATGGATGTGATACACGATAACCAAGAATAATCTTTGATGGACCTATTACTCTTCTGCGCACTGGTGGTGCGAGTAATAGATTTTGAGGCAAACTCCGGTGGGGGAAAGCATTTAGTGTGGAAGTTCAGAAGTATGATCATACATGACTTGTCGCCCCAAAGTTGCGATTGTAGGTCCTAAAAATCAAGTTGCACCCATCAAAAAAAGCAAGGAAAATCAACTTATGCACCCTTCAAATGAATTGCGCAGGAGACAGATTGTGCAACAGATCAATTGTGCAGGCTGAACTGCGCACTCATCCAAGTGCGCAAGCTGACGTGGCCTCGTCATCATTATCTGACAGAAAATCCGATCTTCTGACAGCTGACAGCACGAAGAACGAGGAAACTGTTCATTTTTCGTGCAGCACAGCGCTCGAGGACAGCTGTACAGTCAGTGCAGTTCAATCCAACACAGTTCAATCCAGCGCAATCTAAATCCAGCGCAATCCAAACCCAGCACAATCTGAAGCTAGCACAATTCATTTGGCACAGTCCATCAAGATAACTGAAATTTTGTACGTGGTATACATGCCATCAATTGCTCACCACGTGGCAACCGTCTGTACACGATCATGCGCATTTCAATCAAATGATGCCATGTGTCCAATACAGTTGGCCCACGATCAAATAACTGCCAGTGCAGTCTGATGTCTGCGCAATCCAATGCATGCGCAATCCATCCTGCGCAATCCAGAATAACTAAAAATTAGTTATTTCCAGAACTCTATAAATAGAGTTTCAAGTCCTTCCTAGGGGGGATCACATAGAGATCAGAAAAATCAGAATTAAGAGCAGAGAGTTCAGGAGTTCTTGCCTAAGTGCTGCTACATTCTTCAGAGGCTACCGCCTTCAACTTCAGAGGCTATCGTCTTCAAAGTTTACATCGTCCAAGGGATAAAGCGATCGTCATTCAGATCAGATTCCTATAGTTGTACTTTCCCAGAATTCTTGTAATCTTATTACAAAGTTTGTGAAATAAAAGAACTTTTGTTTTTGCAAACAAAATGGCGACTCTGCTGGAGATGACTTTCTCCTCCGACGAGGAAGTGACAACTCAATGCGACGTTGCGTCTATCGGAAAGACGTAGAAGACGCTGGTTGTGAAGGTCAACCAGACGGCCTACGAAGCCATAATCAACTCCAGGACCACCCCTCGCACTGTAACAACTTCTGCCACGAGCAAAGTGCGCCCAGTTTGGGTCTCCAAGACTACTGTGCAGTCTGCTTCCTCTGCTACCAAGACTGCTGTACAGTCTGCTGTACAGCCTACTACACAATATGCTGCACAGTCTGCTGTGCAGTCTACTGTCTCTGCTGCTAAGACTGCTGCGCAGTCTACTGTCTCTGTTGCCAAGACTGAGGCGCAGTTTGTTCCTCTTGCCAGTGTACAAACCACTTCCTATGCTGCTCTGTCAAAGTGCAAGACTCCTCTTCCCCTGGGGCAGTTGGCTTCAACTCTTCCTGCGCAGTCCACCGCTCCAGCAACCAGAGTATAACTCAAACACTCTGTGGCCAGAACTTCTGCTGTGCAAACCACAGTGTCTGTGGCCGAAAGGCTATCTGCTAAAACTTCTAATGCACAATCAGCCAGTGCGCCTACTGTCAAAGCTTCCCTAGCACAAGCTGCGCCAGCGCAGTCTAAGAGGAACAACCCTTTGGCTAATCTCTCTTCCTCTCACAGCAAGGAGAAAGGCTCAGCTTCTCTTCCTAAGCACCCTGTTGCTCCAGCGCAATCCACTGGGGGTAGTCTGTTGACTATTCCTCCTCCTCCTCAGAGCAAAGAAAAAGGCCCGTTGGTCTTTTTTCAAACTTTTTCGTCCCACGACTTGGAAGATAACAGAGGAAAACGCTCTTTAGCTAACCCTTCTTCACAAAACAAAGGAAAAGGCCCTTTGGTCTTTTCTCAGTCTTTCTCGATTTTTACTGTAGAAGATCAATCTGAACGTGCCTCGGCACCAGTCAGTACAAGAACTCTTTCAAATAAGGGTTCTTCTTCTTCCCTCCTTGTCAAAGGGAAGTACACTGATCAAAGAGGTATTCTGCCTACTCCGGTAGCAGAATTCCAAGATCTCCCAACTCTCAGGATATCCCGCTCCAAACAGGGAAAATTGTTGGTGTCTCAGACAGAAACTCCTGGGGGTGAATTTGCTGATCTAAGAACTTATCTCAATAGACCAACTTCGATGAAACGTAAACAGCCAATGTCGAAGGCCAACCAGCATCAAAAGCAAACTTCCAGGGTCAAAAATCCTGACACTTATGCTAATAAAATGAGTACTTTCCTGTACACTCAAGGGACGCAACATCTGAAGAACCGGAACCATGTTTCGAATGTTATCAAAGAACATATCCCTCAAACTTCTTCTCGTCCCGTCGTTGTTCCTAACCTTCAAAAGCATCTCAGGCAAAAGTGGGACAACATCTCAACACCTCTAGTTCAACCAAATGATCACCACCATTGCAATCACAAGGTTATCATCCAGTGTTATTGTCAGACAACAAAACGATCTGTCTTCGATCGTTTGAATTTTGCAGCATCCGAACCTATGTCGGAAGATGAAGACGAAGTGTTGTACGCTTCCATCAACATTACTTCTCGAGACACTAGGGGTAGGAAGTGCTCCAAGCACGGCAAGCCTCGCAAGCCCAGTCAATGGTATTTAGATCTACTCCAAGAATCTTCTGAAGGAGTATTTTGACATACCAGATCCCGAAGCCGAGACACAATCGGTCAAAAGAATTTTTAAGATCTTTCCGGCCATCTCCCTCTTTCTCACTCAGGAGATGATTCTTTCTTTGACTATGATGCATACAGCGAAAGTTCTGAACAGACAGTGTCCTCCACTGTACCTAGAGAAGTGACAACTTATGTTGTCACTGAAGATCTAGATGCTTCTAGTTCGGCTAGTCAAGAACAACGAACAGCTGCGTTAGAAGACAAGTTGAAGACCATGGCTGAAATGGTTGTAAGTATGCATTCTATCATCGTGGCCCAACATACCGTACCACCGACTGTACCTGCTACAAATCCTGAGATCATAGTATCGTCGGTGCCTGTCAATGCATGGCTGGGGGTAGCATCTCCTCAAGTACCTTCTGTGCAGATTCAACCTACACCCAGTCAGTCAGGTGCTGGGGGTAGTACTTACCATGCTGTTCCTCCCCCTAACACTCTGATTCAGCCTGCTCCTTCTACATCAGTAGAGGATTCTAATGAAGCTGTCAAACTCCTACGCACTCAATTCGAGGCCTTCAAAGAGAAAGACAACTTACAGAGGTTGGGGATTAAACAACCCTATCCAGTTGAATGGAAGGAAGTCCCATTTCCTCCAAAGTACAAAATCCCAACAATCTTGCTGTTTGATGGCAGCACTTCTTCCAGTCAGTTCATTAACCACTTTGAGGTAATGACTATCCAACTTCAGCTAAATGACGCTCTTCTTACCAGAGTATTCGTTGGTTGTTTAGCCGGTGTCGCATACGATTGGTACAGAAGCTTGCCTGATGGCTGTATCACCTCTTTCTCGGGTCTCAAACAAATCTTCTTGGAACGATTCTATGAGGGGATCAATGACATGACTATGTCGGCCCTTAATAAAGTCAAATAAAGGCATAATGAAACTACTGAGAGTTTCATTAAAAGGTTCCGCCGAGAAGCCCTAAAAATGCCTCCTGAAACTCCGGCCGCTGTCACCATAGACACCTGCAAGATAAATCTTTTGCCTATCATCAGCATGTGGACGGGGTCAACTCAGTTCCAAGATTGGCCATCCTTCATTATCAACGCTAAAGCAGCCGAAGTTAGCACTAAGAAATTCAAGCAGCTAGGGGTACACATGTCTAACCCCGACCGAGACGAACACCGGACATCGAGTAGCGGTAATCGTCAGAACAACCGCAAGGAAAAAGAGACTCTGAACATTAATCTGAAGAACAAAGAATCTCTGGCGGTCAACGTAGCTCCACCTACGTCTACTTCTACTCCTTCTGCACCTCCACCAAGGGAACATCGTCCGAAAGTAGAGTACTCCTTTGATGAGAATGACACCGTGAGCATCTTTGATTGCTTGATCAAAAGCAATAAGCTCCAGCTCCCAGACCCAAAGAAACTTGATGAAGTCGGTAAGACTGATCATCCCAAATATTGTGTCTATCACAGGTTCATTGGGCATCCCACTCGAGCATGTTATGTGCTCAAAGGCAAAATTTAGGAGCTAGTCAACGCTGGTGTTGTCACTCTGCAGCAAGATGAAAAGACGGTTACCGCGAACATGGTCTCAGTTCAGTTCGGTGACTTCCTTCCGCAGATGGTGCAGCATGGTGTCATCCCTATCCCCAAAGCTACTCTTGAGATCGAAAATCTCCTTCCTCCAAGAAGTGAAGGTCTCATCCCTTTGTCTCTTGACAATGGTGAGATTATGTGGATTCATCCTGATCTTGCTTCGGAGTTCGAAGTTTTCTCTTCCTCCAAGAAGAAAGACCGCTCCAAGGGAAAAATAAAGATCTGCAATATGGTGTCTTTTGACACTATGGTTGAGGAAGAGAACTTGCTGGGTACTAGGTCAGGGAAAGCTTACTTACGGGAAGTTTCTGAGACCCAAGAGAATCCTACTTCTTCTTCTGAGTTCGCTCCAGTGCAACCTGTTTCCACTGAAGACATCCCTTCTGTATCCTCATCGGTTGTAGTACCCATTCCCCCCAAACCGGCGGTAGCTGACAAAGGCAAACAATAAGTCTGTTTCGACAAGCCTTTAAAGAAGTCATCTCCTTATGGACTTGAAAAGCCTTATAACTTTGATATCTTGGCTCAACTAGCCAATACACCAGCCGGGCTGTCAATTTTTGAGTTATTGCGTCTCTCCAAAGAGACTCGAGAAACTCCGAGTGAAGCTCTCATGCAGGCAGAAACTTGTCTAGTCCTTTTGAAGAAGCCGAAGGCAGAGCCTGTCTCTTGTCTCCATTGTCATAGTGTGTTGGAATTAATTCCAAACATTACCTTCACACAGGATGACATGCTGATGAGAGACAATAGGCATGACCGTCCTCTATACTATACAGGATATGTCGACTCGATGAACGTCGATCGTATTCTGATAGATCCAGGGTCAGCACTCAGCATCATGCCAAAGACAATGCTAGATGCACTGAAGATCCCAGTGCATAGTCTTTCTAGCACAATCACCACCATCTTGGGGTTCAACCAAGAAAGAAGTGAGCCTCTGGGCAAGATTCGCCTAAAACTCCAAATAGGCAATCTTCGCACGAAGGTGACCTTCTACATCATAGACAATCATGGTTGTTCTTACAATGCTCTGTTGGGGAGACCATTCCTACATGAACACAACATTGTTCCGTCTACTCTCCATCAATGTTTTAAGTATGTCAATGACAATGGAGAAGTTCAAAAGGAGGTTGATGATCTATATCCTTTCAAAGGTATCGAAGCATATTGTAACGATGCTCGTATGTACAAGGATGAGTTCATGAAAGTAGTATTGTCTCTGGACACTGAAGAAGAATAAGAAGCAGTGCCCAATGACACTCTTATCATACCTGTCAAAGGGCGTGTTTCTCGTCCTCAATCCTCTAAACCACTGGCTATTCACTTGCCAGTCCAGAAGCAACCAACTGATGGAGGACAAGATCAAAGGGAGCTCACATCTTCTGAGCTACTTGTTATTGACTTACGTCGTAACAAGGAAAAAAGGCAGCTCACCTCTTCTGAGCCACTTGTTATTGATTTATCTCATAACAAGGATAAAAGGGAGCTCACCTCTTCTGAGCCGCTTGTTATCGACCTCCATCGTAACAAGTCCAATCCTCCTCCACGTTCTTCTTCTCCCTCTCTTGTAATCAATCTGACCAAGTCTGCTAAGGCTAAAGGTCCTGTTGTAAATATAGATGTACAAATTAATGAAAAAGCATCTCCTTTTCAGTATACTGATGTCATTTATCATGCTAAGTGCTATTTGGATATGTTAGATAGCTTTCAGTCATTTACAATAGGAGTTGTACAGTCTCTTCAAACATAAGTCTCACTCGAACATCCAAACGACTCATATCGTATTGTTTCCGCTCGAAAGAGAGACAAGAGTCCAATATTTTTTAGTAAAAGATCGGAGCAAGAGTTCTGTTATACGGATGATAGCAAAAGTAACGACACGGAACATCTTCAACTTCGTCGTTACAGTAACAATCAAAAGACATCATCCGAAAAATGGGTTATGACTTCAAGAATGGCCTCAACTACGGTAAGGGTAGAAGAACTCCTATCCATACGGTTGTTCCAAAAGAAAAGTCAGAGATGTATTACAGCAGGACCAAAAGAGGTCTCGGATATGCTTCTCCTCCAGTATTATCCCTAGCAGTCTCCGAATCTGATAGTGAGGAGCGCTCTAACTCTTCTGATTCCAAATCATGGGATTCTGACACCAGCATCGGTCAAGTTCATCGGCTGACTGTATCTTCCAACATGGTCTCCGCCGAACTTCCAGAAGGCTATGACGAGGATATTGAAGAAAACCCCGAAACAGATCCTTGGGCTCAACGAATGGATACCCAATGGGAACTCCGATTCGAACAAAAGGAACCTCCTATCGAAGATCAATTTGTTCAAATTAATGTAGGAGAGAGCGGGTCACCTCGTCCAATATTCATCAGCAAAAATCTTCCAGAAGCAGATAAGCAAGAATTAATTCTTCTTATTCAAGAATACATTAATGTCTTTGCCTGGAGCTATGAAGACATGCCAGGTCTAGATCCCAAAGTTGCTACTCACAAATTGAATATTCTGCCTAATGCAAAATCGGTCAAACAGCAACAACGACGCTTCAAGCCAGAAATGATGGACGCAATTGACGATGAAGTCAAGAAGCTCATCGCTTGTGGCTTTATCAGAGAAGAACAACATCCAGATTAGGTAACCAATGTCGTTCCAGTTCTGAAGAAAATCGAAAAAGTTCGAGTTTGCATCGACTTTCGGGATCTTAATGAAGCATGTCCAAAAGATGAATTTCCTCTCCCTATTACGGATGTCATGATTGACAACACCTGTGGGTTCGAAAGAATATCTTTCATGGATGGATTCTCCGGATACAATCAGATTCGGATGAATCCTGAAGATGAAAAACATACTTCTTTCCGCACTCCTCGTGGAGTCTATTGCTATACTGTAATGCCATTTGGTCTCAAGAACGCGGGTGTAACTTACCAACGAGCTATGAGTAACATCTTTCGAGATCATCTGTATAAGACTGTCGAATGTTACGTCGACGATATTGCTGTCAAAAGTCGTCTAAAGGAAGATCACATCCAAGACTTGAATACTATCTTCAATATAATGCGCCAACGTCAACTCAAAATGAATCCCACCAAGTCATTCTTGGGTGTCTCTAGTGGCAAATTTCTCGGCTTCGTCATTACCTTTAAGGGTATACACGTGGATCCCGAGAAGATCAAAGCCATTCAAGAGATGCGTCCTCTACGCAACCTAAAAGAGCTACGAGGATTCCAAGGTCGACTTGCGTACATCAGGAGGTTCATTTCGAATCTGTCTGGACGCTGTAGACCATTTACTAAGCTAATGAAGAAGGGTGTGTCTTTCATTTGGACCGAAGAATGTCAACGAGCATTTGATGACATAAAGCGATATCTCATGAACCCACCAGTCTTGGTGCCACCAATCTCAGGCATACCATTCTTAATGTATGTCTGTGCTATGGATCATTCATTGGGTGCTTTACTTGCCCAAAAGAACAAAGAAGGCCATGAACAAGCCATCTACTATCTCAGTCGTACTATGATTGGTGCTGAACGCCGTTATAGTCCGGTCGAAAAAGAATGTCTAGCTCTTATGTTTGCTGTTTAAAAGACTCGGCATTACATCATTGGCCAAACTATTCATGTCATATCCCGAGTTAATCCTCTTCGGGTACTGATGAAAAATCCTAGCACACTCAATTCTCTGCTGGCTACATGGGCCATTTTGCTAGCCCAATATGACATGGTATATGTTCTACAAAAGTCTGTCAAAGGTCAAGCACTGACGGATTTCTTAGCAGCTCATCCTGTTCCAGAGACATCCAAACTTTATGATGAAATTCCAGACGAGACATTGGAATCTAATACAATCTCCGAAGAATTTCTTACTTGGCGTCTATTCTTTGACGGTGCATCCAGGATTGGACCCAATGGTGCCATTGTCACAGAAGTTGGAGTTGTCCTTGTTTCTCCAGACGGGTCAACTATTCAAAGAGCCTACTCTCTAGATGAACCTTGTTCTAATAACATGGCAGAATACAATGCTCTACTCATTGGTCTTCAGTTAGCTAAACAATTGGACATCGAATATCTTGAAGTCTATGGTGACTCTATGCTGGTCATTAACCAGGTTAGAGGAACCTATAAAGTTCGCCATCAAGATCTAGTGCCTTACTATGAAGCGGCAATCAACATGGCTACATCATTCAAAGCCTTCTTCATCGAATATGTTCGACGAGCTTGCAATACTGGAGCAGATGCCTTGGCTAATCCTGCAGCAGTCTTAGCCATCCCTATCAAAAGACAGCAGGTGGTGGTTATCTCTAATTGGGAATTGTTTTGTATTGAAAACAATCGTAATATTGAGTTTAATAATCTTACTGAAGCCAATGTTATCGATGAAGATTGGAGAGCTCCTTTTATCGACTTTGTAGTTCATGACATACTCCCCGAAGATCCCAAAGAGGCCACGAGTATTCGTCGACGATCTCTCCGGTTTTACTACAATCAAACCACCAAGACTCTCTATTGGCGAACTTATGACGGCTTACTCTTGCGCTGTCTCGCTGGTGATGAAGCAATGTAAGTATTGCGTGAAGCTCACGATGGTGTCTCTGGAGCACATCAACCTGGTCCTAAGCTACAGGATCGTATACGATGCATGGGTTACTACTGGCCCTCTATGGTATCTGATGCCATCGAATATACAAGAAAATGCCGAGCTTGTCAAATCCATGTAGATTTCATTCATTAACCGTCAGAATTCCTTCATCCGACTGCTGCTTCCTGGCCTTTCGAAGCTTGGGGCATGGATATTATAGGTCCTATCAATCCTCCTTCTTCTAGAGGACATCGGTTCATACTAGCAATAACCGATTACTTCTCCAAATGGGCCGAAGCTATACCCTTGGCTGAAGTCAAGACTAGCAGTGTCATCAACTTCGTCAAACATCATGTCATCTATAGATTTGGTGTACCTCGTAGGATCATTCATGACAATGAACCACAATTCATCAGTCAAAAATTCACAAGGTTCTACGATGATCACCGGATTGACAATGTCGCTTCGACAGCCTACAATCTTGCTGCTAATGGCTTGGCTGAAGCTTTCAATAAGACTATCATCAAGCTCCTCAAAAAGTTTATGTCTAACAAACAAAATTAGAGTGAAAAGCTTGGCGAATGTCTTTGGGCCTACCGTACTACAGTCCGCAACCCCACAGGCTGTACACCCTTTTCTTTGGTATACAGCTGTGAAGCAGTTCTTCCCTTAGAACTTCAGATCCCGTCCTTAAGGATTGCCATCGCCAATGAGCTCACTACAGAGAACAAGGATCTTCTTCGACTTCAAGAATTAGAAGCGCTCGATGAGAAAAGGTTAATGGCTCAACAACATATTGAGTTATACCAAGCCCGCATCTCGAAGACGTTCAATCGTAAAGTTAAAGTCAGAGCCTTTCAGAAAGGAGAACTCGTTATAATAGTCAGACATCCCATGACTATGACTCACTCGAGCAAAGGCAAATTTGACGCAAAGTGGGAAGGTCCATATATCGTGAGCAAAGTCTTCTCAAATGGAGCCTATCAACTCATAAAATTGGATGGTCGAGTTGCGATGATGCCCATCAATGGCAAATTCCTCAAAAAATATTATGTATAAATGTAAAAAAGAGTGCTTGTAATCATCAGACAAGTTCATAAATAAAATTTAATTTTATTTCATCATGAATGATAGTACATGATATCAAGGAAGGTCACTATCATCCTTCTCAAAATTGGGACGAGGGCCACTGCCATCCTTATTAAAGACATGGTCGGCAAGAGAACCGAGAACATCCTTGCTCGAACCCACCAGGAACTTACAAGCAGCCATCCTCATGGCCTCTACTTCTTTCGTCGTCCCTGGTCCAAGGAGGAAGTCCAAGATGTCCCTTGGCGGCTTTGGTGCAGACGAACCTTCGCCCGCCTCTGTCTGTTTCGACTGTGCCAGTTCGGCATGACGTTCCTCCGAGCGTTCAACCTTCGGGGCGACCTCAGCCTTCTTGGATGCATCTCCAGACGATATTTTTGTGTTGAAAAGTGAAAGTGATCGTTCCATCTAAATTTTTGTTCTATTTTTAGACAGAGATTCTTGAAAACAATGAAGCGATACATTCATCTGACGGTTCACCCGTTCATTACATTAATCTGACGGTTCACCCGTTCATTCAATCCATTCGACGGTTCACCCGTTCATTCAATCCATTCGACGGTTCACCCGTTCATTACATCAATCCGACGGTTCACCCGTTCATTCAATCCATTTGACGGTTCACCTGTTCATTACATCAATCTGATGGTTCATCCATTCATTCAATTCATCCGACGGTTCATCCGTTCAATCTATATGACGGTTCACCCGTTCATTACATTCATTCGATGGTTTGCCCGTTCATTCTATTCATCCGACGGTTCACCCGTTCATTCAATTCATTTGACGGTTCATCCGTTCATCTCGACGATTCATTTCGTTCACACATTTTAACGATTCATTTTTGTTCATTCACTTATTCTTCCACATTAGCAACTTGTCGTCTTTGATTAAATTATCCACTGAAATAATGATATTCAATAAATTATATTCTGCCATGTCCACATTACCTCTGAGCAGATATAATGAATATAATTATTTTCTAAAAATCAAGAAATATATCATGTCCTGCACCTCTGAATATATTTTCTATCGCTATTATTTATATCTGAATAAGATATGCAATAAATAATAGATCCACAAAGAAAATGACTTTTTATTGATCAAAATTGGAAGACATTACAAAAATACATGCCACAAAACAAGAAGATACAAAGAGTCTTTCTATTCGGCCGGCGGGGTCATCAGGCTAGTCATCTGCTGCTTTAAAGATTGCAGTCGCTCCTCACAAGAGTCCATCACTCGCCTCCTAGCTTCCTCTATCCCAGACTTATCATCGAAGGTTGGCAGGGTTACTAGTTTGCTAGAAATTTCAGCTTGATGAGTTGCGACATACTCATCTCTTTCTTGAGTCAGAACACCCAGTTGTTGAACTGCAGCCTGATGTTGGGTGGCCTCATCCTCCAGAGCAAGTTGAACAAGTTTCAACTCTTCCTGAAGACGGGCAGATTTCTCTTGCAGCTCAGCAACTCTCATTTCCTTCTCTTCAGCAACAGATGCCACTGTTTCCACTTGGGAATTATACTCAGCAGACTTGGTAGTAAAAGTATCCAAGAGAACTTGGAAATTAACTTTCTCAACCGCAGCCTCTTGAGACATCTTTTCAAATTCGGCCTGCACCAAGGGTTCCACCTCCCCCCTATTAAGCTCTTTGTAAGTCCTGACTGATGCTTCCAGCTCATCTAGTATATGATCAAGAAAAACAGCCTGAGCTTCGTCGCCTTGACTGCGAATGGCATTGACCAGATAAGAGGTTGGACCTCTAACTGTAGAAAAACCAGCCTCTTCTTTCTCTATCACCCTATCTACTAAGGGTCCCAACGAAGTAAAGAAGAGTTTGGTGAAGGAGTTTATGATAAATTGGTTAGTAGCCAGGGCACCAGGTGTCGCGGCTACTCCCATTGACGATGAAGCAGCAGGTGCCGGAGATAGACGTGTAGCTTTTTGTATATGAATGAAGGGTTTTCTGGATAGAGGAGCCATCGTAGAGCTAGCTGCCCCTCCCGGATGTTCTTCTGTAAAATCAAATGAACATTATCATTTTGTTGTCATTAACAATTAATCGAAGAAGATCAAAAGTGAAAGCAATCTTACCATGGCTTGGTCCAGTAACAGGTCTATCGTCTGTTGGCACAGGTTCCAACCTAGCAGAAGTAGCCTCAGACATTACTGCCTGGCTACTGTCCGCCTCGGAGCCACCCGAAAAAGGTCGGCTACTACTAGCTATTGCCGCTATTGGTACTACATCTGTGCATGGAGGAGGAATTGGAGATGATTCGATTTCTGTATAGATTAAAAATAGAGATGTCAGCCATTTAATCTATGAAAAGAAGATTGATAATTTCATTCAATACCTTTGGGATCAGTAGTAGTAGTTTCCTCCGGTGCTACTTTCTCACCCACATTCTTTTCTGGAGACATGCATCTCAACATCCTTTTCAGGATCCAGTGTGTCATCAACAGGTTCGGGAGATATATGGACATCAGCGTCCTCTTCTGGATTTAAAGTATCATCAACAACTTCTGTTGATGTATCTTTATTGCTTATACTATCTTCTGGTGCTTCTTCGCTGGCAGTTACGGCAGCGGCTTGATCGACATCGTCTTACAGACCGAAGTCACAATCGTTTAGAGCATCAATCATTAAACGATCTTCTTCTTCACGCAGTGTTCCTGGTGTAGCAGGAAGCTGAATAATTTATACCGCAAGAGAAGGAGATCGCAAAACTTCATCATCCCTCTGCTCAGCCTCATCCCTCTGTTCAGCTTCAGCCTCATCCCTCTGTTCAGCTTCAGCCTCATCCCTCTGCTCAGCTTCGTCCCTCTGCTCTGGACTAGGAGTTTCCTGCCTAGGCTCAGGGGCAGGTGTAGGAGATAACATGGTGATTCCAGCAATAGCACTAGCCACCACCGAGGACAAGATTTGTCTCGGGGGAGTGACCACCCTCTTTTTTCTTCTGGAGGCCAGTTTCTTTCTATGTAGAGGTCTCTCTGGACTCTCTACATCTACTACATCGACCTGCCTTGGAAGAGAAGTCGGCGTAGTCACTTCTTCTCTTTGGGTCGACTCGGCCAGTTGTCGAGATTATGACCTGGTGGTGACCTTCTCTGATGGATCTAGGATAAGCTTCTTCTTTGCAACCGGAGAAGAAGGTTCGTCAATCCTTCTTTTTCTCTTCTTAGCTGGAGACTTGACAACTTTCAAGGAAATTCGTAATGGTTCGTTGACTTCCTCAGGGAAGTTAGCTTCCCTTGAGGCTTCCAACGGGTCATGCACTGGTTCATGCTCTTCGTCATTACCTGGAGCTGATATAACATTTGTTTCCTTCTTTAATCACGTCGCTGTCGCGAAGCTATCTACAAGGCTGAAGTTCTCGGCGAATGTATTCGCTGCTGTGTAAAAAAGCGAATATGTGTATAACATCCGGGGGCCGTGATTGCTCTTGGTCGGCATCGAGAACATTGTTCTCGTGTCTCAAGCGTTATAATAAGCCCAAGCCCTGGTGCCATCAATAAGATAACCTTTTCCTTGCAAGCAAGTTATAGCATTGCCTACGTGGAATTGGTCATAGCCGAATTGCCGCAAAAAACTGTAACACCCACTTTTCTAAAATAAGGGTAATTTTGAACTTTTGTATTTTAAATCATTAAAATATTTGATTTTAGTCATGATATGATTTTTGGTAATTTTTTTTTAGTTATTTTTAAAACTATTTAATTGAGTGAAATGTGAAATTGGTGTTTTGCTAGTGTAACCTTAGTCATGCATGACCTAGAAGACTAATCATGACCAAGAAGACCTAATCATGTGTTTAGGATTACAAATTTCTACTTTTAAGCCTAGGGGTATTTTGGTCATTTTGACACTTTTGTGAAATTATAAATTATATTAATTAAATATGTGTTAGTTAAATTAATTGAGACTTGACCTAGAAGTTACCCTAATCTAGATTGTTAATCATGACCCTAGAGACTAAGTTAGAGGGTTTCAATTAAGTAATCAAATTAGGGTAATATCTAGATATTTGTTAGAAAGATATTTTAGGCTAAAGGTTAAGAAAGGTTACTTTAATTGTGAGCCTTTAGATTGTCTTGAATTTGTTGGAGAAGCCTTGACCACTCATCCTAAACCCTAACCCTAACCTAATGGCAGCCATCAAACACCCCCCTCTATAAATACAACACATTAACCCTTTAGCATTTTTTTAAAATCATTTAAATTGCCTCCTTTTGTGTTCTTCCCCAATTCCTCCCCAAATATCCAAAATAACCCCAAATTGAGCCTAGTCTCTTGCATTGGACTCCCCTACAGTAGAGGACACCATTAGTGGATAGCTAGCGAGGATTCGGAGGCTCGAAAATGTCGCAAGTTGTAGAGGAGCCCTCATTTAAAAAGCTCTAAATTGAGGTTTCACCCTCAATAGGTAAAACCCATCAAACCTATTCAAATTCTAATTTTCTTTCCATGGATGCATTCATCTAGGTATACCCTAGCTGTGGGTCAAGTTTGGTAGGAAACTACGTCCATTTAGTGTCCGTATCAGACACGTATCAGTCCACATAAACCGGTGTTCGATGAAATGCCTAATCCAATATTTTTATAACCAATTTTGAAACTGATTTCATGGATTTATAGCCCTATATATGGGGATTAATTTTGCAAGTGACTGAGTCGATTTCTGTTTATTTTTCGTGTCCAAAATTGGACACGAACACGTGTACGAGGCTACGATTCACTGTCATGCTACCTCGTGTCCAGTTCTTACTGGACACGACACGAGACACGACCATTTTTGGCCAGAACCTAGGGGCAATGACTGACATGCCACCCACTAAGTTTCAGAGGGACTCGTGTCATATCGGACACGCAATCGCGTGAGCACGCAATTTGTACTGCACTGCACGAGCGTGCAAGTGTTGTCCGATACGAGCTTCGTGTCCTTCGTGGACACGTCGTGATGGTGTTTCAGGGACACGACTGTGTAGCCCTACTATGGGCGAACACAGGGACACGTGCACGAGGACACTGGTGTCGTGTGTCGGGTGCACGAGCCTGTGACACGCGTGCACGAGGCTGTGGCGCACTGCCCTGATGTTGGGTGTCCAGTTCTCATCGGACACGACACGACTTGACACGCCACCTGGTGGGAAGGTAAGGGAAATTTCTGATACGACACACATGGAGTTTGGTTTGATTTTATGGAGAATTCGAGGAGAAATCTAACCCGCAAGTGACAGCCACTTCACACATACACACTGTATCTCATTCCTGATATACACGTAGGACACGCTGCTTGACTCACTTGGACACGACCTATTCGACCCATTAGACACATGGACACCCTCCACATGTACACACACACATCTGACACCACTGTCCACGAATGTATTGGTTTTCGAGTTGTTTTGATAATGAAATTGGGTTGTATGAACTGTCGATTCCTGATACTTGAACTGTGTGGTTTTCTGAAATTAATGTATTTCAAAACCAAATCCCCTATTTAAATTTCCTAGATTAATTCATTACATATATAAGAATGCTCAAATGATGGTTAAGAGTTGTGTTTGAGGATTGGGATATTGAAATTGGTTTGAGTGTTTCAACTGATTGTTGTATGTACATAAAATCTGAGATTGATACTTGGATTCGAATTGGTTTTGAAATTACTTTTGAACTGTCATATGTTATTTAACCCTGAAAACATTACTGTAATGTTGTGTACCTTTCACTAATTACCTATTGCACTTGACTGACAATGGTACCATGCAGAGACCTGAGAATTGGGTTTTGGAGATGTGTAAACTGAAAAAATCCCAATGTCTGAAAACTGAATTAAGGATCCTTGAAATGTTTGTATATAATTGAGTTATGGATACTTAAAACTGGGTTAAAGGATACCTGAAATTGATGTTAACTTGAGTTTAACTAAGGCTTGAACATGAAAACCTGGGATTTGAGAAAACAGTAAACTAACATTGGTAAATGTATGAACCTGTGTACTAAGAACTGAATTGAAAACCCCTTAACCCTCTCTATGTATATATATATATATATATATATATATATATATGTGGGTTGTTTATATATGGGTTCATATATGAGGTTTATGAGTTAAATAGAAATGGTCGTGTAATACACTATATAGATATTTATGGTAGATTAGTGATTCCTATTGTATGCTTATATGTGAGTTGTCCTTTAACTTTTAATTCAGTCCATAATCCATGAACATAAATATGTATGAATGAACCCCATTCTCTGTTTCCTGAAACATAGACATACACACACATCCTATTACACTACACTAGTTAGCCACACTTGAATACATGTTACACATTGACACAATATTTTATACACTAGCCTATGGCATTATCCCATACACACACATTACAACTAATATATGCTAATATATATATATATATAATATATATCCAAGCTTAGGTGTAATCAAGTGAAATGAGAAATGACATGAATATATAAATGAATGCATGAATGGGAATATATATGCAAGTATGTTAAATAAGTAAGTATCATGAATGTATGAAATGTAGGTAAGGTATAGATACAAGTTGTATGTGAAGTAATGCAATGTTCAATGTTGACAAACCCTATACTTACCTCATGTACCCATTACACTATGTCCCTACACATTACTATGACACTATGTTGACACTATCACTATGACACTAGTGCACATTGATACATATTACACTTGGCCTTTCCTACATGTTCACTCATCCCTATCCTCTTCCATATATATGTTGTGTGTGATTAGCTTAGCTTGGTTTGGCTTGTATTTGTAATTGGGTTCTAAACTAGATTAGTTAGGCCTATATTGACTAGAATGACTTGTTAGTCTAGGTTTAGACTTGGAATGGTTTAGTTGACCTAGTTGACTAGTGTAGTTGGCCATGGTTGACCAAGAGTTGACTTTGGCCTAGATTGACCTAGAATCATGTAGAATGCATCGTAATGTTCAATTACTTCATTTTAGACATGTTGTAACTTGTGTTGCTCTGATTAGGAGACAGACACCTCTCCTCAGGCAGTACACCCTCTTCGGACATTCAGTTATCAGGCGAGTACATTCTCTGATCATTTTATAGCCTGTTTAGAATTATTTTTCTGCTTTAAATTACTTTACTTGATACTGTCATGTTGGTCACACGGATTGGTACTATATGGATCTTTTCATGAGATGTTATCCCCTCGGGAGCATCGGATACTGTATGTTTTGTGCGTTTCACGAATCATCAAGTATCTCTATGCTTCCTCTGATTCACGAATCGCTTGTGACACATGTACTCTCATGTTCACAGAGCCATCATGAATCACCTTCACGTATCACTTATTTTATGAGCCATGTAAAGTTTCACGAATCTTAACATAACTTGAACAGATCCTTGTGTATTGATTGGGGATGGGGAGTAGAAATATGCATGTTAATATTATCCAAGTAACTGTAGTCATGAATCACTCTCTTAGCTGTAGTCATGAATCTTCTATGCCATTCACATGTTTATATTTAACTCCGACTCACTAGTCACTGTTGGTTCTCTATGTATAGTAGATATTTCTATTACAGTTCTCTCTCTGTTTATATACTGTATTTCTTTAGTTCATGTATCTTACTTTACTGTATGATTATATTTTCTAACCTGCTATGATCTGTTGAGATGTACTGTGCTCGCTCCTGTCCTGACTGGACCTGTTGAAAATATTACAGAGGATGAGGAGGAGGCCCTATGTACCACCTATTACGGAGCAGGATTAGACGACACCTGCGACCTGGTTCCTCTGGAGGACCCAGCTGCAGTACAGGATGCTACTCCCATAGTCTAGGCTAGATAGCTAGGCTTTAGTTTTCTTTCAGTATTGTTATTTGACTTTCAGTTGTTCTTCTGAGATGTTGTATATATTAGAGAATTGTATTGAGCTGGATGTTCTTGAGTTGTTATCTTAGACACTTAGATTTTCTCCCTTTAAATTGTATTACATTGTATTTTTGATCTCTCTATCTACCTTTACTATTCTGTATCTGTCTTAGATGTGATTGAGACTGTTTTGTTATGTCACCTCCATTAGGAGTTATATACTGTACAGGTACTTTTATATTGTTAGATGATTGACCTAGGACAGCGTTCTACCGCCGACACTACGGCGTAGGCTGGGCGTTGTTACGTTTTCGTACCCTCACAGTGGGTGCAGGTCGTGACACGTTTTTAGTGGTGGCCCATGCAGGTCGAGTTTGTATAGTGGTATTCGAACTAGAGTACCACTACAGCCTGCTGTAGGATTAGGATATATTTTTGAAGGTACTCAATCATAATTAGAATTCCTTGAGAGATTCCTGGGATGTTCCTTGAGAATCTCATTCTGAACTTCAAATTTGAAATCCTTTTCTCTTGTTTTGATTTACCCTTACTCCTTGATATTTGAATTTGATTTTGATGGATCGTTGTTGATTTGATTTTTCTTATCGAGATGAATTTTATGACCCGAGTTACGATATCTTCTGATAACATATGTTGACGGAAATAACAGGGATGGTAAAACGTCTACTTTATTATGGAACCTAGAGTTTACCACAGCTATATTAGCCGGCGTGGCAAGAACATAGGGACCTGACTTCGGATGTACATATCTTGATCATGAGATTAGAATTTCTCGCAGCTATACTAGTCGGCTTAGCGAGGATTCCAGACGACTTGATCATAGAGATGCATACCCCAGTTATGGACTCTACCGTTCATCGTAGCCTTGCTTACTAGCGTGGCGAGGATTCTGAGTATCATGATTTTGGACAGACGCATGTGATTATCAGATTATATCTTGAAGGTTTTTAAAGTATCACCTCTTTTATTTCTTTTCTGTTAAAAAAAAGAAAAAAAAAATCATTTTTATCATCAAATAACTTAGGAGTAGGGTTAACTTTAGTTGACTAGTCTAATTCCTTGTAGAAATTCATTAGTTATAAACTCTTTCTTAGTATGATGATTTGATGAGTTGTGATTAGGTCTTTATCTTAGGAATGATAGTATAGCCCTGGCTTTAGAGTAGTGACCCTTGTAGCTGGTTCTCTGTTGTTTATATTTACCAGTTTTTATATAGAATAATAGACTGCATTACAGCCTCGATGATTTGTTGTTTCTGTAACTTTTCCAGTTTAGCACCCCAGATTGCTTGTATGTTTTGATATCCTATGACCGTTTGGGTTTAGCATGACTAGTATACCTAGATGAGACTTTCAACTGCCACCATATGCCATGATCCTGTATGTCATTCTTTTAAATTGTAGGATTTAGGTAAGTTCTGAGACCATGATTGTTGGGGACGAGACTCTAGAAGAAGTACGACCATGTTAATTTCGAGAACGAAATTCTTTTAAGGAGGGTAGACTTGTAACACCCACTTTTCTAAAATAAGGGTAATTTTGAACTTTTGTGTTTTAAATCATTAAAATATTTGATTTTAGTCATGATATGATTTTTGGTGATTTTTTAAGTTATTTTTAAAACTATTTAATTGAGTGAAATGTGAAATTGGTGTTTTGCTAGCGTAACCTTAGTCATGCATGACCTAGAAGACTAATCATGACCAAGGAGACCTAATCATGTGTTTAGGATTACAAATTTCTACTTTTAAGCCTAGGGGTATTTTGGTTATTTTGACACTTTTGTGAAATTGTAAATTATATTAATTAAATATGTGTTAGTTAAATTAATTGAGACTTGACCTAGAAGTTAGCCTAATCTAGATTGTTAATCATGACCCTAGAGACTAAGTTAGAGGGTTTCAATTAAGTAATCAAATTAGGGTAATAGCTAGAAATTTGTTAGAAAGATATTTTAGGCTAAAGGTTAAGAAAGGTTACTTTAATTGTGAGCCTTTAGATTGTCTTGAATTTGTTGGAGAAGCCTTGACCACTCATCCTAAACCCTAACCCTAACCTAATGGCAGCCATCAAACACCCCCCCTCTATAAATACAACACATTAACCCTTTAGCATTTTTTAAAATCATTTAAATTGCCTCCTTTTGTGTTTTTTCCTAATTCCTCCCCAAATATCCAAAACAACCCCAAATTGAGCTTAGTCTCTTGCATTGGACTCCCCTACAGTAGAGGACACCATTAGTGGGTAGCTAGCGAGGATTCGGAGGCTCAGGAACGTCGCAAGTTGTAGAGGAGCCCTCATTCAAAAAGCTCTAAATTGAGGTTTCACCCTCAATAGGTAAAACCCATCAAACCTATTCAAATTCTAGTTTTCTTTCCATGGATGCATTCATCTAGGTATACCCTAGCTGTGGGTCAAGTTTGGTAGGAAACCGCGTCCATTTAGTGTCCGTATCGGACACGTATCAGTCCACATAAACCGGTGTTCGATGAAATGCCTAATCTAATGTTTTTATAACCATTTTTGAAACTGATTTCATGGATTTATAGCCCTATATATGGGGATTAATTTTACAAGTGACTGAGTCGATTTTTGTTTATTTTTCGTGTCCAAAATTCGACACGAACACGTGTACGAGGCCACGGTTCACTGTCCTGCTACCTCGTGTCCAGTTCTCACTGGACACGATACGAGACATGACCATTTTTGGTCAGAACCTAGGGGCAATGACTGACATGCCACCCACTAAGTTTCAGAGGGACTCGTGTCGTATCGGACACGCAATCGCGTGAGTACGCGATTTGCACTGCACTGCACGAGCGTGCAAGTGCTGTCCGATACGAGCTTCGTGTCCTTCGTAGACACTTCGTGATGGTGTTTCAGGGACACGATGCTGTAGCCCTACTATGGGCGAACACAGGGACACGTGCACGAGGACACTGGTGTCGTGTGTCGGGTGCACGAGCCTGTGACACGCGTGCACGAGGCTGTGGTGAGCTGCCCTGATGTTGGGTGTCCAGTTCTCATCGGACACGACACGACTTGACACGCCACCTGGTGGAAAGGTAAGGGAAATTTCTGATACGACACACATGGAGTTTGGTTTGATTTTATGGAGAATTCGAGGAGAAATCTAACCCGCAAGTGACAGCCACTTCACACACACACACTGTATCTCATTCCTGATATGCACGTAGGACACGCTGCTCGACTCACTTGGACACGACCTATTCGACCCATTAGACACGTGGACACCCTCCACATGTACACACACACATCTGACACCACTGTCCACGAATGTATTGGTTTTCGAGTTGTTTTGATAATGAAATTGGGTTGTATGAACTGTCGATTCCTGATACTTGAACTGTGTGGTTTTCTGAAATTAATGTGTTTCAAAACCAAATCCCCTATTTAAATTTCCTAGATTAATTCATTACATATATAAGAATGCTCAAATGTTGGTTAAGAGTTGTGTTTGAGGATTGGGATATTAAAATTGGTTTGAGTGTTTCAACTGATTGTTGTATGTACATAAAATCTGAGATTGATACTTGGATTCGAATTGGTTTTGAAATTACTTTTGAACTGTCATATGTTATTTAACCCTGAAAACCATTACTGTAATATTGTGTACCTTTCACTAATTACCTATTGCACTTGACTGACAATGGTACCATGCAGAGACCTGAGAATTGGGTTTTGGAGATGTGTAAACTGAAAAAATCCCAGTGTCTGAAAACTGAATTAATGATCCTTGAAATGTTTGTATATAACTGAGTTATGGATACTTAAAACTGGGTTAAAGGATACCTGAAATTGATGTTAAGAAGATGTTAACTTGAGTTTAACTAAGGCTTGAACATGAAAACCTGGGATTTGAGAAAACAGTAAACTAACATTGGTAAATGTATGAACCTGTGTACTAAGAACTGAATTGAAAACCCCTTAACCCTCTCTATGTATATATATATATAGGTGGGTTGTTTATATATGGGTTCATATATGAGGTTTATGAGTTAAATAGAAATGGTCGTGTAATACACTATATAGATATTTATGGTAGATTAGTGATTCCTATTGTATGCTTATGTGTGAGTTGTCCTTTAGCTTTTAATTCAGTCCATAATCCATGAACATAAATATGTATGAATGAACCCCATTCTCTGTTTCCTGAAACATAGACATACACACACATCCTATTACACTACACTAGTTAGCCACACTTGAATACATGTTACACATTGACACAATGTTTTATACACTAGCCTATGGCATTGTCCCATACACACACATTACAACTAATGTATGCTAATATATATATATATATATATATATATATATATATATATATATATATATATATATATATATATATATATATATATATATATATATATATATATATATATATATCCAAGCTTAGGTGTAATCAAGTGAAATGAGAAATGACATGAATATATAAATGAATGCATGAATGGGAATATATATGCAAGTATGTTAAATAAGTAAGTATCATGAATGTATGAAATGTAGGTAAGGTATAGATGCAAGTTGTATGTGAAGTAATGCAATGTTCAATGTTGACAAACCCTATACTTACCTCATGTACCCATTACACTATGTCCCTACACATTACTATGACACTATGTTGACACTATCACTATGACACTAGTGTACATTGATACATATTGCACATTGCCTTTCCTACATGTTCACTCATCCCTATCCTTTTCCATATATATGTTGTGTGTGATTAGCTTAGCTTGGTTTGGCTTGTGTTTGTAATTGGGTTCTAAACTAGATCGGTTGGGCCTAGATTGACTAGAATGACTTGTTAGTCTAGGTTTAGACTTGGAATGGTTTAGTTGACCTAGTTGACTAGTGTAGTTGGCCATGGTTGACCAAGAGTTGACTTTGGCCTAGATTGACCTAGAATCATGTAGAATGCATCGTAATATTCAATTACTTTATTTTAGACATGTTGTAACTTGTGTTGTAACTTGTGTTGCTCTGATTAGGAGACAGACACCTCTCCTCAGGCAGTACACCCTCTTCGGACATTCAGTTATCAGGCGAGTACATTCTCTGATCATTTCATAGCCTGTTTAGAATTATTTGTCTGCTTTAAATTACTTTACTTGATACTGTCATGTTGGTCACATGGATTGGTACTATATGGATCTTTTCATGAGATGTTATCCCCCTCGAGAGCATCGGATACTGCATGTTTTGTGCGTTTCACGAATCATCAAGTATCTCTATGCTTCCTCTGATTCATGAATCGCTTGTGACACATGTACTCTCATGTTCACAGAGCCATCATGAATCACCTTCATGTATCACTTATTTTATGAGCCATGTGAAGTTTTACGAATCTTAACATAACTTGAACAGATCCTTGTGTATTGATTGGGGATGGGGGAGTAGAAATATGCATGTGAATATTATCCAAGTAGCTATAGTCATGAATCACTCTCTTAGCTGTAGTCATGAATCTCCTATGCCATTCACATGTTTATATTTTACTCCGACTCACTAGTCACTGTTGGTTCTCTATGTATAGTAGATATTTCTATTACAGTTCTCTCTCTGTTTACATACTGTATTTTTTCAGTTCATGTATCTTACTTTACTGCATGATTATATTTTCTAACCTGCTATGATCTGTTGAGATGTACTGTGCTCGCTCCTGTCCTGACTGGACCTGTTGAAAATATTACAGAGGATGAGGAGGAGGCCCTATGTACCACCTATTACGGAGCAGGATTAGACGACACCTACGACCTGGTTCCTCTGGAGGACCCAGCTGCAGTACAGGATGCTACTCCCATAGTCTAGGCTAGATAGCTAGGCTTTAGTTTTCTTTCAGCATTGTTATTTGACTTTCAGTTGTTATTCTGAGATGTTGTATATATTAGAGACTTGTATTGAGCTGGATGTTCTTGAGTTGTTATCTTAGACACTTAGATTTTCTTCCTTTAAATTGTATTACATTGTGTTTTTGATCTCTCTATCTACCTTTACTATTCTGTATCTGCCTTAGATGTGATTGAGACTGTTCTGTTATGTCACCTCCATTAGAAGTGTATATACTGTACATGTACCTTTATATTGTTAGATGATTGACCCAGGACAGCGTTCTACTGCCGACACTACGGTGTAGGCTGGGCGTTGTTACGTTCTCGTACCCTCACAGTGGGTGTGGGTCGTGACAAAAACGGCTGGGAAGATAAGGTTCCAAGTAACATTTCTCTTCAAATCTGTAAACCAAATGTGACGGCCGGATCGTCTTCAGCCACTCAAATACTGCACGACCTAGAGGCTGCCTCCCAAGATCAACCAGATTTGTTGACATATGTTCATAACCAGTTGGAGGGGGAACACAGTAGAAATTCTACCCCTTTCCAAGATTCAAAGCCCGTTTGCAATCTTTCAGACTGGTGTATATCCATTTACCCCGGGAGAATCTCCGCAGATAGCTACTGCCGACTGCCCCCATATCAGGGTTCATCAATGACGGATGGTGCATAAGCAACCATCCGAACAAATAAGTATAGGGCAGCTCCAGCCGAGGGAAGTTCCCCTTCTCGCCCTTCCATTTGAGCATCGATTCAACATAAAGACGAAGACCAGCGTTTACTCTGCAGGTCATCAACGATAGCAGATCCATCCGGTAGCCAAAGACTAACCGGACAGCAGCAAAGAGCACGCCGCGATAGAAGCGATCGACGGCACTGGCTCCGAGGACGACAAATCGTCGAAGCCAGTATGTGAGGAAACCCGCCAGCTGGGCTTCCTTTGACATGGGCCTATAGCCCAGCCTTATGAAACGATCAATAACATCTCCTGTCTTGAAAAGAGGATATTGAAGTTCATCATCGACCCTGATGTCCATTTCTTTGTTCTCCTCCATCAGTCCGATCACCTCACTGTGGCTGAGTGGTCTGAAGAATCTAGGGTTACACTTATCATGATCCTTAGTCTTCTTCTCTATGATGTGGTTAAGAAAGAGATAAGGCAACCACTTTGATGAGTAGCAAGTACCAGAAGAACCACTCTTGTAATACAAGGAGCAGATCTTATAATGACACAACAGTTCTTCAAAAACGTCCACCATTTCAGCATTTTCCCGACGAAGTCGGTCCAACTCGTCATTTGTAGGGACAAATTCCTCATAGGAGAATTCCTCCATTGGTAGACTCGAGATGTATTTCATCTCATGAAGAGCCAGCCTAATTTCTCTACAGGGCGTCATGAAAGTCCCTGTCCTGATGTTGTATCTTTCTGCCGAAGCCAGGAATATGTGAGGGTTGGGTTGAAAGTCGTACACTATGGAGTATACTGCCTGGTACAGCTCAATTTCCTTGAGCCTCTCTCCGAACTGAGCCAATATCCAATTGGCTATGCAGTTCCACCTTTTGTTGTCTGGATTCACCAGACCTGTCAAGCGGATGTCCTGATCAGGATATCTTCCCTCGACCTTCGCGAATTCATTTGCAAAGATCGGTGTTCGGACTAGCAGCAACAGGGAAGAGTTCTCTGGTGGGATGCACCCAGGTTTCAATCCCCTGAGCAGAGAGCTGTGACGCTCCGAAGAACTATAAAATATGTCCTTCTTGTTGGGTCCTTTCTTTACACAGATGTTCCCTGTTCTGGCTTGCTGGAGAGGAGTAATATCCCAGTCCATTCTCCTGGGATAACTCGCATGAGCATAGCGAGCTAAGGGAAGACACCTGGAAGTCTCAGGCAAGAGTATCCTTTTTTCGGCTCTTTGAAGGAGTCTCTGCTCAACATGTTGTCTCGGCTGAGAACTTTTATCAATAGCCTCACCAAATAGAAACATGGGTTTCTTGTGAATAATGGCATCGACAGTCTACAGAGGCTGCCCGTTCATCAGACTCAATAAAGTTTCGTTATCTTGTGCTACTAAGATGGCTTGACGGGAAGATGGCAGAGCATATTAGGGAAATGTTACATGGGACAAGTCTTCCTTAAACTCTAGTTCAGCAAGGGTCCCTGTAAAGACTTCATAGTTCGGGTCTTCCCTGATGTTAACTGCATCAAACAGAAAGACATAATTTAGTACATGCAACATCAAAGATTCTGTCCAAAAAAATCAGCAAATTGCGCAAGCATTAGATTGCGCTGTCTGTAAAACAACAGATTATGCAAACAACAGCTTCTATGCACAAACTGTCCAGTTGTGCCAACATATTCACTTACGCAAGCCATCAGATTAGGCTAACAAGTTTGCGCAAGGCAACAGTTTGCGCTGACAGACTTGCGCAAACCGATAGAGTGTGCTGACTTTTGCTAGTGCTTTCCAACCGATTGTGCAGGAAAATAGTCTTCATAAAAATGAAAACTATTGGGTTTGTGCAACCGAAACCCTAAACAGGGCGGCACAATATAACCAAATCTCTAAAAAGAGATAGGTTTGAAGATTCAATCATGTCGAAGAACCCTAAAAAGGGTTTTTGATCGAGCGACTACCTTGCAGTATGGGATGACCGACTTTGTGTCGTGAAATGCGCGACACAGCCCGAGTCGAAGACTCGGCAGGGGCTTTGCCCTTGTCAGCGGCGGAACGCTTCGGAGCCATTGAAGTCGACGGAGAGGAAGAAAAAGAGTCGGAGTGGGCTCGGGAATTTTCTCTCTTGAATAAATTAGAAACAAGTAAAGAATGACAGAAGGAGGAAGGAGAACTATTTATAGTTTTTCGAGAGTAATGGTCGCCTCGGATTGCGTCGAAGAAATAGGAGCTGACTCCTCCAATTGCGTAGACAGAGCATTACTTGCGTAACTTGATTTTAAAATCAAAATTCAAAGTATTTCGAAACTTTGAAACACTTTTAAATTTTGAAAACTTTGACGGGGGTCTTGTAGGTCCTAAAAATCAAGTTGCATCCATCAAAAAAAACAAAGAAAATCAACTTGTGCATCCTTCAAATGAATTACGCAGGAGACAGATTGTGCAACAGATCAATTGTGCAGACTGAACTGCGCACTCAGCCAAGTGCGCAAGCTGACGTGGCCTCGTCATCATTATCTGACAGAAAATCAGGTCTTCTGATAGCTGACAGCACGAAGAACGAGGAAACTGTTCGTTTCTCGTGCAGCACAGCACTCGAGGACAGCTGTACAGTCAGCGCAGTTCAATCCAGCGCAGTTCAATCCAGCGCAATCCAAATCCAGCGCAATCCAAACCCAGCACAATCTGAAGCTAGCACAATTCATATGGCGCAGTCCATCAAGATAACTGAAATTTTTTATGTGGCATACATGCCATCAATTGCTCACCATATGGCAATCGTCTGTACACGATTATGCGTATTTCAATCAAATGATGCCATGTGTCCAATACAGTTGGCCCACGATCAAATAACTGCCAGCGCAGTCTGATGTCTGCGCAATCCAATGCATGCGTAATCCATCCTGCGCAATCCAGAATAACTAAAAATTAGTTATTTCCAGAACTCTATAAATAGTTTCAAGTCCTTCCTAGGGGTGATCACATAGAGATCAGAAAAATCAGAATCAAGAGCAGAGAGTTCAGGAGTTCTTGCCCAAGTGCTGCTGCATTCTTCAGAGGCTATCGCCTTCAACTTCAGAGGCTATCGTCTTCAAAGTTCACATCGTCCAAGGGATAAAGCGATCGTTATTCAGATCGGATTCCTACAGTTGAACTTTCCCAGAATTCTTGTAATCTTATTACAAAGTTTGTGAAATAAAAGAACTTTTGTTTTTTCAAACAGCGATATGCATCCACTCGAAGCGGTCAGAAAGTAAATTCAGCGGTACCTGAGGGTACATAACTCAACAATCTGCGAGATTTAGGGTCAGAGTGTAAGTTCAGCGTTACCAGAGGGTACATAACTCACAATCTGAGAGATAGTTGGAAGATGTCATTTAGACATAATATTTCTTGAGGAACTTGCCGTTGACGGGCATCATGAGCAAGTCTCCATTTTGTTTTACGAGACGGTACGTGCCGCTTGAGAATACGGTCTCAATGATGTATGGACCCTCCCACTTGGGCTAGAATTTGTCGACGGTTTTGTGAGTCATGAGGATCGGTCTGCGAATGACCAAGACGAGATCGTCTACTTGGAATGTCCTCTGCTTGACTTTCTTATTGAAGGCTCGAGAGATGCGTGTTTGATATAACTCAATGCCTTGTTGAGCTTGCAAGCGCTTCTCCCATTGTGCATCCAGTTGTTGGACCCATGGCTCCAATTCAAGAGGTTCGAGTAGATCCTCGTCTTCCTCTTCAATATCAACGGATGCCATGTTGACAGATAATGTCTGCCAGAATATATCTCCAATATTGTTATCGGAGTTGTATGTAGGTGATTCGGATGAGTGAGAATGTCACTCAAATTTCTTATCGGAGCTCTCGGGCATTGTTCTTGGTAAACATAACCGAGGCCGCATTTGGACTTACCGTAGTAATTCCGAAGTTTTCCAGACGGGGTTGACAGTTGCAGAGGCAAACGTCGATCGTTGCCATAATTCAGACCTGGGGTAGTATCCATGTCGTACCCCTGCTTTCGTATCAAATACTTAGCTTGAGGACTATACAGGTAGAGCGGTAGTCTTCCAGTATTGGGTTCGAGATCAAACTCTTGAGGCATGAAGGGTTGAAGACCTTTTTTTCGGCCAAAGATGTTCGTGTAATCCCCTTCTCTTCTGCCTGGGACTAGGAAGTAGGCATCTTTAATAGGAGCAAGTCAGTTTGCGTATAGACGTTTGTCACATCATCATGAGAGGGAATATCCACCTTTGCAACCAGATACTTTGCGAGTTCTGCATCTTCTTCTGCTACCCCCTGCGTGTCTGGAGGTTGGGACGCTGTCTTGGGCAACTTGACCACCAAGGGTTCAGCTTGTGGTATTGGCTTGCCTGAGGGTGTCGGATCTACACTTGGTTGCCGGCTCATCTTGGAAAGACGGGTGACAATTAGCTTGGCAAGGGACTTTGTGTCTTCCAATTGCCTTTGAATAGATTTTGTCAATCGGATCACCATCGGCCCTATGATGGGCTTTGGCTTTTGACTTTGGGAGTCGAATGACAATTGGTTCCGACTGCGCAGCCTGGACGAGAGAACCGGGCACCTCTTTATGTAAAGTTATGACAAGGGGTGCGGCTTTGCCTGGTTTACGGGTCTGGAGATGAAATATCAAGGGTTCCTCTGGCCCTGCGATGGTTTCCAGTTTATCAGTGATGTACTTCTTGGATTCTTCATATAGACAAGCCTCCGAGGAATAATAAGACTCAACCCCTTTGAAGGGATCGATGTTGGCGAATTCAGTCTTCATGAAGCCATGCCTACTGATATACATGAAGCACTGGTGGAGGGTGGACGGTACGATCATATAGTCATGTATCCACTGACGCCCTAAGAGGATGTTGTAGGGCGTGTCTACCTCTATGATGTAGCAGGTAACTTCCGTCTTCAGGTCACCAATCTGACACTTCAACCGGATCTTCCCTAGGGGATAGCTCCTTCCCGAGTTAAAACCGCTAATGGCAGTGTTGGTCGCTGCTAGTCGGTGCATAGGGATGCCAAGAAGTTGGAGCAAACTTTTCAGGATGATGCTTATTGACGAGCCAGGGTCGATATGCATCCGATCCACCTTGATGTCGCCTATGTATCCAGTATAGTATAAGGGGCGATCATGCAAATTGGTCCTGATCAACATGTCCTGCGGAGTAAATATGATGTTAGGCATTACATCTGTGCTATCGCCGCCCTGTAGATCTACTTGCGGGTCTTCCTCTGGAGGTTTGACCTGAGCTAAGTAGGCGTCAGTATTTTGTAGTGCTTCGCTTAATGCGACACGAAGATCCTTGGAGAGCCTTAGGAGCTCGTATAACGACAACTTTGCTGGCGTATTAGCTAATTGTGCTAATATGTCAAAGTTGTAAGGTCTCTCCAGTTCCTGAGGTACATTATTGTGGAGTGGCCTGTCGAAACGAGTTTCTTTTATTTTGGACTTATCCGCCAGTGGAGGCTGAGATGGCCTTGGAACATCAGAGGGAGGCAACGTTGCCGGCTGAGGATCTTTGGCTAAACTATCCCGTACGGGCTGGACTTGTGCTCTAGATCGGGTAATAATGGTTGCAGCTTCTTCAGCTTCGGCTGAAATTATATGGCAAGATCTAGACTTCCTGCTATTTTTCTTGCTGGTAGGAGATGACACCTCCTGGGTAACTTCGGGCACCAAGTCTGGATGCACCCACATGATCTCTCCTTACGATGTGGTGAGAGGTACCAATCCAGAAGTCTGGCTCCAGACGGATGGAAGATTAGTAACCTCCATCGTTGCTCGAGGGACAGGTATTACCCCGTTTGGAGTGCTTGTTGAGGGAAATCGCTGAACTGAATAGACACCATGTTTGCCGCCATGGTAACCTCTTCAAAGTCTATCGACAGAGCTTTGGAGTCGATAAGACTCTGAATGTACCGCTTCAATTGGAAGCAATCATGAGTGGCATAATGGACATAGCGGTGGAAGTGATAATACTTTGGGTCCTCCATTTCTGCTGCTCGGGGCTCACGCCTTGGAGGAGGAAGCTGGATCCTACCCCCTTGCAAGAGCATATCGAAGATAGGTTTGACATGACTATCTTCAAATGAGCAATTAACCTAGGGCCACGGACCTTCCGCCTGTTTTTTGTTCGGGCTTCTGAGTCGCATCAGCGACCATGGCCTGTTTGCCCTTATTGTTTTGGTTGGTTGTGGTGCCACTGTTGTTGTTGTTAGGGGTGGGACCAGGACGTTTACCTTTATTCTCTCCATCTGGGATGTGTAATCCCAACTGGCGAGCTTTATTCAATTTTGCCTCTACATTGGTAGCACTTATGATGAAGGTCGTCCAATCCCTGAACTGATCATCACCCATCCAGAGGATAATTGCAGGGAGCAACTTCTTCTGGCAGATTTCAATCAAGGAGCTCTCGGGATTGCCTTGGGGCAATCTCATTACGGTTTGGCGGAACCGCTCGATATAGTTCCTTGTTAGCTCCCTTTCTCCCTGAACGGCGTCCATGAGAGACGACATCGTTACATCATACCCCACTTCGTAGAATCTTTCCAGGAACATGTGTTTGAAGCCGTCAAAAGAATGGATGCAGTTGTCGGAAAGGTTGCGGTACCAGTTGAATGCGATCCCCTACAATGCTCCGATGAATAATCGCGTAAGGATGGCGTCACTATGCGGCAAGTGGTCAGTTGTCATGTACCGACTAACAGAGGTCTTCCCATCATACAAATCAATATGGAACGGCTTATACCGTGGTGGAAAAGGCACACCTCTTCATGCAACGGGATATGGTTGCCGTATTCTGAGATCCCGAAAGGAGTCTCGGGCATCGAACATTGCTCGAAGCTCCTGGACTTCCCTCCTTGCCTCCTTGGCTTCATCTGCAGCTGAAGGAATGGATGCTCCTAAGGGATCATCGTCCAAAGGAGGGGCGGTCGTGTTGGAGTTCGCGTTGACTGCGGGTCCCAAGCTTGTTTGTCCGGGCATCTTCGCTGGTTGAGTTGGCAAGACGACTTTGATCTCGTCCACGGACTTGACCAAGGACAGGAGCATGGCTTCCAGCACTTCTAACTATTGTCGGTCAGAAGGCGCTTCATGATCATCGTCAGCCATAAAGACTGTCCTCACGTGGGTAGAGGTGGAAGGGATTGTAGCAGAGGTGCTCTCTGTGTCATACCCCCATGCCGAGAAATTATCGAAAAATGTTGGAATATCTTCCTCCTCGGACTCGGGAGGGGTGCTACCCTCGGTGCAGGAAGCCGTATTATCTTGGTGAGGGTGGTGATCTTCAGGGAAATCTGAGTCTGTTGCAAAGTTCTGGGGGACCTCTATCCCCTGTATTTGCTCTTGGTATACCGGGCTGTCGCATACATTGAGGGGACTGCTACCCCCAGCTTCATCTACTATCAAAGAAGCCGAAGGTGCACCCCCGGGTGCCGAAAACTTCTTTTTGGATCGAGTGCCTAAATAGACACCCCCTGTGGTTGTCGATGGAAACCCCCCAGATGAGGGTCTCCTTACAATACTGGCTGAGATGGCCGGGCTGGAAGAGCCTATCTTCTTTCCTCCCTTGCTAGGAGAAACCTTTTGAGTTGAATTACAGGAGGCGAAAGAAAACTCCTCGTCCCCTGGAATTTGCACATGTTTTTTGAGTTATTATCGGGCAGGTGCTGGCTGCTGTAGTCGTCGAAAAACTGACTGCCGACCTTCAGGTGCTGCTGATTTGTCACAGCTGCAGTTGATGATTACTTGGGTACAATGATGTCCCGGGAGGGATTTATCACATGCCAATGCTGCCACCTTGCGTTTGTGAGTAATCACCTCACGCAAGTCGGTAGCAAGCTGATCTATCTTTGCACCAATCTTGTGGACTTGGGTATCCTGAGCACACGGGTGCTTAGGTATCATATTTGCTCCCTGATCTGTGGCTAGTAAAAGCACTTGTTCTGGATCTTTAGAGGGAGACTTTAAAGACCCACCCTGTCCATTAGCCCTGGGGGACTGGACGCGGGTGGTTCTGTACAACTTTCCGTCAGGAGCCCATATAACAGTCAACGGGGCCTGCTGACAATCAGCAACTTGGACAGTTGACTGGGCTGGTTGTGCCCGCACCGCCCTAGACTTTTTTGACTTAGCACCCGAAGGCGCATAGTAAAAAGACTCCAAATTGATACACCCACATTCTCAATGGGCCGCATGGCGTTGGGCCAGTATGAGAGGCGGTCGAACACAAAGCTTCTAGTAGGGCCGTATGAGACATTCCGTCTAAGGCCAGGATTGGCTGTCGCATGGACCATCTTCTTACGGCTAGAGCTGGTTGCCGCATGGACCATCTTCCTGCGGCCAGAGTTGGCTGCCGCATGAGTTGTCTGCCTGCGAATATAGTTGGCTGCCACATGGACAGACTGCCCATCTCCATTATGCGGCTTCTTCTTTGTCCGTATGGATTTCTCTTGTGCCCCCAAAAACTCAGCATCTTAGTGTTTTCCTCTGCTGGATTTGGGAACAGAGGGGTCCTTCACGGTCGGAAGCAAAGCCACATGAGAGTTTTGGTCACCGTCTTGGGCTGCAGAAGGAGCTTCTTCGAAAACTTGGTCAGGGGCAACAGTTTTGCGTGCCGACGTCCTGCGAGTCCTCTTTCGGTTGGCTTACTTCTGAGACGGGCTGGCGCTCCCTTCAGAGAGCATTTCTTCGAAGGCTTGTTAGTCAAAACGAATCACAAGCATTTGCTGTATAGAGCCGATCTTGGACGCGTCAGATTACGTCACCAGCTTCTAATCAGAAGAGAAGGACATCCCTAACAGAGTCGCCATCTTGTTTGCCATAAAAAATCAAACACAGGTATTACAGAACACTGAAATTGATTGCAAACTCGCTTGTACAAAGAAAAGCCTAAAAAGAAATCCTAGGAAATAATCTAGGTACAATTGTTTAGTTTTGATTCTGAGGGGTGACGGTGGAGGCTCGGAAAAGTGCTATCAACTCTGCCTTACTCCATGGACTATCTGACGCAGTCTTTAGATCTTGAAGAAATTGCCTTCTTGAAAGTTGCCATTCTTGGATTGCTAACCCTCATGTAGGGGTGTGGCACCCTACTATTTATAGTGATTTCGGGATGAAGGATATTTTGAGCCACATAGATGACCACGTGGCAAATCCCTGGGCCACATGGCCGTAATCATGCCTCGAGACTCGGTCTGTGACTGATAGCTGGGGATTTGTTAGGATTTGTTGTAATATATCGTTGAGCAGTTGAGACCTGGTCAACTTGTCACGTGCATCAACTAATCTTCTGTGGCGAGCCGCATGAAGAATGTCGCCTGGCCGAGCCGCATGAGGAATGTCTCATGGCTGAGCCGCATGAAAGAATGTCGTATGATCGAGCCGCATGAAGAAATGTCTCATGACCGAGCCGCATGAAGGATGTCTCATGACCGAGCCGTATGAGGAATGTCTCATGACCGAGCTGTATGATAAATGTCCCATGACCCAGCCGCATGAGGAATGCCTTCTGACCGAGCCACATGAAGAATGTCTAATGACCGAGCCGCATGAGGAATGTCTCACGACCGAGCCGCATGAGGAATGCCTTCTGACCGAGCCGCATGAAGGATGTCTCATGACCGAGCTGCATGAAGAATGTCTCATAACCGAGCCGCATGAGGAAAGCCTTCTGACCGAGCCGCATGAAGAACGTCTCATGACCGAGCCACATGAGAAATATCTCATGATCGAGCCGAATGAGGAATACCTTCTGACCGAGCCGCATGAAGGACATCTCATGATCGAGCCGCATGAGGAATGTCTCATGACCGAGCCGTATGAGGAATGCCTTCTGACCGAGCCGCATGAGGCCATCTCATGACTGAGCCGCATGAGGAATGTTTCATGACTAAGCCGCATGAAGGATATCTTCTGGCTGGATGGGTATGGGGGCCCTAGAAGAAGGTGCTGTGCCAAATGTCACAGTTTAAGAGAGTTTCATTTGTCTCCCTCTTGACTGATCTCCTTGTTCGAAGAAGATTTGATGGTAGACTACTTCAGAAGATTGTGGTACGCTTGACTGAGATGATGTGCCTGACTGAGACATCTAAGTAATGCATCTAGTTGAGAGCAGGCCGTTACAACATCTTCAATTGGCACCATGTTTCCGAGATGATGTTGGAAAGGCATAGTAGGTCACAGTCGCTAGAACACAGACTGATTTCATAGTGGAGCCACTGTCTTATGGCAGCGATAATTGATGATGGCTTGGGTACAGTGATGACCACCTCTCACAAGTCGAGAGCAAATTGATCTACCTTTGCATCTATTTTGTGGGCCCAGGTATCCGGAGCGCCTGGGTGCGTAGGTATCATATTTGCTCATGATCTGAGGCTATTAAAAGCACTTGCTCTCGATCGTTGTAGGAAGACTTTTAGGACCATCATATTTTCTCTTTGATCACTGCATTCGATCGTCATAGGAAGACTTCTGAGACCCACCCTGTCCGTTTCGCATATGGGATTGGATGCGGGTGGTTCTGTATAACTTTCCATCAGGAGCCCGTATAATAGTTAATGGTATCCGCTGACGTTCAGCAGCTTGGACAGTTGACTGGTCTTGTTGAGCCCGTACTGCCCTAGATTGCTTCGACTTAGCACCCAAAGGTGCGTAGTAGGAAGAGTCCAAGTTGGAAGGAGGGAAGAAAAGTTGGTGCCCTTTTCAAAAGCGGCAAGGGGGCTCTATTTATGGATTAGAGTGAGCCGTTTCTTCTTCTTCATTTTGATGTGGGACTAAAAGAAATATTTTCCATGCTTCTATAGTGTCGTGACAAGCTATCCTAATACCGAAAATCTACGACTAGTAGTCAATCAAACAATCATTCATGCAAGTAAGGAATTAAAAGCATAAGGCATAAGAAAGATATTATACCTCATGAGTCAAACAGTTGTGGATATTGTGTTCAGATATCATTCTCACGTTCCCAAGTTGACTTACCTAAAGAGTGATGGCCCCAAGTAACACGGACTAAACTAATAGTCTTGTTCTTGAGTATCTTCTCCCTTCGGTCTAATATAGATACGGGCCTTTCCTTATAGGAAAGTTGGGTACCAATAACCAATTCTGAATGATCAAGGATATGGCTCAGATCCGGAATGTCCCGTCATAATTGGGATACATGAAATACATCATGTATCTCACGTAACGACGGCAGAAGAGCGAGACGATAGGACACATCACCTACTCGCTCGAAAATATCAAATGGTCCTATATACCTAGGACTAAGCTTTTTCCATACGTTGAATCGAATGACGCCACGGGAAGACGAGATCCTAAGGAATACGTGGTCGCCGATAGAAAACTTAAGAGGACGCCGATGAAAATCGGACCAATGGCGCTGACGATCTTGTACAACTCGAAGATGATCTCTAACTTGTCTGACCACCTCGATAGTCTGCGTAATCATTTTTGGACCAAGCATCTGCCTCTCGCCTACATCATCCCAGGCTAAAGGTGATATGTACTTTTTGCCATACAGTACCTCAAACGGTGCCATCTGGATACTGGCCTGAAAACTGTTATTGTATGAGAACTCCACGAAGTACAGATGATCTTCCTACGAATCACCAAAGTCAAGTGTACAGGATCATAACATATCTTCAAGAGTTTGAATTGCGCGCTCCGACTGACCATTTGCCTGCGGATGATAAGCTGAACTAAACTTGAGACGAGTTCCCAAAATCTTCTGAAGTCTCCGCCAAAAGTGCGACATAAATCTTGAATCTCTGTCTGATATGATACTGACTGGCATTCCATGCAATCTGACTATCTGTTTAAGGTACATCTCTGTAATCTGATCCGTTGACAGGCCAATTCTGAAAGGAAGAAAGTAAGCTACCTTCGTGAGTCGGTCAACTATAACCCATATAGCATCTCTCCCGCTAGAGATTTAGGTAATCCAGTTATAAAATCTATGGTAATATGCTCCCACTTCCATTTTGGGATTGGTAAAGGTTGAAGAAGTCCAACTGGTCTCTGATGTTCAGCTTTAACTTGTTGACAAACTAAACAACGAGAGACAAACTGAGCTATCTTTCTCTTCATGCTATTCCACCAAAAATACTGGCGAATATCACGATACATCTTCGTGCCACCAGGATGAATTGAATACTACGAACTGTGAGTCTCTGCCATGATCTCCTATCTGATATCACCGCTGGGTACACAAAGACGTCTTTCATGTCGGAGAGTACCATTTTCGTGTATACATAACTATGTTCTCCTTTTCGCTTCACATTCTGTCCTAAGCCATTGAAACTTAGAATCTGTTGACTGAGCTGTCTTGATCCTCTCAACTATACTTGGTTGAACTTGCATACTGGCCATCAAGGCCACATTGGTAGGAAGAACTATCTCTATTTCTATCTTCTGAAGATCTGCCAATAACTCGGGTTGTGCTGTTAGAAAATAAGCTCCGGCTCTTCTACTCAACGCATCGGCAACTACGTTGGCCTTCCCAGGATGATACTGTAGGTTGATATCATAATCTAGTAATAACTCTAGCCATCTTCTCTGACGCATGTTAAGATCCTTCTGGGTAAATACATACTTAAGACTTTCGTGGTCGGTGTAAATCTCTACCCGATCTCCATATAAGTAATGCCTCCAAAGTTGAGGGCAAAGACCACCGTTGCTAACTCCAAATCATGTGTTGGATAATTCTTCTCGTGATCATGAAGCTGACGTGATGCATAACCTACTACCTTACCGTGCTGTATTAGGACACATCTTAATCGCTTACCAGAAGCGTCACAATACACTACAAATTCTCCAGTCCCATCCGGAAGCCTGAGAATGGGTGTTTTTATCAATCCTTGCTTCAACTTCTCGAATGAAATCTGACATTCTGTTGTCCAAGCGAACTGTACATCCTTATGGGTCAACCTCGTCAATGGTGCAGAAATCTGAGCCAAGTCTGACACAAATCGTCGATAATAGCCTGCCAATCCTAGAAAACTGTGAACTTCTGCAACGTTGCTAGGTACTGGCCATGTCTCTATAGCCACTATCTTCTGGGGGTCCACTTCCACTCCACCTCTGGTGATGATGTGACCTAAGTGCAAAATGTGATCAAACCAAAATTTGCACTTACTGAACTTCGTGTACAACTGGTGCTCTCTGAGAATCTGAAGGACTATTCGGAGATGCTGCTTATGCAATGCTTCATTCTTGCTATAGACTAAGATGTCATCTATGAACACTATCACGAACTGATCAAAATAGGGCATGAAGATACGATTCATGAGATCCATGAATACTACTGGCGCATTGGTCGCTCTGAATGGCATAACGAAAACTCCCAATGTCCATTTCTAAATCTGAATGCTGTCTTCGGAATGTCTTGCTCTCTGACTCTGATCTGATGGTATCCTGACTGCAAGTTAATCTTTAAGAATAATACTGCCCTGCTGAGTTGATCGAACAAGTCATCTATCCTTCGTGGAGGATATCTGTTCTTGATTGTTACAGAATTTAAGGTACGATAATCAATACATAATCTTGACATACCATCCTTCTTTTTCACAAGAAGTATCGGAGCTCCCCAAGGTGATCCACTAGCATGAATGAATCCCTTAGTTCTGAGTTCTTTAATCATCTTGTACAGGATCTCCAACTCTGATGGTGCCATTCTATACACTTTCTCTGATACTGGTGCCGTCCCTGGAATCAAATCAATGGTGAACTCTATCTCTCTCTCTGGCGGCATGCCTGGGAGCTCTTCGGGAAATACATCAGGAAATTCTTCTACTACTTTGGAAAACTGAACTACTGCTGCTATCGCCATTCGCAAGACTGGTGGAGAAGGTTCTACTTCGCCTCTAGAAAATAAAAACTCTACTTCGTCGGGAATACCAAAAATAATCCTGCCAACATGGCAGTATATTCTTGCGTATTGATCCTTCAACCAATCTATTCCTAGGACCACATCATAGTCGGCCATCGGAAATTCTATCAATCTAGCGAAAAACTCTCTACCGCTAACTACGATTCGACCCGAGAAAAAGACTCTATCTAGTCCCACAAGACCGTTACCAGTAAGTATATTGAGCCAGACTGATAATGACTCGGGCTCCAGTTCTATTCGTATAGCAAATCGTACAGACATAAATAAATGCGATGCACCCGAATCAAATAATACTGATGCTGGAAAAGAGTTGACGAGAATGGTACCTGCCACCACCTTACCTGATGCCAATTCTTCTGCCACGGTCAAAGCCATAGCTTGACCCTATCCTCTTGGTGCTAGTCCCCTCTGCTGGTGACCTCTCTGCCTGTTCTGAATCTGAGCTTGGGCCTGAGTATATTATTGAGCCTGAGGCGGTAACAGCCTCGGAGGCTGGTACTGCTGATGCTGCTGCTGTACTAGTGCTGGTGCCCTAACCGATGGACTGGTTAGGGTTGGTGAAGATGAACTGGCTCTATGCAGACAGGACTCAATTTTGTGTTTCGGTGCCCCACAAGCCAAGTACAACCCCTGTGCCCTACGACACTCTGAAACCACGTGCCCAGGCTTCCCACAATGAGTGCAGCCCATTACGGAAGACTGCTTTTGCCTCTATTGCTGAGGGTACGTCGGTGTCGAGTACTAAATTGACGAAACTGTGGTCGCTGTAACTCCACCTTATCTATTTTGAGAAATATAAATTTGATTTTTAAAAAGCATTTCTAATAATAACAATTGTTGATTGATGTTTCAAATAATAAGTTAGTTTCAAATAATAAATTTTAGTGATCTATTTTGGAGGGAATTAATTTTTGAGCAGAAATTCAAATTTGAAAGTTTGTTGTAACAAATTTAGTGGTCCCCACTCATTTTAAAAATATTCTAACTGATTTTTAACCAAAATCCTGCAATAGTGAAAAGTCAAGGGGTCTTTTCGCTTAAAACTCATTACGGGGGAGGGGGGGGTGGGTCTTCTATGCAATAATTTAGGGCGGAGGGGGAAAAGTACAAAATTGCACTTTTATTTATATGGGTTGTAAGAACAGAGAGTTCATTTTATTTCGTTGCAAATTTTCCCACTCTAATTCTTTCCTCTTTTCTGAGCTCGAGAGCTCGACCACTCTCTCCTAAGACTCGACGACGGCCACGGCAGCGATGACCACGATGACGACGGTGACGACCACGACGGCGACGACGACGACCATGGCGGGACGACGACCATCGTGATCGGCGGTTGTGTTCGAATCTCCTCGAATCTCAGGAATTTTCTCTGGCGATCGAGCAATCCTTCGAAGCTCTTCACTGACATTCCTTGGTAAGTTCGATTCGAATTATTTTCGTCCATCTGTCAATTTGTTAGCCCTTATTTAGCCGATCGATTGATCGGATCGTTATTGAACTGTGGACAGTAGTCGAGCTAGAAGAACTGGATCGATCGGTCGGAAATTCTAGTTTGTTCCAGAGTATCAGTAAGTTGACCCAACCTTCGAATCTGGTGTTCAATTGTTCTTTTGATCGAATGAATCAATTGGATTTTGTTCTGTTCATCAGACCGATCAGACCGATCAGCTACAAGTGATGACCAGATGGTTCACCAGAAATATTTAATATCTCGGTTGCATTTTGATTCAATTGTGTTCTTGGAGGATTTTGTTTGTCCAATTGATTGTCCTTTGTTTTTTTATTTTTAATTTCGGTTCAAAGAAATAGAGGGAACTCAGGCGTTTAATGTTTCTTTTCTGACTACAATCTATTTGATGCAATGTCACAATCAGGATTGTAACAGAGAATTAGACACGAGGAGGTCGTATCCGATACTGTAGGGAAATTCTTGTGTTACAGATCTATTCCAGGTAATATTCTAACCTCTTTGCTGAGTGTACACCATAAATTCTTGCTTTAATTCGGTCGTGGTTGGAATACAGGGTGTCCGGTTGTGTCCGGCTATTGTTGAGTTCGAGTCTTGATTGTGTCCAGCCATTAGGAGTTCGTGACCGACCTCTGTTCAAATTTTGCGGAGAGTTAATATCAGCAAGTTGCATATGATGAGGGGAGGGATCAGGGAATAGAGTATTCCGTGAACTTTTCTATACGTGCAATGGCGCCATGCGTGTGTCCAAGTCTCGGTTGTGTCCTGGGTGCGTGTCCAACACTATTGCTACCTGGTGTCCAAGTGGAATTGTGTCCAAAAGATTTGTTTCGGGATCAGGAGAAGCTGATAGAGAATTTTGAATTATATAGCCGTTGAGTTTTAAATTGCTGTTATGTACTAATAATTTGGGACATCACTTTGTTCCAATAATTGGTTGGTTAAGTAGCAGTTGAGTTTAATACCATGGGGAAGCTTCTCTGTATTTCTCTTGCTGAGTTCCTGAAATAATTGAAGTCATTTGGAAGGTTATGTGGGTGCACTGATCATTGGTTCTGGTAATAGTTGAAGCATGGTTTAGAATGATAGATAGGTTGGTTGTATTTTACTATTTTTTAAACTATTATGCCAGGTTGCATTATTCTATCAATTAGAATTTGTATGGATAAATAAGATTTGAGCTAGGAGTTTAGATAGAGCTATTTGATCAGTAAACTTAACTATACTATTTTGGTATTTCAATTATTAAGTCTTGAGGTTTTACTGCTTAGAAGTTACTGCTGATTTCGAGCTATGGAATTAGGAAGGATTAGTAAGCATCTAAACCTTAATATAGATTGCAAGTTTTTACTTAGCATGGGTGTGGTTAAACAAAAACCTGGGATTAGTTAGAAATTTGAGTTAAATAATTATAGAGTATAGTTAATTATCATGGAATTGGTAATTTTGAATGAATAGTTTAATTTGAATAAATACTCCTATCTGATAGTAGAATTGGCTAAATAAATTAGTTGGTGGTTCTAAAAAGTTTTTGCAATTAAATCAACGTGTACCTATTAAACAGGAGGACATCCAGATTTATTCTTTACTCGTAGTTTCCCGGAGCAAGGCAAGTACTTTTCTACGGTCTTGTATATTTACATATCTTGTACTATTCTTGTGACACGTCATGACACGATATCCTGTACCCCTGTACTCCTGTACTTATGTTCTTGTACTTGCTTGTGTCGGGTGGGGAAATACACTAGCCATGTGACCAAACCCCGGTTACTATATTCATGTAGATAGCTTAGGCCTCGCATCGTGCACGTGGGTCCTAAACCGTTCCATATTCATGTACTCCTATACATGCTCCTATACTCACCCCAGCCAGTCACATGAGCTAGTTGTATTTCAAACATGGTGCACTTGTCATGTCTGGTACTTCAGGATTATAGTTTTATTCCTGTACATTACCTTTCCTGTACATTTACATTTCCTGTACTTTATATTCCTGTACTGTAGTTCCTGTACTTTATTTCCTGTACTACTTTACTGTACTTTCTTGTTCATTCCTGTATTTCATATTCATGTACCCCTGTACCCATTTCTTTATCATGTTCTTGTTCATTACCTAGAACTGTACTTTGCTCCGCTCCTGACTAGGATATGTTGCAGGTGAGTTGGAGGCTCTGTGCGACACATATTATAGCCGAGAGCCAGTAGATGCAGTAGAGCCAGCTGGAGTTGCTTTTGACTTAGAGGGTGCAGAAGCCTAGAGCTTTACCTTAGCACTTTACATTTTTCTTGTATTTTGAGACTAGTAGACTCTATCTTCATTTGCTGGAATGTAATAAATTTTGAGACATGTATCTGGATTTGGAATTCGTTTATAGATGTTGTGTTTCACATTTACTCATGTTTATCTGGTTAGTTTTCCCTAGATTGGTACAGCTTACTTCGTTGTGTCTAACGACGAAGGCTGGGCATGTCCGACTCGTGTCCGATTATTCGAGAGTGGGTCGTGACATGTTTTTAGTGGTGGCCCATGCAGGTCTATCCTAATAGTACCTAGGTATTAGTGTACTATTGGGGGACTTGATTTAAACTAGGAAAACTTAAATCACAGCATAGGAAATCAGGTACATAGTGTATATATGGATATTTTATAAACATTTACATTACTTATAGGTTAGGTTTTTATCAATCACGAAGTTTTCTTTTGTTGCAGGATGGTTGCCACGAGGAAGACCGCTGGTAAGTCAGGAGTTGCATGTAGCTCGGCTCAGTGTAAGCCCCTATTTTTTAAATTTCATTTTAATTAGTGTTAATTAAATTTTTATGTCATTTATAGCCTTAAATAATTATTAGGAATTTTTAGGAATTTTTCTAGAATTTTTAAATGATTTTAAATGAGTTTTAAAATACAAAAATATTGATTTATAATTTTCTAAAATGTTTTAATATCAATTTGCAATTATTAGAATTGTTTTAATACTGTTTTGTAATTATTCAAATTATTTTTATATCACTTTACAATTTCTTAAATGTTTTAAATTGCGAAGTGCAATTTCTATTTTGCATTTGCTCACTAATAAAGCCTTTTTGTAAATCCTAATTCTATGGAGACCTAACTGCTAAACTACCCAGACACCCCCCCCCCCCGACCAGATTCTCTCTTTCCTCACTTACTCTCGTTGACCCCCGACTGCCCCGACCGCCACGCCGCCCTGCCCCCGCCATTTCCGGCTGCCCAACCGCCCTAAAAAACTCTATAAGACTCCCCTCTCTCCCCCCCGACCTAGCTACCACCACCACGATGCACCACCGCCCCCAACCGCCCAGTTCTTCACCAAAAACCCTAGCCCTAACCCTAACTTCGGCAGACCCCCAGCTCCGCCCCCACGCCGAGCACCACCGCCCGCAACCACCACCGATAGGTTCGCCGTGACAAGGCGAGTCGAGCGCCACCGGAGTGCCGCGACGACGACGCCTCCGCCGCCGTCCAGACCCTTCGACAGCCCCCGATCGACCGGACACGTGAGTAGCAGCGTCCTTTTTGGGTCGTGCGTGTCTCGTGTTGTGTCCATATTGTTCGCCGTGTCTTGGCGAACATGAGCGTGGAACTGGACACGTGAGACTCGTGTCGTACGTGTCGAAATCACCCCGAACACATTGATACCTGTGTCCTTAACTGTCAGGACACAGGACAGATATTTATATTTTTTTTTATTATTAATCTAACCTAAACGAAATAAAACAAAAGTAAACCCTAATCCTAACAAAACTACGGGCTGACCCCGTGGCCAGCCCAACCCGACCTAACATCCCCCCCCCCCCCCCCCCCCCCGCTTTGTTGGCTCGGGTTCGAGCCCCCTTCCTTTCTGTTTTCTTTTTTTTGTTTCTTTTCTTTTCCTTTTTCAGTTTTTTTTATATATATATTTATATATATATGTATATATATATATATATATATATATATATATATATATTAGTATATATGTATATACTATTTTTTTGACAGTATTTTATATATATGTATATATATTTTATAGTTAGTAAATTTTATATATATGTTTATATTTATATATACATACATATATGTATATATATTTTCATGTGTATATATATATTATATATATACACTATATTATTAAATATTTTCTTAAATATATATATATATATATTTGTATATATATATATACTTTATAAATTAAGTATTTTTCCTTACATATATATATGTACTTTTAAAACATATATATGTATATTTTCACTATGCATAACTTTACCATATTAAAATAATAATATTTATTTCTACCACTTTGTATTTTCTGTATATTTAAATTACTGCAACCATTTGGTGCCCAAGCCTAGCATGGGTATTTGGGCCCAAATGTGTTTCCACACATTCAAGACCTGTACAAGTCATATTGGACTTGATTCATTGCCTTGGGTCCTGTATTTGAACTTTGGTTCAAATAATATACATGGACAAAATACGCAGATAATTAATTATTGTGTGCAATGCTGTTTTTGATTTTCTAAAATTACTTAAAGTACTGCTAAAATTATGGAAAAATAGTATTTAGATACTATGTTAAGTTAGCTAATTTAGTATAATTTTTGTAGTATTTAATTTACTATTTTGTCACTAGTTTGGCATATGAAACCAAAACTCATTTTCTGTATACTTAGGAAAACTGATTTTTATAAAATATTTGTACTGGTTAATAAATTCCAGAAAAATTATAATAAATTTCTATGATTAACAAGAATCACTTTGGTACCTTACTTTAAGAAAAACTAGGCTTTTTGTCTACTTCAAAAATTGTTAAAACACAATGGTCTTTTGATTTATTTATTGATTAATTACGACTTGTAGCTTTTTGTGTTATTTTGAGTTTTAGCTGTGTTGAACCCCACCCCTCACTATTGTAAAGACCCTAGAAAGTTAGTTAAAGTAGTGTGTCACCCCACATTGGTCTCATATGCCAAAGTCATCGTTTTGGCTAAATGCCCAGTCACAAGTCGTGTTTCACCAATTAGTGTCCTCGTGTTTTAGCTTAGTGTAAAAACTAAGTTATTGTATTTACTTCTACAGTGACGAGTTACCGGACATCCATAGCACTTTTATCGCAGCTTGTTTTGCTTTGCTTTGCTAGAGGCAAGTACTTTCTACGAACTTTATATATTGTCACATAAATGAACTGCAAACCCCACCATGTTAAATGCTGATCCTTGGGGTAGCAAGTTAGATCTCTACATGTTGTACTTCCAGTTACTACCATGCTTAAAACTGTCTTTATGTATCTCTCACATGATAGAATACGGGTTATGGGGAAACTGATAGTAGTGTATGTGATCATACCCCCTCTACAGTACCGAGCAAAGTTTCATTTTATATGTTACTGCGTTGTAGGCCTTTATCTCAAAGCTGTATTTGTGCGTATGTACATCTACCGCCTTTACACTTGTACGTATGTACATTTCATTATGTGCCCCAGTACATTATACATCTATTGACCGATCACGTACCTACTACAGTTTTAAACATTACATATACATCTGTCTCTATGACATATGTGTCCTTGCCATGATAGACTATGTGATGCCATGCTTTCCAGTTATTCCTCTCATGTTCATTTTCATGTTTCATATGCTAGTTTGCTAGATTCAGTACTTGCTCCCGTCCTGACAGAATAACGTTGTAGGTGTCCTTACTGAGGAGGAGTTACTCTGCGACACCTATTATGGGGTTACTGCCGAGGACCCGGCTCTGCTTTACGAGGATGTTCCTGCGGGGAACCTCGCCTAGTTGTATTTTGTTTACTTAGACTTTTGAGAGTAGACATGTATTAGACTATATCTTTTTGTAACTGGACATGTATCCAGTTTTACTTTTCAGTTCACTTGTACTTGGATATTTCTCTATATACGACGACTTTTGTGTTTGGAGCATTTATGATTCTTCTTCACTTATAGAACTGTTAGCACATTTAGTCTTATCCTGTTGTCTTTAGAACAGCTTACTACGTTTTATCTCAACGTAGGCTGGGCATGACTCGGCCTGGCCCAACAATTTGGGTAGCGGGTCGTGACACTCAGCCTGCACCAGATGCTCCAGTAGATCAGCTTCCACCATCGCCTCCGATCTTTCCTCTGCTGCCTCCGACGATGACTTTTGACGGCGCTCAGGTGATGGCTATGTTCCAACAGTTTATGGAGGCCCAGAACCACCAGGAAGTACAGTTTCGAGCTACAGTTGTAGATGCGCTTAGGACCAGAGAGCCGGCAGCACCAGCTCCAGCAACACATACAGCACCATCAACAACGAGACCAGGGACGGCCAAGGACTACCAGAACCTCTGCCCGATGGACTTTTGGGGCAATGAGGGGATAGTTTACGCGGACGAGTGGCTGGAGAATGCGGAGAGGACCTTGAAGATGGCACGAATCCCGAATGACCTAATGGTATAGGTGGCTAGCATGCGACTCATTGATTTGGCCAGGGCTTGGTACCGGGAGGAGCCCCAGTTGGCGGAGCACCAGGTGTCTTGGACAGATTTCAAAACTCTGTTCAAGGAGAAGTTTTTCCCAGATGTGGAGGGGGATGAGCTGAGGATGCAGTTTGAGACGCTACAGCAGGGGACTATGACGGTTGTGCAGTACACTTTAGAGTCTACTAGACTCAGCAGGTTCGCGGAGAACCTAGTCAGATCACCGGAGGACAGAGCCTAGAGATTCAAGAAGGACCTTACCAGGGAGCTGCGATACGCGGTGGCGATTAGTCAGGTAATGACCTATGCGAGCATCCTCAAGATTGCTCAGGCTGTAGAGAAAGAGGCAGATCCGAAGCTGAAGAGGGATCGGGACATCGGCAGTAGCAGTTTCCAGGCACCGGCGAAGAGGGTCCAGACTAGATTCAGGCGAGGCCATAGCAGCCGGCACAGCAGCATCACCGTCCTGCCAGAGCTCCTGCATATCAGCACCAGAGACAGCAGCAGGCAGTTTCTTGCATATTCTGTTACCGTCCGGGACACCGCTTCGACGAGTGCCGTAAGAGGCTCGGACTCTGCTTATTTTGCGGATCAGATGCACACCAGATAAGGGACTGCCCACAGGCTACGGCTAGACTAACAGGAGGACCTAGAGGAGCTGGAGGACCACCACCTATACCACCCAGAGCTCTATCAGCTGCATCACAGGGGGTTCCGGCTTTACCTACCCAGCAACAGCGTTTTGCATAGCACCAGCAGCAGAGGGGACCACCATAGCAGGGACGTGCTTACGTCATGGCTACAGTTGAGGAGGATGAGGTAGTGCCAGATGTGATCACAGGTTCTATACTTTTATATTCATTTCCTGTCATTGTATTATTTGATTCTGGAGCCACACATAGCTTTGTATCATATGAGTTTCTGCATAGACACGGCTTCACACCCAAGCCCACTAGGAGGAACTGTCGGATTATGACAGAAGAAGGGGTACACCAGTAAGTGAGATGGTGGATTGCCCTATCACTATAGCTGGAAGGGAGCTTAGGGCTCGACTTCTAGTGATGCCATTGCCCGGATTTGATATAGTCCTCGGCATCGACTGGATGAGCAAGCAGTTTGCCGTAATAGACTGCCATGAGGGGAAGGTAACTTTTAGCCCGCCGGAAGTTCCACCGTTCGAGATCAGCAGACGAATTACAGATAGGCCAGAGGGAGTCTACTTCGGAATAGTTACAGAAGACCAGGAGTTGCCGCATCCGCTGATTGCAGAGTATCTTGACGTCTTCTCCGAGAAATTGCCAGGATTGCCGCCGGATCGAGATGTGGAGTTCAGCATCGACCTAGTGCCCGAATTAGCGCCGAAGTCCCAGCATTGCTACAAGATCAACCCGAAGAAAGCTACAGAGTTAAAGGCTCAGATTGATGAGTTGGAGGGCAAAGGTTTTATTCGGTCCAATGCTTCATCCTGGGGAGCACCGGTACTCTTCGTGCCCAAGAAGGATGGGACTGTGAGGATGTGTATCGATTATCGTGCACTCAATAACATCACCATCAAGAATAAATATCCTTTGCCGCGGATTGATGAGCTGTTTGACCAGCTTAGTGGAGCGAAGGTCTTTTCCAAGATTGACCTTCGGTTGGGGTATCATCAGATGAAGATTCAGGAGCAGGATATTCCGAAGACAACTTTCAATACCCGATATGGCCAGTATAAGTTCCTGGTGATGCCGTTCGGACTTACCAATGCCCCAACAGTGTTTATGAACTTGATAAAAAAGTTTTTCACAAGTATTTGGACAAGTTTGTCGTAGTCTTCATTGACGACATCTTGATCTATTCGAAGACCGAAGAGGAGCATGTGGAGCACCTGTGGATTATGTTGGAGATTCTACGGAAGGAGAAGCTGTACGAAAAACTCTCAAAGTGTGAGTTTTTTTGGACATAGTAGAGTTCCTAGGGCATGTAGTGACTGGAGAGGGGATTTCTGTAGATCCCAAGAAGATTAACGTAGTAGAAGCATGGGCACCTCCCAAGTCAGTAGCAGAGATTCGTATTTTTCTGGAGCTAGCAGGATACTACCAGAAGTTCGTAAAAGATTTTGCCAAGATCGTAGAGCCGATGACCAAGCTTACGCAAAAGGACGAGGAGTTCATCTGGAGCGATGCCTGCTAGTCAGCATTTGAAGAATTGAAGAGAAGACTCACTACAGCACCAGTTCTAGCTTTGCCATCAGGATCGGAAGGATTTGTCATCTACAGCGATGCTTCAGGGAAAGGCTTGGGATGTGTACTTGAGCAGAACAAGAGGGTCATTGCTTATGCTTCTAGACAGTTGAGGCCTCATGAAAAGAATTATCCTACACATGACTTGGAGCTTGCAGCAGTCATTTTTGCCTTGAAACTGTGGAAGCACTACTTGTATGAAGAGAGAGTGGACATCTTCACAGATCACAAAAGCCTGAAGTATGTCTTTACTCAGAAGGAGCTGAATATGAGACAGCACAGATGGCTGGAACTCATGAAGGATTTTGACATCAACCTGTAGTACCACCTTGGGAAGGCGAATGTGGTAGCAGATGCTCTTAGTCGATATCCTGTTGCTATGTTTCTCACTATGGACCGGCATCTTCTAGAGGATCTCGAGAGTCTGGGGATCGAGATTATTCTACCAGGAGTTGGAGGGCAGTTGATGCACATGCAGATACAGTCAGGATTGTTGGAGAAGATCAAGGAGACCCAATTTTTTGATGAGGGGCTCCGATGTCTCAGAGGCCGGCAGAGACGGGATTGCTCGACGACTTTACTATTGCAGAGGATGGATCCCTGAGGCATGGGAACCAGTTGTGTGCGCCTAAGGATTTATGAGAGGAGGTGATACAGGAGGCCCACCAGTCGCAATATTCTATTCATCCTGGGTCTACCAAGATGTACAAGGATCTGTGAGAGTATGTTTGGTGGTATGGGATGAAGAGAGAGGTTGCCAGATTTGTTTCCAGATGTCTTGTGTGCCAGCAAGTCAAGGCGGAGTGCCAGAGACCAGCAAGATTACTCCAGCCTTTACCTATTCCGGAATGGAAGTGGAAGCATATCACCATGGACTTTGTCTCTGGTTTACCGCGTACGCCCAGCGGCAAGGACGCTATTTGGGTGATCATGGACAGACTGACGAAGTCTGCTCATTTTATTTCGTTCAAGGTAGGGCTGTCGACCGAGAAGCTTGCAGACCTCTACATGTGGCAGATTGTATGGATTTATGGAGTACCGGTTAGCATCGTTTCAGACAGGGACAGCCGTTTCACATCATATTTCTGGAGGAGCCTACAGCTGAGCTTGGGGTCGCAGTTAAAGTTCAGTACTGCCTATCATCCACAGACGGACGGGCAGTCCGAGAGGACCATTCAGACACTGGAGGATATGCTGCAGGTTTGCGCACTTGATTTTGGCGGTTCGTGGGAGGATCATTTGCATCTGGTGGAGTTTTCCTATAACAACAATTATCAGGCTAGCATTGAGATGACACCGTTCGAGGTGCTATATAGGCGGAGATGTCGCACGCCTTTATCTTGGGACGACGTTGGCGAGAGGGCTTTGCTTGGGCCAGAGATGGTAGTAGACTCAGCTGAAAAAGTCAGACTGATCAGGGAGCGTCTCAGAGTTGTACAGGATCGGCAGAAGCACTGGACGGACAGCAGCAGACGGCCACTGGAGTTCGTGGTTGGAGATAGAGTGTTCCTGAAGATCTCGCCGACTAGGGGCATCATTCGTTTTGGCAGAGGCGGGAAGCTCAGTCCGAGATTCATCGGGCCTTTCGAAGTGACGGCACGGATCAGGGAGTGCACGACGTTTTCCACGTGTCCCAGCTTCGACGCTACATTTTGGATCCCGAGCCATGTGGTAGACTATTTAGAGATGGAGGTGGGTCCGAGCTTGACCTACGAGGAGCAGCCAGTGGAGATCTTGGATAGAAGGGAGAAACAACTGCGGAACCAGACCATTCTACTTGTTCGCGTCATGTGGAGACACCACTCTCCGGAAGAGTCCACATGGAAGCGTAAGGACGAGATACGGGCGCGCTATCCCAGTTTATTTGTCTGATTGTATTTTGATATTGAGAATTTTAAATACAATAAATAATTTGTGTTTGAACCTTCCTTAAGATTTTGCCTTGAGATTTGTTTTGATTGTCTCTCGAATTTCGAGGACGAAATTATTTTAAGGAGGGGAGATTTGTAACTCCACCTCTCTATTTTGAGAAATATAAATTTGATTTTTCAAAAGCATTTCTAATAATAACAATTGTTGATTGAAGTTTCAAATAATAAGTTAGTTTTAAATAATAAATTTTGGTGATCTATTTTGGAGGGAATTAATTTTTGAGCAGAAATTCAAATTTGAAAGTTTGTTGTAACAAACTTAGTGGTCCCCACTCATTTTAAAAATATTCTAACTGATTTTTAACCAAAATCCTGCAATAATGAAAAGATAAGGGGTCTTTTCGCTTAAAACTCAATGCGGGGGGGGGGGGGGCTTCTATAAAATAATTTAGGGCGGAGGGGGAAAAGTGCAAAATTGCACTTTTATTTATATGGGTTGTAAGAACAGAGAGTTCATTTTATTTCATTGCAAATTTTCCCACTCTAATTCTTTCCTCTTCCCTGAGCTCGAGAGCTCGACCCCTATCTCCTGAGACTCGACGACGGCCACGGCAGTGACGACCATGACAGCGACGACGACGGTGACGACCATGACGGCGACGACGACGACCATCGTGATCGGCGGTTGTGTTAGAATCTCCTCGAATCACAGGAATTTTCTCTGGCGATCGAGCAATCCTTCGAAGCTCTTCACTGACATTCCTTGGTAAGTTCGATTCGAATTATTTTCGTCCATCTTTCAATTTGTTAGCCCTTGTTTAGCCGATCGATTGATCGGATCGTTATTGAACTGTGGACAGTAGTCGAGCTAGAAGAACTATATTGATCGGTTGAAAATTCTAGTTTGTTCCAGAGTATCAGTAAGTTGAGCCAACCTTCGAATCTGGTGTTCAATTGTTCTTTTGATCGAATCAATCAATTGGATTTTGTTCTGTTCATCAGACCGATCAGACCGATCAGCTACAAGTGATGACCAGATGGTTCACCAGGAATAATTAATGAGTATCTCAGTTGCATTTTGATTCAATTGTGTTCTTAGAGGATTTTGTTTATCCAATTGATTGTCCTTTGTTTTTTATTTTTAATTTTGGTTCAAAGAAACAGAGCGAACTCAGATGTTCAATATTTCTTTTCTGACTACAATCTATTTGACGCAATGTCACAATCAGGATTGTAACGGAGAATTAGACACGAGGAGGTCGTATCCGACTCTGTAGGGAAATTCTTGTGTTGCAGATCTATTCCAGGTAATATTCTAACCTCTTTGCCAGGTGTACACCATAAATTCTTGCTTTGATTCGGTCGTGGTTAGAATACAGGGTGTCCGGTTGTGTCCTGCTATTGCTGAGTCCGAGTCTTGATCGTGTCCAGCTATTAGGAGTTCGTGACCGACCTCTGTTCAAATTTTGTGTAGAGTTAATATCAGCAAGTTGCATATGATGAGGGGAGGGATCAGGGAATAGATTATTAAGTGAACTTTTCTGTACGTGCAGTGGCGCCGTGCGTGTGTCCAAGCCTCGGTTGTGTCCTGGGTGCGTGTCCAACACTATTGCTACCTGGTATCCAAGTGGAGTTGTGTCCAGAAGATTTGTGTCAGGGTCAGGAGAAGCTGATAGAGAATTTTGAATTATATAGCCGTTGAGTTTTAAATTGCTGTTATGTACTAATAATTTGGGACGTCACTTTGTTCCTATAATTGGTTGGCTAAGTAGCAGTTGAGTTTAATACCATGGAGAAGCTTCTCTGTATTCCTCTTGCTGAGTTCCTGAAGTACTTGAAGTCATTTGGAAGGTTATGTGGGTGCACTGATCATTGGTTGTGGTAATAGTTGAAGCATGGTTTATAATGATAGATAGGCTGGTTGCATTTTATTATTTTTGAAACTATTATGCCAGGTTGCATTATTCTATCAATTAGAATTTGTATGGATAAATAAGATTTGAGCTAGGAGTTTAGATGGATCTATTTGATCAGTAAACTTAACTATACTATTTTGGTATTTCAATAATTAAGTCTTGAGGTTTTAATGCTAAGAAGTTACTGCTGATTTCGAGCTATGGAAATATGAAGGATTAGTAAGCATCTGAACCTTAATATAGATTGCAAGTTTTTACTTAGCATGGGTGTGGTTAAACAAAAACCTGGGATTAGTTAGAATTTTGAGTTAAATAATTATAGAGTACAGTTAATTATCATGGAATTGGTAATTTTGAATGAATAGTTTAATTTGAATAAATACTCTTATCTGGTAGTAGAATTGGCTAAATAAATCAGTTGGTGGTTCTAAAAAGTTTTTGTAATTAAATCGACTTGTACCTATTAAACAGGAGGACATCTAGATTTATTCTTTACCCGTACTTTCCCGGAGCAAGGCAAGTACTTTTCTACGGTCTTGTACATTTACATATCTTGTACTATTCTTGTGACACGTCATGACACGATATCCTGTACCCTTGTACTCCTGTACTCATGTTCTTGTACTTGCTTGTGTCGGATGGGGAAATACACTAGCCATGTGACCAAACCCCGGTTACTATATTCATGTAGATAGCTTAGGCCTCGCATCGTGCATGGGGTCCTAAGCCGTACCATATTCATGTACTCCTGTACATGCTCCTGTACTCACCCCAGCCGGTCATATGAGCTAGTTGTATTTCAAACATGGTGCACTTGTCATGTCTGGTACTTAAGGATTATAGTTTCATTCCTGTACATTACCTTTCCTGTACATTTATATTTCCTGTACTTTACATTCCTGTACTGTAGTTTCTGTACTTTATTTCCTGTACTACTTTTCTGTTCATTCCTGTATTTCATATTCGTACCCCTGTACCCATTTTTTTATCATGTTCTTGTTCATTACCTAGAACTGTACTTTGCTCCGCTCCTGACTAGGATATGTTGCAGGTGAGTTGGAGGCTCCGTGCGATACATATTATAGCCGAGAGCCAGTAGATGTAGTAGAGCCAGCTGGAGTTGCTCTTGACTTAGAGGATGCAGAAGCCTAGAGCTTTTACCTTAGCACTTTACATTTTCTTTGTATTTTGAGACTAGTATACTCTATCTTCATTTGCTGGAATATAATAAATTCTGAGACATGTATCTGGATTTGGGATTCGTTTATAGATGCTGTATTTCACATTTACTCCTGTTTATGTGGTTAGTTTTTCCTAGATTGGTACAGCTTACTTCGTCGTGTCTAACTACGAAGGCTGGGCGTGTCCGACTCGTGTCCGATTATTCGGGAGCGGGTTGTGACAATCGCCCTCCTAGGAGCTCCAATGGTCAAAGCCCTAGTTGTCGGGGCTGGTATTGATGACTGGGACAACTATCCATGAGACCTCTTCCATCCTCCAGGTCGATCTACTATCCTCTGGGAGGTATATTCATGCCTCCTAGCTGCTTTCAAAATAGAATCAAAGATCTGGTGCTCAGAAGTCCCTGCTAGAATCGCTGCTGTCACGACCCGCACCCTAGAGTTAGGGTACAAGAACGTAACAACGCCCAGCCTACGCCGCAGTGTCGACGGTAGAATGCCGTCCTAGGTCTCAATGCATCTAACAGTATAAGACTAAACAGTTTATACTCCCCGAATGGGGGTGACATAGCAGATACAGTCTCAATCACATCTACGGTAGAGCATGATAAAGACAGATAAAATATGAAATCCAAAATAAATATAGGAGATAGAAGTCTAAGTGTCTAAGATACATAAACCCAGAAATACATCTCAAAACTCAAATACAGTAATCCACAAAGTAAATACAACTCCAGACAAAATGAAATAACTTTCTAAACAACCTCTACTGTGTCTCCTCTAGGCTAGCAGGCAATCCCAGGCCATCTGTAAAATTTATCAACAGGTCCAGTCAGGACAGGAGCGAGCACATTACATCTCAACAGTTCATAGCAGGTTAGAAAATATAATCATGCAGTAAAGTAAGATACAGGTACTGAAAGAAATGCTGTATGTAAACAGAGAGAGAGCTGTAATAGAAATATCTACTATAAATAAAGAGCTACCAGTGACTAGTGATTTAGAGCACAAAGTCGACATGTGAACGGCTTGATTGTACATGGCTATACTAAAGAGGCGTACATGGCTATTCTACTTTGGAATTGTTCACATGGCTATATATACTCCCCCGTACCCCCAATCAATACATAAGGATCCAACCAGGTTATGTTATATGATGCTATGTAACAGCCCCCGAAGGGTGGTAGACCCCGAAGGTGATAAGACCCCGAAGGTGATAGACCCCGAAGGTAATAGACCCCGAAGGTGATACATAGTAGTCCCATAAATGGGATAAGGATTCTAGGAAGACTCTACGATCATAAGAGTATATGTCGTAAGTGATCAAAGAACCAATGAAGCATATGATACGTCATGTAAGTGAAACGTACAGAACATGTAGTACCCGATGCTCCCTAAGGATAACATCTCAAGAAGGGATCCATATAGTACCAATCCGTGTGACCAACGTGACAGTACAAGTAAAGTAATCTACTGCAGGAAATAATTCTAAGCAGGATATGAAATGATCAGAGAATGTACTCGCCTTGATAACCAGAACAGCTGATAAGTATAGGGGGTCCAACTGAAGCCACAGAGTCTTATTTAAAGCAACACAGGTTACAAGGTGTCTGGCTCCTAACTAGAACAGCACAAGTCACAAAACAATGCATTCTACATGAATCTAGGTCAAACTAGGCCAAAGTCAACCCTTGGTCAACTCTGGTCAACTGCACTAGTCAAATTAAGTCAAACTAGGTCATGTCCTAACCCAGTAAGTCTTACTAGGCCTAACCAAGACTATCCTAGCAAGCACACATCAATACAAGGCTATACAAGCCAACATACACCCAACTCTATATAGCATGCAATTATTCAATACTCAAATAGGCAAGAATTTACATTGGATATACACTAGGTAATCTATTACTTTAAGCTATATATGTCTACACATATATACACATGCATATATTGGTATTCAACATTAGGTCTATAATCATGGCATTTCAAATGGTTATATAAACTTATATATTACAACACAATATGCTAACATATATATAATATACATACATAGCTAAGTTAACTATATTCATAAATACTTATTTAAGAGGCTATGTGTATGTATGTGAACATGGCAAAGGGGCAAGTGAGGGTTAAATGGGCATACATAGTGTATACATATCAAAGAGTGTCAAAGTGTAAGTGAACAATGTGTCAAGTGTGATAGTGTCAACATAGTGTAAGGGGGTACAAGAGGTAATATAGGATTTATGTTAACATAGAACATTATATCTCATTAACTTGTATATTGCATACATTACATCTATTATTACATTACATTCATGCTTGCATGCATTCATCATTCATTATTCTCTTGCACCACTATATGCACCATACATTACATACTATGGAACCTACATATTCATTACAAGCCATACTTATGCATGCTTACATTAGATAGGATACTTACACCTCATACATTATTTATTTAACCATTTACTCATGCTTGTATTCTCTATTTAATTACATAATGTATATATATTAACATGGGTTAAAATCAAATAGAACATTATATTACACACAAGGGTGCACAAAATGCATATGCTGAATAGTAACTCCTACTAATAATCAATACTGTACCATCTCAGCATGAATTAAAATTTAGGATTAAATGTGTTATAGATCTATGTGTTAGCTTTCCGAAACTTTAAACGGATCGCATTTTCGTTTCCGGAAACTCCCGGAATCGCGAAAACACCGAGAACGCGTTTGTCTTTCGTACAGCTGACACTCAAATAATTCTCCAGAAATTTACAGAAAGAATTAGGCCTATTAATACATGTTTTTGGAAAGCTAACTTCAATACGCTTCTTTTAAAAAAATAGGAGATTAAACCGAGCTTTGAGCTAGAAGTTATGACATTTCTAAGTTAGGGCTGAAATTAAAAACGTCGATAAAAATCATGACGGATTTAGGTAGTTTGAGACAAAAGAACACAAGTATATAACATAATATATCAAGAACTCACTCTCTACACTAATATGTATATATGAGACACTATAGAACACATCTCCAATACAAAAATATGAGATTAAACATGTAATAATTCATTCATACATAACAACAACACATAGTGTGTCCAAATTTGGGATTTTCCCACATGGACACAACCACAACACAAAGGACACTCCTATGACCTCCAAATGGACACGAAATGGACACAAATGGAGATACAACTATGGGGTCATTCCTATGGGTTCAAAATAGACCTATATGCATGAGGAAATGAAAAGGAGAAGGGATTTATACCTCCCGGTAGATCGAATCGAAGAAAAGCCTTCCCAGAGCGACACCGACACGTAAAGATTCCAAAAGGACACGAACGAGCTCCGAATCCTCCCAAACTTGGGTAGCTTCCTCCTTGGCTAGAATGGAGAAGGAAAGAAGAAGATTTGGTGGTGAAATGGAATGATTTGGTAAAAAAATTGCTAGGGATTGCTCTCTAGGAATTTGGGGAAGAACAAGAGAGAGAAAAATAGATGGATAATGACAAATGGGAGGCTCAACCCTATCCTTATTGTGGCTGGCCATAAAGGTGGTTTTGTCCTATTAGGAAAAGTCTAAAAGCCCATTTTCTAGTCTATTTACTAATACATTGGTAAGGGGTTAAGTCGGGGGTAGTTTGGTCAATCCTAAAACACTAATCCATATTAATACTAACCAAAATAATTAGTCTAGTCACTAACTAAAATTAATATCATGTGGACTAAAATTAATATTATGTGGGCCATGCCTAACTAGTGTGTGGGCCCGCTAGAGTCAAAACTATCCCGGGTCCCCGATACAAGTCGGAATGAGTTGAAATTCGAACCCGACTCAAATAACCCCAAAATATTACAATAAATAGATAAATAATTCCAAAATAATTTAAAAATGAAAAATGACAAAAATACCCCTGTTTTTGGAAACTGGGGGTGACAAATCTATCCACCTTAAAAAATTTCGTCCTCGAAATTAAAACAAAGCAATCACAGGAAACAGATGCAGAAAACAATCTCATTCAAATACTTTTCAAAAAAAATCAGCAATAAAAAAAATCTCCTTGAGGCACATCAAACATTTATAAATAAAAACTGATACGTATCCGCAATACGGACAGAAAACCATCACACCTATCAAAGGTCAAAATTAACAATCACCAACGCAATAAATATCAAAATAATTCAAGGAGGTCTAATGCAAAATATCCTTAGGCCAAAAATGACATCAAATTATCCTAATCACATGGTTAGGCTCTAGGTCAAACAGTCTCTAGGATTTCACTAGCAAAACATCAAAATTACAAGTCAAGATTTTAAATAGTTTTAAAATGATTTAAAAAAATTACCAAAATTATATCATGATTTAAATGTCAAATCAATAAATGATTAAAATTACAAAATTTCAAAATTACTCTCATTTTAGAAAATTGGGTGTTACAAGTCTACCCACCTTAGAAAAATTTTATCCTCGAAATTAAAATGTCCGTACTCCCTCTAGGTCAAACCCCCACAAATTAAAGTCCCAGATTAAAACAAATCATGTGATTAAAAGGATGACATACAGGGTCATTGCATACGGTGGTAGTGAAAGTCTCATCTAGGTATACTAGTCATGCTAAACCAAGACGGTCATAGGGTATCAAACACACAAGAAATCTAGAGTGCTAAACTGGAAAAGATACATAAATAACAAATTATCAAAACTGTAAGACAGTCTAACATCCTATATGAAAGCTGGTACTCAAAAAAAAATATAAAAATAAGAAAGGTAACTTCCAATAATCTAAAAGGGTACAGAAAAATCAATTTTAAAGTTAAAGAATTGAAAGTCACTTGCATTGAAATCCAATCACAATATATATAGAGAGCGTTAGAGAGGGAAAAGCTGGCATTATGTAATGTTATATGGTTTTTGTGTGTATGGGTGTATGTAAACAGGTTAATATGGTAAGATAGTAGGCATATGTGTAGACGAAATATACATAAAATTGTATATGAGAAATTGGGTTTCAAAACAACGGCTATCAAGTTACACTAATCATGGCATATTGGTTAAACAATCTACAATACGCAACTTATTTACTCATAACATGCATGGCTAACCTTATACATATATATATAAAGAGGGTGTGTGTGTGTCCTTGTACAGGGTTATAGCCTAGTATTGAAAGGTTAAACCCAGTTTTAGTTCAGCATTTACATGCAAAGTCTGAAAATAAGCTAACATTTAAAATAGTAAAATATTAACATAATGCAGTCTCAGATTTTAGGGTTTTGAAACATCGCAACCCATCTCAATGGTCCTAATACATCCTAACATGATAGAAATAAAACCCTAACATACTATCCATACATTTATCTATGCACACAGTTCAATATTACATGTTAAATCTGAAATTTAACTAAACATGGAAATCAATGTAAAAATGTTAACATGTAACTAGTTTTCAGGGTTTTGGAGAAATTTGAACATTAAAAACCAACTCAATGTTTATCACAACTAACATGTAAGAATATGAAACATAAATTTATATCCCTACTTCCCACAAGGTATATAGCTCAAATATTACATTTAAGAAATAAAACAGCAATTTGAACTAACATTTGGAATCCCGCATCAAGGGTTAACATGCACACAGTCTCAGATTTTACAAATTTAAACACAAAACTCAACCAAAATTTTGAATTGAAACCCCACGTATAACATACATGTGCAGTGATTTAAACATAACTAATAATATAAAATTTATATTTAAATTACAAATTTAAACATGAAAAAGCAGAGAACCAGAAATATTGGGGTTTTGACAATTTAAACATCAACAACATATTAATATGTATTTAGATAGGTAGAAAAATCAAGTGTAGCATGCATACGTGTTAGGCAAAGTGTATGCTATATATATTCATATACATATTATCATGTCCTAATATAAAAAAAATTATTTCTACGTTAAGACTAACATTTAGATTCCTACCAAAATTGCAAGCAGGTAATTGACGTAATCAAGGCAGTTTTATTATTATTATTTAATACAAGAATAATAGCAAGGAAGAAATAACGATAAAATCTATTTTGCTTATCTATTTAAAGAAGAACCATTTTGAAATCCAGAGCTAAATTATCAAATCCAAGATAAAGTCTAGCAAAATTATCGATTCATTGCATTAAGAAGAAACTCATAGCAAGAAGTTACGCAAAGGTTTATAAAAATAGGCAAACCTACTCTTAAGTTAAATAATGAGAAGCAAACAAAACAAAACAATTAATAATTAATTTTTTTTTGAAGGACAGAAACAAAAGTAGAGAAAACATGTTTCGAAAACATTTAAGGTACAATCTGATAATCATATGCGTCTGTCCAAAATCATGGTACACTAAATCCTCGTCATACTAGTAAGCAAGGCTACGATAATCACAGAGTCCTTGACTTATGCACATACCTCTAGAATCGTGGTATTTAACATTTTTGCGGTGCCGCTAGCTTGGCTGCAAAAATCTTAAATTCCCACACCCGAGAATATATCCAGAGTCAGACTATATGTCCTCACCATGCTGGCTAATATGACTATAGAAGACTAGATTCCATAACATAGATGACCTAGCCCATATAATTTCATCTTGTCAAAAAAAATTAAATTAAATTAACAATGAATACCCATAAATCAAATCAAATTTATCAACGAACTTCAAAATTAAAAATGAACAAAAATCCATCAAAATACAACTCGGATGCAACAGCTATCATCAAGATTCAAAATTCGACAATCATTCATCAAAATCAATGAATACAACTCAAATTCAACCATAATCCATCAAAATCAAATTTAACAACAGTAAGTAAAAATAAATCAAATCAAGGGAAAAAAGAGTTCTCAAATCGAAGTTAAAATAAGATTCTCAAGGGTCGTCCCGAGAATCTCTCAAGGGTCCTAACTGTGATTGAGTACCTTCAAAAATATATTCTATTCCTATTGCAGGCTGTAGTGGTACTCTAGCTCGAATACCACTACACAAACTCGACCTGCATGGGACACCACTAAAAACGTGTCACGACCCGCACCCTAGAGTTAGGGCACGAGAACGTAACAACGCCCAGCCTACGCTGCAGTGTCGGCGGTAGAACGCTGTCCTAGGTCTCAATGCATCTAACAGTATAAGACTAAACAGTTTATACTCCCCGAATGGGGGTGACATAGCAGATACAGTCTCAATCACATCTACGGTAGAGTATGATAAAGATAGATAAAACATGAAATCCAAAATAAATATAGGAGATAGAAGTCTAAGTGTCTAAGATACATAAACCCAGAAATATATCTCAAAACTCAAATACAGTAATCCACAAAGTAAATACAACTCCAGACAAAATGAAATAACTATCTAAACAACCTCTACTGTGTCTCCTCTAGGCTAGCAGGCAATCCCAGGCCATCTATAAAATTTATCAATAGGTCCAGTCAGGACAGGAGCGAGCACATTACATCTCAACAGTTCATAGCAGGTTAGAAAATATAATCATGCAGTAAAGTAAGATACATGTACTGAAAGAAATGCTGTATGTAAACAGAGAGAGAGCTGTAATAGAAATATCTACTATAAATAAAGAGCTACCAGTGACTAGTGATTTAGAACACAAAGTCGACATGTGAACGACTTAATTGTACATGGCTATACTAAAGAGGCGTACATGGCTATTCTACTTTGGAATTGTTCACATGGCTATTTATACTCCCCTATACCCCCAATCAATACACAAGGATCCAACCAGGCTATGTTATATGATGCTATGTAACACCCCCGAAGGGTGGTAGACCCCGAAGGTGATAAGACCCCGAAGGTGATAGACCCCGAAGGTAATAGACCCCGAAGGTGATACATAGTAGTCCCATAAATGGGATAAGGATTCTAGGAAGACTCTACGATCATAAGAGTATATGTCGTAAGTGATCAAAGAACCAATGAAGCATATGATACGTCATGTAAGTGAAACGTACAGAACATGTAGTACCCAATGCTCCCTAAGGATAACATCTCAAGAAGGGATCCATATAGTACCAATCCGTGTGACCAACGTGACAGTACAAGTAAAGTAATCTACTGCAGGAAATAATTCTAAGCAGGATATGAAATGATCAGAGAATGTACTCGTCTCGATAACCTGAACAGCTGATAAGTATAGGGGGTCCAACTGAAGCCACAGAGTCCTATTTAAAGCAACACAGGTTACAAGGTGTCTGGCTCCTAATTAGAATAGCACAAGTCACAACATGTCCAGAAGGGTAATATAAAGTACTACAATGCATTCTACATGAATCTAGGTCAAACTAGGCCAAAGTCAACCCTTGGTCAACTCTAGTCAACTGCACTAGTCAAATTAGGTCAAACTAGGACATGTCCTAACCCAGTAAGTCTTACTAGGCCTAACCAAGACTATCCTAGCAAGCACACATCAATACAAGGCTATACAAGCCAACATACACCCAACTCTATATAGCATGCAATTATTCAATACTCAAATAGGCAAGAATTCATATTGGATATACACTATGTAATCTATTACTTTAAGCTATATATGTCTACACATATATACACATGCATATATTGGTATTCAATATTAGGTCTATAATCATGGCATTTCAAATGGTTATATAAACTTATATATTACAACACAATATGCTAACATATATATAATATACATACATAGCTAAGTTAACTATATTCATAAATACTTATTTAAGAGGCTATGTGTGTGTATGTGAACATGGCAAAGGGGCAAGTGAGGGTTAAATGGGCATACATAGTGTATACATATCAAAGAGTGTCAAAGTGTAAGTGAACAATGTGTCAAGTGTGATAGTGTCAACATAGTATAAGGGGGTACATGAGGTAATATAGAATTTGTGTTAACATAGAATATTACATCTCATTAACTTGTATATTGCATACATTACATCTATTATTACATTACATTCATGCTTGCATTCATTCATCATTCATTATTCTCTTGCACCAATATATGCACCATACATTACATACTATGGAACCTACATATTCATTACAAGCCATACTTATGCATGCTTATATTAGATAGGATACTTACACCTCATATATCATTTATTTAACCATTTACTCATGCTTGTATTCTTTATTTAATTACATAATATATATATTAACATGGGTTAAAATCAAATAGAACATTATATTACACACAAGGGTGCACAAAATGCATATGCTGAATAGTAACTCCTACTAATAATCAATACTGTACCATCTCAGCATGAATTAAAATTTAGGATTAAAGTATGTTATAGATATATGTGTTAGCTTTCCGAAACTTTAAACGGATCGCGTTTTCGTTTCCGGAAACTCCCGGAATCGCGAAAACACCGAGAACACGTTTGTCTTTCGTACAGCTGACACTCAAATAATTCTCCAGAATTTTACAGAAAGAATTAGGCCTATTAATACATGTTTTTGGAAAGCTAACTTTAATACGCTTCTTTTAAAAAAAAACGGGAGATTAAACCGAGCTTTGAGCTAGAAGTTATGACATTTCTAAGTTAGGGCTGAAATTAAAAACGTGGATAAAAATCATGACGGATTTAGGTAGTTTGAGACAAAAGAACACAAGTATATAACATAATACATCAAGAACTCACTCTCTACACTAATATGTATATATGAGACACTATAGAACACATCTCCAATACAAAAATATGAGATTAAACATGTAATAATTCATTCATACATAACAACAACACATAGTGTGTCCAAATTTGGGATTTTCCCACATGGACACAACCACAACACAAAGGACACTCCTATGACCTCCAAATAGACACGAAATGGACACAAATAGAGATACAACTATGGGGTCATTCCTATGGGTTCAAAATAGACCTATATGTATGAGAAAATGAAAAGGAGAAGGGATTTATACCTCCCGGTAGATCGAATCGAAGAAAAGCCTTCCCGGAGCGACACCGACACGTAGAGATTCCAAAAGGACACGAACGAGCTCCGAATCCTCCCAAACTTGGGTAGCTTTCTCATTGGCTAGAATAGAGAAGGAAAGAAGAAGATTTGGTGGTGAAATGGAATGATTTGGTGGAGAAATTGCTAGGGATTGCTCTCTAGGAATTTGGGGAAGAACAAGAGAGAGAAAAATAGATGGATAATGACAAATGGGAGGCTCAACCCTATCCTTATTGTGGTTGGCCATAAAGGTGGTTTTGTCCTATTAGGAAAAGTCTAAAAGCCCCTTTTCTAATCTATTTACTAATACATTGGTAAGGGGTTAAGTCGGGGGTAGTTTAGTCAATCCTAAAACACTAATCCATATTAATACTAACCAAAATAATTAGTCTAGTCACTAACTAAATTTAATATCATGTGGACTAAAATTAATATTATGTGGGCCATGCCTAACTAGTGTATGGGCCCGCTAGAGTCAAAACTACCCCGGGTCCCCGATACAAGTCGTAATGAGTTGAAATTCGAACCCGACTCAAATAACCCCAAAATATTACAATAAATAAATAAATAATTCCAAAATAATTTAAAAATAAAAAATGATAAAAATACCCCTATTTTTGGAAACTGGGGGTGACAGCTGCGCTCGGTCCAATTCGGTCGCCACCAAGGTTGGAGCAAATCGACTAAGCCTAGAAAACTCGGTCGCATATCCATCGACCACCCTTCCTATCTGCTTAAGATTGCTGAACCTTGTCTGCAGATCATACCGAGCTACTGCATCAAAGTACTTTATTTGGAACTTGTCACTGAATATCGCCCATAAGATAGGTGTCGCCAATCCAACTGCTTGCATCGCCTACCAACTGCGGGTTAAGTCCAATAGTTGTAGGCGCACAACGGCCACCTTCTTTTCCTCTGAAGTCCTAGCTGCCTCTAGAATAACCTCTATATCCTGTAGCCAAGCATCAGTGGCAATAGCATTTTCATTGCTATCAAAGAATACTGGTGAGCGGGGGACAGACACAACCAACTACATATATTAAAGTACAACCCTTCTCGTAATACGGTCACGACTGTCTAGATGCATGAGGGTTAAACTACAATCCATCAGTCGCTATGGTAAGGAACAAGCCTAGTGTCTCAATCTTAAGCAAGTAAATAAACGAACAAGATGTTAGATCATCAGACATACAAAGTAAGACGTCCCAAACATCACATATTCAGAAGATCATGAAGCTAGTCATACAAAATGCGAGACTAGCAAGAGTTAAGTCATACATGATCAACCCTAGGATTTGCCAATCATGTAACAGCCCTTAGGTAAATAAAAATTTAAGTTTCAACACGAGCTTACACTTGCTCGGCGGCTAAATGCCTCAAAAGAATAATTTACAATAGAGTGGGAGAGCAAAATAAGAAACCCACTCGTTGCCAGGATTATATCTGGTATTCACCATCTGGCTAATAAGCAGGAATATCCTCGGGTATCACTCCAAAATTTGGCCATACAAAACCAGCTGGGTCAGACCCCAGAAAGAGCAAGTGCCACTAGGGAGGCTTCATTAAGGAACTAAAACCAACAGATAATAAAATATAAGAATAAATAAATAAACAGGCTTAAATGATAAAAAGACAGGGTTAGAATAAAACAATAGCTTGCATTAAGAGATGGAATATAATTTCCATGCTAATCACGAGCAAGCATTCAGACACGGCCAATCAAGTCCTACGGCTTACTATCATTAGCTAACTAGGGTTATCACAAGCTTAGTTACTAACAAGATGCATTTGAGATGTTCCCAAGTCACAAGCCCTGCAGCAATCCAGGTTATCCAGGCGAGGTTGCTTAGAGTTATCAAGAGTTTAAAGAACCATTAGGTGACTTGGAGTGCGACACATGGCAGCATGCTTTAGTATTTATGATTTCAAGAAGTGACCCATATGACAGTGGGCTGGAAATGTGCCATACTCGTCGGCAGGCTACAAGTCCACTCAGGTGTGGCCGGGATAACGGGATCGCCTATAACTGGGAAAATCTCTCTATATGAACTACTTGATCAATCTAGTCATTAACCTAGTCAGATTCATTACGAATTCCTGACCGCGGTAACCAGGAATCCATGTCCTAGACATGATGCAAAACGAGATAGGTAGCTTGTATATGCATAATCAAGAAAAATCAACCACAGTGTCAAGACAAGAGTTATACTAACAATTCAGGATAACAGTTGCAACAACATTCAAGATTATCATGCTATGTCAGGCTACTTGTTACTTATCAGGAGTGCGCCTCGACGGGCCACTATCAAGATTATACATGTTATGCCAAGTTTGCTTGTTGCTTGTCAAGTGTGCGCCTCGATGGGCCACTATCAAGATTATCAAAAAGAATTCATATTATCTTGTTCAAGTCAAGGTCAAAGCTCATGTCTGAGTCAAGTTCAATAGTATCAAGCTATCAAGTTGGGTCGTCGTAAGTTAGGTCAAATACAAGACACGTGTAAGATCACAAGCATATACAACAAAAACTAGGAGAACATACATGGGGATAAGGGCAAGGGGTATCAAGGCCAACAAGTGGCACTGGTCAGGTGGCGCCAGGAAAGGGACAGGTGCTGGACAAAAAGGCGCCAGCCACCAAGTGGCACGGGAGCAGATGGCGCTGGACCAAAAGGCGCCAGGCTGGAAAGGCGCTGGGCCAAAGGGCGCCAGGTCGAGCAGGGTGCGCATGGGCCAAGAGGCTTCAGGGCGAGCAGAGTGCGCCTGGGCCAAGAGGCGCCAGGACCAGGATGGGTCAGCATGGACTAGCATGCTCCAATATGCACCAACATGCGCCAACATACGCCAGCATGCTCCAATATGCACCAACATGCGCCAGCATGCACCAGCCAGCATATGCCAGCACCAGCGTGCGCCAGCATACGTGCCAGCCAGCATATGCCAGCCAACATACGCCATCATGCGCCAGCCAACATACGCCAGCACCAACATGCACGCCAGCCGGCATGCGCCAGCCAACATGCGCCAGCCAGAATGCACACAAGCCAGCATGCACGCCAGCAAGCATGCGTCAGCCAGTATGCGCCAGCTAATACGCGCCAACACCAGCATGTGCGCCAGCCAGCATGCGCCAGCCAACATGCACCAGCACTAGCATGTACCAGTATGCGCCAGCCAGCATGCACCAGCATGCTCCAACATGCACCAACATGCGCCAACCAGCATGTGCCAGCATGCGTCAACCAACAAGCGTCAGCACCAGCATGCGCGCCAGCCAGCATGCGCCAGCACCAGCATGCACGCCAGCCAGCATGCCCTAGCATGCGCCAACCTGCACGCCAGCCAACATGCGCCAGCATGCCTCCTGTTCATCTTCTCCAGACAGCTTCCAAATGTTCATGGAAACCCATGAACTCAAAAGGGCATAAATCACTCTAAACAAGTTGGAATCGGAACTTTCAAGGGTCTAAATTGGGTAGAATCAAATTTTCTACATCATAGGACAATTAGATTTCAGAAATAACAAAGTTTAAGAGATCAAAACCAGTAAAAACCGAGAAAAGCTACAAACTTAGATCTACAAGAATCTAACCATCAAAACCGAAAATGTCAAGTTCTAAAGAGCCTTAGAATCAAGTAGAGAAGAGAATAGAACAATAAAAATTTGAGATCCATCATGAAGAAAGTTACACTTGCCTAGGATTTCTTTGTAGGTGGAAAGGAGTTATGGAGAAAAAGAAAGAGTTATTCACCACATACAAGCCTATATCTGAGAGGCTTATGTGAGGAACCAGACACAAGCTAAAGTTTATGGGATTGGGGTACCGAATCTGACTTCGGGGAAGTCACTGATGCTTCAGGATGTGAAGTACGTACGTATGATAGCCAGAAACCTGATCTCTGGAAGTCTGCTTTGCAATACAGGCTTGAGAATGGATATTAATGCTGGTCAAATGGTTATGTCCTATAAAGAAACATACTTCAAAAGAGCCTTTTGTACCAAAGGGATGTTTAAACTTCTACTTGTAACTCCGACTGATAATGTTAATGTAGTCACTATTTCTAATCATTCTCTTGAGTTGTGGCATAATAGACTATGATATATTCATTGTAAAAAAATTAACAAGATGTCTAGTTTAGAGCTTATCTCTAAATATGGGGGTAAAGGGGTGGAGAAGTGTAAAGTTTTTGTGCAGACGAAGATCACAAGAAAATCATTCAAACGGGTTAACTGAAGCACAAGTCCTTTGGAGTTGGTGCACCCAGATATTTGTGACTTCAAACAGTTCTCCACAAAGTCCGGGATGAAGTACTTTATTACTTTCATCGACAACTTCTCAAAGTACGCATTTGTCTATTACTAAAGTATAAAGATGAAGCGTTTAAGAAGTTTAAGGACTTTAAGGCTGAACCCAAGTGTCAAATCGGACAACAACTTAAGAGAATCAGAAGTAATCGAGGTAGAAAGTGTAATTCTCATAAATTCGTATCATTCTACAGAGAACATATAAAATTTTCAATGAGATGACTGCTACGTACTCCCCTCAATCTAATAGTATTATAGAATGGAAGAACAGAACATTAACATAGGTGATTAATTCAATGATGTTAACTATGTGTCTTCCATATTACTTCTGGGGTGAAGTTGTGCTTATGGTCACTTTCATTCTGAATAGAGTGCCGCATGCAACTTCCGATGTCTTTCTTCATAAACTCTGGTCCAAGGTCAGACCCAACTTGAATATCGTTCGAATGTGGGGGTGTCTGAAATATGTGAAGCTTTCAAATTTGAAGATCAGAAGCTGAGAACCATGACTACGAAGACAATTTTCTTGGGTTATGCAAAGAAAAGTGATGCTCGGAAGTATCTTGATATTGTGTCAAATCATATCATTGAATCTTGCGATGTAGAATTCTTTGAAGTCAAATTTTCAAGGCACAAGAATATTGTTCTCGCGAACATTCCAGAGAATAGTGTAGGTACACAGAAGGCTGAAGCTCCTAAGGAAGATGTAGTCTAAGAATAAGTTGTTATTGCAGAAACAATGATTGAACTAGAACTGGAAGAACCAGTATCTAAGCGAGTGAGAAGACAGAATGACTTCGAAAATGATTTCATCACCTATCATATGGAAGCATATCTGCTTACCTACGATGATGCGATGAAGATCAGAGACGCTATCTTCTGGAAGGAGGCTATTAATGATGAGTATGACTCAATAACCTCTAACAACATTTGGGTGTTGGTAGATCTACCTAAAGGAGCAAAACCAATTGAATGTAAATGAATATTCAAGAAGAAGATAAAAGCCGATGAAACTGTTGACAAGTTCAAGACAAGGCTGGTTGCTAAGGGATTTTCTCAGAAACAGAAGATCGATTATTATGACAAATATGCTTCAGTAGCATAGATGACAACCATCAAGATGTTGATTGCTCTGAGTGTAATTCACAAGCTAGTTATTCATCAGATGGATGCTAAAACAGCATTCATGAATGGTGAGTTGAACGAAAAATTTAAATGTAATAGCCAAAAGGATTTATTATCAAGGGCCTTGAAGACAAAGTCTGTAAGTTGGTAAAATCATTATATGCTCTGAAGCAAGCTCCCAAGATGTGACATGAGAAGTTTGATAAAGTCATAAGATCAAACTGCTACAGGGTCGCCGAGACGGACAAGTGTGTTTATATAAAATTCGCTGACGAAAGAGGAGTTGTGGTTTGTCTAAACATGGACGATGTACTAATCTTGGGTTGTAAAACCCCCTATTTATTATTATTATTTTTATTATTTTATTAGACTTAAAAAGTAATTTATGCAAATTATATTTTTTTTAGAAATGACCTTAGCCACTGTTGAATTTTGTAACACAAGACTACCATGAATTTTGGCACAAAAAATGTAACAGTGTGCCTTGACTTGTACATTAGCCATGTCGTGGGAGGCCTAGCCATAGTTCAGTCCGAACTAGGAAAACCAAGACGAGTTGTGAAATGACTTATTCAAATTATTTTAATCTAATATTATTTTATATATCGATTTTTTTTGATGACCCGGTTTGGCTAATTCAGTCCGAACTGGGTCCGGACCAAATTTAAGTCCATGTGAGCATGTGGGGTGACTAAGATGGCCATGTAGGAACATTTCATGTGTGTACAAATATTTTTAAATAATTTTGAGACTTGTTGAATATTTATTAACTTTTGGTACAAAATTTATGTTTTATTAATAAAATAATATTTTACAAGATGGTACAATTTTTTGGACCCATACTTGTGTGAGCGGTAAAGTTCACCCATTGGGACGATTATTATTATTTTATTATAATTTAAGTTATTTTGTGGAGATTTAATAAACATATTTTCCTATTTAAATATTATTGCTATTTTGAGTTGATTATTTTAAGGATTGAATTTATATATATATACAGATATGCTTAAATATATTAAATAATTGGATAGTTAACTTTTAAAAGGTATTTAGATTTTAAATAGATTTTTGGTGAATATATGGATATATATTTGTATAGATATATACATATATGATTAAGCTTTTGATTTAAAAAGATTTAGTTAAAAAAAAAGGAAAAGAAAGTGGTGGGGCCGACCCCCACCACCAACAACTACAACAGCAGCTTCATGCTGCGTATATGGCTATATGCCATGCTTAAGTACATATAATATATGTATAAATATATAAGATAAGATTAGTTTCAAAAGAAAAGATAAGAACAAAAAAAAAAGAAAAAAAAAGAAAAATGGGGAGTGGTCGGCCCCATCACCTGGCCGACCACCACACCACCTAAATGAAAGCAGTAGCAGCCATATTAGGCGCCCAACCCTAATCCGACCCCTTTGTATACATAAAGCAACAACAGCTTTATTACTTTGGCCGACCCTTTGTATATCCCCCTTCATATATATGCATACATGTATATATGACCAACCCTAATTTCTTCTCATCTAAATCCTCTCTCCTCCTTCCTCCTCCCCTCTCCATGGCGAAGCTCGGACGCATCATGGCGAAGCCGTGCTCGCGAAGAAGACAAAGGAATCATCGACAAACAACAACAACAGATTCCCTCCGACTTCTCCATTAAATTTCTCCTTCAATTCTAATCCGATTGTAGATCCGTAAATTCGTGTAGATAGTCCACATGACCCTCCATCATCCCCTTCAAATAGATTTATTTATTCTACAATAAATTTTAGTTTTAATTAAATTAAAAATTGTGAAAAATTAGTTTTTTTTTTTAAAAAAAAGATCAAAACCCCGGTATGAGGTACGTCCCGAAAAACCGGGCGACCCCGTCACAAACCGAAGGTACCGAAAGGTCCGTATCAAATTTGTGGACGTGCGACAATTGACGGGATTCAAATTGGTTGCGTGTGCGCAACGAATTTGGTCCGTATCCGTCAAATTTTTACGTATCGGGCTTTTCGGAATTTCCCAATTACTTTGTGCACACTCATCAAATCGTGACGAAACTTGCGCCATTAGACTCGAAATATTTTTCTGGTCCTGTGAGCCAAGTTTGGTCCGATTCTGAGACCGTTGATCGGGATGCTATTTTGGCGGGCCCACAATCCCACTCAACGGGCGATTTTGTGCACAGCCCACCGGAATCCAAAATTGGACATACCGTTGGGTTCGTCTCATCAAAACAAATCCGTATACATGTAGTTTAATGACTTTAGAGACCGTAGATATTGGCACGCATTTCGGTGCAAAGCGGGTCCAATAGCGGACATCGTTTTGACCCAAAATTACGAAATTGCCCCTGTTCCAGAATTTTACTTTTGGACAGGCATTTCCTAGGCATATCTTTTATTATAAACTCGTTCGTGATATTTGTTTCAGCATCCGGAGCTTCTTGTAGATTTTGACTTTCGTGTTGACGATTCTGATTGTTGGATTTTGCTGCTTCTCGCACCACCCGCAGGCAAGATACCTTGCCTTATTTACTGTTCATAATTAGATGCACCTTTATTTATTTATTTACTGCATATTTTATTATTTGTTCTCAGTTGGATCCAGTACTTGCTATTTGTTCACTTTTATTTTGTTTCGGTTATTTTTCCTTCTTGTCTTTTGTATGCATATGGACCTAGTTTTAGTGAACTACCTTCTGTTAGTGACCTTGGGAGGGAGAAGACAGTTAAATGTATGGGCTACCCCAAATCCAAAAGTCGTAGTAACTGCGTACTATGGTAGTCGAGTCGCTAGGGTCACTAGCCTTGAGCTATGTGGACTGATGGGTCACGTGGGCCGCTAGCCTCGAGTTATGCCGGCTGATAGTATTGGTATTGACGTGTGCGTGTTAAGAGTTGTTACATTGTCCTGGGGGAGTCAGCCTTCACCTGCCCATACATCAAAATGTCTTCTAAATTGCCTACTAGAAAGGTTAGGAGACCTTAGCAAATTTCATGTTCCAAATCATGGCATGGAAAATATCGCATCGTAGAATAGTAAGTTACCCCCTTGTCCTTGTTTAGTTGTAGGGGTAGCCTACTGTTTCGATGATGGGATATTGAGCCGTGTTATGGTTTGGACGCTTTTACTTTATCTTTATTTTATGGTGCATTTATATTCAGTTCATATGGCATGTTCTTCCTGTATCTTGTTACGTCCCTCTGAGGACCTGGTTATCTCTCCAGGTGTGTGCTTCTATGATTTTGTAGGTGTTCTAGCCAAGGCCGTGATCTTCTCCATTCTTTCGAAGATGGTTGCGCTTGGTTCGTCTCGTTATTTTATCGATCACTTCTTGTACATTTATTTGAAATAGTTGGTAGTGGACTTTGTCTCCGCCCAACGATTGTATACATGACAAATTCAAAGTTGCTTTTATATCATTTATTTATCTAGTGGATGAGATTTAGTTATTATGGTTCTACTGTATTTTACAGCTTATGTATACATACAAGGTTTTCATATATTGGAGTGTACTTCGTATGTATACAGCTGGCATGGATACGTACCTAGTCCTAAGTATTTTGGGACTGGGGCTTTACATGTTTTTGTGGTGGCCCATGCAGGTCAAGTTTGTCACTTCGATTACGTAATTGTACCGGTGTGAGCCTGCAACATAGGATTAGAATCTAGGAATCTCATCCATACAGCTTGGCCTCTTTCCTTGGCTTCAAATCTCAAATTCTCGTTCGACTCCCTTGAATTGCATCTTGCTTGATTCCTTTCTACCGTCGATTCTTATTTTCATGCTTAGTATCAACTAGGAAGATGACTACACTAGTATATGCTCATAGGTCACACATATGGCTAGAATGGTTATATTGACAATTGGAATACATTCAAGACTCTAATTGAGTTAAAAGATTTTTTTGTGTGATTTAATGATTAGTAATTTGTAAAGTAGGATATTACCATGGAAAGTTTTTTTTTTCTAATATAGTAAACACCATAGGATTGATACTGCAGAAAAAAAAATGGCTAGAATCTTTATACCCTTGATTTAAGAAATTTATTGGCTTTTGAGATTTGATATTCATGATTTATTGGGTTATAGCTATACATCTTTGCACAAGTATAAAATTGATTTGCTTTTCGATTTGTGATACTTATGAGTTTTGGGTGATAGATATACATCTTTGAACAAATATAAAATTTATTTGCTTTTCGAGTTTTGATGTTTATGATTTATTGGATTATGGTTATACACCTTTGAATAGCTATAAATTTGGTTTGAAAATGATCGTAGATTTTAAATGTGGCAGTATAAATTATTTAAATTTGAGTTGTACAACTTGCGATTTTTGTGTTTAGTAAAATTTGAAATTTAAGTGGAAGTAATGACGTTGAATTTTGGTTTAAAATATTTAAAAGTTATGAAAACAATTTTTGGGAAATTTTTATTTTAAATGGTGTCCTATGATTGAGGATTTACAAATCTATTTAGATTTTTAAAAAAAAAGAAAAAAAAAGAGAGATTTTTGACTGAAAAGATTATTTGAAAATTTAGTTTAATGAGGGATTGCTAATATTAAAATTTTTGGAAGAATTTCGAAGGATGTGATGGAAAGTGATTTTGATTGATTAAAGGAAGTTACCATTTAAAACTTGTGATTTTGTTGGAATAACTTAGCATAAATAGAAGTTATAATTGATAAGAGCATTGAGCGTAATTTTTGAGATTGCTTTTAATATGCTAAGAGTCTTATTATGAGTTATTTGAAAATTTCAGAGTGTTAAATTTTTGAATGATTGTGAAATTTTTATGGATTCGTAAATTATGAACTCTTGAGTTAAATAGTTGAATTTAAACGTTAATTTTGGAAACTGTTAGTAGTAACGTGATAAAATTTTGCTTTGAGATTTATGAGAGTGATTTAAATTTTTATGATGAATTGGAACGACTTGGAGTGAATACAAATTTTGGGTGGTTTATTTTTGAAAGTTTAATTTTGAAACTTTTTGAGGAACTTGAGTTAAAATATTAATGATAGGCCACAAAGGTAGCCCTAATGAGTTAGAAGTATTCCACACTAATTGACATGTCACTTATGACCATGATAGTAGTATATACACAAGTGTTGTTAGTCATCTATCCAGCTATGTGACTGTATTTCCACCTTGGCTCGCTCGACCTTTCTTCAATTCTAGATCTTTTAAATGTGACCTTCTAACCCACTTGCAATTTGAATAATGATTTAATGGTTCCTTAGCTGTATTCATCTAGGAGACTATCTTCTCTCCGGAATTGTGTTCCTAAATTATTTTTATGGATTCTTTAATTAATTTTATTTCATGCTTTAACTTGATCTTCTTTATTTTTGTACATTAATTATCACCTCGTGAACTCCCAGTTTCTATTTTTGATCTTCTGGCATTCCTTACCGTGACTTGGATATTTGGAGCACAACACTAGACTTTTCCTTCCAACAAATTTCATATGTAAGGCCTAGACAAGCCCACCTTCATGTAGACATATCATGTCCCACCAATACCCATCTCCTTGTACTCTACTTCTTGATATGACCTTATGGTCAAAATGACCAATTTATAATCTTTACCATAATACCGATATATTTTTTTGACCACAGATAGGGATTCAACCTCGACTCAATTCTTTCGACCCGATATGTGATTTTGTTCTACTTAATTTCTTAAATGCTAACCTTGTGCTTTATCTTGATTGCTTGACCCATTGTCCCATGATATTATTAGTTTAACTCTTGTAAGTTGGGTAGAATACCTCACCACCTAAGAAACCTTTTTCCTTGTGAACCACATTGGTAAGTTCACTTAGACTCTAAATTCAGAGGACTCTACCTTATCTAGTCTACCAAGCCATAAATGAAGAAACACTAGGACAACTGTATAGGCCCAAACTTCGGGCGAGCCTTGATTTTAAAAAAATCTTGGACTATTTAAAATTTCCTTCATCAGTACCTCCCTTGCTTATATTTTGACTATCTCATGCTACTAATGTAGCTTCAGTTTTGCGAGCTTATTTCGTTATCAAGCTTGATCATGACATATTTTATTGGGTGCACCCACTAATATATTGTCTAATCAGAACCGGTGCATGATGGTCTGATCAACCTATTGTACTTTGGTTCGCTTATCACATATTATTCTACGTGGATGAAGACATAGTTAAACTTGCCTTAGAGTCTCATCTACGACAGCCTTGGCAATTTTCTTTCGAATTATTTTTGTGGTCTATGAACCACGTATGGTACTCAATAGCATCGTCTTGAACCCTTTATTGTTCTTGTCTTTTACTTATTTTAGAGAGATAATGCACTGTACTTGAGAAATGGACTCAAGTTATCACTTTAGTCATGTGGCTATATCCTCGCATTAAACTACTCCTTCTACCCCTCAACCCTATCTACCCTATTGTTCCTAAATTTCGAGGATGAAATTCTTGTAAGTTGGGTAGGATGTAAAACCCCCTATTTATTATTATTATTTTTATTATTTTATTAGACTTAAAAAGTAATTTATGCAAATTATGATTTTTTTTAGAAATGACCTTAGCCACTGTTGAATTTTGTAACAGAAGACTACCATGAATTTTGGTACGAAAAATGTAACAGTGTGCCTTGACTTGTACATTAGCCATGTCGTGGGAGGCCTAGCCATAGTTCAGTCCGAACTAGGAAAACCAAGACGAGTTGTGAAATGACTTATTCAAATTATTTTATATATCAATTTTTTTTGATGACCCGGCTTGGCCAATTCAGTCCGAACTGGGACCGGACCAAATTTAAGCCCATGTGAGCATGTGGGGTGACTAAGATGGCCATGTAGGAACATTTCATGTGTGTACAAATATTTTTAAATAATTTTGAGACTTGTTGAATATTTATTGACTTTTGGTACAAAATTTATGTTTTATTAAAAAAATAATATTTTACAAGATGGTACAATTTTCTGGACCCATACTTGGGTGAGCGGTAAAGTTCACCCATTGGGACGCTTATTATTATTTTATTATAATTTAAGTTATTTTGTGGAGATTTAATAAACATGTTTTCCTATTTAAATATTATTGCTATTTTGAGTTGATTATTTTAAGGATTGAATTTATATATATACGCAGATATGCTCAAATATATTAAATAATTGGATAGTTAACTTTTAAATGGTATTTAGATTTTAAATAGATTTTTGGTGAATATATGGATATATATTTGTATAGATATATACATATATGATTAAGCTTTTGATTTAAAAAGATTTAGTTAAAAAAAAGGAAAAGAAAGTGGTGGGGCCGACCCCCACCACCAACAACAACTACAACAGCAGCTTCATGCTGTGTATATGGCTATATGCCATGCTTAAGTACATATAATATATGTATAAATATATAAGATAAGATTAGTTTCAAAAGAAAATATAAGAAAAAAAAAAGAAAAAAAAAAGAAAAATGGGGAGTGGTCGGCCCCATCACCTGGCCGACCACCACACCACCTAAATGAAAGCAGTAGCAGCCATATTAGGCGCCCAACCCTAATCCGACCCCTTTGTATACATAAAGCAACAACAACTTTATTACTTTGGCCGACCCTTTGTATATCCCCCTTCATATATATGCATACATGTATATATGGCCAACCCTAATTTCTTCTCATCTAAATCCTCTCTCCTCCTTCCTCCTCCCCTCTCCATGGCGAAGCTCAGACGCACCATGGCGAAGCCGTGCTCGCGAAGAAGACAAAGGAACCATCGACAAACGACAACAACAGATTCCCACTTTAAGGTATCCGACTTCTCCATTAAATTTCTCCTTCAATTCTCATCCGATTGTAGATCCGTAAATTCGTGTAGATAGCCCACATGACCCTCCATCATCCCCTTCAAATAGATTTATTTATTCTGCAATAAATTTCATTTTTAATTAAATTAAAAATCGCGAAAAATCAGTTTTTTTAAAAAAAGATCAAAACCCCGGTATGAGGTACATCCCGAAAAACCGGACGACCCCGTCACAAACCAAAGGTACCGAAAGGTCCGTATCAAATTTGTGGACGTACGAGAATTGACGGGATTCAAATTGGTTGCGTGTGCGCAACGAATTTGGTCCGTATCCGTCAAATTTTTGCGCATCGGGCTTTTCGGAATTTCCTAATTACTTTGTGCACACTCATCAAATCGCGACGAAACTTACGCCATTGGACTTGAAATATTTTTCTGGTTTTGTAAGCCAAGTTTGGTCCGATTCTGAGACCGTTGATCAGGACGCTATTTTGGCGGGCCCACAATCCCACTCAACGGGCAATTTTGTGCACAGCCCACCGGAATCCAAAATTGGACATACCGTTGGGTTCGTCTCATCAAAACAAATCCGTAGACATGTAGTTTGACAAATTTAGAGACCGTATATATTGACACGCATTTCGGTACAAAGCGGGTCCAACGGCGGACATCGTTTTGACCTAAAATTACGAAATTGCCCCTATTCCAGAATTTAACTTTTGGATAGGTGTTTCCTAGGCATATCTTTTATTACAAACTCGTTCGTGATGTTTGTTTCAGCATCCAGAGCTTCTTGCGGATTTTGACTTTCGTGTTGACGATTCTGATTGTTGGATTTTGCTGCTTCTCGCACCACCCGCAGGCAAGATACCTTGCCTTATTTACTGTTTATAATTAGATGCACCTTTATTTATTTATTTACTGCATATTTTATTATTTGTTCTCTGTTTGATCCAGTACTTGCTATTTGTTCACTTTTATTTTGTTTCGATTATTTTTTCTTCTTGTCTTTTGTATGCATATGGACCTAGTTTTAGTGAACTACCTTCTGTTAGTGACCTTGGGAGGGAGAAGACAGTTAAATGTATGGGCTACCCCAAATCCAAAAGCCGTAGTAACCGCGTACTATGGTAGTCAAGTCGCGAGGGTCACTAGCCTCGAGCTATGTGGACTGATGGGTCACGTGGGCCGCTAGCCTCGAGTTATGCCGGCTGATAGTATTGGTATTGACGTGTGCATGTTGAGAGTTGTTACATTGTCCTAGGGGAGTCAGCCTTCACCTGCCCATACATCAAAATGTCTTCTAAATTGCCTACTAGAAAGGTTAGGAGACCTTAGCAAATTTTATGTTCCAAATCATGACATAGAAAATATCGTATCGTAGAATAGTAAGTTACCCTCTTATCCTTGTTTGGTTGTAGGGGTAGCCTACTGTTTCGATGATGGGATATTGAGCCGTGTTATGGTTTGGACGCTTTTACTTTATCTTTATTTTATGGTGCATTTATATTCAGTTCATATGGCATGTTCTTCCTGTATCTTGTTACGTCCCTCTGAGGACCTGGTTATCTCTCCAGGTGTGTGCTTCTATGATTTTGCAGGTGTTCTAGCCAAGGCCGTGATCTTCTCCATTCTTTCGAAGATGGTTGCGCTTGGTTCGTCCCGTTATTTTATCGATCACTTCTTGTACATTTATTTGAGATAGTTGGTAGTAGACTTTGTCTCCGCCCAACGATTGTATATATGCCAAATTCAAAGTTGCTTTTATATTATTTATTTATCTAGTGGATGAGATTTAGTTATTATTGTTCTACTGTATTTTACAGCTTATATATACATACAAGGTTTTCATATATTGGAGTGTACTTCGTATGTATACAGCTGGCATGGATATGTACCTAGTCCTAAGTATTTTGGTACTGGGGCGTTATATGGGTACAAATATAGCATTTATTACTGAGACAAAGATGTTCCTTTCATCTAAGTTCAGTATGATGGAATTAAGGGAAGCTGATGTTATCCTAGGGATAAAGATCATCCGAATGGACGCTAGAGTGGTTCTGTCACAATTTTATTACATTGATAAGATGCTCACACGCTATGGATATAAGGATTTTCTTGGGATCGATACTTCGTATAGATGTATCAAGAAGTTGAAGTTAAATCCATCAAAAGCGTCAGGCAGCTGGAGTACTAAAGTGTCATCGGGAGTTTGATGTTTGCGGCAACTGCCACAAGGTCTGACATAGATTTTATCATGGGGATGCTGAGTTGGTTCACGAGCAATCCAGATATAGAGCACTGGAAACTGGTAAAGGGAGTGATGAGGTATCTCAAGAGGACTCTGAAGTATGTACTTCACTACAACGGTTATTCAATAGTAGTAGAAAGCTTCAGTGATGAAAGCTGGTGCTCAGAAGTAGGGAACAAAAGGTCCACATAAGGATACGTCTTCTCCATGGGTGGAACTGCTATTTCATGGAAGTCGAAAAAGCAGACTATGCTCTCACATTCTTCTATGGAATCTGAGTTCTACGCACTAGCAGCTACAGAATGGCTTCGGAAGCTCATGTATGATCTTCCTATGGTAGTTGGCAGATTTCGACAGTACTGTTATACTACAAAAACTAGGCGACTGCAGTGGCGGCATCAAATGATCTCTTCAATGCCAAGAAGAGGACTGTGTAATGTAGGCACAGGACGGTAAGTGATCATATCAAAAGAGAAATTATTATCGTGGTAGATATTTGGAGCCAAGATAAACTGGCAGGTCCATTCACTAAAGGTCTCAAATGCCAGCTGGTCGAGGACAGAACAACAAAAATGGACTTAAAGACATGATGATATTGTGTCTTTGTAATTCTGTCATAAAATTTTATATTATTAGTTCAAAAAAATCTACTAGACATCTATCTTTTGGTTGAAAGAAGGATCATTGACTGGAAAAATATCAGGAACAATGGGTAGTCCTTTGAGATATTAAGGGGTTATAGAACCAGAATCACTGTTGTTTACTACTTGTTTTTTTGATAGAACAAGTCCTGTGGAAGAATGTCTTAGACGCCTTAATGAGTTCTCGGACATTTTAAATGTCTGGAGTGCTAATAGTAAGCACGGGTAGTGTAGTACTACATAAGAATATAGTACTCCATGCTACTGTGGGGTGACACCACCAAGAGATACCTCGAGAGGGTAAAGCCTCGGCTTCGGGCCATGTCACAGTAGGATAGCACCGCACATAGGCTAGTAGCCTAATGCTATAGAATAAAGAGTGGTAGACAGTATTACAAAAAGGCCGATGAACTCATGTTACAGTGGTGTTACACCACCGAGAGGTACCTAGAGAGGATAAAGCCTCGTCTTGCCATGTCACTGCGGCATAACACTGCAAGGAAGCAAAAAACTTTATGCTGGGTAGGTTGGCACTACAAAGAGGCTAGGCTTCATGCTACAGTGATATAACGCCATGATGAGGTATAACCTCGGCCTTGCGCTATGTCATAGCAGCGTTGCACCGCAAGGAAGCAAAAGTTTTTATGACAAGACTCTTTAAAACAACTCACCTAGAGTGTATGAAAAGTAATATATGCTGTCTCTTAAGGAAAAGCTTGTAGACATCCAATATACATGCACCAAAATCAGACGGGCACAGGGTCTCTAATGTGTAACTGGAAGCACAATTGATGTCATTATATGAGTAGGAAGAATTGCAGCTATGGTACAGAATTCAAGGCTTAGTCTATTATGATAATATACAGTTATTTGACCCAAGTGAGAAGATTCAAGTCGAAGCGACATCTATCCTAATGCATGATGGACGGTCATTGTGGAAACAATCAACCCTTATATTATATGGGGTATTGTTGGTATTTCTTCCTTTAGACTAAGAAAAATAGTCCCACATTGGCTACACCAAATGGTAAGTATCTCAAGATAATGCTTCGTTACTGTTGAGGTGTGCAGATGGGTTATAGTGGGACACATGTGGGTGCCATATAAGGGTTTTTTTAGGAGAAAAAAAGATTAACTCCTCAAAAAAGTATTTATATTTTTTTGTCATTCTCATGTCCATTAGGAGCTAAGCACCAAAGGGGCTTAACGACTCGGACTCAGACTAGGACACGGGCTTTAGGATGCATAGTAGAGCTTTTATAGTGTACTTTGTACTTAGCACGTCAGTATTGTCGTATGGAGCTTGTGCGTATTTGTTGTGCTCGTGCACCCATTTCATGCCAGAGTCGCATGAGCGAGCATTTTTTTGGCCACTGGTATGGGTGCATAAACGAGCGTATGCCCGGGTACTGTATGGACGCAGGAGCGAACGCATGTTCGGGCTATGCACATATGCACGTTTATGTGTATACATGCATGCGTCGTTGTACAGGCCATGGTTCTATGCACGTATGCTCGCTTACGTGTATGCTTGCATGGGCTGCAACGCTGCTGGCATATGTGCACAGGAGCAACTGTGTCTACGCTGCTGAGGCACATATGCACATACAGTATGGTTGGCGCATGATTGCTACTGATTGCGGTAACTGTTCAAGTTAGGATTAAATATTCAGATCCAATTTTATGGAATTTGAAAGAATCGGTCTTATCTTTTTGTAATCAGTTGGCAGTCGATATTAGGGTTAGGGTTTCCATCCGACTCTATATATACTCCCTTCATATCTCTTTGAGAACTGACTTCAAAAAGAATAGAGATAAAGAGAGAATTCCTGCTGCTATTGGAGTTCAGGATAGTTCGTGTGAGTTCAGAAAAGAGGTAATGGCGAGCGTTTAAGAAGTTCTACAATAACTTGTTGGTTCCTGGAAGCAGTTCATGTCGGGCGAATCTTGCTTTGAGTAATGGTGATCTTCATCACCCCAGTAAGAGTTGTGTCTTCACTTTTCTTTTTTTTGAGTGTTCTGTATATTGTAGTTTATTCTGTTTGTTTGCAACTACGATTGCAAGGAAGAACATGAAGTAATTTTTGTCAATCTATTACAATATTGTAATCAAGAAATTTATAGTGGCTTCAAGTTCTTTGGAGAGAAACTTGGTTGCCAAATCTTCGAAGTCCTAAAACTCAGAAACCGAGAAGCAAATACATTTGCATTATATCTCAGTTTTTGACAGTTCCTCCGTCTTAGATTGAGTCGCGGGACGACATAAGACATATGGCCTACTGTACACACTATCACAACTAGTTCAAGCAATCCTAGGTATTTCAATCACATACAAATAAGTAAAGTACAAGATTTATGATCATCAGACATATAAAATAGTAAAGCGTCCCAAACTATAATATATATCATGAAGCTAGTAATACAAAATAAAGAACCAGAAAGAGTATAAGTCATACATGATTAGCTCTGGCTGTAGTCTAGAATATACACATCTCATGTCAAGCCTGTAGGCTAGATGTCAAGGTCCAAAGCACGAGCTAAACAAGTATTCAGAGGTTAAATGCCACAAAAGAGTATTATACAGAAAATGGGTAAATGTTACTCTCTATTCTCGGTATACGTATTTTTCTGTATTATTCATATATATGGAATCTGGTATCTGTAACATGTACATTTGTATCATGTATTTACACCTGATCATGGCATGGAATAGTGTCTCGTCGTGAAATAGTATGACATCCCTTGTCCTTGTCTAGTTGTAGTTGTGGTTCACTGCTTCGATAATGGAATACTGGACCGTATTGTGGTTCAGATTATTTATTTTATTTTTTACTATGTGGCATGGCATATTAGACATTGAGTTAGAGTTAGGGTTAGGGTTCAATGGAGCCACACTTCCACCATCCATATAAATATTGTCTTCTTTTTCTCTCTTCTGATTCACTTTCATTAATTTCTCCCAACCACCTAGGCAAGTAAATCTTGCACATATAGAGAGACTAACATTGCTTTTTTTTCTTTCCTTTGATTTTTTTTACCTATTTTTAGTCTATATTATGCATCTTTACATTCTCTATATGTTTAGTACTTGGTATTTTCGGATTTGATGGCTATTTTTGTGTAGATCTAAGTTTCTAAAGTAGAATTTTATGGATTTTCATGGAAATAATCTATCAAAAGTTGTTCCATGTGGTAGAGAATTCAATTTCATACAGTTTTGGCTTTTATTTTACTAGATTTCGTGTTCTAAAGAGGATGTTATGGCCATGTCAAGTTTCAAGAATTTCTATGGCTAAATTTGTTGTTCTAGGACGACTATCTTCTATCTAGGAGGCTATGCGGTAGAAATACCAAGTGGCCATGGAACCTACCACATATACCCTCTAATAATATGCGTATTATGCATATAGGTTTACTATATGCATGGGTTGAAAGTGCATGTCTGTCTCACATATGCGCCTATTAGTGCTATGCGTCTGTCACTCTCCATTCCTGGTATACGTATTTTTTTTGCACTATTCATGTGCATGACATCCGGTATTTGTAGCATGTGTATCAGTACCATATAATTATATGTGATCATGGCATGGAACTACATCTCATCGTGGAATAGTGCGCCACCTCTTGTATTTGTTTGGTTGTAGGTGTGGTTCACTGTTTCGATAACGAAATACTGGACCGTGTTGTGATCCAAATTTTTAATTATTTAATTATGATTTTGATAATGTAGTATAGAATTAGACATTGGGTAGAGTATATTAGGGTTAGGGTTTAGTAGGACAACACCACCCGCATATAAATATTTTCTTCCACTCTCTCACTCTCTTTCTCTCTCCTTATTTCTATTATTCGTTTCCACCAACCAATCCATATCCAAGTACATCTTGCACTAATAGAGAGACCATCATTGTTCATTTTATTTCTTTGATTTATCTTAATTACTTTTAGTCTATAATATGCATTACTACATTCTCTACAACTTTACTTCTTGGCATTTTTGATTTTAATGGCTATATTGGAGTAGATCTAGAGTTTGTAAAACTAGGGTTTTACATAATTCAGGAGGAATAATCTACTAAACTTATTATTTTCAAAAACTAGTTATTTTATGTTGTAGAGAATTTAATTTCATGCAGTTTTGGCTTTTATTTTGCTTGATATCGAGTTCTAGAGAGCAAGTTATGGCCATGGCAAATTTTTAATTCTTCCATGGCCAAACTTATTGTTTGGGACAACGACCAGTACGCGCGCAAGGGCCCATGTGGTAGTAATGCCAAGTGGCGCATAGAAGCTTGCTGCAAACTCTCCCTTGACAATAGGCGCGTTGTACGCATAGGAATTATGTGCCTGCTTGTCCTAGCCATGAGCTCGCCTGCCATGCTCCCATCTGGTCCATGCGTCAGGGGGGCATACGCTCATCTGGCCTATGCGGGTGACTTGCCATACGCCTATTTCCATGTGCCAGTTGGTCATGCATCAGGGTTGCCATGAGCCAGACTTTCCTGTCCTACTGTGTTTATGGCGGCACAGGAGCCTATGCTAGTTCATGCGCCTGAACGCATCCATGTGCCTAGCCTGTCTATGTAGCACCCAGTTTCCCAAATGAGGGTAATTTTAAAATTTCGTGTTTATAATTATTTTAATAATGATATTTAATTCATGATATGATTTTTGGTGATTTTAAATCATTTTAAAATTATTTAAATCAATGATTTGTGGTTTTGACATTTTGCTAGTGAAACCCTAGAGACTGTTTGACCTAGAGCCTAACCATGTGATTATGATATTTTAATGTCATTTTTGGCCTAAGGATATTTTGCATTTGACCTCTTTGAATTATTTTGATATTATTTTATTATTTATGATATTGTTTTGGGGTTATTTGAGTCGGGTTCGAATTTCAACTCAATCCGACTTGAAACGGGGACCCGGGGGTAGTTTGACTCTAGTGGGACCCACACACTAGTTAGGTATGGCCTACATGATATTAATTTTAGTCCACATGATAGAAATATTTTAGTTAGAGGTTAGACTAATTATTATGGATAAGGTTAGTGTGATTAGAGACTTTAGAATGACTAATTTAGCCCCAACCAATTAGCCCTTTTCTAATACTCATAGAATAGGTTAGTAGGGGCTTTTGGACTTTTCCTAATAGGACAAAACTACCTTTATGGCCAGCCACAATAAGGATAGGGTTGAGCCTCCCATTTGTCATTATCCATCTATTTTTCTCTCTCTTGTTCTTCCCCAAATTCCTAGAGAGCAATCCCTAGCAATTTCTCCACAAAATCCTTCCATTTCACCACCAATTCTTCTTCTTTCCTTCTCTATTCTAGCCAAGGAGGAAGCTACCCAAGTTTGGGAGGATTCGGAGCTCGTTCGTGTCCTTTTGGAATCTCTACGTGTCGGTGTCGCTCCGGGAAGGTTTTTCTTCGATTCGATCTACCGGGAGGTATAAATCCCTTCTCCTTTTCATTTCCTCATGCATATAGGTCTATTTTGAATCCATAGGAATGACCCCCATGGTTGTATCTCCATTTGTGTCCATTTTGTGTCCATTTGGAGGTCATAGGAGTGTCCTTTGTGTTGTGGATGTGTTCATGTTACATATATAGATTTATATATATATATTGTAATGAGAGTGTATCTATATTTATATATGTAATAAATGGTTCATGATAATTATATAATCAAGTTTGTGAGTGTGGTTCCTCATATTATTATTGCTATTATTGTTGTGGATAATTAGGATATATATTGTGTATTCTTTTGGCTCAAACTATCTAAATCCGTCATGATTTTTATCCACGTTTTTAATTTCAGCCCTAACTTAGAAATGTCATAACTTCTAGCTCAAAGCTCGGTTTAATCTCCCGTTTTTTTAGAAGAAGCGTATTGAAGTTAGCTTTCCAAAAACATGTATTAATAGGCCTAATTCTTTCTGTAACTTTCTGGAGAATTATTTGAGTGTCAGCTGTACGAAAGACAAACGCGTTCTCGGTGTTTTCGCGATTCCGGGAGTTTCCGGAAACAAAAATGCGATCCGTTTGAAGTTTCGGAAAGCTAACACATAGATCTATAACATACTTTAATCCTAAATTTTAATTGATGCTGAGATGGTACAGTATTGATTATTAGTAGGAGTTACTATTCGGCATATGCATTTTGTGCACCCTTGTGTGTAATATAATGTTCTATTTGATTTTAACCCATGTTAATATATATACATTATGTAATTAAATAGAGAATACAAGCATGAGTAAATAATTAAATAAATGATGTATGAGGTGTAAGTATCCTATCTAATGTAAGCATGTATAAGTACGGCTTGTAATGAATATGTAGGTTCCATAGTATGTAATGTATGGTGCATATAGTGGTGCAAGAGAATAATGAATGATGAATGAATGCAAGCATGAATGTAATGTAATAATAGATGTAATGTATGCAATATACAAGTTAATGAGATGTAATGTTCTATGTTAACACAAATCCTATATTACCTCATGTACCCCCTTACACTATGTTGACACTATCACACTTGACACATTGTTCACTTACACTTTGACACTCTTTGATATGTATACACTATGTATGCCCATTTAACCCTCACTTGCCCCTTTGCCATGTTCACATACACACACATAGCCTCTTGAATAAGTATTTATGAATACAGTTAACTTAGCTATGTATGTATATTATATATATGTTAGCATATTGAGTTGTAATATATAAGTTTATATAACCATTTGAAATGCCATGATTATAGACCTAATGTTGAATACCAATATATGCATGTGTATATATGTGTAGACATATATAGTTTAAAGTAATATATTATCTAGTGTATATCCAATGTGAATTCTTGCCTATTTGAGTATTAAATAATTGCTTGCTATATAGAGTTGGGTGTATGTTGGGTTGTATAGCCTTGTATTGATGTGTGCTTGCTAGGATAGTCTTGGTTAGGCCTAGTAAGACTTGCTGGGTTAGGACATGACCTATTTTGACCTAGTTTGACTAGTACAGTTGACCAGAGTTGACCAAGGGTTGACTTTGGCCTAGTTTGACCTAGATTCATGTAGAATGTATTGTAATGCTTTATATTACCCTTCTGGATATGTTGTGACTTGTGCTGTTCTAATTAGGAGCCAGACACCTCTCTTCGGACAGTATCTTTACCTTGGACATTCAGATATCAGGCGAGTACATTCTCTGATCGTTTCATACTTGTCATGACTTATATTCTCGCTCTAGATTACTTTTACTTGATGCTGTCACGTTATCATCACGGATTGGTACTATATGGATCTCTTCTTGGGATGTTATCCCCCTTAGCGGGCGCATCGGATACTTTATGACATGTGTTTCATGTACATCATGTATTCCTTGCTTCTGCGTTATTCATGTACACTCATGTTCTTTCATGTTCTTACATGTTCGTTCATGTACTCTCATGTTCTTTCATGTACGCTCATGTTTCCTCATGTGTTTCTTGTATAACCAAAACATCATGTCCGTAACGTAACTTGAATAGATCCTTGTGTATTGATTGTGGGTAGGGGTGAGTATAAATGGTCATGTGATTTATCCATCATGTTCACTCTGTTACTTTTCATGTTTTATCATGTACAACACAGCCTTATTGGCTGATGTCCTACATGTTCACTCATGTACATCATGTTCAAACTAAGCCAATTATACATGCCATCTCGTACTCTAAATCACTAGTCACTTACAGTTGTTACTTATCATGTATATATTTCCAGTTATCAAATATCTCTCCTATTTTCATGTACATCTTCTTACAGCGTTTCATGTATCTTATTCTATTGCCTGCTTTATATTTTCTGACATGATATGAACTGCATGAGATGTATTGTGCTCGCTCCTGTCCTGACTGGACCTGTTGATAAATTTTACAGATGGCCTGGGATTGCCTGCTAGCCTAGAGGAGACAAAGTAGAGGTTGTTTAGATAGTTATTTCATTTTGTCGGGAGTTGTATTTACTTTGTGGATTACTGTATTTGAGTTTTGAGATGTACTTATGGATTTATGTATCTTAGACACTTAGACTTCTATCTCCTGTATCTCTTTTGGATTTCATGTTTTATCTATCTTCTATTATGCTCTACCTTAGATGTGATTGAGTTTACATTCTGCTATGTCACCCCCATTCGGGGAGTATAAACTGCTTAGCCTTATACTGTTAGATGCATGAGACCTAGGACAGCGTTCTACCGCCGACACTGCGGCGTAGGCTGGGCGTTGTTACGTTCTCATGCCCTAACTCTAGGGTGCGGGTTGTGACACGTTTTTAGTGGTGGCCCATGCAGGTCGAGTTTATGTAGTGGTATTCGAACTTGAGTACCACTACAGCCTGCAGTAGGAATAGGATATATCTTGAAGGTACTCAATCACAGTTAGGAACCCTTGAGAGATTCCCGGAACGACCCTTGAGAATCTTATTTTAACTTCGATTTGAGAACTCTTTTTCCCTTGATTTGATTTATTTTTACTTATTGTTGTTAAATTTGATTTTGATTGATTATGGTTGAATTTGAATTGTATTCATTGATTTTGATGAATGATTGTCGAATTTTGAATCTTGATGATAGCTGTTGCATCCGAGTTGTATTTTGATGGATTTTTGTTCATTTTGAATTTTGAAGTTCGTTGATAAATTTGATTTGATTTATGGATATTCATTGTTGATTTAATTTAATTTTTTTTGACAAGATAAAATTATATGGGCTAGGTCATCTATGTTATGGAATCTAGTCTTCTATAGTCACATTAGCCAGCATGGTGAGGACATATAGTCTGACTCTGGATATATTTCTCGAGTGTGGGAATTTAAGGTTTTCGCAGCCAAGCTAGCGGCACCGCGAAAATGTTAAATACCACGATTCTAGAGGTATGTTCATAAGTCAAGGACTCTGTGATTATCGTAGCCTTGCTTACTAGTATGACGGGGATTTAGAGTACCATGATTTTGGATAGACGCATATGATTATCAGATTGTATCTTAAATATTTTCAAGCATATTTTCTCTACTTTGATGCAGTCCTTCAAAAAGAATTATTATTTATTTTGCTTTGTTTTGCTTCTAATTATTTAACTTAGGAGTAGCTTGTGTAACTTCTTGCTATGAGTTTCTTCTTAATACAATGAATCGATGATTTTGCTAGACTTTATCTTGGATTTGATATTTATCTCTGGTTTCAAAATGGTTCCTTCTTTTAGGCAAATAAGCAAACAGCTTTTATCGTTATTTCCTTCTTGCTATTATTCTAGTATTGAATAATAATAATAAAACTGCCTTGATTTCGTCAATCACCTATTTTGCGATCTTGGTAGGAATCTAAATGTTGGTCTTAACTTAGAATTAATTTTTTTTGGGACATGAGAATATATGAGTATATTTACATAGTGGACACTTGTCTGATACGTATGCATGCTACACTTGATTTTCCACCTATCTAAATACATATTAATATGTTGTAAATGTTAAAATTTTCAAAACCCCAATATTTCTGGTTTTCTGCTTTTCCAGTTTAAATTCGTAATTTAAATATAAATTTCATGTTATTAGTTTTGTCTACATAACTGCACATGTATGATATCTGCAGAGTTTAAATTTTTAGAGAAATTGGTTAAGTTATGTTAAATTTGTAAAATCTGAGACTGCATTATGTTAATATTACACTGGTTTAAATGTTAGCTTATTTTCAGATTTTGTATATAAATGCTGAACTAAAACTGGGTTTAACCTTTCAATACTAAGCTATAACCCTGTACAAGAACACACACACACACCTTAACTTAGTATACGCTGTCATGTAACCTAACCTTTCCTCTCTATGTTATGATCACATACTTGTATAGATATATATAGAGCTTAGGCATACATGTTATAATATATGTATATACATAACTAAATCTCTACCTCTTATAGATGTTTATGGTTAGCCATGCATGTTATGATTAAATAGGTTGTGTATTGTAGGTTGTTAACCCATATGCCATGAGTAGTGTAACAGGATAGCTCATATACAATTTCATGTATATTTCACATACACCCATACACACACAAACCACATAACATTACATAATGCTAGTTTTTCCTCTCTAACGCTCTCTCTGTATATATATATATATATATATATATATATATATATATATATATATATATATATATATATATATATATATATATATATATATTGTGATTTGGATTTCAATGCAAGTGATTTTCAATCCTTAATTTTTGAATTTGATTTTCTGTACCCTTTTTCAGATAATTGGTAGTTGCCTTTATTTTGTTTTGATAAGTACCAGTTTCATATAGGATGGTAGACCGCCTTACAGTTTTGATGGTTTGTTGTTTCTGTAACTTCTCTAGTTTAGCACCCTAGATTGCTTGTATGTTTTGATACCCTATGACCGTTTCGGTTAGCATGACTAGTATACCTAGATGAGACTTTCACTACCACCGTATGCCATGACCCTGTATGTCGTCCTTTTGATCACATGATTTTTTTTAATCTGGGACTTTGATTGTGGGGGTTTGACCTAGAGGGAGTAAGGACATTTTAATTTCGAGGACGAAATTTTTCTAAGGTGGGTAGAGTTGTAGCACCCAGTTTCCCAAATAAGGGTAATTTTGAAATTTCGTGTTTATAATTATTTTAATAATGATATTTAATTCATGATATGATTTTTGGTGATTTTAAATCATTTTAAAATTATTTAAATCAACGACTTGTGGTTTTGACGTTTTGCTAGTGAAACCCTAGAGACTGTTTGACCTAGAGCCTAACCATGTGATTATGATATTTTAATATCATTTTTGGCCTAAGGATATTTTTGCATTTGACCTCTTTGAATTATTTTGATATTATTTTATTATTTATGATATTGTTTTGGGGTTATTTGAGTCGGATTCGAATTTCAACTCAATCCGACTTGAAACGGAGACCCGGGGGTAGTTTGACTCTAGTGGGACCCACACACTAGTTAGGTATGGCCCACATGTTATTAATTTTAGTCCACATGATAGAAATATTTTAGTTAGAGGTTAGACTAATTATTATGGATAAGGTTAGTGTGATTAGAGACTTTAGAATGACTAATTTAGCCCCAACCAATTAGCCCTTTCCTAATACTCATAGAATAGGTTAGTAGGGGCTTTTAGACTTTTTCTAATAGGACAAAACCACCTTTATGGCCAGCCACAATAAGGATAGGGTTAAGCCTCCCATTTGTCATTATCCATCTATTTTTCTCTCTCTTGTTCTTCCCCAAATTCCTAGAGAGCAATCCCTAGCAATTTCTCCACCAAATCCTTCCATTTCACCACCAAATCTTCTTCTTTCCTTCTCCATTCTAGCCAAGGAGGAAGCTACCCAAGTTTGGGAGGATTCGGAGCTCGTTCGTGTCCTTTTGGAATCTCTACGTGTCGGTGTCGCTCCGGGAAGGTTTTTCTTCGATTCGATCTACCGGGAGGTATAAATCCCTTCTCCTTTTCATTTCCTCATGCATATAGGTCTATTTTGAACCCATAGGAATGACCCCCATGGTTGTATCTCCATTTGTGTCCATTTTGTGTCCATTTGGAGGTCATAGGAGTGTCCTTTGTGTTGTGGATGTGTTCATGTTACATATATAGATTTATATATATATATTGTAATGAGAGTGTATCTATATTTATAGATGTAATAAATGGTTCATGATGATTATATAATCAAGTTTGTGAGTGTGGTTCCTCATATTATTATTGCTATTATTGTTGTGGATAATTAGGATATATATTGTGTATTCTTTTGGCTCAAACTATCTAAATCCGTCATGATTTTTATCCACGTTTTTAATTTCAGCCCTAACTTAGAAATGTCATAACTTCTAGCTCAAAGCTCGGTTTAATCTTCCATTTTTTTTTAAAAGAAGCGTATTAAAGTTAGCTTTCCAAAAACATGTATTAGTATGCCTAATTCTTTCTGTAACTTTCTGAAGAATTATTTGAGTGTCAGCTGTACGAAAGACAAACGCGTTCTCGGTGTTTTCGCGATTCCGGGAGTTTCCGGAAACGAAAATGCGATCCGTTTGAAGTTTCGGAAAGCTAACATATAGATCTATAACATACTTTAATCCTAAATTTTAATTGATGCTGAGATGGTACAGTATTGATTATTAGTAGGAGTTACTATTCGGCATATGCATTTTGTGCACCCTTGTGTGTAATATAATGTTCTATTTGATTTTAACCCATGTTAATATATATACATTATGTAATTAAATAGAGAATACAAGCATGAGTAAATAATTAAATAAATGATGTATGAGGTGTAAGTATCCTATCTAATGTAAGCATGTATAAGTATGGCTTGTAATGAATATGTAGGTTCCATAGTATGTAATATATGGTGCATATAGTGGTGCAAGAGAATAATGAATGATGAATGAATGCAAATATGAATGTAATGTAATAATAGATGTAATGTATGCAATATACAAGTTAATGAGATATAATGTTCTATGTTAACACAAGTCCTATATTACCTCATGTACCCCCCTTACACTATGTTGACACTATCACACTTGACACATTGTTCACTTACACTTTGACACTCTTTGATATGTATACACTATGTATGCCCATTTAGCCCTCACTTGCCCCTTTGCCATGTTCACATACACACACATAGCCTCTTGAATAAGTATTTATGAATACAGTTAACTTAGCTATGTATGTATATTATATATATGTTAGCATATTGTGTTGTAATATATAAGTTTATATAACCATTTGAAATGCCATAATTATAGACCTAATATTGAATACCAATATATGCATGTGTATATATGTGTAGACATATATAGTTTAAAGTAATATATTATCTAGTGTATATCCAATGTGAATTCTTGCCTATTTGAGTATTGAATAATTGCATGTTATATAGAGTTGGGTGTATGTTGGCTTGTATAGCCTTGTATTGATGTGTGCTTGCTAGGATAGTCTTGGTTAGGCCTAGTAAGACTTGCTGGGTTAGGACATGACCTAGTTTGACTAGTACAGTTGACCAGAATTGACCAAGGGTTGACTTTGGCCTAGTTTGACCTAGATTCATGTAGAATGCATTGTAGTGCTTTATATTACCCTTCTGGACATGTTGTGACTTGTGCTGTTCTAATTAGGAGCCAGACACCTCTCTTCGGACAGTATCTTTACCTTGGACATTCAGATATCAGGCGAGTACATTCTCTGATCGTTTCATACTTGTCATGACTTATATTCTCGCTCTAGATTACTTTTACTTGATGCTGTCACGTTATCATCACAGATTGGTACTATATGGATCTCTTCTTGGGATGTTATCCCCCTTAGCGAGTGCATCGGATACTTTATGACATGTATTTCATGTACATCATGTATTCCTTGCTTCTGCGTTATTCATGTACACTCATGTTCTCTCATGTTCTTACATGTACGTTCATGTACTCTCATGTTCTTTCATGTACGCTCATGTTTCCTCATGTGTTTTTTGTATAACCAAAACATCATGTCCGTAACGTAACTTGAATAGATCCTTGTGTATTGATTGTGGGTAGGGGTGAGTATAAATGGTCATGTGATTTACCCATCATGTTCACTCTGTTACTTTTTATGTTTTATCATGTACAACACAGCCTTATTGGCTGATGTCCTACATGTTCACTCATGTACATCATGTTCAACCTAAGCCAATTACATGCCATCTCGTAGTCTAAATCACTAGTCACTTACAGTTCTTACTTATCATGTATATATTTTCAGTTATCAAATATCTCTCCTGTTTTCATGTACATCTTCTTACAGCGTTTCATGTATCTTATTCTATTGCCTGCTTTATATTTCCTGATATTATATGAACTGCATGAGATGTATTGTGCTCGCTCCTGTCCTGACTGGACCTGTTGATAAATTTTACAGATGGCCTGGGATTGCCTGCTAGCCTAGAGGAGACACAGTAGAGGTTGTTTAGATAGTTATTTCGTTTTGTCGGGAGTTGTATTTACTTTGTGGATTACTATATTTGAGTTTTGAGATGTACTTCTGGATTTATGTATCTTAGACACTTAGACTTCTATCTCCTGTATCTCTTTTGGATTTCATGTTTTATCTATCTTCCATTATGCTCTACCTTAGATGTGATTGAGTTTATATTCTGCTATGTCACCCCCATTCGGGGAGTATAAACTGCTTAGCCTTATACTGTTAGATGCATGAGACCTAGGATAGCGTTCTACCGCCGACACTGCGGCGTAGGCTGGGCGTTGTTACGTTCTCGTGCCCTAACTCTATGTGTGTACTGAGGTACAACCTATGTGTGTACTGAGGTGCTATACTACGTGCTATGCGATCCTACGTGATATATGTCAGTACATACTTGTTTTCGATATAGTCATGGCAATGGCCAGTAATATTGATGTGGTTCGACGATTACTTGCTTGATGTATTACACTAAGAATGAATCTAGATTTGGGATTCCATGAGACGAAGTGGATTTATACTTAGGTTACCCGTACTAAGGTACACTATCTAAGGGGATGACCATGTGACCACGACATGTGATTCCAAGACCAACATAGGGTTAAACTAAGCAACTTAAATTGATAGAAGCATTGAAAAGAAATGGAATCCCAAGATCGTGTAATATTAGCCATCTTCCAGACATCAGCTATGGCGTGCAGGCTGGCCGCCACAGATATGGTTTAACATCCTCAATTAGTGGATAGAGATATCTGACTACTGTGTGCTATGTGTTATATGTTCCATACGATGGCCTTGTGAGGGACCGATGTGTATTCTACGTGGTAAGCGTTATTATTGGACTGCCTAGCCCTGCTGGGACTGACATGATCTAAGGATTCCTATACATAAGCACTACTAGGATAACCCAGACAAACCTAGGAAGTTATTGGATTGATTGGCCGCCTGTAAACTGACTTGCTTGTGATCTGTTTCTTCTATCAGTAGCCGAGGAACATGGACTATCGAGGTGTATGGTCCAACCCATGTGCTTGTTTTGTTATTGGGTTGGACTATTGTTCTACAATAGTCTATGGACTGAAGTTGCAAAACAGAAGCAATTAACCTGACCATGATTACAAGATGTATTCAATCTTGGCACGATACGACACCTTTGTCCTTATTTCATTATAAGGATGTCACATTGCCTCGATGATAGAGTATAAGCCTATAACAATTGGCCAGGTCTTGCTTTGTTGCTTGGGTTTTGTCTTATTCATATGTGCTCTCTTGTGGTACTTTCTATTCGGGACTGACCCTGCCGATTTTGATTGGCCAGATCTAGTAGCAAAGCCTGAGGATCCAGCTTACCTTCCTGATGATTGTGCATACTAGGAGCATGGCTGTCGAAGGACAAGAGTGGATTTCTTCTTCACCACTCTGATTTCATTATTTTGTAACTTGGTATTTAGCCACAGACACCTGTTTAGCCAGATGTTCTGGACTTTTAGTTTCCCTAACATAATTATAATTAATCAGACTACAGCTGACTATGGTTATGTACTGTTGACTCTTTGTGCTAGCTGATATTTTCTACGACCAGTTTTTATGACCATTTTGATGAAGCATCAGGCACGCCTTACTCATTTATCTGATATACTCATTAATTGCCTATTCTTGTTTGAATGATTGAGACATAGATGTTCTGTGTGACCCTAGGAGACTTGATTGTAGCATGCATCCCCAAGCCGAGTGACAGTCGTGATTGTCGTATGACGTTTTCGTACCTTATATGGGATAGCTGGCCATGTCCGTCTCCGTATTTTGGTACTAGGGCATGACTGCGCCTGTCTCGCATATGCGCATGGCCATGCCATGCGCCATGTTAGACTTACCTGCCTTGTTATGCTCATAGAACATGAGCCTACATTCACTATGCACCTGTTGTTCTATGTGCCTGTTTTACTTTGGCATCTGGATGTGTTCATGCGCCTATCTAGTCTATGTGCCTGTTTTACTGGATTTATATCTTAAGTAGTTTTTACTATTTTCTCTTGATGACTTGATTTTCTTTCCTAACCCTAGCATACTATGAGTAACTAAGACTAGACTTGCTTGTGATATGTTCCTTCTTTTAGTAGCCGAGGACATGGACTGCCGCGGTGCGTGGCTCAACCCTTATCCTTGTTTGGTTGTAGGGTTAGATCATTGCGCTACAATACGCTATGGACCGAAGTTGCAAAGCATAAGCCATTAACATGACCATGGTTGTAGGATGTATTTTATCTCGGCACGGTATTGGCATCGTTTATCCTTGTTTGGTTGTAAGGATGTCGCATTACCTCGATGATATGGTATAAGCCTATAATCCTTGGTCCAGGTCTTATCTTCATTGCTTGGGTTTTGTTTCTTTCATTTGTGCTCCTTTCTGGTACTTGCTACCGGGGTTGACCCCACTTGGGTTAGTTTTCTTACATAATTATACTTAAATCAGACTGTAGTTGACTATAATTATGCACTATTTACTATCTGTGCTAGCTGGCATTTTGTACAACTAGTTCCTATGAATTTTGATGAAATATCGGGGATGCTTTACTACTTTATCTTATATGCTCATTAATTACTTCTTCTTGTCGGGCTGATTGAGACAAAGATGTGTTGATTGACCCTTGGAGACTTGATTGAAGCATGCACCCCCAAGTCTAGTAACAGCCGTAATCGTCGTATGATGTCTTTGAATCTTACACGGGATACTAGTTGGCCATGTCTGTCTCTATAATCCTGTTCTGGGGCACGACAATAAAAAAAAAAGAATACCTACTCAGGTACTCTGGTGCTCCAGTGGTCACCATCAAGTAGAAGGTATTGTAGATCCTTTGATTCTGTTACTAGATCTGGCCAAACAAAACTAGTGTGGTCATACCCCAGATAACAATTACTACAAAGAAAACCAACTATAAACTAAAACCAACATGCAAGCTGCATAATAAAGACATAATAAAAAGATTAGTTAAGTACACAAGGAAACATGACAGAAAACTGGAAATATGTAAATAAACAGAAACATGTGAGCATGTATAGGATCATGTAAAGTAAATCGGAATAACATGTGAATACAGGATAGGACGCGAATAACATGAGAATGTAGGGATTATTCTGAATTAAATTCACAGTCCGTAAACCAAAGAAGGACTGGAGTTGCAAACCGTCTCCCGAATAGAACTTAGCCTCTAATCATTCATCACGGCATGAATAGCAATTTATGGTTATTATTAATCTATTTAGTATTCTACTTACTCATTACCATTTATTACTTCTTATATCTTTGTCTTATCTATTTTACCAAAGTTTCTAGTAACTTAAAATATATTTTGAATGTTCTCCTAGTTTACTTGGTTACCTTAATGTCTAATTTAAAGGTTAAAAGAAAATTAAGAAAAATAATAAACTTAGGGAACGATTTGAACATGGAGTTTGCAACCTACTCACCTTAAAAACAATTTTGTACTCAAAATTTAAATTCATCAGTATTCTTATGCTTCCCAAAAATTTAACATGCAAGTCTATTCTTATCATAAGATGCTCAAAATTTTAAATAATCAAAATTTACTCAATCGATCATATTCTAAATTTCTAATTTTAGAATTCTGTAATCTTCCAAGTTTGAATTTAAATTCCATCCTCAAAATTTAAATTGATATCACCCTAAAATTTTAAATAAAATCCTCAAATTGTAAAATTTTCAATCTAGTCTATCAAAGTTCAACATTTTAAATTAAATCCTTAAGGCAATCTTCTCCTCCAAGTTAAATCCCTCACCTTAAGTTCCATTTTTTGATTAACTCAAATAAATCATAACTATTCTTCTAAATTTTTGAAATCAAAAGAACTTAAATCTTTTAATCTTATTTTACTTGATTGTCTTCTTAATCACCATCTAAGAGATATAATTTGAATTTGACAATACAACGTGTACTCATCTCACGACCCGCACCCAGTATTTGGGCATGAGCCGTGGGTACGTCCAACCTATGCCGCAGAGTCGGCGGTAGTACGCTGTCTATTCATCTCCACATTTTATCAAATACAACCATACAGTTTATAGATTTCCACAATACAACCAAAATCCACAGATCAGTCCACATCAACAAGATATATATAAATAACTACGGTGAGAGAGAAGATAATAACTGATCTGAACAATCTCCAAGATAGCGGTTAAAATGTGATAGATGAAATAATCTCAAAAGAACAAAATGTACTAAAATGGATGTCCACTACTAACTCTCATAATCCTCAAATAAATTAAAGTACAATAACTAAAAGAGTTTCCGCAGGCAACTCCTGCTCTACAGAATAATATCTAGCTAAATGTCTCCTGCGGAGGGCAGCCCCGCATCCAGGTCCTCCAGTATGCTCAGATCAGGGTCTACTGTCTGCTCATATTATGTGGAACAGAACTCCTCTAACTCATCACCTAAAATATTGGTTTTCCAGTCAGGAATGGAACAAGTACACATATGACAGCTATCCGAGACACAACAGAGTCACAGATCATGTATATAACATATGAGAATGAAACAAGAAAGTAACTAGCATCATGGTATAATGGAAAACGACATGTAACTCGAGAAATAGCTACCAGAAAGCAATATGTAAACTATGGTAATAGGGAAAGTGGTGAAGAACAAGATGAAATTACTTAGAATATTATCTAACTACGTGTACTAAAATATCAATTTCGACGTGTGAACGACTAAGGGGTAAATTCGGCACCCTGCAGTGTCGTGTGCAGCTGCTATTATTCAAGAGTAGACATTTTGGGAATGGAATGTGTAGGTCACACGTCTACTGAGATATTTTCCCGCCCAGCTAGTATACATAGAATTTATCACAAATAGGGTAAACATGTAAAAGACAGTCAAGGTGTATAGTAATTCCATGATACTAATCTCCGTGTGACGAGCGTGTCAACAAGCAGCAAGACATATGTATAACATGTAAAGGAAACTATCAGAAACGGTAACAATCAGTATATGCACTTGCCTATGGTCCTAATATGTGAGTACGAGTCGAGTGCTGAGTCAAAGTCCCAAGAGCCTATATTTGCATTTAATGAGATTATTAACATACTCTAGAATTTAATGACAACTACTTCTATACTTACCAACATATATACTACTGGCCTCTGAACTAATCTCTTAGATGATCCCAACCCTACTTTGTTTATCACTTTTGGTATGACATTCATCTATACACTAATCTAGTAATAACTCTTTGGATGTCTGGCACTTAACCCTTGATACCCAAATATCCCTAATCTGGGAATCAAAACCTATTCCTGGGCACTCTACTCTGCCACTTGAAAGTTAACCAACCTTGTATACGTGTATTTGTTTTTGGTCTATAGTAAGTTGTTTAGGTTCATCTATCCACCTGGTGTTGCAAACCAAGGCATCCGATACTTCCAGTCATCCACATCCACTGTATACCCAAGCTCCACCCATATCGGACTGAACACATCCACCATCCTGCTTAGAGACTGACTCCTAGTCCATAGTATGATCCCACACTATTTGGTCTTGCTCTGTTAACCCTTGAGCTTACAGGCTATGAGTTACATCTATAACAGAGTATAAGGAAAACCCTTTACGAGTGACAATTGCAAAAAGGGATTCTCGTGATCAGCTGTTGGATAATAGGTATTAATAGAAGTCATTTAACTAAATTCTCTCCGGGATATCTGTTTGTCAGGACAAAACTCAATTACTGCTACAATTACTAACCCAAGGCTAATGTTTATCAACTGGGATTGGCCTACTACAGTTATTAGACACTCTAATGCGACTGAGCAAGAACTGGGGCCAAAATCTACGAGTTTAAACATTATACTCAGGCTATAATTCATGTACCCTACTGTAGGATATACGCATGGTTTTGTACCCACAACCCACTGGCATACCCGGATACGGCTCTTTGTTACTCCTTTTTGTATATCATGGCAACAGATGTGTGATACGCAACTGAAGTATCAGTGAGTAAGATGATACATAATATGCAATCTACTTTATGATGTGCAATCGACGTGTCAGGGAGTAACTCAATCATTCCACTTAAACCCCAACTCGCTACCTATTTCTATGGAATATTATTCGAGTATCTGTGCATATCGGGTATTGTCTACAACCTGGTCTTACTATCCTCTTGCGAACCACAACTAATCCTTTCTTTGCCTATCACAAAGTATGGGTATTGGCGCACTCAACCACAAACTTTTGAGGTATAGGCTTTGGTGATGTTCTATTACGAAATCAAGTAACAGCCATGATTCTACCCGTGCTCTCAGCTTTACAGAGATATACAAACTGCTACCTACTCCTAAATCCCAGTGTCCCTATACTCCAATATTTGACTGATACCCCAAACTCCATCTAGTATCATTGTCTTTGGTATCTCTTTTATTGATTACAGGGGACTCCGATACGAGGGTTCGACACATAGGTTCCCAACCCACATGGATACATATTTCCTTATAGAACCCTATACCACCCTCTTTTGTGCTGTATTTTAACAAAACAGGGAATCCTTATGTCTATTTCATCCCTCATCTACCCATATAATCTGTACATTAATGGCAGGATACGCAACAGCGTGTCGGAGGTTAGTAGATACCTCGTGTAGTCAACTGATACAGCCTGTGCAACAATTATGATAAACGCCTATTAGGTCTGTGTTAGAGGATAAGAGATGGGTAAACGGATACAATATTGAACTGTACACTGGTACTTGACTCTTCCCTAATGGTTCCTGTTCACTATTTCAGGGGTTGCTACCTACTGCAGGATTATGGGAGATACAACTGATTTATCTGGGATAAATATCCTTAAATGGATATCTACCTAATTGGGAATTGAGAGTGTGCGTAAGGATAGGCCCCTCGTCATGACTGCAGTCATGGCCAAAAGAGAATTCCAATCAATTAAGTGTACTGGTACTTATTCCTACACGGGTTCCTAATTCGATCATGCACAACAGGTAAATCATTGTAATGAAGATCCCTTGGTTAGAACCTACTATTACCTACTCCTCCCGATCTGGATACGCTAGAACACTAAGGGGATGCACAACACTCGGATACTCAACCCTCGCTGCCACATCACAGCACAACTGGACACCCTACACGGGAACCCATCTAGGTCTCTCTTAGTATTAATCCCAATGCCCTTTATAAACCACAGAAGCAGAGATTTCTCTCCCTTCCATTAACCTTCTAATGCATTTATTCGAACATCTAATGGTTCAACTATCCTCTTAGTTAAGCAGCAAGAATTTACAATACTAAGATGGTAAAGGCTTACCTCTTGATGTCGACGACAGATTTGGCTATCCTAGACTTCTTTGCTTCTCCTTTGGCTACTCTTGCGAGGAAGGAAGTAGGGTTATTAGGGTTTGAGGGGAAAGAACGATGGCACTGATCTCATATTTATATAAGACCTAGCTTTAAACCTCGCAAGGATAAAGAGAAGGACTTCGGATTCCAGTCGAACACTATCTATTGTTGCTATTAGAAGATTTGAATCTATCACTTAAGCAAACAGCCCCCAACACAATCCTATTTTGTCTAATGACCTATTGTGGCCTAATCATAGTGTTAAACCTAATTCCTTCAGGGGTTTATTTAAATATAATGTTAATACTAACATTAGTAGTAATAAAGAAAATAATAATAATGTGAATGGAAATTTTGGTTCGAGAGCTCACAAATCTACCCTCCTTAAACAAATTTCGTCCTCGAAATTAAAGGATGGGCACAATGGTAGAAATATACCTCATGTCTCGAAAAGGTAAGGATAGCATTCCCGCATCTCGTCATCTCTCTCCCAAGTGGATTCTCCTGGAGAATGGTGCCTCCACGCGACACGCACTAATGGAATAGTCTGGTTGCGTAGCACCTTCTCTCTGCGATCCAAGATCTCCACGGGCTACTTCTGATAGCTAAGGCTCGATCCTACCTCGATCTCTGAGTGATCTAGTACATGGCTAGGGTCTGCCACATACTTTCTCAGCTGGAACACGTGGAATACGTTGTGCACTCCCTCCTAATTAGGTGGTAATGCTAAACAGTACGCCACTGCCCCAATCTTCTCAAGGATGTGGAACGACCCGATGTATCTCGGACTGAGCTTTATGCCTCGTCCGAAACGAATCGTGTCACGCGTCGGAGATATCTTTAAGAATACTATATCGTCAACCTAGATTTAAGCAAAATGTTATGACTTAATCCCTTCTTTATTAACGGTCTAAGACTAAGGAAAACAATACCTCAAACTCTAACGGTCTTCGGTGACTGTCAGCCCAGTGCTTCTGCCTGTCTTGAGCCACGCGAAGTCGCTCTCTAATCTATTTTACCTTCTCCGCAGCATCTACTACCATCTTGGGTCCCCAACAATGCTCTCTCGCCCATGTCGTTCCACGATAGTAGGGTACGACATCTTCGTCCATACAGATCCTCGGAAGGGGACATCTCGATATTAGCTTGGTAGTTGTTGTTGTAGGAGAACTCCACGAAGTGAAGGTGATCCTCCCTCGAGCCATCGAAATCTAGTACACGCGTCCGCATCATATTCTCGAGCGTCTGGATGGTCCACTCCGACTGTCCATCCGTCTGTGGATGATAGGCTGTGCTGAACTTGAGCGATGTGCCCAAGCTAGCCTACAGACTCCTCCAAAAGTGAGACGTGAACCTGCTGTCGCGGTCGGAGACGATACTCACTGGAACGCCATACAACCTGACGATCTACTTCACATACAATTTTGCCAACCTCTCCGTGGATAGTCCCACTTTGAATGGTATAAAGTGGGCCGATTTGGTCAACCTATCAACGATGACCCAAATCGCATCCTTCTCTCCTGGTGAGCATGGAAGATCGAAAACAAAATCCATAGTGATAGGTTCCCACTTCCACTCGAGAATCAGCAACGGCTGAAGTAAACCTCCGGGTCTTTGCCTCTCGGCTTTGACCTGCTGACACACAAGACATCTAGAAATGAAGCGTGCTACCTCTCACTTCATGCCGTACCACCATACGTGGGCTCTCATATCCTTGTACATCTTGTTGGCTCCTGGATGCAAGGAATATTGAAAATGATGTGCCTCCTGCATGACCTCCTCTCGCAGCTCCCCATTGGTACACATAATCTCGTCCCGTGCCTCAACGAGCCATCCTTTGCAATGGTGAAATCCACTAACAAATTGGCCTGCGCCTGTGCTATGATACTCCTCAGCTGCTCAGCCTGGTGCTGTGTCTTTCGTATCCTATCCATCAATCCAGACTGAATTTGTATGCCCATCATATGTATCTTGACTCCGGGAATGACGACCTCAATGCCTAAGCTCTCCAAATCTGCTAACAAGTGCCAGTATTTCGTCAAGAACATAGCCACTGGGTACAGACTCAAGGCATCTGCAACTACGTTCGCCTTCCCCGGATGGTACTACCACGAGATATCAAAATCCTTCATCAATTCCAGCCATCTGCGTTGCCTCATATTCAGCTCCTTCTGTGTGAAAACGTACTTCAAGCTTTTGTGGTCAGTGTAAATTTCTACACGCTCTCCGTACAGGTAGTGTTTCCATAGCTTCAGGGCGAATATAGCTGCTGCCAGCTCTAGATAGTGGGTGGGATAATTCTTCTCATGTGGTCGCAGCTGTCTGGATGCATATACTATCACCTTCTTTTTTGGCTCCAGAACACACCCCAAGCCTTTCTCTAAAGCATCGCTATAGATAGAAAAACTGTCGGAACCAGATGGCAATGTCAATATGGGTGTTATCGTCAGCCTCTTTTTCAGCTCATCGAACGTAGCCTGGCAGTCCTCTGTCCATAAGAACTCTACGTCCTTCTGAGTGAGCCTAGTCATCGGCTCCACAATCTGAGCAAAATCTTGCACGAACTTCCTGTAGTACGCCGACAATCCCAAGAAACTCCGAATCTCTGCCACAGAAGTCGGAGTAGTCCACGATTTGATGGCAGTAATCTTCTTCGGGTCCATGGATATACCGTCTCCTGTCACCACATGCCAAAGGAATTCTACCTTGTCTAGGAAAAACTCATACTTCGAAAGCTTCCCGTAGAGTTTCTCCTTCCTGAGGGTCTCCAGCACGATCCTCAGATGCTACTCGTGCTCTTCCAGTAACTTCGAATAAATGAGGATGTCATCGATAAAAACCACTACGAACTTATCAAGGTATGGATGGAATACCTTGTTCATCAAATTCATGAAGACTGTCGGGGCATTGGCCAACCCAAACGGCATCACCATAAACTCGTACTGGCCATACTTGGTCTGGAAGGCTGTCGGAATATCCTCCTTCTTCATTTTCACTTGGTGGTACCCCGACCTCAAGTCAATCTTCAAAAATACCCATGCATCGCTCAACTGATTGAAAATGTCGTCAATTCTTGGTAGCGGATATTTGTTCTTGATCGTCTTGTTGTTCAAGGTCTGATAGTCGATACACATACGTACTATCCCATCCTTCTTTGGTACGAACAAAACCGGTGCACCCCAAGGCGGCGAACTCGATCTAATGAACCCTTTCTCCAGTAACTCATCAATCTGCTTCTTCAATTCTACGGCTTCCTTGTTGTTGATCCTGTATACTCGATGTGACTCTGGCTCCGCGCCTGGCACAAGATCAATGGAAAACTCAACGTCTCTGTCTGGCGACAGTCCCGATAGCTCCTCGGGAAAAACGTCGAGAAATTTCGCGATGATGGGATGAGTTAGCTCCTTCTCCGCTATCATGGTCCCACAAATAGCGTCGCTAAGCTGCTCTACTGCTCCTCTAACGAACTCGAACACGGTCTCTCCAGGTGGACTAAACACAACACATCCGCAGCGACAATCAATGCTGGCATAATGTTTACTCAACCAATCCATGCCGAGCACGAAATCAAAGCTCGAAAGGGGCATTATGAGTAAACTCGCACGCATTTTCCGGCCTCCTTTGGTAATACGGCGTCCGATGCAAACGTCCTTGACTAATATGATGCCTCCGCCAGTTGAGATTTTATAAGTGCAGTCTAAAGGCTCAGACACAATACTATGTCTAAAAATAAAAGCTGCAGATATGAAGCTATGACTGGCGCCAGAATCGAATAAAGCAATAGCTGAAAAGGACTCAAGGAGAATAGAACCTGCTATCATGTCCGGAGATGCCAATGTCTCCTCGACCGCCATGGCAAAAGATCTGCCCTGCTGCTGGTGCTGGACGAAGCGCTTCTGTTGTGTGGGCAGGGATCCTCTCTGCTGCTGGGGTATCACGGGCCTCGTCGATGTTCCGGGGCAGGAGCCACTCTTTGTGCCACATGAAAATTTTCTGCTGGACACTCTCACATCTGATGTACGTTCGAACCACAAAATAAGCATACTCCAAGTCGTCTCTTGCATACCTTCCATGTATGTCTCGGCTTTTTGCAGTAGTTGTAAGGTCCAAGTGGCTGTCTCTGCTGATTCTGCTGAAAAGTAGGGGCTCTAGCTAGAGGCAGGTACTGCTGCTGCTGGGAACGGGGTTATAGCTGCTGCTGTTGTGACGCAGTCTTCCCTGGAGCATAGGACCGCTTCACCGATCCTGACTGGCTGTTTCCCCCTCCGTATACGTCTCTATCTCTCATCTGCTTGTGCTTCAGCTCCTTCTCTATGTCATGTACAACCTTCAAGATTCTTTCGTATGTGGTAGCCTGGCTGGTGGCGATGGCGATGCAAATTTTATGAGATAGCCCTTTTCTGAACTTCTTTGCTTTGGCTGCAGGGGTCAAGGCATCTGCGAAGTGACTGAGACGGGAGAACTCGGCGGTGTACTCGTCAATGGAGAGGTTGCCCTGCTCTTGGCTTCCGAACTCATTTTCTAACTCTTCTCTGGCCGCGTCAGGGTAGAACTTCGTCTTGAATAGCTCCTTGAATTCTTTCCAAGTCACATCTGGTGCGATGAATCGAGGCTTGTCTCTAAACCACGTGCAGACGATGTCATAGAGCTGCATGCTAGCTGTCTCGACCTTCTTGTCTTCAGGAATTCGAGCCATCCAGAGGTTGCGATCCACGTTCTCTAACCAGTCGTCTGTGTAGAGGATCTCTTCCGTTCCTTTGAATTCCCTGTGCCTGAGGTCCATGAAATTCTTGGAAGTTCCGGGGCACAGTGGGGAACATCCCTAGTGTGAAGAGCCTCCTTCAAGGTATCACGAAAGATGTCGGCCTGCCGCGTCTGGAAAGTGATGAGCTGTTAGAAGATCCCAAGGAGCGTAGCATTGTCCAGTGCGGTTGTTGGAGGTAGGACATGTGCTGGGCACTGGACTGGTGCTGGTGGAAGAAACGGTGCTGGTGGCAGAGTCGGCGGAGGGAATTGGGGAGGTGGTGGAATGTCATCTCGGCGAAATCTTGAAGTCTGCGGCTGGGGCGTCTCACCTAGATAGGTGAAATGGCCTCCGTGAGTCGGTGGGGTTCCGTTCGCGGAAGACCCGCTGACGGTTGCTGGGGTGTTCAAGGGAGCGGTGTTCCTGCCTTGAGAATCCATCTAACTGCCACAAAATGAAAATAGTTAGTCGGAATAAAGATTCAAACAGGATGCAGATCAAAGGGGTAATTGAAATCAAATAGGGAAGTCAATAACGGTTTAAAACATGTAGTTACGGTCCTTAAATCTAATCTTATTCGCAGGCCCGCAATAGTACATCTAAGTTGAGTACTACCACGAGTTTTGCAGTTTTTGTGAAATCTGACCTGCATGGGCAACCATGAAAACGTGTCACGACCCGCACCCAATTTTTGGGCTTGAGCCGTGGGTGCGTCCAGCCTACATCATTGAGTCAGCGGTAGTACGCTATCTAGTCATCTCCATATTTTATCAAATACAACCATACAGTTTATAGATTTCCATAAAATCCACAAATCAGTCCACAGCAGCAAGATATATATATATAAATAACTACGGTAAGAGAGACGATAATAACTGATCTGAATAATCTCCAAGATAGCGGTCAAAATGTGATAAATAAAATAATCTCAAAAGAACAAAATATACTAAAATGGATGTCCACTACTCAACTCTCATAATCCTCAAATAAAATAAACTACAATAACTAAAAGAGTTTCCGCAGGCAACTCATGCTCTACAGAATAATATCTAGCTAAATGTCTCCTGCAGAGGGTAGCCCCGCATCCAGGTCCTCCAGTATGCTCAGATTATGGTCCACTGTCTGCTCATAGTATGTGGAACAGAACTCCTCTAACTCATCACCTAAAATATTGGTTTTCCAGTCAGGAATAGAACAAATACACATATGACAGCTATCCGAGGCACAACAGAGTCACAGAACATGTATATAGCATATGAGAATGAAACTAGAAAGTAACTAGCATCATGGTATAATGGAAAAGGACATGTAACTCGAGAAATAGCTACCAGAAAGCAATATGTAAACTATGGTAACAAGGCAAGTGGTGAAGAACAAGATGAAATAACTTGGAATATTATCTAACTAACTGTATTGAAAAATCAATTTTGACGTGTGAATGACTAAGGGGTAAATCCGGCACCCTGCAGTGTCGTGTGCAGCTGATATTATTCAAGAATAGATATTTTGGGAATGGAATGTGTAGTTCACACGTCTACTGAGATATTTCCCCGCCCAGCTAGTATACATAAAATTTATCACAAAAAGGGTAAACATGTAAAAGACAGTCAAGGTGTATAGTAATTCCATGCTACTAATCTCCGTGGGACGAGGGTGTCAACAAGCAGCAAAACATATGTATAACATGTAAAAGAAACTATCAGAAATGGTAATAATCAGTATATGCACTTGTCTGTGGTCCTGAGCTGCGAGTACGAGTCGAGTGCTGAGTCAGAGTCCCAAGAACCTATATTTGTATTTAATGAGATTATTAGTATACTCTAGAATTTAATGACAACTACTTCTATACTTACCAACATATATACTACTGGCCTCTGAACTAATCTCTTAGATGATCCCAACCCTACTTCGTTTATCACTTTTGGTATGACATTCATCTATATACTAATCTAGTAATAACTCTTTGGATGTCTGACACTTAACCCTTGATACCCAAATATCCCTAATCTGGGAATCAAAACCTATTCCTGGACACTCTACCTTGACACTTGAATGTTAACCAACCTTTTGTACATGTATTTGTTTTTGGTCTACAGTAAGTTGTTTAGGTTCATCTATCCACCTGGTGTTACAAACCAAGGCATTCGATACTTCCAGTCATCCACATCCACTGCATACCCAAGCTCTACCCATATCGGACTGAACACATCCACCACCCTGCTTAGAGACTGACACCTAGTCCATAGTATAATCCCACACTATTTGGTCTTGCTCTGTTAACCCTTGAGCTTACAGGCTATGAGTTACATCTATAACAGAGTATAAGGAAAACCCTTTACGAGTGACAATTGCAAAAAGGGATTCTCGTGATCAGTTGTTGAATAATAGGCATTAATAGAAGTCATTTAACTAAATTCTCTCCGGGATATCTGTTTGTTAGGACAAAACTCAATTACTGCTACAATTACTAACCCAAGGCTAATGTTTATCAACTGGGATTGGCCTACTACAGTTATTAGACACTCCAATGCGACTGAGCAAGAACTGGGGATAAAATCTATGGGTTTTAACATTATACTCGGGCTATAATTCAGGTAGCCAACTGTAGGATATATGTATGGTTTTGTGCCCACAACCCATTGGCACACCTGGATATGGCTCTTTGTTACTCCTTTTTGTGTATCATGGCAACAGATGTTTGATACGTAACTTAGGTATCAGTGAGTAAGATGATACATAATATGCAATCTACTTTATGATGTGCAATCGATGTGTCAGGGAGTAACTCAATCATTCCACTTAAACCCCAACTCGCTACCTATTTCCATGGAATGTCATTCGAGTATCTGTGCATATCGGGTATTGTCTACAACTTGGTCTTACTATCCTCTTGCGAACCACAACTAATCCTTTCTTTGCCTATCACAAAGTATGGGTATTGGCGCACTCAACCACAAACTTTTGAGGTATAGGCTTTGGTGTTGTTCTATTGAGAAATCAAGTAATAGCCATGATTCTACCCGTGCTCTCAGTTTTACAGAGATATACAAACTGCTACCTACTCCTAAATCCCAGTATCCTATACTCCAATATTTGATTGATACCCCATACTCCATCTAGTATCATTGTCTATGGTATCTCTTTTATTGATTACAAGGGGCTCCGATACGAGAGTTCGACACACAGGTTCCTAACCCACATGGATACATATTTCCTTATAGAACCTTGTACCCCCCTCTCTTGTACTATATTTTAACAAAACAGGGAATCCTTATGTCTATTTCAGCCCTTATCTACCCATATACTCTGTACATTAATGGCAGGATACGCAACAGCATGTCGGAGGTTAGTAGATACCTCGTGTAGTCAACTGATACAACATGTGCAACAATTATGAAAAATGCCTATTAGGTCTGTGTTAGAGGATACGAGATGGGTAAACGGATACAACATTGAACTGTACACTGGTACTCGACTCTTCCCTAATGGTTCCTGTTCACTATTTCAGGTGTTGCTACCTACTGCAGGATTATGGGAGATACAACTGATTTATCTGGGATAAATATCCATAATAGATAACTACCTAATTGGGAATTGAGAGTGTGCGTAAGGATAGGCTCCTCGTCATGACTGCAGTCATGGCCAAAAGAGAATTCCAATCAATTAAGTGTATTGGTACTTATTCCTACACGGGTTCCTAATTCGATCATGCACAACAGGTAAATCATTGTAATGAAGATCCCTTGGTTAGAACCTACTATTACCTACTCCTCTCGATCTGGACACCCTAGAACACTAAGGGGATGCGCAACACTCGGGTACTCAACCCTCGCTGCCACAGCACGGCACAACTGGACACCCTACACAGGAACCCATCTTGGTCTCTCTTAGTATTAATCCTGTTATTGCCGGGGCACAATTTTTCGATGGAAAACTGAGAAGTTGAAATAATTGTAAAAACAATGTTCCAACGCAACACTTCTAGGAAGGTTGCACGAGTATAACGAAGATCTAAAAAGATGCCATTTTAGTATTACGAGAAGCTAAAAAGATTTCGTAATCCACAGCAATCGATCGTAGTACTTCTAAAAACAAGATACAATCAGAATTACTGGCAGCATTGAAGAAGGTGACTGGCAAAAGATGGAAGAACTCCTGTTGGGGTGAATAATCATCGTTGCTCAAAGCTTTATTCGCCCTACACGAACAGCTTCCAGGAACCAGCAAGTTCGTCAGAGAACTTGGAACACTCCTGCTTTTCTGACTCCTCGGATGGACACGAACTCCCGTGCAAAAGCAACGCTGGTGCGGTGCCTTTCCTCTCTCTCGAAGGCTGCTGGAATTCGCAAGCAAATTCCGATAAGAACTATGTTAAAGAACACTTCTGAATTCTCTGTTTACTTGTGTTAAAAAACACTTCGTAAACTTTCTGTGGTGGCTTCTCTTCTTTGTATATATCTTATGCCTTGAGAGAGAGGATGCCTTATATAGGCCCTACAACAACTGTTCGGTTGCCACAAAGTTAGGAACGTGGTAAAAACTATCCCGAACATGTAGCAACCGCCCAGAACATACAAACGCACGTTCTGCTGCAAGTTGCGCCAACTGCGCACACCCTGCGCTCCTTGCACCCCGCGTACTGAGCCACTTGCGCCAACCTGCGCTACTGCGCACTGCGCCACTGCACAACCTGCACAACCGGAACGACCTGTGCCACCTTACGCCACTCGCGCAACATGCATCATGCGCGCAACTTACGCAACTACGCAACGTGCGCAACCGGCACAACCGGCGCAACCTGTGCGCAATCTGGCGCACAACCTGGCACACACCCTGGTCGCACAACCTGTAGCGCGCAACCTGTACGCAACCTGGCGCATAACCTGGCGTGCAACCTGGCGTGTACCCTGGTCGCACAACCTGTGGCGCGTAACATGACAGCGCAAGTAGCTCGCGCAACGAGCGCAACTAAAGTGCACTATGCGCCTAGCGACGATGCTGACGTGCTAAGTGCAAAGTGCGCTAACAAAATGCCACATTACGCCTCATGACCCCATGAGCCCGAGTCCGAGTCGGAGTTCGAGTCCGAGTTGCTAAGCCCCTACGGGGCTTAGCTCCCATGGAAATGAGTTTCCCAAGAGCAAAAAGCATGAATGCTTTTATTGTTGATTTAGCCTTTTTCCTATTAGAAAAATAACCCCACATGACATACCCATGTGCACCTCCACACCACATGTGCATCTCTAAAATAGGAAAGCTAATATATAGAGATAAATTTGTTTTGGCCTAGCCGATGTGGGACTAAAGTTCTAAAAAAAGAGGCCAAAACCCAACAATCCCCCACATATCTCTATATATATGGGTATTAGTGTTCCCCACAGTAACTGTCCATTATGCATTAGGAGATATGTCGCTGACGACTAGAATCTTCCCGCATGGGTCAAACAATAGACTATATTACAAGAATGGACTAAGCCTTGAAATCTGTATTATAGCTGAAATTCTTTCCATTCACATAATGTAGTTACATGTGCTTCTGGCTACACATTAAAGGCCCTGTGCCATCATGGTTTCAGTGTATAATTTTGGGCGTCTACAAGTTTACCCTCAAGAGACGGCCTGATATCTCTTTGTCCATACACTATAGGTGAGTTCATTATAAAGAGACATGGCATGAAGCACTTTGCGCTTCCCTTACGGTGCTACTCCGCTATGACATGGCTTAAAGCCGAGGCCTTATCCCGTACCGGGAACCTCATCGTAGTGTCATACTACTGTAGCATGAGGCAATCGCCTCTTTGTAGTGCCAAACTACCCAGCATGAAGCCTTAGGCTCCCTTACGGTGTTACGCCGCAACGACATGGCTTGCAAGGCCGAGGCTTTATCCCTAACCAGGTACCTCATCGTGGTGTCGTGCCACTGTAACATGAGGAACTTCTCCTCTTTGTAGTGCTGACTACACCCCTCTTTATTTTAATATACAATATTAGGCTAACTGCCTATTTGCGGTGCTACGCCACTGTGACCTGGCCTGCAAAGCCGAGATTTTATCCTATTCCTGGGCAGTACCCAAAATATAGGAACCTCATCGTGGAGTCACCCCACTGTAGCATGGAGTTTCACTCCTTGTAGTGCTGCTCTACCATGCTTCCTGTAAAGCACACCGGGCTTTCACTCTGCCTGAGAACTCATTAAGGCAATTAAGCCAACCTTCCCACAGGAACAGTTTTCCGCAGAAAATAACAGTAGACAACAGTGGTTATAGGTCCGTAACCTCTCCATGCCCAATAGAACATGTACCCGCCGTTCCTGATATTCTTCCGATTAGTGGTCCTCCCTTGAACCAAAAGCTAGATGCCTAGTAGATTTCTCTTTGAACTATTAGCATAAAACTTTATGGTAGGAATACAATAATACAATATCAGAATGCCTTCAAGCCCATTTTACAAGCTGTGTCATCGACCATCTGGCGCTTGAGGCCCTTGGTGAACGGATCCGCCAGGTTCTCCTGACTTCGAACATCAATCACTGCAATAACATCTCTCTTGATAAGATCGTGTACTTCCCTGTGCTTTAACTGCATAGTCCTCTTCTTTCCGTTGAAGAGTTCATTTGATGCCACCACCGCAGTCGCCTGGTTGTCGCAGTATATTGGTATCTCTGGTATTTGTGCCCCAACCACTGGAAGATCATACATGAGCTCCCGAAGCCATTCTGCTTCCTCGGCTGCAGTATCAAGTACAAAGAACTCAGATTCCATGGATGACCACGAGAGCATAGTCTGCTTCTTCGATTTCCACGATATAGCATCTCCACCTATTGTGAAAATGAATCCACCTGTGGACTTCTCGCTCTCCATCTCTGAGCACTAGCTGGCATCACTGCAGCCTTCCACTACCGGCGGATCTCCGCTGTAGTACAGTGCATATGTCTGAGTCTTCTTGAGATATCTCATAACCCGTTTCACAGCTTTCTAGTGTTCACCACCTGGGTTGCTCGTGAAACGACTCAGCATTCCTACGGCAAAAGCTATGTCAGGCCTTGTGGCAGTAGTAGCATACATCAAACTTTCGATTACGCTTGCATACTCCAGCTGCCTGATGCTTTTTCCTGAATTAGGCTTCAGCTTCAGATCACACCTGTACGGCATATCGATCCCAGGAAGATCACGATACCCATAACGAGTGATCAGTTTCTCAATATAATGAGACTGTGACAGCGCTAGTCCAATGTCTGTCCGGATGATCTTGATCCCTAAGATCACATCAGCTTCCCCCCAAGTCCTTCATACTGAACTTGCTTGAGATGAATTTCTTTGTCTCCGTAACACAGCTAATATCTGTACCTAGGATAAGCATGTCATCCACGTAAGACAAACGATCACACCTCTTCCATCAGCGAACTTTGTGTAAACATACTTGTCCGTATCGCTGACCATGCAGCCAATTGACCTTATAACTTTGTCAAATTTCTCATGCCACATCTTGGGATCCTGTTTAAGACCGTACAAAGATTTTACCAACTTGCAGACTTTGTCTTCAAGACCCCTGATGACAAATCCCTCTGGCTGTTGCATGTAAATCTCTTCGGTCAGCTCGCCATTTAGGAAAGCCGTTTTCACATCCATCTGATGTATCACCATCTTATGTATTGCTGCGAGAGCAATCAACATTCTGATGGTGGTCATCCGGGCTACTGGAGCATACGTGTCAAAATAGTCAATTCCCTGCTTCTGAGAAAACCCTTGGCTACCAACCTAGCCTTGAACTTGTCAATAGTTCCGTCTGCTTTCATCTTTTTCTTGAAGATCCATTTGCATCCGATGGATTTCGCTCCTTCAGGAAGATCAACCAACACCCAAGTGTTATTTGAGGTGATAGAATCAATTTTATTGTCAATCGTCTCCTTCCAGAAAACTGCGTCTCTGTTCTTCATCGCCTCATCATAGGTAAGCGGATCAGCTTCCACATGATAGGTGACAAAGTCACTTCCGAAATCCTTCGGCCTCCTCATACGCTTAGCTGACGGCTCAGCTTGTTCTGGTTCAATCATTGTTTCAACAACAACATCTTCTTGGACCACAACTTTATTGAAGACTTCAGTTTCCTGCGCACCCTCATTGTTCTCCGGAACATCCGCAAGAATAATATTCTTGTGCCTTGCAAGTTTGTCTTCAAAATATTCTGCGTCGCGAGATTCAATGATATGATTTGACTCAATATCAAAAAATCTCCGAGCATCACTCTTCTCGGCATACCCAAAGAAGATCGTCTTAGTAGTCCTTGTCCCAAGCTTCTGAATCTTCAGATCTGGAAGCTTGATATACGCCAGACACCCCCACACTCGAATGACATTCAAGTTAGGTCTGACCTTGAACCAGAGTTCATGAGGAGTAATGTCTGAAGTTGCATGAGACACTCTATTTAGAATAAAAGTGGCCGTCAATGCAGCTTCTCCCCAGTAGCACTTAGGAAGGCCAACAGTCAACAACATTGAGTTAATCATTTCTGTTAACATTCTGTTCTTCCTCTCTGCTACTCTGTTTGATTGAGGAGAGTACGGAGCCGTAGTCTCATTGAAAATTCTATATTTTTTACAGAACGATACAAATTCATGAGACTTGTACTCCCCACCTCGATCACTTCTTATCCTTTTGAGTTGTTGTCCAGTCTGCCGCTCAGCTTCAGCTCTGAACTCCTTGAACTTCTCGAATGCTTCGTCTTTAGCCTTCAGCAAGTAGACGAACGCATACTTTGAGAAGTCATCGATGAAGGTTATGAAATACTTTATCCCGGCCTTTGTAGAGAACTGTTTGAAATCACAGATATTGAAGTGTACCAACTCCAGAAGATCTGTACTTCGATTAACCCGAGGAAAGGGTTTCCTTGTGATCTTTGTTTGAGCACAAACTTCACATTTCTCTACCTTATCCCAACACTTGGAGATAAGTCCTAGACTAGACATTCTGTTTATTCATTTACAATGAACATGTCCTAGCCTATTATGGCATAACTCAAGAGTATAAGCAGAAGGAGTAATTTTATTAATCTCATTAATTACATTGGACTGATTTATAAGCTAAATTTTGAACATTCCTTCGGTATAAAAAACTTTCCCGAAATATGTTCCCTTGATAGACATCATCATCTGGCCAGCATTAATGTCCATCCTGAGGCCTGCGTTGCGGAGTAGGCCTCCTGAGATCAGTTTCTTGGCGATAGCAGGTACGTGCTTAACGCCTTGAAGCGTCAGAGACTTCTCCGAAGTCAGCTTCAACACCACCGTCCCGATCCCGAGCACTTCAGCTTATGCCTGGTTCGCCATTATAACCACTTCAGAAGTAGGTGTGCAGGTGGTGAACTACTCCTTACTGGAGCAGACATGGCAGGAGGCTCCAGTGTCTACCCACCAGTCAGAGTCAGTCCTTATCGCATCAACCTGCGCAATCATAGCAACAATATCAGTGATCATAGATACCTTACTAGGCTATCCTTGCTCTGATTGCTTGATCTTTGCTTTTGCATTCATTCTTGAAGTGGCCCTTCTTGCCACACTTGAAACAAGGCATCTGAGACTTTGCCTTCTTTCGCTTGAAGGAAGTCCCCTTCACGTTCAGATTGTTAGGGTCCTTCTTCTTGCTGTGGGAAGCCGTCTGCTTTCCCCTTGGTTCCTAGGTATGAACCAGATTGGCGTTAGCCAATTGCTTGGACAGTGCGTCCACCTTGAGTTGAGCCCGCATTTGGTCCTCAACATAAATTTCCTGTAAGAGATCTTCAAGGCTGATCTCAAGCTTCTTTCTATGCATGTTTGCATAAAACTTACTCCACCTAGCGGGGAGCTTTGAGACAATCCCTCCAGCAACAAACTTGTCAGGGAGGGGCATCGCCTCGTCTTCCAACTTCTGTCGCAGCTTCAGAAATTTTTTTACCTGCGGCAGCATGGACTTCTCGTCCTCAAAGAGCCATTTGTGATATTTTTCAACCACAAATATCTTGCTCCTGTTTTTGTCTTCTTCGTACAGTTTCTCCAGAGACTCCTATATGTCTCTGTCAATTGGTTTCTTACTGTAGGATTCTGCTAGGGAATCCTCCATAGCATTCAGGATAAGCAACCTGCAAATGCTATTCTCCCTTCTCCAATTGGCCTGAAGTTTAGTAGCCACAATGATTGCGGCAGCAGTCCCTGTATCTGGAACGGTAGATTCCTCTTCAAGAAGCACGTGATCAACGTCTCTGAGTTGAAGAGTGAGATAAACCTTCCTCTTCCAGACTTGATAATGCTCTCCAACAAACTTTTCTAACTTACAAAAGTCAGTATTGAGGAGTGAAGCATTAAAGTTTTCATTCGTAGCAATAATGCTTTGAGATTGTTATTGCCGGGGCATAATTTTTCGATAGAAAACTGAGAAGATGAAACAATTGTAAAAATAATGTTCCAACGCAACACTTCTAGGAAGGTTGCGCGAGTATAATGAAGATCTAAAAAGATCTCGTTTTAGTATTACGAGAATCTAAAAAGATTTCGTACTCCACAGCAATCGATCGTAGTACTTCTAAAAAGAAGATACAATTAGAATTACTAGCAGCAATGAAGAAGGTGACTGGCGAAAGATGGAAGAACTCATGCTGGGGTGAATAATCACCGTTGCTCAAAGCTTTATTTGCCCTACACGAACAGCTTCCAGGAACCAGCAAGTTCGTCGGAGAACTTGGAACACTCCTGCTCTTCTGACTCCTCGGATGGACACGAACACCCGTGCAAAAGTAACGCTGGTGCGGCGCCTTTCCTCTCTCTCGAAGGCTGCTGGAATTCGCAAGCAAATTCTGTAACGCCCCAGTCCCATAATACGTAGGACTAGGAACGTAGACATGCCAGTTGTATTCATACGAAGTACACTCCAATATATGGAAACCTCGTACAAATACATAAGCTGTAAAATACAGTAGAACCATAATTAATCCCATCCACGCAAAATAAATGAATAAGAGACATCATATAAAGATCATGAATTGTCTTGATACAATATGTTGGGCGGAGACAAATCCACTACCAACAAGTAAAGAAAAAATACATAAGAAAAGATATGAATTTGGCGAGCGAAGCGAAGACGATCCAAATGCAATCATCCTCCTAGAAGAAGCAATGATCACGACTTAGAGCTAGAACACCTGCGAAAGACAATAGCACACACCTGGAGAGATAACCAGTTCCTCAGAGGGACGTAACAAGACACGTAATATCATGCCATATAAACTGAATAAATATTGCTCAAATAAATAAGTCAATCAAATTATAACATGGTCCAATACGTACCTACTGAACGAGCGTACCATCCCCCCAACCAAACAAGGACAGGAGATGGTAAACTAATTCACGGCGACGTATCTTTCCATGCTATGAATCCAATATGGTATCCGAACCCCAACAAGGTTCAATACCTTCTCATCGAAGTAGTAAGTCACACCTACAACCAAATAAGGACAAGATGCGATGAACTAATCCGCGACAAGTTATTGTTCCAAGCCACGGTCAGATACAAGTACCCAAACCAAAAGTACTCGTACCTAACGGATAAGGGTAGCCTACCGTTCTAAGTGAAATGTAGTTAAGAACAATCCTTCCTACGCATGGGCCCTGGCTGAATAGGATCGGCGTAGTCCTCCTTTGGGCACCAGAGGCCCCATCAGTAAGAGCATGACGTTCCGCAGAATCGTTAGTGGCCGTCAGTAATCATGGGTCATCAATCCCGTATCTCCAGCGGAGAGTCCGGGTCATAAGAAAAGTGCATCGAAGCCCATACCATAAGGAATCGTCCTCCCCGCCCAATGCCTACTGTGTTGTATCCACAACACAAAACCACTATAACCGCTAAGTCAAACTAGCATGCAATCTCTATTAGCGGTTATTCCTATCGTACGGCATGTACGTGCTGGTGGCCAGCCAATCACGCACTTCCGTGTCCTACATACGACACACAACTTCGTGTTACAATGTGTCAAGGCCAGTGAATGCAACACATAAATGTGATCCCTTAAATCTAGGTTTAATGTGTAAGAAAATAATACATAGCAAGAAACTGAACAGTAAATTCTAACAGGTTATGCCATGTATCACAGTTTATTTTGCATAAAGAAAATAATGAACATGCATGAAATATGAGCTAAAATAATTAAACAGCAAATGGCAAGGTGTCTTGCCTGGTAGGACGCCTGGTGTGCTGCGAATATCACGGTGGCACGAACTGCGACTTTGGTGCAACAACTATGCAAGGTGACCTCTGATGTCGGCACAGACGGTTCCATTGGGTCCAGAAGGGTCAATTTAGTTAGGATGGACATAAGGTAGGCTTGAATTGGGCGATGGAATAGGTATAATAGGACTGGTTATGGACAGGAGAAAATCAAAAAAATAATGGATAAATATTATATATACGAGTTTTTAGAAATATTATAATTCCTAAAACTAGTTTTCATAAGTCAAAATAAGTATAAGAAAAATACTCACAGTCAAGAAAAATTATTTTTGGATAAAATACTAAGTTTGTAAATTCTCGTTTTTGACAGAAACGATGTCTGATAAAAATACTTTAGATAAATATTCTAGAAAACCATATTTTTCGGATAACCTATTTTTGGCAATACTTATTAGTATACATATTTAGTATCTGAAATCCAGTTTTAAAAATAATATAGAGCAAGCCTTTTAAAATATTTAGCATACTATGAAAATATTAATAAATAAATTTATTTACAAATAACAATAAAACTTGTGATAAAATAACAGCTAAAATAATACTAATATTAATAAGGTATAATAACTAATATACAGTTGTCGTAAAATACACATGCTTTCATATAGACATTTGTACAAAAATACCTCTCAATAATATATTTATATTTTTTAAACATTCAAATTACAGTTGTTCTCTAGGAAAATACAAATAAATATAATAATGATAGTAAATATGATAGTGATTTAAACTAATAAATGAAACACAACAACAAAGAAAAACATCAAAAACAACAAACAAAAACAAAAGAAAAATCAAAATAAAATGAAAACAGAAAATATAAAAATCCCTATTAAAAATTTGGAAGCACTGTTGTGCTCTGTTGGTTTTCTCAAACTAGAAAAGAAAGGATGAGAGAGAGAGACGAAGATAGAAAGAAAGAGGAGACTGAGGGAGTGAGCGAGGGGGCGGAGTGGCGAACGCGGGCGGAGCTAGCGGCGGCGGTCCGGCTGACGCGCAGAGAAGGGAAGGAGGGAGGTCGGGAGATGTGGAGATCGGAGCGGTGGCTGAGCGCGGAGTCTCGGGAGATCCGGCGGGCGGAGGAGAATGAAGAGCGGATGCGGAGGTTTCTCCGGCGGGCGGCGATCGGGGAACGGCTCGCGCGGGTGGCCACGGCTAAGCGTGGCGGTGGTGAGGAGATGGAGAAGAAGTCGGAGGGGGTTGCTGGCTAACCGGAGAGGGCGGCGCGGTCGAGGAGGAAGGGGCGGTCTCGGAAGAGGGGTTGGTCGCCGGACGACCGGAGGAGGGCGCCTGAGATGGGGATTAGGGCGACGGACGGCGCTGGGCTGAGCTAGGTCGGCGAGGACAGGCGGTGGGTGCGGGACGAGCGGAGGGAGTGGACGGCTAGGTCGGACTCGATTGATCGGTCGGCGGGGGAGCCTGGTGGCCGGTGCGCGGTGGCGCGCACGGCATGCATCGGAGGAGGGTTTGGGGACGCGACGGCGCAAGCCGGAGAGGTGGAGTTAGGGCGGACGACGTCGGCGGGAACTCCGATGATCGGGCGACGCTCGCGGCGTGGCGGTGCGCTGGTGGCAGCGAGGTGCGCCTCACCGGAGAGGCCTGTGCGACCCCGGCGGTAGCCGGCGCGAAGGATGGGGCTCGCCATCCTACTCGGCCGAGGCGGGGTTTCGTCAGATCTCGGCGGCGGCAGAGGTAAGGTTGGTGGTGGTGATGTTTACTTTGGAGATATTTTGGGTTTTTGTTTTGGGTACGGCTCCGACGACGAGGCCGTGACGGTAATGATAGTGGTTTTGGTGGGGTGTTCTGTTGTCGACGGGGATCCGGGCTTATGGAGGTGGACCGTCGGAGGTGGGGAGCCGGTCGCGGTGGCAGGTTTGTTGGCAGCGGGTGGCGGTGTGTGTCGAGGGTGGTGCCAGGAGAGTTGTGGTCAGAAGTGAAGGGTCTGTTGGTGGTGGTCGTGATTGGGTTTGGACGAGGCCGGGGTGACGGGGCCGACGGGTCAGGGTAGCGGTTAGGATTTGGGGTTTGAGTTTGGATTAGTCGTGTCTGGTGTGTCCGACACGACGGAGACGGAGGTTCGGATCTGTCGGACCCGGGGTGGAGAAATGTATTTGTACAATGAACACATAGTGGATGGGACACGGACACGGTCATGGACACGATGCACTCACTTTTGTGGTGGAAAATTTGTGGAGGAATAATGAATTGGAGGAGTACATGCCTATTTATAGGATGTGGAAATTCTCAATTGGATAGGATTAGGATTTATTTAAAACCCAAAGTAGATAATTCATGTATTAATTTAAAATCAATCCAATCAAATCCAAATCTAAATTCAATTAAATCTAATTTAATTCCCTTAGTTTAAAATCAAATCAATAAATCAAATTTTAATTATTTAACTATTTAAATAAATACATAAATTCAAATCAAGATTTAAATTTCCATAATAATTTCCAAATATATTTTTCAAAATACCAATAATAATAATTTCGAAAATAATAAATATTTTTAAATATCTTTTTGAATAATAAAATATTAATATTAATAAATCTCGAAAATTATATTTTTATTTAAAATAGACTAATAAACAATTACGAAATATATGTATGCACGAATATTGTATACATGATTATGCTTTTCAATAAAATATTATTTATGATTAGTAACTGTTAAAAACAAAAAGGCTTTTATAGCAAGGATAATAATTATATAATATTTTAGAAGGGAATAATAAAATAGAAAAAATATTTTTCTAAAATATGTACGCTCGCACATGTTCGTACTTGACGAGCAACTACGAAAAATAAATTTCGTGCGCGACGTACAATACGACTATGCGACGTACAATACAAAATTTTAAATCAGTACCAAATTTAATAAAATAATAAATAAAAAAATAGTAGAAATTTAGGAGTTTTACATCCTACCCAACTTAAAAGAATTTCGTCCTCGAAATTAAGAATTAGTAGGGGGTGAGAGGACACAGGGGGTATCAATGGGGATCCAATGATGACAATGTTTTCACAAAATCATGTCGTAAGAAATCGTGATCTAATTCGTAGAATTTAACAGGTGTATGGTTACGAGGGTCGCGAGTTAAGGCACGATTAGAAGATTAAGGGTTTATAGTTTAGATCATGAGGATTATGCAATAGAGAATGATATGGTATCAAGAGGAAATAAGTTAGAGATCTAGTAGGTTGAGGCACGATTAAGAGAACAAATTAGACTCACTCTCAATAAGGAGGTCGTAATAGTAAATATAGGGCCAAGGAAAAGAACGAGCAGTTTAGGATGAAGATATAGCAACATCGAGTGGGAATGGTCATAGTCGATAGGAAGGCTAGAAGAAGTTCTAGTATAACGCTTTCGTCCTCCTAAAATAGGTGAGGGCGAAAGCAATATAGATTTCGAAGGAGGCGTTATCGAATACGAATACGTAATTCAAAGACGATCGAAAAATTTCCAAAGAATTGTTAAGGTAGTCGTGGATGGGATTCTAGAGGACAAGTTTAGCTATGTCCCCATCCACGTTGAAAAAAAGTGAACCAAAGTGCACTTGGTTGATCAGACCATTATGCACCGGTTCTGATTAGACAATAGGCTAGTGAGCGCTCAATAACATATGTCATGAACAAACTCGATAAAGAATAAGCTTGCAAAAACTAGGCTACATTAGCATCATTAGTCAAAACGGTAAATACATAGGTACGAGAGATTAAGATTTAAAGAAGGTAGAATGATTCTAAGTCATACAGTCGTCGTATAGTCTTCTTGTCCAAGTCCTTGGTTGGCTAGACGGGCTAGGTCCTCTAGATTCTAGGATCTAAATAAGCTTGCTAATATAGGTCACTAGGTCAAAGGGGTTGCTAGTTCATAAGGTATTCTACCCAACTTTAAGAATTAAACTAATGGTGTTTTGGGACAACTAACTAGTAGGGTCAATCTCTAGCAAGCACGAAGGGAAGATAAGAATAGGGATGGAAGGAAGCAAGCAAGATGCAATTGATGAGTCAAACGGTAGATAAAATCAAGGAAAGAGGTCAAGTATGTGGATGAGATCCTAGACTTCTAATCCTATACGCAGGCTTGCTTGGTACGGTAAAGTAACCAAACAATTTAGCTGGACCTGCATGGGCCACCACAAAAACATATAACGCCCCAGTCCCAAAATACGTAGGACTAGGAATGTAGACATGCCAGCTGTATTCATACGAAGTACACTCCAATATATGGAAACCTCGTACAAATACATAAGCTGTAAAATACAGTAGAACCATAATTAATCTCATCCACGCAAAATAAATGAATAAAAGACATCACATAAAGATCATGAATTGTCTTGATACAATATGTTGGGCGGAGACAAATCCACTACCAACAAGTAAAGAAAAAATACATAAGAAAAGATATGAATTTGGCGAGCGAAGCGAAGACGATCCAAATGCAATCATCCTCGTAGAAGAAGCAATGATCACGACTTAGAGCTAGAACACCTGCGAAAGACAATAGCACACACCTGGAGAGATAACCAGGTCCTCAGAGGAACGTAACAAGACACATAATATCATGCCATATAAACTGAATAAATATTGCTCAAATAAATAAGTCAATCGAATTATAACATGGTCCAATACGCACCTACTGAACGAGCGTACCATCCCCCCAACCAAACAAGGACATGATATGGTAAACTAATTCACGGCGACGTATCTTTCCATGCTATGAATCCAATATGGTATCCGGACCCCAACAAGGTTCAATACCTTCTCATCGAAGTAGTAAGTCACACATATAATCAAACAAGGACAAGATGCGACGAACTAATCCGCGACAAGTTATTGTTCCAAGCCACGGTCAGATACAAGTACCCAAACCAAAAGTACTAATACCTAACGGATAAAGGTAGCCTACCGTTCTAAGTAAAATGTAGTTAAGAACAACCCTTCCTACGCATGGGCCCTGGCTGAATAGGATCGGCGTAGTCCCCCTTTGGGCACCAGAGGCCCCATCAGTAAGAGCATGACGTTCCGCAGAATCGTCAGTGGCCGTCAGTAATCATGGGTCATCAACCCCTGTCACGACCCGCACCCTAGATTTAGGGCACGAGAACGTAACGACGCCCAGCCTACGCCGCAGTGTCGGCGGTAGAACGCTGTCCTAGGTTACAACCTCTAACAATATAAAGCTAAGCAGTTTATACTCCCCGAATGGGGGTGACATAGCAGATACAAATTCAATCACATCTAAGGTAGAGCATGATAAGGATAGATAAAACATGAAATCCAAAATAAATACAGGAGATAGAAGTCTAAGTGTCTAAGATACATGAACCCAGAAGTACATCTTAAAACTCAAATAAAGATACAGTAATCCACAAAGTAAATACAACTCCAGACAAAATGAAATAACTACCTAAACAACCTCTAATGTGTCTCCTCTAGGCTAGCAGGCACTGTCACGACCCGTCACCCAAATTGTTGGGCCGGGCCGAGCCATGTCCAGCCTACGCTTAAGATAAAGCGCAGTAAGCTGTTCTAGAGATAACAAGATAAGACTAAATGTGCTAACAGTTCTATAAGTGAAGAAGAATCATAAATGCTCCAAACACAAAAGTCGTCGTATATAGTAAAATATCCAAGTACAAGTAAACTGAAATGTAAAACTGGATACATGTCCAGTTACAAAATGGTATAGTCTAATACATGACTACACTAAGTATCCCAAGCAGCTAAGCAAACTAGACGAGTCTCCCCGCAGGAACATCCTCGTATGGCAAAACCGGGTCCTCGGCAGTGACTCCATAATACGAATCACAGAGCAACTCCTCCTCAGTAAGTATACCTACAACGTTATCCTGTCAGGACGGGAGCAAGTACAACCTCTATAACTAAAGTACTGAACATATAATGAAAGAGATGTACAACAAGAAACATGGTGTGATAAGTCTATAAACAGGAAATACTGGAAACATGGCCTCATGGTACAACTGGGATCATAGTATCATAGTAACATAGGGAACATGGCATATCATGATTTAATTGGTCATTTCTATAAATGACCACATATAGTTTAAAAGTTTAAAACCCTAGCATGTACGTGAATCGGTCAATAGGTGATTCAGGATGTACTGTGGTACATATCAAGTTTTTTTGGTGTGCCCACACGTGCACGAACGGCATCGGTGTATATCCATACACAAACGCGAGATTCAGAAACATACGGCAAGGTCGCATATAGAATGTCCCCGAGCGCGGTAAGTACATACGGAGAAGGGGGTCATGTTCACGTACACTACTAACAGTTTCCCCTTAAACCCGTTATTTAACATGTGGGAGATACGAGAGCAGTAAAAACATGTGAATACTCAGAGCAGTCTAAAGCATAGTGAAACTTGTACTGAGAACCCGTAAGAAGCATGTGAAGATGTAAGAGCTGTACTAAACATGGCCGGTACTGAAAGTGATACAACATGTAAAGACATAACTTGCTACCTCAAGGATCAGTCTTTTAACAGGGTTAATACATGTTCTAGCATTAAAAGACAGTAAATGAGTATGTACATGTACTTGCCTCTAGCAAAACAAGCTGCGATAAAAGTGCTATGGATGTCTGGTAACTCGTCACTGTAGAAATAAATGCAATAACTTAGCTTTTACACTAAGCTAAAACACTAGGACACTAATTGGTGTGACACAACTTGTGACTGGGCACCTAGCCAAAATGATGTCTTGGCATAGGGGACCAATGTGGGGTGACACACTATGTTAACTAACTTTCTAGGGTCTTTACACTAGTGTGGGATGGGGTTCAACACGACTAAAACTCCAAATAACACAAAAAGCTACAAGTCGTAATTAATCAATAAATAAATCAAAAGATTATTGTGTTCTAACAATTTTAGAGATAGGCAAAAAGTCTAGTTTTTCTTAAAGTAAAGTACTAAAGTGATCCTTGTTAATCATAGAAATTTATTATAATTTTTCTGGAATTTATTAACCAGTACAAATATTTTATAAAAATCAATTTTCCTAAGTATACAGAAAGTGGGTTTTGGTTTCATATGCCAAACTAGTGGCAAAACAGTAAATTAAATACTACAAAAATTAGACTAAATTAGCTAACTTAACAAAGTATCTAAAAACTATTTTTCCATAATTTTAGCAATACTTTAAGTATTTTTAGAAAATCAAAAACAGCAATGCACATAATAATTAATTTATCTGCGTATTTTGTCCATGTATATAATTTGAACCAAGGTTCAAATACATGACCCAAGGCCATGAATCAAGTCCAATATGACTTGTACAGGTCTTGAATGTGTGGAAACAGATTTGAGCCCAAATACCCATGCTAGACTTGGACACCAAATGGTTGCAGTAATTTAAATACACAAAAATACAAATTGATAAAAGTGCAAAGTAAATATTATTATTTTAATAAGGCAAAATTATACATAGTAGTTACAAAAGTATGACAACTTATTTTATAAAGATAATTTACACTAAGTAAAGTAAAACACATATATAAAAGTACATCTACAATATTTATATTTATACATAAATTTATAGATATTTATATCAAGGATATATATACATCCATATATTAAAAGTTACATATATATATATATATATGTAAGGAAAATAATTAATTTATAAAGTATATATATAATGTTTATATACAAATATATATATATATATATATATATATATATATATATATATATATAGAAAATATTTGATAATAAAGTGTATAAATTAATATATATACACACATGATAAATATATACATATATACATATATGTATATATATATAAATACTAACATATATACATATAATTTACTAACTATAAAATATATACATATATACATATATACTGTTAAAACAGCATATATACATATATACTAATATATATATATACATATATATATATATATATATATATATATATATATATATATATATATATATATATATTATATATATATATATATATATATAAACAGCAAAAGAAAAAGAAAAGAAAAAGAAAAAAGAAAAGGAAAAGAAAAAGAAACAACAGCAGCACAGCTCGAACCCGAGCTGCTGCGCGCGGGAGGGAGGTTTTATTTATTGCGCGCTGGCTAGTGGGCCAATTGGCCCGCTATGTTAGAGATAGGATTTTGTTTATTTTATTTAGGTTAGAATTAATAACATGAAAAAAATAATAAAACTCGACCCTGTGTCCGGACAGTTTGGGACACAGAGTCAGCGTGTCCGTGCTAAGCACGACACGCACGAGCGTCCATCTACGTGTCCGAGTATGGGACGAGGGTCCCCGTGTCCTGGCGAACATGCGTGGGCGAACGAGACACGAAATGACACGAAATGCGACTGACACGTACGTGTCCGATGTTTAGCGGGCTTTTCGGGGCGGCGATTTGGGCGGAGACGGCGTCGTGGCGGTGGCGCTTGGGTGGCGCCGGGATCAGCTCGTCGAGACGAGCCGGATGGTGGTGGTGGTCGGCGGCGAGGAGGTCGATCGGAGTGGCGGTGGGGTGTTGCCGGGGCTAGGGTTCCGGTGGGGTTCGTCGAGGAAGAACGGGACTAGGGGTGGTCGTGAAGGGTTGTGGTGGTCGTGAAGGTGTTTAGCTCGGCCGGAGGGGTATTTTTATAGGGTTTTGCGAAGGCGGTGGGGGTCAGGTCGGCCGGGTTTGCCGGCGGGTCGTCGGGGCCAGGTGGCCCGACCGATCGTGGGGGTGATGGTGGGTTTGCAGTTTAGACCCTAGGGTTTTAGAAATTTACCAATAGGTCCAAACAGTAGTAAATGCAAATTATAATTTGCATAACAGAATTAAAATAAATTCTAAATTGCAAACTGCTATAAAATACAAATCAACAAATTGCATATTGATATTAAAATAATTCTAAAAATTACAAAGTGATATTAAAACATTTAAATAAATTGCAAAATGATATTTTTTAATATTTTAGAAAATTATAAATCAATATTTTTGTATTTTAAAACTCATTTAAAATCATTTAAAAATTCTAGAAAAAATCCTAAAAATTCCTAATAATTATTTAAGGCTAAAAATGACATTTAATAATTAATTTACACTAGTTTAAAAAAAATTTGAAAATCAGGGGCTTACAAGTCTTCCCTCCTTGAAAAATTTCGTCCTCGAAATTCACAAGGATTGAAGACCTACAATATTCTAACATAGCAAGCAATGCAACAAAATGACTAAGGCTACGATCAAAACTAACCTCCTGAAACCTGTTCCGGCTCCGGCTCAAGGACTAGGCTATAAGTCTTCCCCTGGGGTCCCTTGGCTACTGGGCAGTCCCGAATCTGATGGATGGCAGACCCACAAGCTAAACACTGACCCAACCTCTTCATGCAGACGAGAGAGTCATGGCCTTGCCTCTTGCAGTTTACACAAAAAGCTCCCTTCTGCTGCTGCTGTCGGGGTCCCGGGGCTCTAACTGGCTGGGTCGGGTGATGTGATGTAAGGGGATGGTAAGTCTGCTGGGGTGGTGTCGGTGCTCTCTGCTGGAAAGCCTGACGCTTGGACGGTCCCTCATGGTGTACAGAAGCCGGCCTCTTGCTAGACAGAAGACGCTCCTCGATGCTCCGGGCTAACTCTAGGCTCTGGTAATAGTCAGTCGTACCGTTCGCCACTATAAGGATGCCAATGTCTGGAACTAGACCATGGCAAAACCTACGGGTCATCTCCTCTGGATCAGCAACCAGACTAGGAGCGAAACGGCTCAGGCGACTAAACTCTGCCGCATACTCGTCAACAGAACGGTTCCCCTGCTGGATGTTCTGGAATCGTAGCCCCATGGCTACTCTAGCAGTGGTCGAGAAGAATTTCTTCTTAAACTGGGTCTTGAACTGGTCCCAGGTGGCTCTACCTCTCGCGAACAACGGCTCATTCCTGAACTAGACTCCGGCTAAGTCTATCAGCAGAAATCCTGCTGCCTCGACCTGAAGGTCATCTGGCATCCTAACTCCCAGAAGCTTCCTCTCTACTGAATCTAGCCAGTCATCAGCTACTACTATGCCCTCAGTCCCTGAGAACTCCTTGGGATTCAGACCCATGAAGTCCTTGACCGTCCCCGCTTTCTGCCGTGGCTCTACATGTGGTGGGACCACGGGACGTCCCTCAGAACGCTCCATGCTCTGGCGGAGTAGGGTAGTCTGCTCCTGATGGGTCGTTAGGAACCCCTGGATCAGTGTGAGCAGCTGGGTCCCGTCGAGAGTGACGGAAGCCTGGGTGGGTATAGTGATAGGGGGTGGTGGAAGTATCGGGTCCTGCCGGGCCTGGGATGTGGAAGGTGGTATCTGGGTCTGTGGATCTGTGGAGTGGGGGAATGTGGTAGGTGGAGGTGTATCAGTCAACCGGTCAGCTGACTGGATATGGAGGGCCCCATTCTCGGGGGTAACATACTGGGACGAACGAGTAAGCACCATCTAAATTACACATAAAAAGACTTATAAGGACTTATTTAAAGTAAGTAATCATATGCAAGAAAATCTAATTATAATAGCAAACATGTGATGTTTTTCCTATGTTGCAATCCTAGCATTCCTCTAAGTGTTCTAAGCGTCTTTCCTAATGTTGTTTAATTACCTTAAGTTCCTAATTGCAGGCATGCTTGGTACAATAACGTAACCAAACAATTTAGTCGAGACCTGCATGGACCGCCAAAAAAATATGTCACGACCCGTCACCCAAATTGTTGGGCCGGGCCGAGCCATGTCCATCCTACGCTTAAGATAAAGCGCAGTAAGCTGTTCTAGAGATAACAAGATAAGACTAAATGTGCTAACAGTTCTATAAGTGAAGAAGAATCATAAATGCTCCAAACACAAAAGTCGTTGTATATAGTGAAATATCCAAGTACAAGTAAACTGAAATGTAAAACTGGATACATGTCCAGTTACAAAATGGTATAGTCTAATACATGACTACACTAAGTATCCCAAGCAGCTAAGCAAACTAGACGAGTCTCCCCGCAGGAACATCCTCGTATGGCAAAATCGGGTCCTCGACAGTGACTCCATAATACGAATCACAGAGCAACTCCTCCTCAGTAAGTATACCTACAACGTTATCCTGTCAGGACGGGAGCAAGTACAACCTCTACAACTAAAGTACTGAACATATAATGAAAGAGATGTACAACAAGAAACATGGTGTGATAAGTCTATAAACAGGAAATACTGGAAACATGGCCTCATGGTACAACTGGGATCATAGTATCATAGTAACATAGGGAACATGGCATATCATGGTTTAATTGGTCATTTCTATAAATGACCACATATAGTTTAAAAGTTTAAAACCGTAGCATGTACGTGAATCGGTCAATAGGTGATTCAGGATGTACTGTGGTACATATCAAGTTTTTCTGGTGTGCCCACACGTGCACGAACGACATCGGTGTATATCCATACACAAACGCGAGATTCAGAAACATACGGCAAGGTCGCATATAGAATGTCCCCGAGCGCGGTAAGTACATACGGAGAAGGGGGTCATGTTCACGTACACTACTAACAGTTTCCCCTTAAACCCGTTATTTAACATGTGGGAGATACGAGAGCAGTAAAAACATGTGAATACTCAGAGCAGTCTAAAGCATAGTAAAACTTGTACTGAGAACCCGTAAGAAGCATGTGAAGATGTAAGAGCTGTACTAAACATGGCCGGTACTGAAAGTGATACAACATGTGAAGACATAACTTGCTACCTCAAGGATCAGTCTTTTAACAGGGTTAATACATGTTCTAGCATTAAAAGACAGTAAATGAGTATGTAGATGTACTTGCCTCTAGCAAAACAAGCTGCGATAAAAGTGCTATGGATGTCTGGTAACTCGTCACTGTAGAAATAAATGCAATAACTTAGCTTTTATACTAAGCTAAAACACTAGGACACTAATTGGTGCGACACGACTTGTGACTGGGCACCTAGCCAAAATGATGTCTTGGCATAGGGGACCAATGTGGGGTGACACACTATGTTAACTAACTTTCTAGGATCTTTACACTAGTGTGGGATGGGGTTCAACACGACTAAAACTCCAAATAACACAAAAAGCTACAAGTCGTAATTAATCAATAAATAAATCAAAAGATCATTATGTTCTAACAATTTTAGAGATAGGCAAAAAGTCTAGTTTTTCTTAAAGTAAATGACTAAAGTGATCCTTGTTAATCATAGAAATTTATTATATTTTTTCTGGAATTTATTAACCAGTACAAATATTTTATAAAAATCAGTTTTCCTAAGTATACAGAAAGTGGGTTTTGGTTTCATATGCCAAACTAGTGGCAAAACAGTAAATTAAATACTACAAAAATTATACTAAATTAGCTAACTTAACAAAGTATCTAAAAACTATTTTTCCATAATTTTAGCAATACTTTAAGTATTTTTAGAAAATCAAAAACAGCAATGCACATAATAATTAATTTATCTGCGTATTTTGTCCATGTATATAATTTGAACCAAGGTTCAAATACAGGACCCAAGGTCATGAATCAAGTCCAATATGACTTGTACAGGTCTTGAATGTGTGGAAACGCATTTGAGCCCAAATACCCATGCTAGGCTTGGACACCAAATGGTTGCAGTAATTTAAATACACAAAAATACAAATTGATAAAAGTGCAAAGTAAATATTATTATTTTAATAAGGCAAAATTATACATAGTAGTTACAAAAGTATGACAACTTATTTTATAAAGATAATTTACACTAAGTAAAGTAAAACACATATATAAAAGTACATCTACAATATTTATATTTATACATAAATTTATAGATATTTATATCAAGGATATATATACATCCATATATTAAAAGTTACATATATATATATATGTAAGGAAAATAATTAATTTATAAAGTATATATATAATGTTTATATACAAATATATATATATATATATATATATATATATATATATATATATATATATATATATATATATATATATATATATATATATATATATATATATAGAAAATATTTGATAATAAAGTGTATAAATTAATATATATACACACATGATAAATATATACATATATACATATATGTATATATATATAAATACTAACATATATACATATAATTTACTAACTATAAAATATATACATATATACATATATACTGTTAAAACAGCATATATACATATATACTAATATATATATATATATATATATATATATATATATATATATATATATATATATATATATATATATATATATATATATATATATATATATATAAACAGCAAAAGAAAAAGAAAAAAAGAAAAGGAAAAGAAAAAGAAACAACAGCAGCACAGCTCGAACCCGAGCTGCTGCGCGCGGGGGGGGGGGGGGGGGGGGCGGGGGGGTTTATTGATTGCGCGCTGGCCAGTGGGCCAGTTGGCCCGCTATGTTAGAGATAGGATTTTGTTTATTTTATTTAGGTTAGAATTAATAACATGAAAAAAAATAATAAAACTCGACCCTGTGTCCGGACAGTTTGGGACACAGAGTCAGCGTGTCCGTGCTAAGCACGACACGCACGAGCGTCCATCTACGTGTCCGAGTATGGGACGAGGGTCCCCGTGTCCTGGCGAACATGCGTGGGCGAACGAGACACGAAATGACACGAAAAGCGACTGACACGTACGTGTCCGATGTTGAGCGGGCTTTTCGGGGCGGCGATTTGGGCGGAGACGGCGTCGTGGCGGTGGCGCTTGGGTGGCGCCGGGATCAGCTCGTCGAGACGAGCCGGATGGTGGTGGTGGTCGGCGGCGAGGAGGTCGATCGGAGTGGCGGTGGGGTGTTGCCGGGGCTAGGGTTCCGGTGGGGTTCGTCGAGGAAGAACGGGACTGGGGGTGGTCGTGAAGGGTTGTGGTGGTCGTGAAGGTGTTTAGCTCGGCCGGAGGGGTGTTTTTATAGGGTTTTGCGAAGGCGGTGGGGGTCAGGTCGGCCGGGTTTGCCGGCGGGTCGTCGGGGCCAGGTGGCCCGACCGATCGTGGGGGTGATGGTGGGTTTGCAGTTTAGACCCTAGGGTTTTAGGAATTTACCAATAGGTCCAAACAGTAGTAAATGCAAATTATAATTTGCATAACAGAATTAAAACAAATTCTAAATTGCAAACTGCTATAAAATACAAATCAACAAATTGCATATTGATATTAAAATAATTCTAAAAATTACAAAGTGATATTAAAACATTTAAATAAATTGCAAAATGATATTTTTAATATTTTAGAAAATTATAAATCAATATTTTTGTATTTTAAAACTCATTTAAAATCATTTAAAAATTCTAGAAAAATTCCTAAAAATTTCTAATAATTATTTAAGGCTAAAAATGACATTTAATAATTAATTTACACTAGTTTAAAAAAATTTTGAAAATCAGGGGCTTACAGGCACCTCCAGGCTATCTGTAAAATTTATCAACAGGTCCAGTCAGGACTGGAGCGAGCACAGTACATCTCAACAGATCATAGCAGGTTAGAAAATATAATCATGCAGTAAAGTAAGATACAGGTACTGAAAGAAAATAGTATGTAAACAGAGAGAGAACTGTAATAGAAATATCTACTATACATAGAGAACTAGCAGTGACTAGTGAGTCAGAGTACAATATGAACATGTAATACTCCTCCGTACCCCCGATCAATACATAACGATCCAGCCAGGTTATGTTATATGATGCTATGTAGCAGATCCCGAAGGTGATAGACCCCGAAGGTGGTAAGCCCCCGAAGGGTGGTAGACCCCGAAGGTGATACATAGTAGTCCCATAAAAATGGGGATTCTGGGGGTAACCCAACAGTGTAAGTCCCATAAAAATGGGGATTCTGGGCATAACCCAACAGTGTAAGTCCCATAGAAATGGGGATTCTGGGGGTAACCCAACAGTGTAAGATTCCAAGAAGACTCTACGATCATGAGGGTACATGTCGTAAGTGATCAAAGAACCAGGGAGCATATGATACGCTATGAAAGTGAAACGCACAGAACATAGAGTACCCGATGCTCCCTAAGGATAACATCTCAAGAAAGGATCCATATAGTACCAATCCGTGTGACCAACGTGACAGTACAAGTAAAGTAATCTACTGCAGGAAATAATTCTAAGCAGGATATGAAACGATCAGAGAATGTACTCGCCTCGATAACCTGAACAGCTGATAAGTATAGGAGGTCCCACTGAAGCCACAGAGTCCTATTTAAAGTAACACAGGTTACAAGGTGTTCAAGTTAAAAATAAATAAATCCCTACAGGCAATCTATATTATTCTAGGTTCTTCTAAGTCAAATTAACTCTAGGTCAACTTCGGTCAATAATTTAGTCAAACTAGGTCAAGCGTTGACTTATAGTTGACTTTGGGTCAACTGGTCAACTCTGGTCAAACAGGGTAAATCTAATCTAATATAAAGTGTACTTCGTTATTTGTACGTCGAAACTTACGGCACGCAAATCGAGATAAGAAGATTATCGGTAAGGTTGATAATCTTATTATAGTGATCCACGTATCCAACTTGTCAATTTCAGTAATGTGAGATCACTGGAATTGGCTGATCTCAGTTTCGTTGTACTAATCCCGAAATACGAACATTATATGAATTAATTATTAATTTAATTATAAAAAGGTTAAACTCAGAGAAATTATCAATAAACATTGTCGGACGATGAAATAAACATCGCCAACGTGTCCAGAATGGTCAAATTAGCTAGGATAGCCTACCCAACGGTCCAATTTGAACACAAGGGCAAAAAGGTAAATTCGGGTCAAAACGGTGTCCGTGTCGGAGCCGTTTTGCACCGAAAAACGTGCAAGAAAACAAGTCTATAAAATATAACAAATTATATGTATACGCAACCAGAATATCGATATAAACCCAACGGTATCTCCAGAATTGGATTCCGTTGACCCGATCTCAATTTGGCCCGTTGACCAGAACTTGGAATTCCGATTTGCACAGAAATGCGTGCCAGAGCCAAAGTTCTCAAAACTTAGCAAACTACCTATCAACAAGTCCAGAATGATGATACGAACTCAACGGTATCTCCGGAATTGGATTCCGATGAGCCGATCTCAAAATGACCCGTTGACCCGGATATTGGTATCCGACTTGCACCGAAATGTGTGTCCGATCCAATGCCCACCAAAACCTAGCAAATTATATGTCAACGAGTCCAGAATGACGATACAAACTCAACAGTATCTCTGGAATTGGATTCCGATGAGCCGGCGTCAAAAAGTCCCGTTGACCCAGAATGTGGGACCCACTTTGCACCGAAAAACGTGCCAGGGCCCACGTTCTCCAAAACTAACAAATTTTATATGAAAACATGCCAAAACGACGCCACAAGTCTAATGGTGGTGTCAGAAATGAAATCTGGAGTCCCGTGTTCAAAAATGGAATTTTACAAGTTGGAAATTACGAATTCGGACGGCCAACTTTGGCGTCGAATTCAACCAATCAAACAAGCTCACAATAAAACAAAACTGGAGGGGTAGTAAGAGGGTTATATCAGCTTCGCACCGGAACTGGTAGCACGCCAAACGGAGCTGCGGTGGTGGAGATACAAGCTGACAAAGTTGGCCCCACGAAACTGTCTAAATTTAATATAATTTAAACGGTCAACTTGGTGGCCGGTTTTGATGTATTAAACGATAAAATTAACAGACGAAAATTGACAGGAGTGAAGGTGGATATACCGAGATTGTGACGGAGCGAAGAAATCGCCGATCCAACGGTCGGATCTTCGGGAAAATGCGCACGAAGTTGCTGCGACGGAACGCTAATTCTGAGTTCCAAACTCGCGCGCGCCGACGGGATCTCGTTCAAAACGCACAAATCGCCTCGACGGCGCGTCCCGGAGGACGTTGGCCGCTATGGGGCCTACCCCAGGGGTGCGCCCGGGCCTGTAGGAGTGGGCCACGCCGACCACAGCGGCGGTGGCGCCGGCGGTGGCCGCCTACACGCGCGCGAGCGCGCGGCTACGCTGCTGTTGCATGCGCTGCGGCGTGCGGGGCAGCGTACGGGGCTGCACGGCAGTTGGGGGCCGACTGGACGGAGGAGGCCAGTGGTGCGGGTGGTCGGTTTGAGGTGGAAGTGGTCGGAGACGATGGATGGGTGGTGGTGTTCGCGGTTGAGGGTGGTGTTGATGGAGGAATGGGAGGAGAATGGAGGAGGAGAAGTTGGAGAAGATGAGGTCGACGGCAACGGCCTGCTGGCCGGGGGTGGTGGCTCGGCCAGGGAGGTCAGGCCAAGGAGGAGGAAGGGAGAGGATCGGGCTGTCGGGTTTGCATGGAGGGGGGAGTGTTGTAGTAAAAATTAGAAAGGGAGAGAGAGAGAAGAATAGCAACATAAATGAAAAGAGAGAGAGAGGAAAAGATTCTTTCCTCAAATTTAGGGCCGGCTAGGCTGTGAGGGGATTGGGGTGTTTGGGAAAAATTTGCATGGAGGAAAAATGGATGGATGAGATTTATTTGGGGAATCAAAAGGCTAGGAATTAAATATAGCTAAGATGGGTTATTCCAATAGATTAAAATCAATAGAAAATTCCAATAAATATTGAGATAGGTAGATAGGGTATAATATATTATTTTGGACACGAAAAATGAGGGTGTCCCGATGGAGGGCAACATGGAGCTGAACTGGACTCGGTGGAGCCGGATTGGATCAAAACTGGACATGATGCAATAATAGAATTAAAAATTAGACGTTGATGATCATGAGTAAATAAGTAGCACATGGGGATTCCAACAAATGGGACACAAGTGGCGGACGGATAGTAGGCTCAATGTGGGCCATGTCTATAGTTGGGGCCGACAGGTTTTGGTCGACAGGGGACCCACAAATCAAGTTGGAAGATGAATGTGACGCCGTGGAGTGAAATAAAATCGGGTCACGTGTCGGGAAAGTTGCGCGAATCAAATGGAGCACAAAATGACGTGTCTGAGTGGGACACGAAGGTCATGGGTGACGAGCGTCTCGAGTAGATCATCAATGAGGAGTTGGTTTCAAAAAACTGACTGGTCTTGCGCTCCCAATTTAAAAGTCATTGTAACGCGCTGAAAATGATCAAGGGAAAGAGTGGGAAAATAAATAATACTCAAATGGTCTAAATCGACCCGAAGTTCAGCGAAGCAAAAAGAGCACAAGGGAACAAGTTTGGATGGGACACTATATACCGTCATGAAGGTAATCTTGTCCACTCCAAAACTCATGAAGAAGATTTTCAGAGTTGAACATCCCTGTTACTCCAAATATCAATGGCATGAAAGAGTACACTTACAAATAAATAAATAAAATAAAATATTTATCAAAACCAAATAATCAGGAAAATAAAATAAAATAAAAAAAATTCAACCCAAAATTCAGGGTGCTCACAACCCCGTATCTCCAGCGGAGAGTTCGGGTCATAAGGGAAGTGCATCGAAGCCCATACGCTAAGGAATCGTCCTCCCCGCCCAATGCCTACTGTGTTGTATCCACAACACAAAACCACTATAACCTCTAAGTCAAACTAGCATGCAATCTCTATTAGCGGTTATTCCTATCGCACGGCTTGTCCGTACTGGTGGCCAGCCAATCACGCACTTCCGTGTCCTACATACGACACACAACTTCGTGTTATAACGTGTCAAGGCTAATGAATGCAACACATAAAGGTGGTCCCTTAAATCTAGGTTTAGTGTGTAAGAAAATAATACATGCAAGAAACTGAACAGTAAATTCTAACAGGTTATGCCATGTATCACAGTTTATTTTGTATAAAGAAAATAATGAACATGCATGAAATATGAGCTAAAATAATTAAACAGCAAATAGCAAGGTGTCTTACTGGTAGGACGCCTGGTGTGCTGCGAATATCACGGTGGCACGAACTGCGACTTTGGTGCAACAACTATGCAAGGTGACATCTGATGTCGGTACGGACGGTTCCGTTGGGTCCAGAAGGGTCAATTTAGTTAGGGTGGACTTAAGGTAGGCTTGAATTTGGCGAAGGAATAGGTATAATAGGACTGGTTATGGACAGGAGAAAATCAAAGAAATAATGGATAAATATTATATATACGAGTTTTTAGAAATATTATAATTCCTAAAACTAGTTTTCATGAGTCAAAATAAGTATAAGAAAAATACTCACAGTCAAGAAAAATTATTTTTGGATAAAATACTATGTTTGTAAATTCTCGTTTTTGACAGAAACGATGTCTGATAAAAATACTTTAGATAAATATTCTAGAAAACCATATTTTTTGGATAACCTATTTTTGGCAATACTTATTAGTATACATATTTAGTATCTAAAATCCAGTTTTAAAAATAACATAGAGCAAGCCTATTAAAATATTTAGCATACTATGAAAATATTAATAAATAAATTTATTTACAAATAACAATAAAACTTATGATAAAATAACCACTAAAATAATACTAATATTAATAAGGTATAATAACTAATATGCAGATGTCGTAAAATACACATGCTTTCATATAGACATTTGTCCAAAAATACCTCTCAATAATATATTTATATTTTTTAAATATTCAAATTACAGTTGTTCTCTAGGAAAATACAAATAAATATAATAATGATAGTAAATATGATAGTGATTTAAACTAATAAATAAAACACAACAACAAAGAAAAACATCAAAAACAACAAACAAAAACAAAATCAAAATCAAAATAAAATGAAAACAGAAAATATAAAAATCCCTATTAAAAAATTGGAAGCACTGTTGTGCTCTGTTGGTTTTCTCAAACTAGAAAAGAAAGGATGAGAGAGAAAGACGAAGAGAGAAAGAAAGAGGAGACTGAGGGAGTGAGCGAGGGGGGGGGGAGTGGCGAACGCGGGCAGAGCTAGCGGCGGCGATCCGACTGACGCGGAGAGGAGGGAAGGAGGGAGGTCGGGAGATGGGAAGATCGGAGCGGTGGCTGAGCGTGGAGTCTCGGGAGATCCGGCGGGCGGAGGAGAATGAAGAGCGGATGCGGGGGTTTCTCTGGCGGGCGGCGAGCGGGCAGCGGCTCGCGCGGGTGGCCACGGCTAGGCGTGGCGGTGGTGAAAAGATGGAGAAGATGTCGGAGGGGGTTGTTGGCTGACCGGAGAGGGCGGCACGGAAGAGGAGGAAGGGGGCGGTCTCGGAAGAGGGGTTGGTCGCCGGACGACCGGAGGAGGGCGCCTGAGATGGGGATTAGGGCGGCGGACAGCGCTGTGCTGAGCTCAGTCGGCGAGGACAGGCGGTGGGTGCGGGACGAGCGGAGGGAGCGGACGGCTAGGTCGGACTCGATTGATCAGTCGACGGGGGAGCATGGTGGCCGGCGCGCGGTGGCGCGCACGGCATGCGTCGGAGGAGGGTTTGGGGACGCGGCGGCGCAAGCCGGAGAGGTGGAGTTAGGGCGGATGACGTCGGCGGGAACTCCGATGATCGGGCGACGCTCGCGGCGTGGCGGCGCGCTGGTGGCAGCGAGGTGCGCCTCACTGGAGAGGCCTATGCGACCCCGGCGGTCGCCGGCGCGAAGGATGGTGCTCGCCATCCTACTCGGTCGAGACGGGGTTTCGCCAGATCTCGGCGGCGGCAGAGGTAAGGTTGGTGGTGGTGATGTTTACTTTTGGAGATATTTTGGGTTTTTGTTTTGGGTACGGCTCCGTCGACGAGGCCGTGACGGTGATGATGGTGGTTTTGGTGGGGTGTTCTGTTGTCGACGGGGATCCGGGGGTTATGGAGGTGGACCGCCGGAGGTGGGGAGCCGGTCGCGGTGGCGGGTTTGTTGGTAGCGGGTGGCGGTGTGTGTCGAGGGTGGTGCCAGGAGAGTTGTGGTCAGAAGTGAAGGGTCTGTTGGTGGTGGTCGTTATTGGGTTTGGACGAGGCCGGGGTGACGGGGCCGACGGGTCGGGGTAGCGGTTAGGATTTGGGGTTTAAGTTTGGATGAGTCGTGTCTAGTGTGTCCGACACGACGGAGACGGAGGTTCGGATCTGTCGGACCCGGGGTGGAGAAATGTATTTGTACAATGAACACATAGTGGATGGGACACGGACACGGTCATGGACACGATGCACTCACTTTTGTGGTGGAAAATTTGTGGAGGAATAATGAATTGGAGGAGTACCTGCCTATTTATAGGATGTGGAAATTCCCAATTGGATAGGATTAGGATTTATTTAAAACCCAAAGTAGATAATTCATGTATTAATTTAAAATCAATCCAATCAAATCCAAATCTAAATTCAATTAAATCTAATTTAATTCCCTTAGTTTAAAATCAAATTTCAATTATTTAACTATTTAAATAAATACATAAATTCAAATCAAGATTTAAATTGCCATAATAATTTCCAAATATATTTTTCAAAATACCAATAATAATAATTTTGAAAATAATAAATATTTTTAAATATCTTTTTGAAAAGTAAGATATTAATATTAATAAATCTCGAAAATTATATTTTTATTTAAAATAGACTAATAAACAATTACGAAATATATGTATGCACGAATATTGTATACATGATTATGCTTTTCAATAAAATATTATTTATGATTAGTAACTGTTAAAAACAAAAAGGCTTTTTATAGCAAGGATAATAATTATATAATATTTTGGAAGGGTATAATAAAATAGAAAAATATTTTTCTAAAATATGTACGCTCGCACATATTCGCACTTGACGAGCAACTACAAAAAATAAATTTCGTGCGCGACGTACAATACGACTATACGATGTACAATACAAAATTTTAAATCAGTACCAAATTTAATAAAATAATAATAAAAAATAGTAGAAATTTAGGGGTTTTACATCCTACCCAACTTAAAAGAATTTCGTCCTCGAAATTAAGAATTAGTAGGGGTGAGAGGACACAGGGGGTATCAATGGGGATCCAATGATGACAATGTTTTCACAAAATTATGTCGTAAGAAATCGTGATCTAATTCGTAGAATTTAACACGGGTATGGTTACGAGGGTCGCGAGTTAAGGCACGATTAGAAGATTAAGGGTTTATAGTTTAGATCATGAGGATTATGCAATAGAGAATGATATGCTATCAAGAGGAAATAAGTTAGAGATCTAGTAGGTTGAGGCACGATTAAGAGGGACAAATTAGACTCACTCTCAATTAGGAGGTCGTGATAGTAAATATAGGGCCAAGGAAAAGAATGAGCAGTTTAGGATGAAGATATAGCAACATCGAGTGGGAATGGTCATAGTCGATAGGAAGGCTAGAAGAAGTTCTAGTATAACGCTTTCGTCCTCCTAAAATAGGTGAGGGCGAAAGCAATATAGAGTTCGAAGGAGGCGTTATCGAATACGAATACGTGATTCAAAGACGATCGAAAAATTTCAAAAGAATTGTCAAGGCAGTCGTGGATGGGATTCTAGAGGACAAGTTTAGCTATGTCCCCATCCACGTAGAAAAAAAGCGAACCAAAGTGCACTTGGTTGATCAGACCATTATGCACCGGTTCTGATTAGACAATAGGCTAGTGAGCGCTCAATAGCATATGTCATGAACAAACTCGATAAAGAATAAGCTTGCAAAAACTAGGCTACATTAGCATCATTAGTCAAAACGGTAAATACATAGGTACGAGAGATTAAGATTTAAAGAAGGTAGAATGATTCTAAGTCATACAGTCGTCCTATAGTCTTCTTGTCCAAGTCCTTGGTTGGCAAGACGGGTTAGGTCCTCTAGATTCTAGGATCTAAATAAGGTTGCTAATATAGGTCACTAGGTCAAAGGGGTTGCTAGTTCATAAGGTATTCTACCCAACTTTAAGAATTAAACTATTGGTGTTTTGGGACAACTAACTAGTAGGGTCAATCTCTAGCAAGCACGAAGGGAAGATAAGAATAGGGATGGAAGGAAGCAAGCAAGATGCAATTGATGAGTCAAACGGTAGATAAAATCAAGGAAAGAGGTCAAGTATGTGGATGAGATCCTAGACTTCTAATCCTATACGCAGGCTTGCTTGGTACGGTAAAGTAACCAAAGAATTTAGCTGGACCTGCATGGGCCACCACAAAAATATGTAACGCTCCAGTCCCAAAATACGCGGGACTAGGAACGTAGACATGCCAGCTGTATTCATACGAAGTACACTCCAATATATGGAAACCTCGTACAAATACATAAGCTATAAAATACAGTAGAACCATAATTAATCTCATCCACGCAAAATAAATGAATAAAAGACATCACATAAAGATCATGAATTGTCTTGATACAATATGTTGGGCGGAGACAAATCCACTACCAATAAGTAAAGGAAAAATAGATAAGAAAAGATATGAATTTGGCAAGCGAAGCGAAGACGATCCAAATGCAATCATCCTCGTAGAAGAAGCAATAATCACAACTTAGAGCTAGAACACCTGCGAAAGACAATAGCACACACCTGGAGAGATAACCAGGTCCTCAGAGGGACGTAACAAGACACATAATATCATGCCATATAAACTGAATAAATATTGCTCAAATAAATAAGTCAATCGAATTATAACATGGTCCAATACGCACCTACTGAACGAGCGTACCATCCCCCCAACCAAACAAGGACAGGAGATGGTAAACTAATTCACGACGACGTATCTTTCCAAGCTATAAATCTAATATGGTATCCGAACCCCAACAAAGTTCAATACCTTCTCATCGAAGTAGTAAGTCACACCTACAACCAAACAAGGACAAGATGCGACGAACTAATCCGCGACAAGTTATTGTTCCAAGCCACGGTCAGATACAAGTACCCAAACCAAAAGTACTCGTACCTAACGGATAAGGGTAGCCTACCATTCTAAGTGAAATGTAGTTAAGAACAATCCTTCCTACGCATGGGCCCTGGCTGAATAGGATCGGCGTAGTCCTCCTTTGGGCACCAGAGGCCCCATCAGTAAGAGCATGACGTTCCGCAGAATCGTCAGTGGCCGTCAGTAATCATAGGTCATCAACCCCGTATCTCCAGCGGAGAGTCCGGGTCACAAGGGAAGTGCATCGAAGCCCATACGCTAAGGAATCGTCCTCCCCGCCCAATGCCTACTGTGTTGTATCCACAACACAAAACCACTATAACCGCTAAGTCAAACTAGCATACAATCTCTATTAGCGGTTATTCCTATCGCACGGCTTGTACGTACTGGTGGCCAGCCAATCTCGCACTTCCGTATCCTACATGCGACACACAACTTCGTGTTACAACGTGTCAAGGCCAATGAATACAACACACAAAGGTGGTCCCTTAAATCTAGGTTTAATGTGTAAGAAAATAATACATAGCAAGAAACTGAACAGTAAATTCTAACAGGTTATGCCATGTATCACAGTTTATTTTGTATAAAGAAAATAATGAACAAGCATGAAATATGAGCTAAAATAATTAAACAGCAAATGGCTAGGTATCTTGCCTGGTAGGACGCCTGGTGTGCTGCGAATATAACGGTGGCACGAACTGCGACTTTGGTGCAACAACTATGCAAGGTGACCTCTGATGTCGGCACGGACGGTTCCATTGGGTCCAGAAGGGTCAATTTAGTTAAGGTGGACGTAAGGTAGGCTTGAATTGGGCGAAAGAATAGGTATAATAGGACTGGTTATGGAAAGGAGAAAATCAAAGAAATAATGGATAAATATTGTATATACGAGTTTTTAGAAATATTATAATTCCTAAAACTAGTTTTCATAAGTCAAAATAAGTATAAGAAAAATACTCACAGTCAAGAAAAATTATTTTTGGATAAAATACTAAGTTTGTAAATTCTCGTTTTTGACAGAAACGATGTCTGATAAAAATACTTTAGATAAATATTCTAGAAAACCATATTTTTCTGATAACCTATTTTCGGCAATACTAGTATACAAATTTAGTATCTGAAATCCAGTTTTAAAAATAACATAGAGCAAGCCTATTAAAATATTTAGCATACTATAAAAATATTAATAAATAAATTTATTTACAAATAACAATAAAACTTATGATAAAATAACAACTAAAATAATACTAATATTAATAAGGTACAATAATTAATATACAGTTGTCGTAAAATACACATGCTTTCATATAGACATTTGTACAAAAATACCTCTCAATATTATATTTATATTTTTTAAATATTCAAATTACAGTTGTTCTCTAATTAAATATGATAGTGATTTAAACTAATAAATGAAACACAACAACAAAGAAAAACATCAAAAACAACAAACAAAAACAAAAGAAAAATCAAAATAAAATGAAAACAGAAAATATAAAAATCCCTATTAAAAAATTGGAAGCACTGTTGTGCTCTGTTGGTTTTCTCAAACTAGAAAAGAAAGGATGAGAGAGAGAGAGACGAAGAGAGAAAGAAAGAGGAGACCGAGGGAGTGAGCGAGGGGGCGGAGTGGCGAACGTAGGCGGAGCTAGCGGCGGCGGTCCGGCTGACGCGGAGAGGAGGGAAGGAGGAAGGTCGGGAGATGGGGAGATCGGAGCGGTGGCTGAGCGAGGAGTCTCGGGAGATCCGGCGGGCGGAGGAGAATGAAGAGCGGATGCGGGGGTTTGTCCGGCGAGCGGCGAGCGGGGAGCGGCTCGCGCAGGTGGCCACGACTATGCGTGGCGGTGGTGAGGAGATGGAGAAGAAGTCGGAGGGGGTTGCTGGCTGACCGGAGAGGGCGGCACGGCCGAGGAGGAAGGGGGCGGTCTCGGAAGAGGGGTTGGTCGCCGGACGACCGGAGGAGGGCGCCTGAGATGGGGATTAGGGCGGCGGACGGCGCTGGGCTGAGCTAGGTCGGCGAGGACAGACGGTGGGTGCGGGACGAGCGGAGGGAGCGGACGGCTAGGTCGGACTCGATTGATCGGTCGGCGGGGGAGCATGGTGGCCGGCGCGCGGTGGCGCGCACGACATACGTCGGAGGATGGTTTGGGGACGCGGCGGCGCAAGCCGGAGAGGTGGAGTTAGGGCGGACGACGTCGGCGGGAACTCCGATAATCGGGCGACGCTCGCGGCGTGGCGGCGCGCTGGTGGCAGCGAGGTGCACCTCACCGGAGAGGCCTGTGCGACCCCGGCGGTCGCCGGCGCGAAGGATGGGGCTCGCCATCCTACTCGGCCGAGACGGGGTTTCGCCAGATCTCGGCGGCGGCAGAGGTAAGGTTGGTGGTGGTGATGTTTACTTTTGGAGATATTTTGGGTTTTTGTTTTGGGTACGGCTCCGGCGACGAGGCCGTGACGGTGATGATGGTGGTTTTGGTGGGGTGTTCTGTTGTCGACGGGGATCCGGGGGTTATGGAGGTGGACCGCCGGAGGTGGACTGCCGGAGGTGGAGAGCCGGTCGCGGTGGTGGGTTTGTTGGCAGCGGGTGGCGGTGTGTGTCGAGGATGGTGCCAGGAGAGTTATGGTCAGAAGGGAAGGGTCTGTTGGTGGTGGTCGTGATTGGGTTTGGACGAGGCCGGGGTGACGGGGCCGACGGGTCGGGGTAGCGGTTAGGATTTGGGGTTTGAGTTTGGATGAGTCGTGTCTGGTGTGTCCGACACGACGAAGACGGAGGTTCGGATCTGTCGGACCCGGGGTGGAGAAATGTATTTGTACAATAAACACATAGTGGATGGGACACGGACACGGTCATGGACACGATGCACTCACTTTTGTGGTGGAAAATTTGTGGAAGAATAATGAATTGGAGGAGTACCTGCCTATTTATAGGATGTGGAAATTCTCAATTGGATAGGATTAGGATTTATTTAAAACCCAAAGTAGATAATTCATGTATTAATTTAAAATCAATCCAATCAAATCCAAATCTAAATTCAATTAAATCTAATTTATTTCCCTTAGTTTAAAATCAAATCAATAAATCAAATTTTAATTATTTAACTATTTAAATAAATACATAAATTCAAATCAAGATTTAAATTGCCATAATAAATTCCAATATTTTTCAAAATACCAATAATAATAATTTTGAAAATGATAAATATTTTTAAATATCTTTTTGAATAATAAAATATTAATATTAATAAATCTTAAAAATTATATTTTTATTTAAAATAGACTAATAAACAATTACGAAATATATGTATGCACGAATATTGTATACATGATTATGCTTTTCAATAAAATATTATTTATGATTAGTAACTGTTAAAAACAAAAAGGCTTTTTATAGCAAGGATAATAATTATATAATATTTTGGAAGGGTATAATAAAATAGAAAAAATATTTTTCTAAAATATGTACGCTCGCACATATTCGCACTTGACGAGCAACTACGAAAAATAAATTTCGTGCGCGACGTACAATACGACTATGCGACGTACAATACAAAATTTTAAATCAGTACCAAATTTAATAAAATAATAAAAAAAATAGTAGAAATTTAGGGGTTTTACAAATTCCGATTAGAACTTTGTTAAAGAACACTTCTGAATTCTCTGCTTACTTGTGTTAAAAAATACTTCGTAAACTTTCTGTAGTGGCTTCTCTTCTTTGTATATATCTTATGCCTTGAGAGAGAGAGGATGCCTGATATAGGCCCTGCAGCAACTGTTCGGTTGCCACAAAGTTATGGACATGGTAAAAACCACCCCGAACATGCAAACGCACGTTCTGCTGCAAGTTGCGCCAATTGCGCGCACCCTGCGCTCCTTGCACTCCGCGCACTGAGACACTTGCTCCAACCTGTGCCACTGCGCGCACGGCGCTACTGCACAACCTGCACAACCTACACGACCTGTGCTACTCGCCCAACGTACGCCACGCGCGCAACTTACACAACCGGCGCAACCTGTGCGTGCACCCTGGTCGCAACCTGGCGCGCACCCTGGTCGCGCAACGTGGAAGTGCAAGTGGCTCGCGCAACTAAAGTGCACTATCGCCTAGCGACGATGTTGACGGGCTAAGTGCAAAGTGCGCCAACAAAATGCCACATTACGCCTCATGAGCCTGAGTCCGAGTCGCTAAGCCCCTACGGGGCTTAGCTCCCATGGAAATGAATTTTCCAAGAGCAAAAAGCATGAATGCTTTTATTGTTGATTTAGCCTTTTTTCCATTAGAAAAATAACTCCACATGGCACACCCATGTGCACCTCCACACCACATGTGCATCTCTAAAATTGGAAAGCTAATATATAGAGATACATTTGTTTTGGCCTAGCCAATGTGGGACTAAAGTTCTAAACAAAAGAGGCCAAAACCCAACAAATCCCAATGCCCTTTATTAACCACAGAAGCAGAGGTTTCTCTCCCATCTATTAACCTTCTATCGCATTTATTCGAACATCTAAAGGTTCAACTATCCTCTTGGTTAAGTAGCAAGAATTTACAATACTAAGATGGTAAAGGCTTACCTCTGTATGCCGACGACAGATTTGGCTATCCTGGACTTCTTTGCTTCTCCTTTGGCTACTCTTGCGAGGAAGGAAGTAGGGTTATTAGGGTTCGAGGGGAAAGAACGATGGCTCTGCTCTCATATTTATATAAGACCTAGCTTTAAACCTCGCAAGGATAAAGAGAAGGAGTTCGAATTCCAGTCGAACTCTATCTATTGTTGCTATAAGAAGATTTGAATCTATCACTTAAGCAAACAGCCCCTACACAATCCTATTTTGTCTACTGACCCATTGTGGCCTAATCATAGTGTTAAACCTAATTCCTTCAGGGGTTTATCTAAACATAATGTTAATACTAACATTAGTAGTAATAAAGAAAATAATAATAATGTGAATGGAAATTTTGGTTCGAGAGCTCACAACTCACCTTAAATTTTATCAATCTTTCGTAAGGACAAGATTATATCTTTAAGGAAAATTTCCTCAATCATTCAATTGTGTTGTCAATCCTTAAAAAAAGTGTTCCTAACTTAAATTTTATCCCCTCTAATACATTCTTAATTGTCAAGGTTATCTACCTAACAATGTCATTGACCCACGGTATATATACCTAGTACTAGCCATTTTATTAACTTCCATCAAGTACGAGTGTTTATCCCTCTGGAATAGGGAGAGGTGAGGAACAAGGATAGTGATGTAAAAAGGTAATAAGCAAATACAATTTCGAAGGCAAAGGAAGATAATCGAATTCAAGAAGAGTTCCCAAAGCCGTTATGGATTGAGATTCCTAACCATATTTTAATTCTAGTACAGGCTCGCTCGGTTCAGTAATGTAATCGAGACGATATGCTTTGGCCTACATGGAACACCACAAAAACCATGTCACGCCTCAGTCCCAAAATATGTAGGACTACGTTACGTGGCAATGGTCAACTACGTATCAAGCGGACTCCAGTCCAACTCGAATACGTATACGCTATCTAAAATTGGGTCATATATGCTATCTATAAATCTTAATATATCTATATATTAATCCACAAGAAAATAAAACAAATAAATAAACAATATATACCATGGTGTACACCCTATACTACATTTGTCCGAATAGACTCGAAGAAAATAATATGAGTCTATGAATACTAGATTATGTCAGCATGAAATAAACAATAAGAACAAAATATGTAACTACGGAAAAGATGATATAGGTATCTAATGACAATACCTTTATACCTGCGAACACATCCAGAACTCTAAAGTACTCAAGGAAAATCAACACAACTAACCTGGAAGGAAACCATATCCTCAGAGGGACGTAGCAAGATACATAATATATATATGTATCAACTGAAATAAAATCATAAAATATGTAAGGTGTTTCTAACCGTCTAAAATTGTAATTTAAAGGACAACTTTCGAAGGCATGGGTGAGATTCAGGCTAACATCCACGTAGCTCGAGGTTACTGGTGCATATTGACAGATAATCATCTATAAAACTTCCATGACGATCAATGAACTCAGAGGGTATCTGTAATATACCACCACTTCAATAGTTCCTCCGGAGACCATGATCCACCAATTTGGCTATCCCATAAGCCCAAGGACTGTCCTCCCCTCAATCTCCATACTAACCAATTCATATACACAACATATCCAGTCTTGTAATTGCTTGAATCTCAAATACATTAATCATAATATGTTACTAACTGTCACATGCTCCATACGTATCTATAGCTAGTCAAGTACTAAACAAAATATCACAAATGGTGTCATTTGTGTGTCATGGTCAAAGAAGATATTAAAAAAAAATCCCAATTTCAAAAGGTAGTCTGCTAAAACTTGAAATTCCTCCAATACCCAATGGTGCATTGATACACAAGATTCAACAATAGTTTACCACGAAGCTTAAGTTAGTCTATAAAAAAATATCACACCAAACTTTCACAAAAAAAAATCACACAACACAAGAGAAATTTTCCATGAGGAACCATAGACCTGAATGTCTCGGCTGAAACCTCGAGACGCGTTTCAATCCACGTGCAAAAAACAATCCACTATACAAAGAGAGTTCAATAATGTAACACTTACTACCAACCAGAAGCAATCCACCCACAACCGTATCAACCCTGTCTCTCAAACTCGAGTCCACAAGCTTTCAAAGACATTGTCCGATCCTTCCTTTGTTATCCGAAGGATCAGACGCAAAACCAAGGAATGATGAATATCGAAAAATAATAATGAGCAACCTTTATAATTGTGAAAAAATATTTTTTGAAACCTTATCCAGTCTATTTATTATATCATCCAACTAACATATATAAACAAATTTAGTTAAGAATACGAAGTCTTTTGATATCAAAATTAGTTTATCAAAGTCCCTTCAGGATACTGACTAATTAGGAGAAAACATTATTTGATTTACTAAGTGGTACAACATGATCCTAACAGATTTTGTTTGTCTAAAACTAACCACTTTCTATAAATCCTGCACCTATTTAAAACATACATGGGTATGCATAGGAAAAGACTTTGTCCTAACTTAAGGTTCATGAATGGTTCAGTTTGGACCAAACTATTGAAATAGAAGTTGCTATATGATTTATGCATGAGGCTAGCAAAATAGATTTGAATGGATTTGATTGGCTGCCTACATGTATAAGTTTTGGCTAAATACAGATGATGCCTAGATCTGTATGTTTGATTTACATGTTTGCATAATCTTACAGAAGTCTTGAATGAACTCGAGTAACTTCACGACCCTCATCTCACAAAGAACCTCTCATAAGTGGTTGATGCATGCAACACAACAATTTTGGGACTTTCAATCTCTCTCATTGTCGTAGCATGTATCAAGAACCTTATGAATATTTTAAAGCTCTGTCCTAAACTACCAAAATCCTAATAGTGTTTACATCCGAGACAGTACAACCAAAGAATTATAAGAGTCAAGAAAGATCTGACAAGTGAACTGCAAGCACACGCCTCTAAGTCTCTCCCCCTTATCACTCCACAGAAAAAATAAGACTTATTTCTTCATCTTTTGAAGCTTAATCCGCAAAACTTTAAGTATATTCAACAAACCTGAAAAATCGAAACAAGAAATGGTCAGTTAAGATCTTTTCATAGATGATCAATTAAAAAACTGTTTTAGGTAAGAAAAAAATTCAGATTAAAAGCAGTTTCAGTAGGGTATGAACATATGATCATAGTTTCAGTAAGGTATCGGATCATATGGTATCTTTGACTTTAGTTTTAGTTGCAAATAAGCCTTAAGACTTCAATATCAGTTAAAGACATATGGTACCACATATGGTACCTCTTACCAATATGATATCATATTCAGTTTCAACATGTTATATTCAGTTTCAGTGATACCCTATATTACTAAGTTTTACTGATACCAATAGGCAGTATATCTCCTCCATTTTTGACACATGCAAGACAATACACCAACTCCCCCATATCAAACAATACATCAAACACCAACTCCCCCATAATCAAATTGCCCAAAAATGTATCAAACATATAGAAGACAGCAACACATAGTAGGAAAAAATGTCCAAAAGAATAATTCTAGCCATTCCCAAACAGATCAGGGCACCTTATGCCTCAGCCAAGCATCGCAAGTATTCCATGTCAAGTACAAAACACATAAAACTTATAAAATACAAGAAGAAGGGATTAAATAGAATGGCCAGAGACGCAACATTATGAAAAAATATTTTAAAAAAAACTATACTGCATGCAATCTAATATGACATGAGTGATCAAAGAGCCATGTTTGATTGAATAGATATCAAAATGAAAAATAAATCACAAATACAAGACATAAAATCCATACAAATATAGATAATTGTAGAAAAGCTAGAAGAATGAAATTATATGCACAGGCCGATTTCGTGTTGTGTGTGTGAGTAATTCCATAACAAGTCTCAACTCCTCATACATATATATCAAGATAAGCATGAATAAAGTATGACAAAGGGAACAGAGTATTTTTCTAAAAAGAATTTATTTTATTGTTTTGTCCTCAAGGCTCAAGAGTGATGATATTGTAATTCCCGAAACAGATCTAGATGGAAGAACGAACAAAATTTAGAGATCACATGCAAATAAATTTGCTCTCAATTCTGATATAGCAACTGCAGACGCAGAGACCTCTTACAAATATATTTTCTCTATGTTTTGATTTTACAGGATTTTGGAGACCACTTACAAATAAATTTGCTCTCCTAATTTCCTTAAGCAAGTTTTAGGACTTTGGAGATTCCGGCAAACGAGTTTGCTCTCCAAAAGTACATGAACTGAGTTTTAGGACTTTGGAGATTCCTGTAAACGAGTTGCTCTCCAAAAGTACCCAAAGTCGCATAATACTATTATCCTTTCAGGTTACAACTTCCTCTCTCAAATACAAACTGATAGAAAGAGAGTGTTCTTCTTTGCAAACATGTTTTAATTGGGACAGAATATATTACAAATAGAAAAAGAAAGGAGAATAAAAAATAATAACATGTTATAATTGGGAAAGAACATATTACAAATAGAAGAAGAAAGGAGAATAAGAAATAATAACAAATTATTATTATTGTTGGGGTAGCGAAGACTACTGTTGCACAAGGCAAGATTCGCCCACCACAATCTGCTCCCAGGAAACAACAAGTTCTTAAAGAACTTCTGAAATGCTCGTTAGGCAACTTTTTATGAATCGAACGGGTTCCCTGGACTCAACGGGCTCCCTTTCTTTTCTTATTTGGTACATCTTACAAAGGAGGCAAAGGGCTCTATATATAGTAGAGTGAGACTTCAGTTTTTCTCCTATCCGATGTGGTACTAAAATATCAATACTCAAAAATAGAGTTTGATATTTTAGATCATCTCGCAATTAGCACATTCATGTGCCAGTCCACGACTAACCCCTCATACGCTCCCGGGCATACATGAAGCATCCTTAAGCCCGTATCCGAGTCCGAGTCTGAACGACGAAAAGCAACATGCTTCCTTGTTGGAGTTAATTCTTTTCCTTCTAGGAAAACACCCTCACATGACACCCACATGTGCCCCACTACACCCCATGTACACAACTCAACACATGCTAAGCATTATATTAAGATACACACTTGGTGGTGTAGCAGATGTACGACTATTTTACACTAGTCCAAAGACAAAAATACCAACAATCTCTCACATATCTTAATATATGTGGGTGAGCATTCCCACAGTGACTGTCCATCATACATTATGATAGATGTCACTACGAGTTGAATCTTCCCGTATGGGTTAAATAATGGCGTGCTACGAGAATGGACTAAGCCTTAAATTCTTCCTACTCACATAATGACATAAACTGTGCTTGTGGATGCACATTAAAGGCTCTGTGCCAGCCTAGTTTTGGTGTATGTATTTTGGGTGTCTACAAGGTTCTCCTCAAGAGACGGCCTATATCTCTATCCATACACTCTAGGAGAGTTCTTTTAAAGAGTCTTGACATGAAGACTTTTGCTTCCTTGCGGTGCTATACCGCTATGACATGGCCCGAGGCCGAGGCAATGCCTCATGTGGTGTCATATCACTGTACCATAAGGCACGACCTCTTTGTAGTACCAAACTATCCAACATGAAGCCTTTCGCTTCCTTGTGGTATTATGCGGCCGTGACATGGCTCGTGAAGTCAAGGCTTTATACTTTCTAGGTACCTCATGTGGTGTCACACCACTGTAACATGAGGCCCAGCCTCTTTGTATTACTGTCTACCACTCTTCATTCCACTATAGAATGGAGTACTACACTCTTTTATAGTGCTGTACTACCCATGCTTTCTTGTAAAGTACGTCGGACATCCCAAATGCCCGAGAACTCATTAAGGCTTTCAAGCCATCCTCTCATATGACCTTGTTCTATAAAAAGAAAAAACAATATACAACAGTGGTTCTGGATTCGTAACCCCATATTTCCTAAAGGATTATCTACTGACAACGGTTTTGGGCCCGTAACCCCATAATTTCTAAAGTTTTACCCACTGTTCTTGATATTCTTCCAGTCAATGATCCTTCTTTGGACTAAAAGCAAGATGCCTAGTAGATTTCTCTTTGAACTAATAGCATAAAAGTTTATAGTAGAATTACACAGACATAATATCAAAGGTAACAGTGGTTCTGGGTTTGTAACCCCACAATGTCTCAAAGGATTATCCACTATTTCTGATATTCTTCCATTCAATGGTCCTTCCTTGAACCAAAAGCTAGATGCCTGATAGATTTTTTTTTGAACCAATAGCATAAAACTATATGGTAGGATTGCAGAGACACAATATCAGAGGTTCGCCAAGCCCATTTTCTTGCTGAGTTCTCGACCAGCTAGCACTTGAGGCCTTGATGACCGGATCCGTCAGGTTCTTCTGACTCTGAATATCATCTATTGTAATGATCCAATCTTGATGTACTCATTCAGTACCTTGTACCCTAGATGAACAACTCTGTTTTCACTATTGAAAAGATCATCCAATGCCATTGGTGCAGCTAGCTGGTTATCGTAATACATTAGCATCACCCAGATTTGTGCACCAACTACAGAAAGATCCTTCCCGAGCTTCCGAAGCTATTCTGCTTTATATCTGAAGCTATTCCGTTTCATCTGCTGTAGCTAACAGAACTCATATTTTATAGTAAAAAAAAGTCTGCTTCTTCAAATTTTTAGATATAGCAGTACTACCCGTGGATCTGCTTCTTCAACTTCCTTGATATAGCAGCAGTTCTCATTTAGAAGATGTAACCACTTTTTTCTCTTCTTCTGAGCACCAACTGGCATTACTAAAGCCTTCTACCCCTACAGGGTAATCACTTTAGTGTATCCTTCTGAGTCCCTAAGAGATGTCCTATTACTCTTTACAGCTTTCCAAAGATCAACACTTGGATTGCTCGTGAACCAATTCGGCAAGCCTATAACAAAAACTATGTCAGGCATAATAGTACTTGTACCTACATCAAACTCCAGATGATGCTCGAGTACACAAGCTGTCTGATGCTTCTCTAGGATCTGGCTTCAGTTTTTGATCACACCTGTAAGGAGTATCGATCTCTAGAAGATCCTGATATAAACAGCGTGTGAACAACTTTCCACATTGTAAGCCTATAACAGAGCAAGCTCAACTTTCGTCTGGATTATTTAAATCCCCAGGATGACATCCATATCTTCTATGTCCTTCATTCTAAATCTGGACATGAGAAACATCTTTGTTCTAGTGACACATCATTATGTCGTCCATATAGGGATAAATGATGACTCCTCTATCATCAGCTAACTTCGTAAAATCTTACTTAACAGTCTCGCTGACCCTGTAGCCTTTTGACATAATAACCTAGTCAAACTTTCAGAGTCACAAATTGGGAGCATACTTCAAACTGTACATAGAATTCACCAACTTATAAACTTTGTCTTCAAGACCCTGAACGATAAATCTTTCTGCTCTTGTATATGAATCTCTTCTATCATTACTCTATCTAAAAATACTATCTATACATCTATTTAATGATAGAACAACTTATGAGTAGCAGTCATGGCAATCGTCACCCTGATAGTTGACATCTAAGCCATTACAACATATGTGTCAACCTCATTAATCTCCTGTTCTTGAGTAAACCCTCCTTGCAACCAGCCTAGCCTCGAATTCATTATCAGTTCCTTTGACTTTCGCCTTCTTTTTCTCAAAGATTCGGTATGTTTAGCTCCTTCAGACAGATTAACTAACATCTATTTGTAATTGGATGTTATAGAGTCAATCTTACCATTGACTCACTTCCCCCAGAAGATTGTGTCTCTGGTCTTTATCGTCTCATAAGCCAACATGTGATAGGTGATAAAGTCACCTTTGAAGTCTTTCGGCCTTCTCACTTGCTTTGCCAATTGCTTAGCGAATACTGGTTCAAGTGTTGTCTCATTAATGACAACCAACTTCTGGACTACTCCTTCTTTGGAAGTACTTTTCTTCTTCGGTACCAACAATATTCTCCTAAACATCCACGAGAAAATGTTCTTATCCCTAGTAAACTTATCTTCAAAGAATTCTGTATCACGAGACTTAATTATTTGAATGATAAAATATCAAAGAATCTCTGAGCATAGCTTTCAACAGCTTATCCAGAAAAAAAATATATCATCTTGGTCCTCGTCCCTGGCTTTTGAATCTTGATATCCAAAAGTTTCACCTATATGAGGCACCCCCACACTCGAATGATATTCAAGCAGGTTTAATCTTGAACCAGTATTTATGAGAAGTAATGACAGATGTAGTGAACGGTACTTTACTTAGAAATAAACGTAGCCGTAAGCATAATCAATCCTCAGAAGTATATTGGAAGACCCACAATAAAGATATCATCTTTGACATCGTATTGATCTTCCTCTCTGAAACTCCTTTGGATTAGAAATACTATGGAGCAGTCGTTTCATAGCCAATTCCATGTTCATAGCAGAACGATGCGAATTTAAGAAAACGATACTCTCCGCCTTGAGCAATCCTGAGTATATAACAAAACTGTAGAGAAGTCATTTTTTAGCCAATTCTATGTTCATTACAGAATGATGTGAATCCAAGAAAATGATACTCTTCGTCTCAACCACTTCTGAGTCTCTTGAGTTGTCGACCGACTAGACGTTTAGCTTCAGCCCTGAAGTCCCTGAACTTCTCGAATGTTCCATCCTTCGAGAAATACTTCAACTCGACCTCAATGTAGAATTGATAAAAGTCACATATATCTAAGTGTACCAACTCTAAAAGATTTATACTTTGGTTCAATTGTCTGAGAAGCTTTTTGACAGCCTTGTCCTTGCACAGTCATATCCCTCCACTTTCTTACCCCCACATACTGGAGATAAGACCTAGACTAGACATCTTGAGACTACTATTATATAGCATAACTCTCAGTCCATTCTTTTACAACTCAATGAGAAAACTTTATTGACATAAGAAGAAGTTTGAACATCCCTTCAGTATTGAATACTTATTTGAAGCATGTTCCTCGCCAAAAATTACCATCTGGCCAGCACAAATTTATGTATTCTTATCTGCATAAGATGACAAAATTTTTGAGATCAGGCCCTAGGAAATCTTTAGAACATGCTACTCGCACTCCAGTGTCCTTTGACATGCCAGTGGTCCCGAACCACTATCCTGATCCTCAGATCTTCTTCTAGCAATATGTTCACCATCGAGACCTTCATCACAACTAGGCTCGTCCTAGGTGAACAACTCCTTCTAGAGCATGTGTGGCAAGATACACTAGTGTCCACCCACTAGTCAACTACCACGCTAGATGACTCAACCTTGGTCCTCTTATCGTTTGTCTTGAGATGCTCCTTGAGAGACTTCTCGTCCGCTCTAGCATAAGTTGTAATCTTCATACACTATCGGCAAATCCGATCTGCCATTTAATGTGCATCCTTCTCCTTAGATAGTTAGGCCCAATAATCATCCAATAATTTGGTAAAGAACTTTTTCTTATCCAAATGTTGGAAGTGTTGCCCGTCAATCTTCTCAAGTTTGTTAAAATTGTATCGAAAAGGATTGTACGACAATTCTCCATCTGATCCTGATCTTGCTTTGAGATTGTTATTCCCGAAACGAATCTAAATGGAAGAACGAACATAATTTAGAAATCACTTGCAAACAAATTTGTTCTTTATTCTAATATAGCAAATGTCAGGCGCAGAGACCTCTTACAAATAAATTTTCTCTCTGTTATGCATTTGTAGAATTTCAGAGACTATTTGCAAATAAATTTGCTTTCCTAATTTCCTTAAGCCAGTTTTAGGAATTGAGAGATTCCGGCAAATGCGTTTGCTCTCCAAAAGTACCTGAACTGAGTTTTAAGACTTCAGAGATTCCTGCAAACGACTTGCTCTCCAAAAGTACCTTAAGCCACAGAATTCTACTATCCTTTCAGATTAAAACTTCCTCCCTCAAATGCAAACTGATAGAAAGATGGTGTTCTTCATTGTAAACATGTTGCAATTGGAGCATAACATATTACAAATAGAAGAACAAAGGAGACAAAAAATAATAACAGATTATTATTCTTGCTGGGGTGGTGAAGACCACCGTTGCCCAAAGCAAGATTCGTCCACCGCGATTTGCTCCCAGGACCCAGCAAGTTCTCAAAAAAATTATGGAACGCTCGTTTGTCAACTTTTTGTGACTCGAACGGGCTCCCTGGATTCAACGGGCTCCTTTTGTTTTTTTATTTGCTGCATCTTACAAAATAGGCCAAGGGGCTCTATATATTGTGGAGCGAGACTTCACTTTTTGTCCTATCCGATGTGGCACTAAAATACTAATACTCAAACATAGAATTTGATATATATATCCACAGAAACAAAGTACAATGCCGGAATAGTAAAATACTGAAATAAAAAAATAGTCATGACATAGCTAGCTAGATAAAATATCTATGACTCTAATTACCTATTAACCCCTGGATCAGAAAAACTCCTCTGGCCCAACCTCTGTGTCTTCTGCAAGATAGCTGGGCTCGATGCCTGGTCCGTAGACTGTAGGATAAAGGTACTCATCCAGATCTAGAAAATAACTAGGTCCTCAGGGGACATAACAAATTACAAAATAGCAAGCTACCATATGAACTAAAATAAATACAAGAAATAAATGGGGTAAACTATCCATCTATGTAAATGCATATAGAAGATAACTTTTGGGCCGTATGGGTAGGTAAGGGAGTAGCATTAGCGTCAACTAATGATGGAACATATACTAGCATACTTTTCGACCGTACCGGATACTAGTTCGTGGCCACGGTCGGATATATCCACTAGTATAGCCATAACTAGCACGCTGAGGCTGATATTCAAGTGGTTGTTCCATACGCCTACTAATAGTCTTCCCCTCATGTGTCCTGCTCGAATTACATCCATGACTCTGGCATTCCACATCACAATGCAAGTCTCTATCATACTCACTCTAACGGTCCTATGACCCGCCCGTATTGGTAGCTAGCCAAATACATAGGCTCGTGCCAACAAAATGTAAACTCACTGAAAGTGTCGTGTCATGAGATATTTCCAGTCATAGAAGTTATAGAAAATAACTTCATTGCTAATCGGAAGAGTCCTCTAAACCTCTAGGTCACACACGTACTATCATATCGATAGCACCCAAGTCACACTTGGACACACACTACTAACCCATCTATTCCTATGCACAACAACAAACCATGTATTTAAATAGAACAAGAGAGGTAGTAAGGTATCTTGCCTGGATTTGTAGCAAAGGAATAAAGTATCGATCCGGCATCACCCTCTACAGTCACGGTCTCACAAACTCCTAGAAATTTATACAACTAATATTAATAGTCTTTCTAACATTGTTACTATCATTACATATGTATATATACATATTGAGTAGGGTTATCTACTATATATTAGCAATATTAGTCATAATATTCTTATTAGGACTAACAAAATCCCCAAAATATATGTACAAATATTCCATATTAATTCTAAAATAAATTACTAATATTTTGGAAAAAAATATTATATTACTAATATTGTATTCAAACTACTTAGAAATCATTTAGAATCTATATTATGATCAAACTAACATCCATAATGATAAATCAACGTTATTTAGAACGAGTTTAATCATGAATAAAATAACTTTACTACTGAAATAAATAGTAATAAATTATCTAAATTAATAAATATTCATGATCATGAGTCGAGAATCATTGATATGGAGCATTGGTTGCACACAAAAATATTTTTCGGCTCATAAGATGACAATTTTGTTAGTTCGTTTACGGCAGAATTTTATCCTTCAAAGATCGAATTATTCGATCATTAAAATAGCAAAATTATAAAAAAACACTAAACAAAAGTTGTAGGTAATCGAACGGTCGTTTTTATATATGATATCGATGGTAATCATGAATCTATGCAGTCCAAATTTATCTCACAATGAACAGTGCTAGATCTGGACACACTTGGGTAAAACGTGTGCCCCGACTAATCTAGGAAGAATTTTTATATGAAATTTTACATAAAGATAGTAGACACATAGGGGAACCTATAATTTTTGTTCCTACGAGGTTTCGATGTCTAGAAGTGGAGAAACCGTAATTGCAAGATGACATACCTGCTGTAACTTTCGGACAACAAGGTAGATAGGTCTTGTGCGACCTGTAGCAGCTTGTGTAGGTTATTTTAGACCTTGTGCCTGCTTGGGGTGATGGGGGATGCCTTGGCAGTGTCGAGGCTGAGGTGGACGATCTTGGAGTGGTCGGCAATGGTGTAGACAGCATCAAAAAGGAGAAAAAACAACATTAGTTCAGCAGAATTTTGGGAGGGAAATTTTTAGGGTTTTGTATGAGTGGTGGCTGGCAATATAGCTGTTTACATATGTAGATGGGTAGGAGTTTCGGTTGGGGGCTGTATAGGTCCGGGTAGGATTGAGTTTGGGTAGGGTTTTGATAGGATTTTGAGTCCTAAGGCAAAAGAGATTGATACAAGAATCTAAAGGTTTCCAAATATAGGAACTAAGATTTATTGAGTTTCCTTGTTGGAGTTTAACACAATAACTACTCCAATAAATCTAAAATAAATACTTTATAGGGCGTCTCTACATGGGGATAACCCTATCAAGTCCCACACAACTTGTTGGACAAGTTTAGGCTTAATAAAAATTACCTGATTTGAAAATAGGCTTAAAAAGTCACATAAGAGGTCTTATGAGCCATTTGAATTTAAATAGCACATGGGGCCTCTATTGAGTGGGACACCCTAGACATGTGTGTAGTAGGCTTAAAGATATTCGAAACCATATATTGGTTTGTTTAGGTCGGATCAATGTCAAGTCCAAGATTTAATTTGGAAGTTATGACAAGTCTCACGATAGATAACTTCTTGGCCTAAATTGACCCCGAAGTTGTGCGAAGCAAATAGCATACAAGAAGGAATATTTGTGTGGGACATGATATACCAAATCGAAGATAAATTTGTCTAGATCAAAACGCATGAAGGAAGTTTTGAGAGTTTGGTATTTCTTGTGCTCTAAACATTAAAGCTACGGAAGAGTACATTTTATGATCATAAATAAAAGTAGAAAAATATATAATAACCAATATATAATTTAAGTAATATATATATAAATATTTATAAAATATGCCAAAAATTTAGAGCTTTTACAACCTCTTCTTCTTAGAAAATTTCGTCCTCAAAATTAAGCACATACTAATATAAAACAATCAATAGTAACTAATTAAAGAAAACATACCTAATCCTATAAAGAGATGAGAAAAATGGTCTCTAATCTCGTCCTTAGGCTCCCAAGTCGACTCGCCTGGTGCATGATGCCTCCACGCGATACGAACTAAAGGAATGGTCTGGCCCCGCAAGACTTTCTCTCGACGGTCTAAAATCTCCACGGGCTGCTTTTCATAGGACATGCTCGGCCCCATAACAATCTCGGGATGGTCCAGAATATGACTAAGATCTGATACATACCTCCTCAGCTGAGATACATCGAACATGTCATGAATGCCCTCCAAGTTCTGTGGCAACGCAAGTCTGCACGCGACTTCTCCAACTCTCTCTAGCACATCGAACTGTCAGATGTACCTCGGACTAAGTTTTTCTCTCCCTCCTAGTCCCTCTAGTAGGAGAAATCTTTATAAATACATGATCTCCCGGCTGAAACTCTAATAGTCGTCGATGATTGTTTGCCCAATGCTTTTGTCGATCTTGTGTTGCTCGTGAAGGTCCTTGAATTTGTTTCACCTTCTCTACCGTACGAACCACTATCTCCGGTCCCAGTATCTGTCGTTCACCAATATCACTCCAACACACTAGAGAATGATACTTTCTTCCATATAAAGCTTCGAAAGGTGCCATTTGGATACTCGCCTGGTAATTGTTATTATAAGGAACTCCACCAGATGAAGATGATCCTTCCATGACCCTCCAAAGTCGAACATGCACGCTCTTAGCATATCCTCCAAGGTCTGTATGGTACGCTCGAACTGTCCATCCATCTGCGGATGATATGATGTGCTGAACTTCAACCTCATACCAAGACTCTCCTGCATGCTCCTCTAAAAATATGAAGTAAACCATGAATCTTTGTTGGACATAATGCTAATTGGCACTCCGTGTAGCCATACAATTTACTTCATGTACATCTCAGCTAATACCTTCGTAGATTTGTCCACTTTGGAAGGAAAGAAATGGGTTGCCTTCATGAGTCGATCTACTATAACCCAAACTGCATCTTTGCCACTCGGACTCCTCAGAAATCCTATCACAAAATCCAACGTGATATGCTTCCACTTCTACTCTAGAATGGGCAATGGTTAGAGCAATCCTGCTGATCTCTGATGTTCAATCTTAACTTATTGACACACCAAATACTTCGCTACAAATCGAGCTATCTTCCGTATCATACCATACCACCAATAATGTTGCTTCAAGTCCCTGTACATCTTTATCCCTCCTGGATGAATGGAATATGGCAAACTGTGTGCCTCAGTCATCAACTCCTGTTGAATCTCTCCATTTGGAACGTAGAGGCGATCCCCACACCATATGGTCCCATCCTTAAGAATACGTAATCTGGTCTACATACCAGCCTTGGTCCTCTGTCAAAGTCTCTGAAATCTTGTATTCGTCGGCAATACGGCCTTGATCCTCTTGACCAATAACGACTGCACCTGAAGATTCGTCAATTGGCCATTACTCTGGGCAGTATAACTTCTATCCCCAACTTCTGTATTTCCTCCAATGACTGTAGTTGGGTAGTCAAGAAAAATGCCATAGATCTTCTACTCAAAGCATCGACTTCCCCGGGTGATACTGTAAGTCCATCTCGAAATCCTTCATCAATTCTAACCATCTTCTCTGCCTTATATTCAAGTCCTTCTGAGTGAAGACATACTTTAAATTCTTATGATTTGTGAAGATCTCTACTCTCTTCCCATATACATAGTGCCTCCAAAGCTTCAATACAAAGATTATTGTTGCAAGCTCCAAGTCATGAGTAGGATAGTTTCCTCAATTGCCTGAAAGCATAAGCTACAATCTTCCCATGATGTATCAAGACACATCCCAATCCTTTCCCGGAAGCATCGTATAGATCACAAATCCCTCGGGTCCAGATGGAATCGTCAAGATGGGTGCAGTGGTCAGGCGCTTCTTCAACTCATCAAATATCGTCTGACACTCCTCCGTCCATGCGAACTCCTGCTCCTTGTGGGTCAACCGAGTCATCGGTTCGACAATCCTTGCGAATTTTCCTACAAGCCTCTAGTAATACCCAACAAGCCTAAAAAAACTTCTCACCTTAGAGACGTTGGTCGGAACAGGCCACGTCTCCTCTGCAGATATCTTGGCTGGATCTACTGAATTGCCTTCTCCCGAGACAACGTGCCAAAGGAAAGAAACACGGGCTAAGAAAAACTTACATTTGCTCAATTTAGCATAGAGCCTCTCGCTCTTCAGTATCCCCAAAACAATCCTCAAATGCTGCAGGTGCTCCTTCCGGCTCTTCAAGTACACTAAATGTTATTAATATACACAACTACAAACTGATCTAAATATTGGTGGAACACTCTGTTCATTAAATTCATGAACAGTGCTGGCGCATTCGACAGTTCGAAAGACATCACTAAGAACTCATAATGACCATAACGAGTCCTGAAGGTCGTCTTCAGATTTTCTTTTCTGTGCACCTTTACTTGGTGATATCCCGACCTCAAATCAATCTTCGAAAAGGCCTTCTCTCCCATCAACTGGTCGAACAAGTCATCAATCCGGGACATTAGTACTTATTTTCGATAGTTAATACGTTCAGTGCCCGGCAGTCGATGCACATACACACTGACCCGTCCTTCTTTGGCATAAATTGTATTGGAGACCCCCATGGTGATGCACTCGGTCGAATGAAGCCTTTGTCTGCAATTCTTCTAGTTGAACCTTCATCTCATCTAACTCCTTCTTTGCTAACCGGTACACATTAGAAGAAACCGGTGATGTTTCTGGCACTAACTCGATACTAAACTCCACCGGTCTGTCAGGTGGTAGACATGGCAAGTCCTACGAGAATACATCCAGGAACTCCTCAATAGTAGGCGGCGGTGGCTCTACCTCCACAGACATGAAAGCTTCAATTGCTTGCCCAACTCCCTTCTCTATGGTCCCTTGCATGAACTCAAACTCGGGATGACCTGGTGGTCTGAAGATAACACCCCCTCTATGACAATCCAATATAGCATAATACTGGCTCAATCAGTCCATCCCCAATACTACATCAAAATTGGGTATTGGAAATACCAAAAATCATGCTTTCAATTTCCTTCATCATACTACAACCGAACAAGTTCTATGTGTACTAGTGGCAGGCACAAAACCTCCTCCCATAAGATTCTTCCAAGTCTTAGGCAAGGAATATACATTGCTACAAAACTACTAGATATGAAAGACAAAGTGGCCCCCGAATCAAATAGTGCAGTGGCGGGTATAGATGCTACTAAGATAGTACCTGTAATCGCCACACCCTAGGGTTCCTCCACAACTGGTGCCATAACGTAAGCCTGGCCAACTTTCTGTCCTCCGGTCTGCTATCTTGCCCTCCTATACTAGATCTCCTGTGGTGGTAGAGGTGGTCCTCTCTGTGGTCCTCCTGGTGCTACAGTTGACTGAGCAGGCGGTCTCGGTCCTGGTGGTTCTTGTAGTGCTGTCCTCGGGACTGGATGCTGTGGTCTATCGCTCTACTGTGGACAGTCTATGGCACAGTGCTGGTCAGATCCATACCATAAGCATTGTCCTAATCTCTTTCGGTAGTCTCTCAGAAGATGACCCTTCTTTCTACAATGATGACAAGTCAGGAGCTCCTTCGCTGGGTAGGGTATAGCTCTCTGCTGATGAAATCCTCCTAGGCGTCTGATGGGTCCTCCTGCATCACGACCTGCACCCAGTGTAAGGGCACGAGATATGGGTACGTCCAACCTACGCCACAGTATCGACGGTAGAATGCTGTCCTAGGTCACAACGTATAATACAGCATAAATATACATGCACAGAATATACTCTCTAATTGGAGGACAAAATAGAAGGTACAACTCAATCACAAATCTAAGATGGATAAATAGCACGATAAGATAGATATAAAATCACAGAGTACCATACAACCAGAAGAAGTAAGTCTAAGTGTTTAACAACACAAAATCCCAACATCTGAATAATACATCTCATGAATTGACAATAGAAAGTAAGATAAGCTAAGACAAGCAGTCTATCCTTGGCAATAGGGTAGCATCCTCAGCGTAAGCTGGATCCTCTTGAGGGTCCAGGTCGCAAGTGTAATCTATACCAGCTCCGCAATATGTGGGGAACTCCTCCTCGTCCTCTGTAATATTTTCAACAGGTCCAGTCAGGACAGGAGCGAATACATAACTCTCACGCAGTTCATATCATGGCAGGAAATATAAAACAAGTAATAGAATAAAATACATGAAACGATGTAAAAGATGTACATGAAGAGTAAGAGAGATATCTGAAAATAGGAAACATATATATGAAAACAGGAAATATATATCTGAAAATCGGCTTGATTTGTACATGACTAAGTTACAGAGTTGCACATGACTACCTACTTTGGAATTGATCACACAACCACTTCTACTCCTCCGTCCCTAATCAATACACATGGATCTAGTCAAGTTAAGTTACGTACATGATAGTTTTATACATGAAGCGCATGTGAACATGAGAGCACATGAGTGTACATGAATAATGAGAGTACAAGAAATATATGATGTACGTGAAAAGCACATAACATGAAGTATCCGATGCACCAGAGGGGGATAATATCTCATGAAAAGATCCATATAGTACCAATCCATGATAACAACTGTAGAGCCTAAAAATCAAGTTGCGCCTTCAATATACTGATCAGTGATCAAGTTGTGCCCCAAAAATCAAGTTGCGCCACTGATATGAAGCAGACTGTACCACCGATCAGATTGCGCCTGATATCAGACTGCGCCTAATCTTTTTGCCAAAGCCTACGTGGCATCTGACACTAATGGTCATCATTACCTGACCATACTGATGACTGATACAACCGAGAACGAAAAAATCTTTTCGAATCCCGTGAATTGTACCGCTCAAGGAAAAGTTGGTGGACAGCTGTCCTGTACATTTCGTGAGTTGCGCCCAGGCGCAATCTAAATAAAATCCTTAGTTGCACCTAGATGCAACCTGAACGAATTTTGATCAGAAGCCGCCACGTGTGTAGGCGCCGCTCAAAAGAAATACAGCTTGACTTATTGACTGAAGCTCGCGCAACCTGATAAAGTTGAGATAACTTATATTCTAAAGCAGGATGATGTGGGGCACATGCCACTAATCTTTCAAGACGTGTCTACTATCCTGTACACGACCACGCGCATCTCAATCATACGATGCCACGCGTCTAAATACAGTAGTACACGATTGACAACTGAATGAAAGTTGGCACAATAAGAGGTTGGTGCAATCCAGTATGGCGCAATCCAACCTCGCGTATATCAGAATAACTGCTAAAACAGTTATTTTCTGAACTCTATAAATAGAGTTTCCAATCATCATCTAGAGGAGGAAGAACTCTTGCAAAAATTGCTGTTGCGTTCTCTAGAGGCTACAGTCTTCAAGTTCACATAGTCCAAGGGATAATGTAACGCCCCAGTCCTAAAATACGTAGGACTAGGAACGTAGACATGCCAGCTGTATTCATACGAAGTATACTCCAATATATGGAAGCCTCGTATAAATACATAAGCTGTAAAATGCAGTAGAACCATAACTAATCTCATTCACACAGAATAAATGAATAAAAGATCACATAATGAAAATAAATTTGTCTCGATACAATATGTTGGGCGGAGACAAATCCACTACCAACAAAATAAGGAAAAGTACATAGAAAATGAAATGAGTGGCGAGCGAAGCGAAGACGATCAAAATGCAATCATCCTCGAAGAAATAGCGAAGATCACGGCTAGAGCTAGAACACCTGCGAAAGATAATAGCACACACCTGGCAAGACAACCAGGTCCTCAGAGGGACGTAACAAGACACATAATAGTATGCCATATAAATTGAATAAATATTGCTCAAATAAATAAGTCAATCGAATTTATAACATAGTCCAATACGCACCTAATGAACGAGTATACCATCCCCCTAACCAAACAAGAACAGGAGATGGTAAACTAATTCACGGCGACGTATCTTTCCATACTATGAATCCAATATGGTATTCGGACCCCAACAAGGTTCAATACCTTCTCATTGAAGTAGTAAGTCACACCTACAACCAAACAAGGACAAGATGTGACGAACTAATCCGCGACAAGTTATTTTTCCAAGCTACGGTCAGATACAAGTACCCAAACCAAAAGTACTCGTACCTAACGGATAGGGTAGCCTACCGTTCTAAGTGAAATACAGTTAAGAACAATCCTTCCTACGCATGGGCCCTGGCTGAATAGGATCGACGTAGTCCCCCTTGGGCACCAGAGGCCCCATCAGTAAGAGCATGACGTTTCGCAGAATCGTCAGTGGCCGTCAGTAATCATGGGTAATCTGACCCGCGTCTCCGGCGGAGCTCACGGGTTACAAAAGGGAAAGTGCATCGAAGCCCATACGCTAAGGAATTGTCCTCCCCGCCCAATGCCTACTATGTTGTATCCACAACATTAACCTCTATTACCGCTAAGTCAAACTAGCATGCAACCTCTATTAGCGGTTATTCCTATCGCACGGCTTGTACGTACTGGTGGCCAGTCAATCTTGCACTCTCGTGTTCTATATGCGACACACAACCTCGTGTTACAACGTGTCAAGGCCAATGAATGCAACACACATGGTGGTCCCTTAAATCTAGGTTTAATTTGTAAGAAAATAATACACAGCAGAAATATAAATGAACAGTAAGTTCTAACAGTTACGCCATGTATCACAGTTTATTTTGCATAATGAAAATAAATAATGCATGAAATATGAGCTAAAATAAATAAACAGCAAATGGCAAGGTGTCTTGCCTGGTAGGACGCCTGGTGTGCTGCAATGATCATGCTGGCATGAACCGTGACTTCGGTGCAACAACTGTACATGGTGGCCTCGGGTGGTGGCACGGACAGTTCCATTGGGTCCAGAAGGGTCAAATTGGTTAGGAGGGACATAAGGTAGTATAGAATTGGTAAGGAAATAGGAAGATGGGCTACGTCATGGACAAGAGGATATTCGAAGGAATTTAGATAAATATTATATATACGAATTTAGAAAACAATTTATAATCCTTGAAAAATATGTATTAGTAAAAATAGTTTTTGTTTTAGATAAATAATTAAAAATATAAGAATTAATTTGCAAAAACCTTTTAAGTTTGTCAAAATATGATATTTGATGAAAACTATTTTATTAGAAAAATATTTTAAAATAATACTAGAAATTTTAGGACTTCTAGACCAGAAATAAACATATGGAAGAGCCAACATTTTAATCATATAAAATTTGGAAAATATTTAGCCTATATATTATTTTTTTTAGTAATTACATTATTTAAATCATAAAAATATCCATGATACACATATAGTCTTAAAAAATAATAATAACTATTCTAATAAGAAAAGCACAATCATAGTTTACTAGTCTTAAACTGTTTATACTAATAATCAATAAAATAAACCATTATCTAATACTAATAATAATATAATAATAATAATTAAACAGAATATTATTAATAATAATAACAGTAATAATAATAATATTATTATTATCCCATAACCAGCAAACTAACAAAAATTCAATAAAATAAATATAATAATACAACAAATCAACTCAGCAAAAGAACAGAAAAAGAAGGGAAACAGTACTGTGATAAGTCACACTGTACCTCTCGGGTTTAGTGACATGCTTTTATTCTCAAAAAAAGAAAGAAGGGAAACAGTACTTAAAACGAAAGGGGGAGAGAGAGGGAATTGTGACAGAGGTGGTGATGGAGAGAGGGGGACGGCGGCACGGCGATCCGGCGGGGGAAGAGCCGGAGCGAGGTGACGCGGAGGAGAAAGGAAAGCTGGGCTCGGCGGATCCGGCGCAGCGCTCGACGGAGGGGACGCATGGAGCGGCGGTCGTCGCCGGAGGGGTTTTCAGAGCTCTCTCGCGCGGAGTCAAGCGCGGCGGGGTAGCGCCGCGAGGAGGTTCCGGTCAAGCGGACGGAGAGATCGGCGCTGGGATTTGGGGACGCGGCGGTGAGGGCATGGGTTGGTCGCTCAGCCGAAGTCGAGGACTCGACACGGTGGAGTGAAGGGAAATGGCTGCGGGAGGCTGTGCGGAGCGATCCCGCGACGAGACGCACTAGGAGCTCCGTCGTGGCACGGCGGCGGACATGCGGACGGCTAGGACACGCCGGAGAGGGTCGGCTCGGTCGACGGAGGTAATTTTTAGGGTTAGGGTTTGGTTTTCTGTTTTCTATTCTTGGTGGCGGTGGTGGCAGTCCGGCCATTGGCCGTGGTGGCGGTGGTGGTTCCCCGTTGGTCGGGGTTTCTTGTGGGGATGTGGCGGTGGTCAGCGAGTAAGGTGGCGGGTAGTGGTGATGGTGGTTAGTTTCTTGGGTCGGTGCGGTGCCGCGACGGCGACCATAGATTGCGGTGGCTGGGTTTTGGATGGCTGTGGATTTGGTGGTGGTGTCGACCAGTGTTGGTCGTGGCTATGGCGGTGCCGAAGGTTCGGCGGTCAGCCAAGATGTTGGCTGTGGTGGTTGTCGCAGCCAGGGGCGGCCGCGATGACGGTGGTGGTGATTGGGGTATTGATGACTTGGTTGGGATTGGGTCTAGGACAGGTAGCCGGGGACGGGCTGTCAATAGAAGGCTAGGTTTAGGGTTTAGAATAGTATTGGATTTGCTGTGTCGAAATCGTGTCCGACTTGTGGACATGAAGAAGGTGAAATGTACATGTAAAAAAATGAAATAGTAAAAGAGAAAAAATATAGGGGCACGGACACGATGCACGGGTTGGAGAAATATTTGTGGATGTGAATTGTGGAGAAATTAATAAAAAGTTGGAGGAGTACCTGCCTATTTATAGGATGTGGAAATTCCCAATAAGATAAGGATTAGGAGTAAATTAAACCCAATAGTAGATAGTTTGTAATTTAATTTAAAATTAATCCAATCCAAATCCAAATAAAAATCGAATTTAAATTAAATTATTTTAGTTTAAAAATCAAATGGGATAATCAAATTTCAAATATATTTTACTATTTAAATAAATCCATAAATTCAAATCACGATTTAAATTGCCACCATGATCTCAAAATATATTTTTCCAAAAATACTATTAATAATAATTTCGAAAATTGTATTATTATTAAAAATAAAGTAATAAATAATTACAAACATATATGTATGCACAATTCATGTTTTCATAATTACAAAATAGTATTTATAATTAATAACTGCTAAAAACAAAATACTTTTTATGGCAAGAATAGAATTTATATATAATAATTTGAAAGTGTATAATAAAATAAAAATATTTTTCTAAAATATGTACCCTCGCACATATTCGCACTCGTCGAGCAAAAATAAAATTTCGTGCGCGACGTAAAATACGACTACGCGACGTACAATACAAAATTTAAATCCGTACAAATATTAATAATAAAAAAATAATTAGTAGAAATTTAGGGGTTTTACAGATAAAGTGATCGTCTTCTGATCAGATTCCTAAAGTTGTACTTCCCCAGAATTCATTATACTTTATACTCTTTTACAAGTTTAGAATAAAACAAAATTTTGTTTTTGCAAACAAAATGGCGACTCTGCTGGGGACGACTTTCTCCTCCGACGAGAAAGTGACAACTCAATGTGACATTGCGTCGATCGGCAAGACGCAGAAGAGTCTGGTTGTTCAAGTCAACCAGACAGCCTACGAGAATATGATCAACCCCAAGAGCAATAAGTGCACGGTGGCTATAGCCAAGAACAGAACTGTGTGGACTCCTAAATCCCCCATAGTCGCTGTTGCCCAGACGCAACTTGAGTGCTCAATGATCAAGGTGCAATCCGCCTCAGTGGCTTCAGTACAGCATGTTTCTGTTGCTAGGGCGCAATCTGCTCACTTTGCTGCCCATGCGCAGTCTACCACTTTCCTTGCTGCCAAAATGCAGTCAGTTCAAGCTACTGTCGAGGCACAGTCTACCAAAGTTGCTGCCAAGGCGCTACCAGCAGTCCGTAGGACTATGGCGCAACCCAAGCAATCTGCTACTCCGGTGCAACTTAAGGGAACTAGTCTTTTGGCTATACCCTCTTCCAATTCTCAAGTTCTGAACTTAGAGAATTCATGTCCTAGTGCTAACACTAGACAGAACAAAGAAAAAAGTCCTATGGCATTTTCTCAATTGCCACAATCTATGCCTAAAATGATCACACAACAGAACAAAGGAAAATGCTTCTTAGCTAACCCTGTTCAAAATAAAGGAAAGCACCCTTTGGTCTTTCCTCAAACTTCCCTGTTCTATGACTCAGAGGAAGATGTATCAGACTCTATTCCTGTAAACAGAGGTCCTCGGATCTCTGATACTGGAAAGAATACTGATCACAGAGGTATCTTGCCTACTCCTATGGGGTCTGGTCAAGATCTTCCTACCTTGCAAATTTCAAGATCCAAACAAGGAAAATTGAAGATATCACAAACAGAGACACCGGGAGCAGAATTTTCAGATTTACGCGCTTATCTCAATAGGCGTCAACCAATATCAGCTTTGGTAAAATGCAAGAATCCTATGCCAAAGGCCAATCTGCATCAAAAGTCAAAGTTTGAAAAGAAAGACCCTTCTACCTATGCTAATGAGTTGAGTACATCCTTGTACACTCAAGGAACCAAACACCTGAAGAATAGGAGACATGTTCCTAACATCATTAAGGAATATGTCCCTCCGACTTCTTCTCGTCCTACGGTTGTAAATAATCTCCGGCAATATCTTACACAAAGGCGAGAGACTACGGGAATGTTTTCCTCATCTCCAAATCGTGCTTCAAATCGCCACTGCCTACATGAAGTTGTCATCAACTGTTGTTGCCAATCGGCTCGACGATCTATCTTCAATCGTCTGAACTATGCTTCAACTCCTGAACATGTAATAGAAGACGAAGATAAACTATTATATTCTTCTATTAACATGACTTCTCAAGGTACTGGAGTGGAAAACGTCCGAGACGTAATGCATCCCGTAATCCCAGTCAACAATATTAGACCGGATCCATGCATCCAATGAAGGTGTCTTTCAATACACAAGATTAAGACTTCGACATTTGATCCAAGGTGTCTTTAATCAAGAAGATCTCCCTATCACCCATATGGGAGAAGACTCTCTTTCAGAGTTTGATGCAGATAGTAAAAATTCTGAACACACTATCTCATTAATAGCTGCAAGAGAAGTAACAGCATATACCATTACAGAAGATCAAGATGCCTCTAAATTAACCAGCCAAGAGCAACAAATTATTGCATTCGAAGACAAATTGAAAACTATGGCAGAAATGGTTGCAAGCATGCATGCCATAATGGTGGCTCAACATACAGTACCTCTGATTGTAAACCCTGTTACAAATCCGGAGCTTATAGCATCTTCTGTACCCGTTAGTCTGGGGGTACCGGCCCCTCAGGTCGCTTCTGTGCCAACTTAAGCTAATCCAAGTCAGTCCGGTACTGGGGGTGGTAATTATCACGATGTTCCTCCTCTCAACACTTCTAACCAGCCTACCAATTCCCAAACATCAGGGGATGCCAATGAAGCTGTAAAACTTCTGCGCACTCAGTTTGAGGCTTTCAAGCAGAAGGATGGTCTACAAAGATTGGGTATAAAGCAACCATATCCTACAGAGTGGAAAGAAGTTTTATTTCCTCCTAAGTATAGACTCTCAACCATTATGCTGTTTGATGGTAGCACTTCTCCAAGTCAGTACATCAATCATTTCGCAGTGATGACTGATCAATTATAGCCAAATGATGCTCTCCTTACCAGAGTGTTCGTCGGTTGTTTAGTCGGTGCAATATATGACTGGTATCGTAGCCTGCCTGATGGCTGTATCACTTCTTTTACTGATTTCAAGCAAATGTTCTTGGAACGATTTTATGAGGGAGTCAACGACATGACAATGTCTGCCCTCATCAAAATTAAATAGAGGCACAATGAATCTATAGAGAGTTTCATTGAAAGATTCCATCGAGAGACACTCAAAATGCCTTTAGGTACTCCATCTGCTGTAACAATAGACACTTGTAAATCAAACTTGTTGCCTATTATCAGTATGTGGACAGGATCTACACAATTCCAGGATTGGCCTTCTTTCATTGTTAATGCAAAGGTGGCAGAAGTGAGTGCCAAAAAAGTTCAAGCAGTTAGGAGTCCAGATGACTCACCCTAACCAAGATGAACATTCTACACCTGGGGGTAGTAATCGCCAGAATAACCGCAAGAATAAAGAAACATTAGCCATCAATCTTAAAGGCAAAGAGTCTTTGGCTGTCAATATTACTCAGACGGCATCCACCCCATCAGCACCACTGCAAAAGTCAACTCGTCCAAAAGAAGAGTATTCTTTCGACGAAGATGATACGTTAAGCATCTTCGATTGCTTGATCAAAAGCAATAAGCTTCAGCTTCCAGAGGCAAAGCGACCAGAAGAAGTTGGTAAAACTGATCACCCTAAATACTGTGTTTATCACAGATTCATAGGGCATCCAACCAGAGCATATTATGTGCTCAAGGGCAAAATTCAGGAGTTGGTCAATTCTGGAGCAATTACTCTACAGCAGGACGAGAAAATAGTAACTGCTAATGTGGTTTCTCTCCAATTTGGTGATTTTCCACCACAACTCGTACAAGATGGAGCTGTCCCCATTCCAAGGACTACTCTAGAAATTGTGAATATCTCGCCTCCTCAAAATGAAGGTCTTGTTCCGATGTCAACTGACAGAGGAGAGATCATGTGGATTCATCCAGATCTGGTTGCAGAATTTGAAATGCCTTCCTCTTCTAAACAAAAGAAGCATTCCAAGTCTAAATCAAATAACTGTAATATGGTATCCTTTGAACCATTAACAGAAAAAAAATCCTAATAGGCACTAGATCTGGGAAACCCTATCTTCGGGAGTATTCCGAAAATCAAGAAAACCCTGCTTCATCCCCGGATGTTCTTCCACCATCATCTTCTTCTGCTGAAGATACACCGTCTACATCTGTGCCAGTGGTCGAACCATCTCCTCTTAATCCAACATCAACAGACAAGGAAAAGTAACATGTTTGCTTTGATAAAGCATTGAAGAAGTCATCATCTCTTGGACTTGAAAAGCCTTATAATTTTGACATATTGGCTCAATTGGCCAATACTCCAGCAAGATTGTCAATCTTTGAACTTTTACGTCACTCAAAAGAAACTCGTGAGACGTTAAGTGAAGCTTTGATGCAGGCTGACACTTGTTTGACTTTTCTCAAGAAGCCCGAAAAGGAGCCAGTCAGTTGTGCACATTGTCATAGTGTATTTGAATTAATGCCCAATATCTTTTACACAAGATCACATGTTATTAGAAGACAATCGTCATGATTGTCCTTTCTATTTTACGAGATATGTGGACACCATGAAAGTCGACCGTATTCTGATTGATCCCGGGTCTACACTTAGCATCATGCCAAAGTCCTTATTGGACGCTTTGAAAATCCCAGTACATAATCTTTCTACAACTATTACTACCATCCTGGGATTCAATCAAGGAAGAAGTGAACCTTTGGGGAAGATACGCCAAAAACTTCAAATTGGCAATCTTCGTACAAAAGTAACTTTCTATGTTATTGACAATCGTGGCTCATACAACGCTTTATTAGAAAGGCCATTTCTCCATGAACACAATATTGTACCCTCTACACTCCACCAATGTTTCAAATATGTGGATGGTAATGGAGAAGTCCAAAAAGAGGTTGCAAATTTGAATCCTTTCAAAGGAGTTGAAGCATATTGCAACGATTCTCGTATTTATAAAGAGGAATTCATGAAGGTGGTACTAGTAATGGACACAGATGAAGAACAGAAGAGTATACCTAATGATACTCTTGTGATTCTAGTCAAAGGGCGTACCTCCTGTCCTTAGTCTTCCCAACCACTGACTATTTATCTACCTTCCCATGAGAAGCGACCTAAAGGTGATAATCAGGGACAAAGAGAAACTCACTTCTTCTGAGCCACTTGTAATCGATCTTCGTCGCAAGAAGTTCCCTCCTCCTTCTCGTTCTTCTTCTCCCTCTCTTGTCATCAATCTGACTAAGCCTGCTAAGGCTAAAGTCCCTGTTGTAAATGATGGTGTAAAGATCAATAAAGCATCTCCTTTGCAGTATACTGATGTCTTTTACTGTACTCAGTGTTATTTGGATATGCTAGATAACTTTAAACCACTTACAATAGAAGTTGTATCATCTCGACGAAATATGGTATCACTGGATTCAATACAAGAGTCGTACTTCTTAGTACCGTCTTGAAAGAAAGATGAAAAGCCGATATTCTTCAACAAAAGAGAAGAACCAAAAATCATGCTCTATAATAATAATAGAGATGATACAGGAAGGCTACAATTACGACGCTATAGTCCACAATCTAAAGCCATCATCCGTAAAATGGGCTATGATTTCAGAACAGGTCTCAACAATGGTAAAGGAAGACGAACCCCTCTTCGTATTGCTGTTCCAAGAGGAAAATCACAACAATACCACAGTAAAAAGAAACGAGGACCCGGTTATATATCACCACTTGCAACTCCAGAACCTTCTGAATCTGATGAAGAAGAACGTTCAAACTATTCTGATTCTATCTCGTAGGATTTTGATACCAGCATTGGTCATATTCATAAGGCGATAGTATCTTCTAACATGCTGTCCGTCGAATTCTCAGAAGATGATGAAAATGATATTGAAGAAGCGGCTGAAATAGATCCTTGGGCACAAAGGATAGACAATCAGTGGGAACTTCATTTTGAACAACGAGAACCACCTACTGAAGATCAACTGGTCCAAGTTGATATTGGAGAGAAAGGTGTATCACGACCAATCTTCATCAGCAAGAATCTCCCAGAAGATGATAAACAAGAATTAATTCACCTTATTCGTGAATACATTAACGTCTTCGCCTGGAGTTACGAAGATATGCCGGGATTAGATCCTCAAATTGTAACTCACAAGATTAACATCTTGCCGAATGTCAAACCGGTCAAACAACAACAACGGCGATTCAAGCCTGAAATAATGGATGCAATTGATGATGAAGTCAAAAAGCTTATAGCATGTGGCTTTATCAGAGAAGAACAACATCCTGACTGGGTGGCCAATATCGTCCCTGTCCTGAAAAAGACCGAAAAAGTTCAAGTTTGCATAGACTTTCGGGATCTCAATGATGCTTGCCCTAAAGACGAATTCCTTCTCCCAATTACTGATGTTATGATCGACAATACATGTAGATTCGAACGAATTTCTTTCATGGATGGGTTTTCTGGATATAATCAAATCCGGATGAATCCTGAAGATGAGAAACATACTTCGTTTCGTACTCCTCGGGATGGGTACTGTTATACGGTCATGCCGTTTGGTCTTAAGAATGCAGGTACAACTTACCAGCGGGCTATGAGTACTATCTTTTGAGATCATTTGCGAAAGACTGTCGAATGCTATGTTGACGATATTGCTGTCAAAAGTCGTCTCAAAGAAGATCATATTCAAGATTTAAGAACTATCTTCAATCTAATGCGCCAGTATCAACTCAAAATGAACCCAACCAAGTCTTTCTTTGGTGTCTCTAGTGGTAAGTTTCGTGGCTTCGTCATTACCTCTAAGGGTATACACGTTGATCCCGAGAAGATCAAAGCCATTCAAGAGATGCGTCCTCCACGTAACCTAAAAGTGCTACGAGGATTCCAAGGTTGACTTGCGTACATCATGCGGTTCATTTCTAATTTATCTAGACGTTGCAGATCATTTACTCAATTTATGAAGAAAGGTGCATCTTTCGTTTGGACGGAAGAATGTCAACGAGTAATTGATGACATGAAGCGGTATTTAATGAGTCCACCGGTTCTTGTACCACCGATCTCAGGGATACCCTTCTTAATATATGTCCGCGCAATGGATCATTTATTGGAAGCTTTGCTAGCTCAGAAGAATAAGGAAGGTCATGAACAAGCCATCTACTATCTCAGCCGAACGATGATTGGAGCTGAACATCGTTATAGTCCAGTGGAGAAGGAATGCTTAGCCTTAATGTTTGCTGTTCAGAAGACGAGACATTACATCATAGGCCAAACTATTCATGCAATATTTTGGGTCAATCCTCTTCGAGTTTTAATGAAGAAGCCAAGCACACTCAATTCTAGGCTTGCCACATGGGCCATATTGCAAGCACAATATGATATGGTTTATGTTCCTCAAAAGTCTGTGAAAGGCCAAGCGCTTGCTGACTTCTTAGCAGCTCATCCTGTCCCTGAGACATCTAAACTCTATGATGAGATCCCGGACGAAACATTGGAATCAAATATGATCTCAAAAGAATTTTCTACTTAGAGGTTGTTCTTTGATGGAGCTTCTAGAATTGGACCTGGAGGTACCCTTGTGGCTGGAGTAGGAATTGTTTTTGTTTCACCCAATGGATTTACTATTCAAAGGGCTTATTCTTTAGACAAGTCTTGCTTTAACAATGTAGCAGAATACAATACCTTGCTCATTGGACTTCAATTAGCCAAATAATTGAATATTGAATATCTCGAAGTATATGGTGACTCTAAGCTGATTGTTAATCAGGTTAGAGGCATATATGAAGTCCGACATCAAGATTTGGTACCATACCATAAAGCAGCAACCAGAATAGCTTCTTTATTCAAAGAATTCTTTATCGAACATGTACGTCGCGCATGCAATACAGAAGCTGATGCTTTAGCTAACCTAGTTGTAGTATTGGCAGTTCCAGTCAAAAGACAGAAAATGGTTGTTATCTCTAATAGAGAATTATTTTGTGTTGAAAACAACCACAATATTGAATTCAGCAACCTAACTGAAGTCAATGTCATTAGTGAGGACTGGAGGATACCTTTTATTGATTTTGCAGTACATGACATATTGCCAGAAGATCCTAAAGAGCTACAAGTATCCGCCGTCGATCACTTCGATTCTATTATAATCATACTACTAAGACATTGTATCGAAGAACTTTTGATGGATTACTCTTGAGGTGTCTCGCTGGTGATGAAGCAAAGCAGATATTACGCGAAGCTCATGATGGTGTTTGTGGAGCACATCAACCTGGTCCTAAACTACAGGATCGTATCCGACGTATGGGCTACTACTGGCCTTCTATGGTATCAGATGCTATTGATTATGCAAGGAAATGCCGTGCATGTCAAATTAATGCAGATTTCATTCACCAACCGTCAGAATTTCTTCATCCAACTGCATCCTCGTGGCCTTTTGAAGCTTGGGGCGTGGATATAATTGGCCCTATCAATCCTTATTCATCAAAAGGACATCGATTCATCTTAGCTATAACCGATTATTTTTCCAAGTGGGCCGAAGCTATACCTTTGGCTGAAGTAAAAACTAGTAGCATTATCAATTTTATCAAACATCATGTAATATACAGATTTGGTGTCCCTCGCCGAATCATTCATGATAATGGTCTACAATTTATCAACCAGAAATTTAATAGGTTCTGTGATGATAATAGAATCAATAATGTCGCTTCTACAGCCTATAATCCTGCGGCTAACGGGTTGGCTGAAGCATTCAACAAGACCATCATCAAACTCCTTAAAAAGTTTATCTCTGTTAACAAATGCAGTTAGAGTGATAAACTTGGAGAATGTTAATGGGCATATCGTACTACTGTCCGTAACCCCACAGGTTACACACCTTTTTCTCTGGTGTATGGATGTGAAGCGGTACTATCTTTGGAGATTCAAATTCCATCATTGAGAATTGCCATTGCTAATGAGCTTACTATAGATAATAATGATCGTCTTCGGCTTCAGAAATTGGAGGCGCTCGATGAGAAAAGGTTATTAGCTCAACATCATATCGAACTTTATCAGGCGTAGATTTCAAAAGCTTTCAATCGCAAAGTCAGATTGCAAACATTTTAAGAAGGCGAGTTGGATCTTATAGTCAGACGTCCTATGACTATGACACATATGAGCAAAGGCAAGTTCGAGGCAAAATGGGAAGGACCGTATGTGATAAATAAAGTCTTCTCTATTGGAGCCTATCAATTAACAGATATGGATGGCAGAGTTGCTATGATATCCTTCAATGGCAAATTTCTCCAGAAATATTATGTATAAAGACAAAATGTACTTTATTTTCAGAGACATGATGTAAATAAAAGTTTATTTTTTTATTCAAAAGCAGAATTTAATTACATAATATTAAGGATGGGGAGGAGGCCCTGATCCTTTATGATTAAATACATAGTTCGCCAATCGTTCAAGCATCTCATTGCCAGAACTCACGAAAAACTCGCAAGCAGCCATCCTCAATGCTTCTTCTTCGGCAGTCTTCCCGGGTTCTACTAACTTGGAGATCAAATCTCGTCCTGGCGCAGGAGGAACAGTTGAGCCTTCGCCTCTTTCTTTCCGAAAAGGCACAGGAGACTCAGTAGGGAGTATCTCGGTTTCTTCTTTGATCTTTGGAGCATGTAATCTTTGGAGGACATTTTTGTACAGAAAAGAAAGAAAGTGACGATATCTACGAAGGTTTTGTTCTATTTATAAACAAAACAACTAGATAGTCAATCTCGAGAACTGATGCGACTTTTTGAAAGAAGCCCAACTATTCGTTCATTTATAACTGTTCGTTCATTTATAATTGTTCGTTCATTATCCGATGTGACTGTTCGTTCATTTTCAGTGTCCTTATCTCGAAAATTGAAGTGACCGTTCACTTTTCCTCATGAAAGTTCATATTCTCTATACTTTTGAAATTCTGTATTACATCAGCAACTCGTCATCCATATTTTTCCCTGATTCTATGTTTCTTATCACCACATCAAAATCAAATCGTAAAGAAGAGAAAATCATTATTTATTCCTTCTTTAAAAATATAGATACATCTTAGTGGAAATCTATTACATCTCGGATTTTCATTCTAAATGAAGGTCTATTGCATCTTTGGATCTTCTTATTTGTTGGTGGCAATTCCTTGTCGTCTCGACCTGAAGCAACGAGCTCGACAATGGAATCAACTCTGGTCTTCTCTCTGAGAAAGACTAGAGGAGAACCACATAGTACAGCAGCCCAAAGATGAGCTGCTATCAATACAACTGGTGGAGAGAAGACAGCCCGCCAGGGGAACTAGGAACGAGATCACCCTTGTGATACGATTCCTAATTCTGTCTTCACCATCCAACTCTCATGTATAAAGGCTCTTCCTACCATCTGAGGAATACCCTTCTTAACATGAAGAGTCTTGAGCTATCTGATTTGAGTGCCAGAACCATATGAGCTGCCTGATGTGGGTGTCAAAAGAATGTTCCCTGCAACATCTAAATCGCCAATACCAGTTCTGAAGAAGCTCGCTAACCAAGTCCCTGCAAATATCAATGAAACATGAGAAGTTAGCAGAATCTATCAGCAGCATTGCGCCTACAAACAGGCCAACATCAGTAATGCGCCTACAGACAGGCGCACATCAGTAATGCGCCTACAAACAGGCGCACATCAGCAATACGCCTACAAACAGGCGCATATCAGCATTAAGCACTAATCAAACAAGTGTATGTCAGCAATACGTGCATCTGATCAGAGCTAAAAACTGGACCACAGTGTGCGCCAATTCCCAGAAATAATTAGCGCATATCAATAGTGTCTACAACGTACAGATTAATACTTTTCTCCAGAAGTGGTGCGAAAGAAAAAAATACTCATGTTATTGATTCTTCGTCAAGACTCACCAATTTTTGAAGACACAGCATGCAAGCAAATAATATCAGAATGAAGTGGCGCAAGTGAAACTTTATGGGAAGACATTGGTTTTGAGAGAGTATGAATGGTTCTTTCATTTATGGATGTCCTTTTTAAAGAGGTTAAAGGAGAGATGGGTGCGTCATTCCAGGATCCTATTTTTGGAAAAAAAAATTAAAAATGGGCATCTACAACCGTGTAACGATTGCCACGTGTTCTTCAGAAGAAACAGTAAAACAAAGACTTGGCTAAAAGAATATGTCCATGAGTACCATTCGAAGTCACAGCCACACAAAATCAAAAATTCTAGGTTTCATTGCACAAAGACGGGTAGACCCTTACAGTCAAAGACATAAAATTAAAAAAAAAGTTGTTCTGCCCAGAACATTATTTTTTGTCCTTGTCTTCATCAGTCTGACGAAGGGTGGCGTCCAACTCTTGCATGGTGCAGATCCCCGAGCGACACATCATGTCGAAAAATCCCTCTGAATTGGCGTGCTCCTCAGAGGATGATCCGCCACTCGAGCAATTGAAGACTGACGGAGTTAAACAGAAACAGTTTAGAAAGTTCACTGCCCTCAAAGCTGGGTCAGACTCCAACAAAAAAGTTGTAGGCGCAATATCTTGTCTCGCTTCAGGAGACTTGGTTGTGGTGTCAGTATTGGTCTCCATGTCAGTATTGGTCTCCATCTCTTTCTTCTTGGAGGCCATTGAAGAACAGAAGTGAAGACCAAAGTACAAAAATCAACTACACATACATATATCAACCAATTGGCTCTTTGTATTCCTCATGGGAAACTGAAAGAAATCAATAAAACTCCGGAAGACGAAGAGAAGATTGAATATTTTTGAAAAAAATATTTAATCATGATGACCGAGCATGAGACCGGTGCAACCTGACTTAGTCAAAACTTTTATAAATGCAAAGTATTCCAAAACTTTACAATGTATTTAAGTTTTGAAAACTTTGAAGGGGTCTTGTAGAGCCTAAAAATCAAGTTGCGCCTTTAATATACTGATCAGTGATCAAGTTGCGCCGTAAAAATCAAGTTGTGCCACTGATATGAAGCAGACTGTGTCACCGATCAGATTGCGCCTGATATCAGACTGTGCCCAATCTTTTCGCCAAAGCCTACGTGGCATCTGACACTAATGGTCATCATTACCTGACCATACTGACGACTGATACAACAGAGAACGAGAAAAATCTCTTCGAATCCCGTAAATTGTGCCGTTCAAGAAAAAGATGGTGGACAGCTGTCCTGTACATTTCGTGAGTTGCACCCAGGCGCAATCTAAACAAAATCCTTAGTTGCGCCTGGGCTCAACCTGAACGACTTTTGATCAGAAGCCGCCATGTGTGTAGGCGCCGCTCAAAACAAGCGCAGCTTAACTTGTTGACTGAAGCTCGCACAACCTGATAAAGTTGAGACGACTTATATTCTAAAGCAGGATGACGTGGTGCACATTCCACTAATCTCTCAAGACGTGTCTACTATCCTGTACACGACCACGCGCATCTCAATCATACGATGCCACGCGTCTAAATACAGTTAGTACACGATTGACAACTGAATAAAAGTTGGCGCAACAGGAGGTTGGCGCAATCCAGTATGGCGCAATCCAGCCTCGCGCACATCAGAATAACTGCTAAAACAGTTATTTCCTGAACTCTATAAATAGAGTTCCCAATCATCATCTAGAGGAGGAAGAACTCTTGCAAAAATTGTTGTTGCGTTCTCTAGAGGCTACAGTCTTCAAGTTCACATAGTCCAAGGGATAAAGTGATCATCTTCTGATCAGATTTCTAAAGTTGTACTTCCCCAGAATTCATTGTACTTTGTACTCTTTTACAAGTTTGGAATAAAACAAATTTTTGTTTTTGCAAACAACAACGTGACAGCATCAAGTAAAGTAGTCTAGAGCAATAATATAAGTCCTAGCAAGTACGAAATGATCAGAGCATGTACTCGCCTGATATCCTGAATGACTGATGAGAACAGATGTCCGAACCGGAGTAACTGAGTCCTATTTAGAGCAACACAGGTTACAATATATTCAAGATGTAATAAATGAAGTTACAATGTATTATACATGATTCTAGGCTATTCTAGGTGAAAGTCAACTCTTGGTCAACATTCTAGTCAACTAGGTCAATTATCTAGGGTTTACAACTCATAAGCTATTGTATACTAGGATACCAAGTATATATACAATACCACTGCCTTACCTCTATATATACTAGGATACCAAGTATATATACAATACCACTGCCTTATCTAGGGTTTACAACTCATAAGCTATTGTATACTAGGATACCAAGTATATATATATATATATATATATATATATATATATATATATATATATATATATATATATATATATATATATAATATAGCCCGATATAACCGTGTATATATATATATATATATATAAATATATATATATATATATATATATATATATATATATATATATATATATATATATATATATATATATATACTTGGTAAAATATATATATATATATATATATATATATATATATATATATATATATTTTACCAAGTATATATATATATATATATATATATATATATATATATATATATATATAGCCCTATATAACCCAATCCCTTATATAACCCTATAACAGATAGTACTCTCTATACATATACACTACACTATATACATAACATATATGTATACACACACATCAATACATATATATAAGAACCCACCTCCATATCTCATATATACATAATCCTAACCCCTGCTACTCAAACTCAAGAAATCTGAGTACCGCATAGCCTAACACACATTAACATATATAGATATATACTATAACTTATATGTATAATCCTGCTCAAGCCCTCACTCATATGTATATCCCTCAAACACCCAGATGTATTAACATATGCTATAACTGAAACCCTCATAAAATGAAATTCCTAAACTAATTAACAGATCACAGACATATATAATCCCCAATTCTCAGGAAATCTGAGAATGCTACACAAAATAACACACACACACACACACACACACACACACACACATATATATATGCCCCAACTGATACAATGCAATATCAACTCAAACAAGAACCACACTAAAGCTGCTACTTCCTAGTACTCAGAAATCTGAGATAACATCTCAAGTGTAATAGATATAACATATGTATAGATATATATACATTCACACATATCAACACAAGGTAACTCAAAGGAGAACACAAAACCCAATGCAAATCCTTATCTCAGGAACTTCACAGATCTGGGAATCAAACCCAAACACAAACAAACCCAAGCTCTTAACAAGGAGGGGTTCACTGTGTACAGATAAAGGGATAGGGGTCGAGTTATAGCTGCTGCACAGGCAAATAGGGGTGTGTGTCAAAGCAAGGTATTAGAACGTGTCAACCCAGTCTCCAAGTGAAGTGTCAAGGTGTCAAACAAGTGTCAGGGGTGTTTGGGTGTGCCAAAGTGTCCAAACAAGTCATGTCCAAGTGACCAAACAAAAGTATCAACATGGTATCAGAATTAGGTGTAGGGCAGTGTATGCGGTGTGTGTCGGGTGGTCTAGGACACAATTTGTCCAACCGAAAGTCATACAGTCGTGTTAGTGGGTCAAATAGGTGTCAGGGTGTCCACTGAGGTAATTGCCTCATGTCCACGACGTGTCGTGTCATGCGTACATGTGAGTATCAGAGAGTGAAAACTGGGTGTCGTGCGAGTCTGTGCAACCACTGCAGGAGGAATAACTCCTCGACCACTCCACCATTCATCTCAGACTTTGTAGGTATGCTGACAGTCATGGCCCCAACGTGTCCACCAAATCTTGTGTTTCCTCGTATCGTGTCCAGTGAGATATAGGTTCATGGCAGCAGGACACTGCACCACAGGCAGTACGAGCGTCCCTATGTCCAAAAACCAACACAAAACCAAATCAAAATCAACTCAGTCATAAGGAAATGAGATATACACATTAACAGCTACAAAATCATGTAATTTATTTAGAAATCTAAGAATAAAAAAAATCCTATAAGGCATTTCGTCGAACACTTAGAATAGTTCTCTGATACTCCTCTTATACGCATACCCAATGGACACGAATCAAACCCAAACTAAATCTAGGGCTAAGGAGACTATAAATGAATGCATCTATGGTGAGAAATCAGGAATCTAAAGGGTTTAGATATCATTACCTATTGAGAGTTGAAATCTCAATGAAAAGTCCCTTGAAAAGCTTCAACACCAAATCCAATGGCCAAATTGCCTCCAATCCTTGCTAGCTAGCCAATAGAGACTTCTTCTTCACAAGAGGGGTGCAATAAAATTGATTTGGTTCAATTTGGAGGTGATTTAAAGAAAAAGGGCAAATTTGGGGAAGAACACAAACTAGGGTTAGGGTTTGCTATAAAGGAGGCAAGAGGGGGGCTAATGATGACTTAAATAGGTGGGGGAGACCCTCTTGGCCGGCCATAGTGACGAGATAGGGTTTAGGCTAAGTCACAAAGGCCCAACACCTCTTTCAATGTTGTAAAAACAAGCCCTTAAGCTAAAGGCCCAAACTAGCACCTTAAATCAAATCTCTAAATAGTTTTTAAGTCATTCCTAGCTAGATTAGAGTCTAATTACTATCCCAAACATGTTAGCTAGGTCTCCATGGTCATGGTTAGTCTCTAGGCTAAGTTGTTCTAAGGTTTCACTAGTAAAGGCCAAAATCACATTACACCAAATTAAATAATATTAAAATAATCAAAAATTCACAATTACCAAAATACCCTTATTCTAGAAAGTGGTAGTGACATCCTGACTGTCCCTTGGCCAGAACAATCATAGTAGTAGGGTATGTCTAAAGTATTGGGTACTTGTTGATAGCCTCTTGGATACGGGCTTTTGCTAACACTTCGACGTACGAAACTCTAGACAGTAAAGTAGTATGTCTCTGAAGCTCCTTTGTCAACCCATGGTGAAATCTCTTCGCCTTCTCCAAGTCATTCAGTATTAGGGAGGTACCGAAATGACTAAGGTGACCGAACTTTGCATCATACTCGTCTACGGTCATATTTTCCAGCTTGAGATGGAGGAACTGGTCATAGAAAGCATCTCGAACTGTAGCGGGGAAGTACTTCGCATTAAAATACTCCAAAAACTGCTCCCAAGTCTAACCTCTGTCGATGTCTCACTCAATCGACTCCCACCTGTGATGTGCATTTCCTCCGACCTGGGTCCGAACGGCTGTCATCAATAAATCCTCGTGTCACGCCCCAGTACCGAAATACGGAGACGGACTAGGCTAGCTACTCCATATGAGGTACGTAATATCATACGGCGATGATCACAGTATCCGTGGAGACCAGCCGGCGCGTCAAGACAGTATCTCAAGGCGGCTGGTGTAACACGATCTCGGGATTTTGTCCTCCCCATGCATCTAGTATATTTAGTTGCCTAATTTAACCCTAGGTAAAATCTTGGACTTTCATGCTGTGGCCTACATGATTATCCTCCTAAAGTCGTACTTTAGTACGAGTACCCCAAAGAGGATCTATGTCAATCAGTATGTCAACATGTTCTATCCTCCTTAGTGTAATACATCATTGTAAATACGCCACGTGGATTTACGAGTCATTTGCCGAGCATGAACAAGGACTGGGACATTCAGGTACATGTATCAGGTAGGAACACTTTGTTCTCCGGGGTCACATTAGTGCTCATATCATACTCGGGACAAAAGGCGTAAGGATATAAAATGGGCATATAATATATATATATATAATAATAATAATAATAATAATAAGGTAACCAGATAGGGCACAAAAGTCCATGCGACTCAAGGGGAGTGAGTCCATGCGGCTGGGTCAATACAGGTTCATGCGGCTGGGACTGCACGCTCATGCGGCTCAGGGAGCCCAAGGCGCATGCGGCTGGAAAGGGCGGGTTTATGCGGACGAAGGGGTGTCAGCTTATGCGGCTGCGAAGGGAGCAATCGCCAGGCGGCCGGGGTTCAACATCATATGCGGCTATGATCAGACGAAGTCTTATACGGCTGAGCATGGGCGAGACATATGCGGCTGGATGATGGATGGGCCTTATGCGGCCCAAAACAGTAGCGCATATGCGGCTGGGTGCAAAAGAACTCATGCGGCTGAAAGCTAGCCGCATGAAGTCCATGCGACTTAAGATAACAGGGGCTCATGAGGCTGAGTCTGAACAAGGCTATGCGGCTCAATTACTTGCCGCATGAAGATTCATGCGGTCAAGTACTCAAGCAAGTCTTATGCGGCTAGGAAGGACTTTCCATGCGGCTGAGCTCGAACGAGTCTCATGCGGCTGGAAAGGCCATGCGGCCAGAGACTTGCCGCATGAGGATTCATGCGGTCAAGTACTGCTCTTCTTCTCCACTTGTCCGAGAAGAGGAGCCAAGCAACCATGGCTTCCAAACTACACAAAACCTTCATCCGGAGCCCAAATCGGAACTCCCTTAGGTCAAAATAAGGTAGAACGAGATCCTCTACAACATGGAACCATCAAAACTAGGAAATAACAAGATTAAGTAGATCAAAATCCAAGAAATCCGAAAATAAAGTAAACCTAGATCTACAAAAATCAAAGCTTCAAAATAGAAACTTCCAAGTTCTAAACTAGTATAGATTGAGGAGAAGAACATGTTTTGGCAAATAGTTTTGTAAGAAATCATTGACAAAAATATTGATCCATCTCTTGAGCAAGTTGGTACTTCCCTTGGTTGATGGAGGAAATATTTGGTTGGTGGAGGAAATAAATGAGAGGAAGTAAATGAGAGGAGAGAGAAGGAGAGGAGTTATTATATAGAATCTTGAACCCATGGGTTCATGATGAACCATTGGTGAACCAAGAATAAGTTACCCAAATGAGCCAAAAGTGTAGGCCCAAATGCAGAAAATAAATTAGGAAATAATATTTTGTGGAATATTTTGGGAAATGCACGAAGAAAGACAGCATAATAAATATAGTATAAATACAAGGTAAATACAATTTGTCGGTATACGTATTAAAATACGTATTCCAGGATCGGGGAGTGACATCTCTACCCTTCTTAGAAAAATTCCGTCCTCGGAATTCCAGCCAAGACAGGATAGTGAAATCAGGGCAAGCAGGGCATAATCATATATAAGTTAACTATCATCGCAGTTATTATCATACATCTTAAAGTGCAAAACAAGGAGGTGCAGATAAGCATGGAATCGTGTCAATAAGGTGCAAAAATATACCTTATTGGTCAAACAAATACGGATACCGAGATCTGATCTCGTCCTCGCGCTCCCAGGTTGACTCTTCCGGAGAGTGATGGTTCCAAGAAACACGGACAAGGCTTATCGTCCGATTCTTGAGTACCTTCTCTCGCCGGTCTAAAATAGACACGGGTTGTTCCTCGTAAGTTAGGTCAGTACCAACGACTAACTCAGAATGATCGAGGACATAACTCGGATCTGGGACATGCCCACGTAATTGCGATACATGGAACACATCATGTATGCCAGTTAATGAAGGCGGAAGGGCAAGTCGATAAGCCACATCGCCTACCCGAGCGAGAATCTTAAAAGGACCAACGTATCTTGGACTAAGCTTTCCTCGGGTTCCAAATCTGATGATACCTCGAGTAGGCAAAATCCGCAGAAACACTTGGTCGCCAACTCTGAACTCTAGAGGCCTACGATGCTGATCTGCCCAATGACGATGTCGGTCCTGCGCAACTCGAAGGCGTTCTCTGACCAACTTAACTATCTCCACAATCTGCGTGATCATCTCTGGTCCCAACAACTTCCGTTCTCCGACGTCGTCCCATGCCAAAGGGGACCTGCACTTCCTTCCGTACAATGCTTCGAACGGGGCCATCTGAATGCTAGCCTGATAGCTGTTGTTACAGGAGAACTCTACTAGATGAAGGTGATCCTTCCAAGATCCGCCAAAATCCAAGGTACACGCCCGTAGCATATCTTCTAACGTCTGAATGGTTCTTTCTGATTGTCCGTCAGTTTGGGGATGATAAGCAGTACTGAATCTTAACTTGGTTCCCAAACTTTGGTGTAAGCTCCGCCAAAAATGGTAAGTGAACCGCGTATCCCGATCTGATACTATACTAACTGGAACACCGTGCTGCCTTACTATCTGCTTCATGTACATTTCTGCTAACCGCTCAGTAGTTTATCCAACTCGGAAGGGAAGGAAATGAGCGACCTTCGTGAGTCGATCTACTATTACCCAGACTGTATTCTTACCAGTCGGGGATCTAGGTAAACCGGTCACAAAGTCCATCGTGATGTGCTCCCATTTCCATTCTGGGATAGGAAGCGGCTGTAGCAACCCTGCTGGTCTCTGCTGCTCGGCTTTCACCGGCTGACATACCAGACACTTGGATACAAATCTCGCTCTCTCTTTTCATCCCATTCCACCAAAAGTACTGCCTGATATCTCGATACATCTTCGTTCCTCCTGGATGAATGGAGTAAATAGAACTATGAGCTTCGGACATAACTTCTTGCCGAAGGTCTCCACTCGGTACACAGAGTCTGTTTCCAAACCTGAGCGTACCATCTTCATGAATCACTAACTCCTTCCTACGGCCTGATTCACACTCCGACCGCAACTTTTGAATCTGTGGATCTCCTGCTTGTGCTGCCCTTATCCTCTCTACTAAGGTTGACTGAATCTGCATACTGGTCATTCTTCCTATATCCCTTGGCAAAACTACTTCGATTCCCATACTCTGAAGGTCTTCTAAAATATGCTTCTGCGAGGTCAGGATAAAGGCACTGTCTCTCCTACTCAGTGCATCTGCAACTATATTCGCCTTGCCTGGATGATACTGAAGATCTAAGTCAAAATCCTTCAGTAGTTCTAACCATCTTCTTTGCCTCATGTTCAAATCTCGCTGCGTGAACACGTATTTTAAACTCTTATGATCAGTATAGATCTCTACCCGATCCCCGTATAAATAATGCCTCTACAACTTGAGTGAAAACACCACAGCTGCTAACTCCAAATCGTGAGTCGGGTAATTCTTCTCATGGTCTCGAAGCTGCCGAGACGCATATGCTATCACCTTTCTGTGCTGCATCAATACACACCCAAGACCCTTCCCAGATGCGTCACAATATACTGTAAAGCCTCCCGCTCCTACTGGAAGCGTCAAGATCGGGGCTGAGATCAATCTCTTCTTCAATTCTTCAAATGATGCCTGACAGCTAGCTGACCAAACAAACTCTACGTCCTTGTGCGTCAAACGCGTTAAGGGCGCAGAGATCTTGGCAAAGTTCGCCACGAACCTTCTGTAGTAACCAGCTAACCCTAAGAAACTTCGTACTTCTGCAACCGTTCTTGGGACTGGCCAATGCTCTACGGCCTCAATCTTCTTCGGATCCACTGACACTCCTGCCCCAGAAATTACATGCCCCAGGAACGAAATGTGATCTAACCAGAATTCACACTTGTCGAGCTTCGCATAAAGTTGATGCTCCCTCAATGTCTGTAAGACTGTCCTAAGATGTTTCTCATGCTCCTCTTCACTGCTGGAATAGACAAGAATGTCGTCTATGAACACCACCACAAATTTATCCAAATAAGGCAGAAAGATGCGTTTTATTAAATCCATGAATACTGTAGGGGCGTTGGTTAGTCCAAAGGGCATTACTAAAAACTCATAATGTCCATATCTAGATCTGAATGCTGTCTTCGGTATGTCTTGCTCCCGGACTCTTACTTGATAGTATCCTGACCAAAGATCGATCTTGGAAAAGACGCTGGCCTTGCTCAACTGGTCAAACAGGTCATCAATCCTTGGTAGTGGGTACTTATTCTTTACTGTTACTGCATTCAGCTTGCGGTAGTCGATGCACATCCTCGTCGACCCATCCTTCTTGGGAACTAGAATCACTGGCGCGGCCCAGGGCGATTTACTGTCTCGGATGAATCCTTTAGACTTCAACTCTTCCTCATGTTGATACAACTTATCCTGTTCTGACGGCGACATTCTGTAAACTCTGTCTGCAATAGGCCTCGTTCCAGGGTTCAACTCAATGCTAAATTCTACCTCTCTGTCTGGGGGTATCCCTGGGAGCTCATCAGGGAAGACGTCGAAAAAATCTTCGACCACTCTCGGAATCTGTCCTGGCTCTGACACTGCTGCTAAGATGACACCTCCGGCCTGATTCTTCAAGGTTCTAGTAAAGATGAACTGCTCCATCCCAGGAACGCTGAATATGACCCTTCCTCCTCTACAATCAATTGTCGCATGACTGTCTCTCAACCAGTCCATGCCAAGAACGACATCAAAATTCCCCATAGGGAATTCAATCAATGATGCGGGCAGTAAATGCCCACACACCTCCACCGAACATGAAAAGTGCACTCTGCTAACTTCTACGAGCCCATTGCCGGTGAGTATATCCATCCTCTCCGGCAATGCCTCAAACTCTAATCCAATCCGTGTAGCATATTGTGCGAAGATGAATGAATGAGTAACGCCTGAATCAAATAATGCTACAGCGGGAAAGGAGGTGACGAGAATTTTACCTGCCACCACGTCACTAGACGCTAGAGCCTCTCCCAAGGTCAATGTGAGAGCCTGGCCCCGCGGAGCCCCTTGTTGCGGCCTTCCTCGACCATGCTGTTGCTGCCTCTGAGGGCCTTCGGCTTCCTGTGCCTGGCGGAATATCTGAGCCTGCGTTGGTAGACGCTGGGCTAGGGGCCTTACTGCTAATACTGGCCCTCTACTCGGGGTTGCCACCGGAGCTGGCAATGCTAGAAACTGCTGAGCTGGCCCTCCTGGCCTCTGCATCATAGGACAAGTGGAAATACGGTGGTCTGAACTACCGCACCTCAAGCATAAGCCATTCGCTGACCGGCACACCTCCCTCGTGTGCCCTGCCTTCCCACAGAATGTACAGCCCTGGGGTGCTCCCTGACGCTATTGCTGGTTTCTCGGCTGCTGATGCCGAACTGGCGCTGTATTAGTTGACACGGCCATCCTCCGCGGCGCTCCTGCATCATGAATACGTACACCGAGTGCTGGTGCCGATGTTCGTTGCATTGCTCCTCCTCCAACCTGGGAATGAGATCTCTTCTGACCTCCTGCCCTCGATGCCAACCTCTGCTGGGTAAGCTCATGCCTCCGGGCTGCCGTCAAGACAGCGTCAAATGTCTGGTAGTCGTGTCCTTCCACAAGCTGTAATAGTTCCAAATAAAGTCCCTGCTGGAACCTCATAGCTTTCTCTGGCTCCGTTGCCACCATTGCTGGTAAGAAACGGCACAATCTGCAGAACTCTGCTGCATACCCATCTACGGTCTTGCCTGCTTGCTTGAGACTGATGAACTTCTGCTGGAGCTCATATCGAGCTACTACGCCAAAATACTTGGCCTTGAATATGTCACTGAAGGTGGTCCAACGAACAGGGCATCTTGTACCAACTTCTTCTGATGCCCACCAGTCGCGGGCAAGATCCTGAAGTACCAGTTTGACTTGATCAACCTTCTCATCATCTGGAACCTTGGCTGCCACAAGAATGGCTTTGATGTCTTGAATCCATGCATCCGCAGTGATGGCATCCTCCGTGCCATCAAAATACCTCAAGTTCAAGCGACGAAACCTTCCTGATGCTCCCGAGTCAGCCCCGACACTCCTCTCAAGAGCTAACTGAATCCCTTGGTTCAGCAACACGTTCTGCTCCTGCTGCCGAGTCTGTTGCTGTTGGTTAGTGACAAGAAACCCTCGGATAATCTCCAGGAGTGCTACGGCATCTGGTACTGCCGTCGTCGCTGGTGCTGCAGGAGTTTCAATAACCTGCGGCTGCACTGCCTCTGGTTCTATTTCTGCTCGCGCTTGCACTGGAGAAGGTTCTCTCCCCTGTTGCTGCCCAGTCGAGCCATGCTTTTGCTGCTCTTCCTCATGGGCCTCACCCGCTACTGAGAATGAAGTACCCCTATAGAGAAGAATATAAGATTATCAAGTCCGGATGAGGAAGATTTCGAGGATGCAAGTCAGGTTAGAGATCAAGGCAAGGACAGAGAATTCGAAACAGAATTTCAAGGGGAACAAGTTTTGATTGAGACTCCTAATAATTCGCAATACCCCACAAGTCTGAAAATGAGACCTGCATGGGCCACCACTAAAACCTTGTCACGCCCCAGTACCGAAATACGGAGACGGACTAGGCCAGCTACTCCATATGAGGTACGTAACGTCATACGGCGATTGTGGCTGTTGAGAGACTAGGGGGTACATGCTACAATCAAGTCTCCTATGGTCCCACAGAGTTCTATGTCTCAATCAATCAAATCACATCAGCAAATAAATGAACATTAAAGATAAAGCAGTAAGGCGTCCCCGACGCTTCATCAAAATGATCATGAGAGACTAGCTTTATAATTTAGCTATCTCAGAGAGTCAGGAGTACAAAATTATACACAGCTGCAGTCTGTTTAATTACAATTATGTACTGACACAAAATATCGAGTAATTCGGCTAACAGATGCCGGTGGCTAAACGCCGCAAAGGTATAAGCAGGAGTGGTGGAGAAGAAACCCACTCGAGTCCCCGAACTGCCATGCTCCAAGTATGCACCATGGATGTCAGGGAGGAAGATAGTGTCCTCTGGCTCTGCTACGATATCTGGCCAAACAAAACCAGCGGGGTTAGCCCCGAATAGCAAGTACCGCCAAAGGGGCACAAGAGTTAAGATTTAAAAACCCAGTTAAATAGAATGATTGATAATAGTAATACTTATGCTACTATTATAGGGTGGCGCAACATCTTCGAACCCATATGGCATCCTTACAACCAAACAAGGACAAAATGTGTCGCATGGAGTCGGGACGTGTCGTACTCTATAACTTTCACATAAGTTAAAAGGTATAAACAATAAAATCTCCTGATCGTGGCTTCGGTCGATAGCCTATCGCAGCACAATAACCAACCCAACAATCAGACAAGAATATGGGTTGGATCATGTACCGAGATAGACCATGTTCCTCAGTCATTCACAGAACTAGCACATTACAACCAGAAATAGTCTTCCGTTCATAACTTCGGTCCACAGTCTATCATAGTACGATAAACAACCCAACAATCAAACAAGAACATGGGTTGGATCACGTACCATGACAGTCCGCTTCCCTCAGTTATTCACGGAAGGCAATAGAATACAAGCAAGTCGTTTTCACGGCCAATCAAGTCTTACGAGTTTCTAGTGGGATGAGGTTATCCTCGCATCATGTTAATAGGAATCCTCAAATCATATCTTTCCAGCAAGGCTAGCCAACCCAGGGGTTCGCGTAGACAGGTATGATTGAGCACAGGTCCCTCGTAAGGCCACCTTGCTAAAACATATAATATATATCAGAAATTAATCGGATACAGTCATCCACTCGTTGCAGATGACACAGTATCCGTGGAGACCAGCCGGCGCGTCAAGACAGTATCTCAAGGCGGCTGGTGTAACACGATCTCGGGATTTTGCCCTCCCCATGCATCTAGTATATTTAGTTGCCTAATTTAACCCTAGGTGAAATCTTGGACTTTCATGCTGTGGCCTGCATGATTATCCTCCTAAAGTCGTACTTTAGTACGAGTACCCCAAAGAGGATCTATGTCAATCAGTATGTCAACATGTTCTACCCTCCTTAGTGTAATGCATCATTGCAAATACACCACGTGGATTTACGAGTCATTTGCCGAGCATGAACAAGGACTGGAACATTCAGGTACATGTATCAGGTAGGAACACTTTGTTCTCCGGGGTCACATTAGTGCTCATATCATACTCGGGACAAAAGGCGTAAGGATATAAAATGGGCATATAATATATATATATATATAATAATAATAATAATAAGGTAACCAGATAGGGCACAAAAGTCCATGCGGCTCAAGGGGAGTGAGTCTATGCGGCTGGGTCAATACAGGTTCATGCGGCTGGGACTGCACGCTCATGCGGCTCAGGGAGCCCAAGGCGCATGCGGCTGGAAAGGGCGGGTTCATGCGGACGAAGGGGTGTCAGCTTATACGGCTGCGAAGGGAGCAATCGCCAGGCAGCCGGGGTTCAACATCATATGCGGCTATGATCAGACGAAGTCTTATGCGGCTGAGCATGGGCGAGACATATGCGGCTGGATGATGGATGGGCCTTATGCGGCCCAAAACAGTAGCGCATATGCGGTTGGGTGCAAAAGAACTCATGCGGCTGAAAGCTAGCCGCATGAAGTCCATGCGACTTAAGATAACAGGGGCTCATGAGGCTGAGTCTGAACAAGGCTATGCGGCTCAATTACTTGCCGTATGAAGATTCATGCGGTCAAGTACTCAAGCAAGTCTTATGCGGCTAGGAAGGACTTTCCATGCGGCTGAGCTCGAACGAGTCTCATGCGGCTGGAAAGGCCATGCGGCCAGAGACTTGCCGCATGAGGATTCATACGGTCAAGTACTGCTCTTCTTCTCCACTTGTTCGAGAAGAGGAGCCAAGCAACCATGGCTTCCAAACTACACAAAACCTTCATCCGGAGCCCAAATTGGAACTCCCTTAGGTCAAAATGGGGTAGAACGAGATCCTCTACAACATGGAACCATCAAAACTAGGAAATAACAAGATATAGTAGATCAAAACCTAAGAAATCCAAAAATAAAGTAAACCTAGATCTACAAAAATCAAAGCTTCAAAATGGAAACTTCCAAGTTCTAAACTAGTATAGATTGAGGAGAAGAACATATTTTGGCAAATAGTTTTGTAAGAAATCATTGACAAAAATATTGATCCATCTCTTGAGCAAGTTGGTACTTGCCTTGGTTGATGGAGGAAATATTTGGTTGGTGGAGGAAATAAATGAGAGGAAGTAAATAAGAGGAGAGAGAAGGAGAGGAGTTATTATATAGAATCTTGAACCCATGGGTTCATGATGAACCATTGGTGAACCAAGAATAGGTTACCCAAATGAGCCAAAAGTGTAGGCCCAAATGCAAAAAATAAATTAGGAAATAATATTTTGTCGAATATTTTGGGAAATGCATGAAGAAAGACAGCATAATAAATATAGTATAAATACAAGGTAAATACAATTTGTCGGTATACGTATTAAAATACGTATTCCAGGATCGGGGAGTGACACCTCGGGAAGCTGTGAAGCATCGAGAAGCTTTTGTGTGCTGATAATCCATACGGTGACCTCCTCTAGCGTCTTCTTGCCATCAAATTTCTTCGAGTTCAACTGTCGATAGCCACGAATAGTACCTAATGTCAGAGCGGGTGCTGGTGCAGGTGCCGATGCAGGGGCTAGTACTGCCAACCTCTCCATAATCATCACCAAGCTCTGCCTCATGGCCTCAGTCTGCTGCATCTGCTGGTGCATCTACTGGTGTATCTTAGTCTAGAAGAATTGGAACATTTGGGCCTGGCCATTGGGCTGGGGCATCTGCGTCATCTGTCTGAAAGGCTGATGCAGATATGCTCAATGTTTTTTGGGTTATATACTAAAAGCATCACTTTTGTATTAACTATATTTTTCTATTATTTTGAATGAGAATCATATGGGCAAATGTTGGCATTTTATATTTGTTATATGTTAGTACAAATTGTCTGATATTCTATATTATAGATAATATAGTGTATGGTGACACACAGAAGATCATATTATCAGTCCCTTGTAGAATATATAAATGGTTCACAAACTAGATAGATTTGGACAAACCATTGGTAAGGTTGTAGTATAATCTGGCATTAGTCTATCTTGAGTATAGGTTTATACTATTGCACTTTGTGTGTATTGAACATGACCACTTGAGGTTGTTCTCTTTGTACTAACTACAACAAATACCTCTGTTATTATGGATGCTTGTGCTCTTAATCCGAATATAATAATAGACATGTATATGTACTGTGCATCACTTTGATTTATAAAAGAGTGAGATTCATAATGAGTCAATAATCTCTATGAATTAGGTAATGGTATTATGTGTATGATGGATTGTTGACTACAAAAGAAATACATGTCCCGATGTATCGAGTTGATGATTTATCCTTAAGGAACTCATAAGGATTGTCATGTAAACCCTGCAGGTGGATTATATCCGACATGAAAAATAAAGTTGAGTGGAACTACTTGAGGATAAAAGATGTCGATCAATGTAGTTGTCAGTAACATAGTTTGAATGACGGACATTCGATGTCTTAACATGGGGAGACAAACAAGCATATAATAAGAAGGATCCCATAAACATAATTTGGGATTAGGAAGGTAGTGCAACAGTAGCTCTTTAGTGGACCGAGCTATTGTTAACAGGCTTGGCTTGTGTGATCGAGCTGAACACGGGATACCTAAACCCGTTAGGAGACCTAAACCTAATTTCTTCTTATGGTCCAAGCCGAAGCCTATATATGTCCTTTATTCTTTGGCCCTCATATGTATCCTAAGAAGAGCATCTTTTTCTAGTACGTTCATCACAAAAGGAGAGAAGGACAACCGAAAGAGAAAAGGTTGGAAGATCGTCGTCCACACGATGTCTAATTCGAGAAAGGAATACGTGCAAAAGATCTTGGGGTTGCTGACTGCTCGAAGCTGCTAGAAATTGTCATCTTCTTCTCATTGCATGTATAATACGTGAACACTAGTTTCCGCCTATGAAAGGTTAGAACACGTTTTAAATCTGGTAACTTTCTATCGATAAATACGCACACCAATTTGTGGTCCTGGGAATCCTCAGTTCCATCAATTGGTATCAAAGCTAGTATTAGATCTGTGTATCAATTGATATATCCATGTTGACCAATAAAATACAATGTCAAATAATAATCGGTAGATGTAGATCTATTCTGACTCGGTTTTGCAGGCATCTTAGATCCAACTATTATGGTATAATTCATGTTCTATTTGTATTATTTTAAACCACAGACATGTCATGGTTATTATTGTTGTTCATGGATGTAATTAAAATTACGAGGGTTGATCTTGCTTATTTATTTAATTTTTTTAATCTAGATTATGTGTGAACTCCTTTGGGAGGCATAGGATTGATGTAAATTTAAATATAATCAATCTATTGTGATGGCGGCGGTGAATACGTAGTACACTATTCTGGATCCAAGCATAGTTGTAGAAGAAGCAGGATATTTGTTTTTTTTATGATTATGCATGTTTATTAATTTGTGGATTTTTTGGTTAAAACTAAGCCCACATTAATAATGGTCAACATGGACATGAATCAACTAGTAGAAAACCCCTCATTGTTAAATAACTAAGTGAGAAAGGGAATTAATTTAACATATATCCTATGGTCTCTATTACTGGTTTGTAGGTGATATAATTAAACTTGTATGTTGATATTAGTGCGTTCCTCTATATCGGAAAACTCTAATTATGGATCACTAGCACAAACTTCCTTCGAGGTAATTATAGAAAGCTACCTAATATGTGTTCACTTCTCCATCTGAAGGAACTCATTACAAAGTAATGGACCTAGTATTAAGTAATAGTATACACTTAGATGCAAATAATGGTATCCTTACCATCGGAGTCACTACTATTATTTGTAGGACCAAATCCATACCAACAAATTAATTTTATTAGTCACAAAGTTAGGTTGACATGAGAATAAAATTAATAGAAAAAACCTGCTTAGACAAATATTAAATTTGTATACGTCTATACCATTGTGGCATGCTAAATTCATGGTGTTTAAGGTGTTGGTGAATTTTTTATTATTGTTTTGAGAAAATCAATATTTATTTAATTCAAAGTTTTTGCCCTACATAATAGTTAATTATGTGATTTTTAAGATTTCAAAAATGGGTTCTTTCAGTCCACTTATGATGATTCTTAAAGAAAATAAAGTTACTGGCCCTAATTACATCAATTGGAAACGTAACTTGGATATTGTCCTAATTGTTGAAGAATAAAAATACGTACTCAATGAGGAATGTCCACCTAAGCCTGATGCTAATTCTGATAAAGAGGTCAAAGAGACTTATAAGAAGTGGATAAAGACTGTCATGATCTGTACCCAGTGTAAGGGCACGAGAAGTGGGTACGTCCAGCCTACGCTGCAGTATCGACGGTAGAACGTTGTCCTAGGTCACATACATCTAACAGTTATAAGGTACTCTCCGAATGGAGGAATAATATAAAGTACAATCTCAATCACAGCTAAGGAAGATGCACGATAAGATAGATAAAAATATCAACAGAATCCACAGATGAAATACGATAAAAAGATAATCCAAAGTGTCTAAAATAAACATCTAACAAGATCCACAAATCCACATCATCACAATCTCTAGTACAATATCCAGATAAGATACAACTGAAATAAGAAACTAAACTATGGGAGTGTCGTCAGCAGGTAATGGATCCTGCTGGAAGTCCAAGTCACATGTGTCCTCTAGTGCTGTCCCGTAGTAAGTGGTGCAACATGTCTCATCCTCGTCCTCTGTAATATTTTCAATAGGTCCAGTCAGGACAGGAGCGAGCACAGTACATCTCACGCAGGGCATATCATGACAGGAATATAAAGCATGCAATAGAGTAAAATACATGAATCGCTGAAAGAAAGGACATGAGATAAAGAGAAGACTGTAATGGAAATATCTACTATAAATAAAGAGCTACAGTGAACTAGTGATTTAGAGTACAAGATAGACATGTGAACGGCTTAATAATAAACATGAGAATTTGTACATGGCTACACTACTTTAAAAATATTCACATGACTATTTCTACTCCCCTATCCCCAATCAATACACAAGGATCCGTTCAAGTTATGTTATTGTACATGATTTCACATAGGGGCCCATAAATGGGTGCATATAAATATAAACATGGGGGCTCCATGAACATGAGAGTATATGAATCATGAGAGTACACATGAATGGTAAAAGCACATGAATACATGATGAAAGTGAAACGCACATGACATGATGTATCCGATGATCCCGAGGGGGATAACATCGTATAAAAAGATCCATATAGTACTAATCTGTGTTTTCATCGTGACAGCATCAAGTAAAGTAATCTAGAGCAAGAATATAGTCCTAGCAAGTATGAAACGGTCAGAGAATGTACTCGCCTGATATCCTGAGTATCTGAAGTGAAAATACTGTCTCAAGAGAGGTGTCTGGCTCCTATTTAGAACAGCACAAGTCACAACATGTCCAAAATGGTAAAATAGAATACTACAATGCATTCTACATGATGTTTGGGTTAATCTAGGCTAAAGTCAACCTTTGGTCAACTCTAGTCAACTACACTAGTCAAACAGGTCAACTAGGTCAAGTTCTAACCCAGACAAGTCTCACTAAGCCTAAACATGTCTATCCTAGCATTCACATACCGTCACAATGCTATACAAGCTATCAACACACAATTACCTATATGTATACATATATATTCAATTACACATATTGCATACACTATTATAGGCAATCATTCATAGGCACACTCATATAGGGCTATATGCCTATATACATGTCTACATTGGCATACACTATATATGTATTCACCACATTTACATATACAAAATACATATAGGCAAACATACATATATATTACATATTATCTAGCAAGAATATATATATATATATATATATATATATATATATATATATAGAGAGAGAGAGAGATAGAGTGACAGTAAAAAAAAAATATATATATATATATAGAGAGAGAGAGAGAGAGCGAGAGAGAGAGGGATAGAGTGACAGTAGCAGTAGGGGCGTGTGTGTACCATATTCATGTGTGTGTGAGTATACAATGTGTGTGTGTATACAGTGGTGTGTGTGTGTAGGTAATTCATAGGGTGTTAGCAGTAATGTGTGGGTGAGTGTATGTAGCAGTAGGGTGTTCTCAGGTTTCCTCTGTGTCTGAGTGTCTCAATGTGTGTTTCCAGTTTCCAGTTTTGAGTGTGGCAAGTTAGAGTGTACAAGCGTGTGTGTGTATTAGATTCTCAGGTTTTGTGAATGGGGGTATGTAGCAGTAGAGTGTGGTGTCTCAGGTTAGTGTACACGTGTGTGTGTGTGTGTTATATTAGAAATCAGTGTAGCAGTTTTCCAGGTTTACACAGTCCATTAGCATTTCGAAAACCCATAATCCAAGCTAACATGAATCCCAAACATGTAGACTAAACTCAGACATATATATGTGATCTATCTTGATAATTTAATCATCTAAAAATCAGTTTTAAAATAAATAAACTCAGGGATCAAACGACAGGACCTAGTATCACTTAATTGGGGAAACACAAAATTTGAATTCGAAACTCAATTAATATCCAATAAATTGGGTTGGTAAACATTGTGACATATGTGTATGTGTCACACAAGTGTCATGGTTTCAAAAAACTGATACAAACGTGTCCAAAACAAATCTGACACACGAGCTACACTAAACAGTGCACATTCTCGTGCACAGGTTCACTACGTTCATGGATACGACACACGACACGTGTGTCCACGTGGTCATGTCCACGTATAGCCCAACACTAGCGCTACACACTGAACACATCACGAGGTGTCCACATGTCAGTGTACGAGACGCGTGTCCGAACCTAAAATTCGCGCAGCTACGCACAGGCAAGGATCAGTACGATCGAGATTTCCCTCGATCTGCTCGATCGTTTAACCTCAAACTTCATGTGCAAGGTGGCAGTCAATGCCCCTAGGTGTCTAAGAAAAATTAGACCCAAACGTGTCATGTCCAGTATACACGACACGTTGAGCAACAGGACACTGCTCAAGTGCACAGTGAGCATGTTCGTGTCTTCGTGTGGACACGACACGACTCAAAAATTAGTTCAGAGCTTAGGGAAATCAATGAGCCATTAAAATGAATAATCCCAATCAAAAACATTTCGAAAATTCAATAAAAAAGTTCTTAGAGGCATTTACACAAACACTTAGAACTAGGAACTGATACGTGTCCGATACGGACGCGAAATCAATGCAAAACTTCACCAATCACACTCCACAGCTAGGGGACACCTAGGTCTAGGCTATCATGCAAAGAAATCAAGATTAAATGATAGTTTGAGGTATTTACCTATAGAGTATCAAACTCAAAGAAAAGCCCCAAATATAAAGATTCCTTTTGTAAGCCAAAAGCTCCAAATTTTACCAAATCAGAGATTTCTCTCCATGAACAGAAAATAGAGTGGGATTAGGTTCTAATGCAAGAGACTAGAGTCAAAAATGAATTAAAATAAAAGAGTTATGGATTGGGGAAGAAGGACCAATACCTCTTTCTTTCCAAAAGTTGTTGAGATACAAAAGAGACAAGAACTAGGAAGAGAGATTAAATAGGGGGATTCCCTCTGTGGCCGGCCATGAAGGAAGAAATTAGGGTTAGGGTTATGACTAATGGGCTTGGGACAAGTTTCAATGATAAATAAAATCAATCCTTAAGTCAAAAGTCCATGCACTAAATCACCTATTCTCTATATGAAACTTGATTCAAAACAACTCAACTTGGGTTGACTTAAGTTAGACTAGGGTCCCAACATGCTAATCAAGTCACCATAGCTAAAGTCAACATCTAGGTTAGTCTCCAAAGTCTCAACTAGCAAAGGTCAAAAATAACAACCATCACTCCAATAATTCAAAATAAATCCAAAATTCTCAAAATGACCAAAATACCCTCAAGCTAAAATGTGGTAGTGGCAAATCTACCCTCCTTAAAAGAATTTTGTCCTCGAAATTAAAAGACGAAACTAAACTGATGAGAAGGATAGATAATCATACCTCAAGGTCCAAAAAGATATGGGTATCGCTCGCGCATCTCATCCTTCCGCTCCCAGGTAGACTCTCCTGGAGAATGATGCCTCCATGCGATGCTAACCAAGGGTATCATCTGGTTTCTCAGTACCTTCTCCTGGTGATCCAGAATCTCCATAGGCTGCTCTGGATAACTGAGAGTAGGCCCCACCTCAATCTCCGAATGGTCGAGTATATGGCTAAGATCAGCCACATACCATCTTAACTGTGATAAGTGGAATACGTTGTGGATACCCACTAGTGCAGGTGGCAAGTCTAGCCTGTATGCCACGTCACCGACTCTTCTGCTGATCACGAAAGGTCCGATGAAGCGCGGGCTAAGCTTCCTACATCCACAAAAATGTATGGTACCACGAGTCGGAGATATCCTCAGAAAAACCAGGTCTTCGACCTAAACACAAACAAGGTCTCAAGTTACAAAATAATGAAACATGATCAAACAAACACAAACAAACAACCTATTTCTAATCCTATCTCTAATCTGTACCTCAAACTCCAAAGGCCTTCGGTGCCTATCGGCCCAATGCCGATGTCTGTCATGCGCCACGCGAAGTCTGTCTCTGATGAGCTTCATCTTCTCGGCTGCGTCAACAATCATCTCAGGTCCCAATAAAGCTTACTCTCCAGTATCATCCCAAGATAAGGGTGTACGACATCTACGCCCGTATAGTACCTCAAAGGGTGACATCTCATTACTGGCCTGAAAACTGTTATTGTAAGCAAACTCCACCAAGTGCAGGTGATCCTCCCAGGATCCTCCAAAATCTAAGACGCACGTCCACAGCATGTCCTCGAGCGTCTAAATAGTCCTCCCTGACTGTCTGTCCGTCTGAGGGTGGTATGCAGTACTAAACTTGAGCTGAGTGCCCAAGCTAGTCTGCAGACTCCTCTAGAAATGGAAAGTAAAGCGACTATTCCGATCTGAGATAATGCTGACCGAAACTCCATGAATCCTAATAATCTGCCGCAGGTATATCTCTGCAAGCCTCTCAGTAGACGTACCCACTTTAAATGGCAAAAATTGGGCTAATTTGGTCAATATGTCTACGATGACCCAAATCACATCCTTTTCTCCTGGTGTACGCGGCAAACCAGAATCAAAATCTATCGTGATGTGCTCCCACTTCTACTCTGGAATGGACAATAGCTGCAATAAACCTCCTGGCCTCTGCCTCTCTGCCTTGACCTGCTGACAGACCAAATATCTGACTACGAAGTGAGCTACCTCCCGCTTCATCTCATACCACCAGACGTGCTCCCTCAGGTCCCTATACATCTTCTTGGCACTTGGATGTATAGAGTACAGAGATCGGTGGGCCTCCTGTATGACCTGCTCCCTGAGCTCTCCACTGGGCACACACAGCCTAGAACCGTGCCTCAAAGCACCATCCTCTGTAAGAGTAAACTCATCATCCACCAGCCTTGCTCGAACCTGCTCTCGGATACACCGTAGAGCAACATCTTCGAACTGCGTCGACTTGATCATCTCCATCAAGTCTGACTGAATCTGAAGGCCCCACATCTACATCTGAACTCCTGGCATAATCACCACAATCTCCAAGCTCTCCAAATCTGCTAGCAAGTGACGATCCATAGTCAAACACATGGCTGTCGGATACCTACTCAAGGCATCGGCAACCACATTGGCCTTTCCTGGGTGATAATATAGTAAAATGTCGAAGTCCTTTATCAACTCCAACTACCTGCGCTGCCACATGTTGAGCTCCTTCTGTGTAAACACATACTTCAAGCTCTTATGATCTGTGAAGATCTCCACCTGCTCTTTGTATAAGTAGTATTTCCACAACCTCAAAGCAAATATCACTGCTGCCAACTCCAAGTCGTGGGTATGATAGTTCTTCTCATGGGGACGTAACTGTCTGGAAGCATATGCAATCACCTTTCCCTGCTGCTGCAAGACACAACCCAAACCCTTCCCTGAGGCGTCACTCTAGATAGTGAACCCTCCTGATCCTGATGGCAATATCAGAATCGGAGCTGTCGTCAGCCGCTTCTTCAACTCATCAAAAGCAATCTAACACTCCTCTGACCAAACAAACTCTGCATCCTTCCGGGTCAGCCTAGTCAATGGCTCTGCAATCCGGGAGAAATCCTGCACGAGCCTCCTATAATACCCTGCCAATCCCAAGAAGCTCATGATCTCTACTACTGTACTCGGTGCCGACCAAGCCTCAACTGCCGTGATCTTCTTCTGGTCCACTGAGATCCCATCTTTAGTCACCACATGACCCAAGAAGTCAACTTTGTCCAGAAAGAACTCGCACTTCGAGAGCTTGCCATAAAGCTCCTCCCTCATGAGTGTCTCCAGAACCACTCTCAAGTGCTTCTCATGCTCCTCCTCAGTCTTCAAGTACACCAGGATATCATCGATGAACACCACCACGAACTTGTCCAAGTACTGGTGGAACACCTTGTTCATCAAGTTCATGAATACCGCTGGGGCGTTGGTCAGCCCAAACGGTATAACCAAGAACTTAAACTGAACATACCGCGTCCTGAATGCGGTCTTGAGAATATCCTCCTTCTTCACCTTTACCTGATGATAACCTGACCTCAGATTAATCTTCGAGAAAATCCGAGCTCCGCTCAACTGATCAAAGAGATCATTAATCCACGACAGTGGGTATCTGTTCTTGATCGTGAGGTAGTTGAGTGCCGTGTAGTCGATACACATCCGTAACGACCCATCCTTCTTGGGTACAAATAGTACCGGTGCACCCCAAGGTGAAGAACTCGATCGGATGAAGCCCTTGTCCTGCAGCTCATCCACCTGCTTCTTCAATTCCACCAACTCGTTGTTGTTCACTCGATAGACATGCTGAGAAATTGGTTCCGTGCTGGGAATCAAGTCTATCAAGAACTCAACGTCTCTGTCCGGTGGAAGTCCTGGCAAATCCTCCAGAAAGACGTCCATGAACTCCGCAATCAAAGGATGTAGAATTGCCTGCTCCTCGACTGAAACTCCGCAGAAAAGTCCGCTGCTCTGCTCCGCCTGCCATTGGGTGAACTCGAACTCTTGCTCTCCTGGCGCTCCGAACAGAACTCTACCCCTACGGTAATATATGCTGGTGTGATGCCTGCTCAACCAATCTATACCTAATATAATGTCGTAGTTCGGTAGTGGCATTACGAGCAGACTCACCTCCAACTCCCGGCCTCCCAAAACAAAACTCTGCCCTCTGCAAACATCACTCACGAGGATAATACCACCCCCGGTCGTGATCTTGCAGGTCCTAGGCAACGATTCAGATACAAGGTAGTGTCTAACATCAAATGATACAGACACAAAACTGTGGGTAGCCTCAAAATCAAATAAGGCAAAAGCTGGAATGGAGTCGAGAAGAACATGACCTGCGATTAGCTCCCTAATAGCCTCAGTATCCTTGGCCGCCATAGAGAAAGCTCGCCCCTATTGGCCTCCTCTGGCCTGCTGCTGATGCTGCATGAACCGCTGCTGCTGAGTCGACAGCGGTCCCTTCTGCGATCCTACTGGAGCCTTGGCTCCTGCTCCCTGTGCTGTTCTGCCTGCAAAGAGGGAAAAGTCCCTCAGCTGATGCTCCGATGAACCGCAGAGAAGGCACTTCCCTAGCCTTTTCCTGCACTCGGTCCATCTATGCCCTGGTTTTCTACAGAAGGTACAACTAGTAGACTGTTGCCTCGGGGCCTGCTGCTGCTGCCTCGGCTGCTGATGCTGAGCTGGCTGAAGTCTCGACTGCTGGAACTGCTGCGGCTAAAACTGTCTCTGCTGATGCTTCTGCTGAAAGTAAGGCCTCTTGGCTTGGCCTCCACTGCTGCTACCACCGAGAGTGTCTCGCACCTCTTGAGCCTCAGCTCAAGATCATCCTCTGCTGCTAAGGCACCCACCAGGATCTCCTCAAAAGTGGCGCTACGGGCACTCTTGGTATAGGACTTCACCTCCTTGACTAGCCCCTTCCTGAACCTACGGGCCTTCGTCACCTCAGAGAGCCCCTCAACAAATCTACCCAGACGGCAGAACTCCCCGGCGTACTCCTCGACAGTCTGAATGCCCTGTACCAAAGCCTCGAACTGCGTTTCGAAGGCACCAAACGCTACGTCGGGGATGAACTTCTCCTTGAACAGCTTCTTGAAAGCTGCCCAAGTCTGCTCAACTGTCCCAACCCTCGGGTCTGTCTGGTACCACGTGCGAGCCAAGTCCTGCATCATACTAGCCGCCGCCTCAATCTGCAGTCTCGCTGACTCTCTGACAGCCTGAAGATTTCCTCCATGTGCTCGATCCACTTATCTGCGTATATGATGCCCTTTGTACCCCTGAAGTCTCGCGGGTGCATCTTCTGGAAATCATGTATATCGTTCTCCTTCGGCTGATGCTGCTGCTGAACTGCCGGAGGCTAAGTTGTAGCCCTCTCAACTGTCGTCAGGGCCAGATCGGTGCCCTGACTAAACTCTGCCGTCTGACGCTGCTGCTGAGCCTACTGGGCCTCCATGAACTGCTGGAAGAAAGTAAACAGCTGGACTGCATCGACGGATCATAAGGCGGCTGCTGCTGCTGGAGCATCTTCGAAATCACCGGGCTCTGCCAACAAACTGGTGGAGGGGCTCCTCCGAATGTAGCTGAAACACCCACCCCAGCTGGCATAACTGTTGCTGCGGTAGCAGGGGCTGGCTGTACAGGACGAGAGGTGGCAGACCTCTCATCAGTGTCCCCTTGTCCTGGGCGATGAGATCTAGTCTCAACCATCCTGGAGACAGATCAAACAAGGAAACAATTTCTGAGAATGAGTCGAAATAGCAAAAGAGGACAGTTTATATTCAAGGGAAGACAATAAGCAGCAAATTTAGATAAAAGGAATCTGATTAAGAGTTTTTTCTAATGTGATTGAGTACCTTCAAAAATATCTTAATCCTACTGTAGCCTGCAGTGATACTCTAGTTCGAATACCACCGCAAATCTTGACCTGCATGGGCTACTACTAAAAATGTGTCACGACCCACACCCAATATAAGGGCACGAGAAGTGGGTACGTCCAGCCTATGCCGCAGTGTCGGCGGTAGAACGCTGTCCTAGGTCACATACATCAAACAGTTATAAGGTACATTACACAGTTATACTCTCCGAATGGAGGAATAATATAAAGTACAATCTCAATCACAGCTAAGGAAGATGCACAATAAGATAGATAAGAATATCAACAGAATCCATAGATGAAATACGATAAAGTGATAATCCAAAGTGTCTAAGATAAACATCTAACAAGATCCACAAATCCACATCATCACAATCTCTAGTACAATATCCAGATGAGATACAACTGAAATTAGAAACTAAACTTTGGGAGTGTCGTCAGCAGGTAAAGGATCCTGCTAAAAATCTAAGTCACAAGTGTCCTCTAGTGTTGTCCCGTAGTAAGTGGTGCAACATGCCTCATCCTCGTCCTCTGTAATATTTTCAACAGGTCCAGTCAGGACAGGAGCGAGCACAGTACATCTCACGCAGTTCATATCATGACAGGAATATAAAGTATGCAATAGAGTAAAATACATAAATCGTTGAAAGAAAGGACATAAGATAAAGAGAAGACTGTAATGGAAATATCTACTATAAAAAAGAGCTACAGTGAACTAGTGATTTAGAGTACAAGATAGACATGTGAACGACTTGATAATAAACATGAGAGTTTGTACATGGCTACACTACTTTGGAAATATTCACATGACTATTTCTACTCCCCCATCCCCAATCAATACACAAGGATCCGTTCAAATTATGTTATTGTACATGATTTCATATGGGGGACCATAAATGGGTGCAGATGAATATAAACATGGGGGCTCCGTGAATATGAGAGTACATGAATCACGAGAGTGCACATGAATAGTAAAAGCATAAGAATATATGATAAATATGAAACGCACATGATATGATATATCCGATGTTCCCGAGGGGGATAACATCGTATAAAAAGATCCATATAGTATTAATCCGTGTTTCCATCGTGACAGCATCAAGTAAAGTAATCTAGAGCAAGAATATAGTCCTAGCAAGTATGAAAAGTCAGAGAATGTACTCACCTGATATCTTGAGTATCTGAAGTAAAAATACTGTTTGAGGAGAGGTGTCTGGCTCCAATTTAGAACAGCACAAGTCACAACATATCCAAAATTGTCACGACCCGCACCCACTGTGAGGGTACGAGAACGTAACAACGCCTAGCCTACGCCGCAGTGTCGGCGGTAGAACGTTGTCCTAGGTCAACAGATATCTAACAATATCTATCTAAACAGTTTATACTCCCCGAATGGGGGTGTCATAGTAGTAATAAACTCAATCACAGCTAAGGAAGAGATAACATGATATGAAATAGAACTCAAGGAAACAAATAGATGAAAAGTAGTCTAAGATAATCCCAGCAAATATCCAGAAGTACATGATCTCAGATACAGAATGAAAGAATATACATCTCTGAACTCAGAATGAAGTCTAGCTAAACATGCCTCAAGGCTACATAAAAGAAACTAAGCCTCACTAATCTAATCTAGGCAATCTGGGTGATATCCTCAGCTAGAGTTGGGTCCTCCTGAGGGTCCAGCTCATAGGTGTCATCTAAGGCCGCCCCGTAGTAAGTATCCAGACCAGCCTCCTTCTCGTCCTCTGTAATATTTTCAACAGGTCCAGTCAGGACAAGAGCGAGCACAATACATCTCATACAGTTCATATCATGTCAGGAAATATAAAGCAAGCAATAGAATAAGATACATGAAACGCTGTAAAGGATGTACATGAAAACAGGAGAGATATTTGATAACTGGAAATATATACATGATAAGTAAGAACTGTAAGTGACTAGTGATTTAGAGTACGAGATGGCATGTAATAGGCTTAGGTAGTACATGATAAAACATGGAAGTAACAGAGTGTACATGATGGGTAAATCATATGACCATTTATACTCACCCCTATCCACAATCAATACACAAGGATCTATTCAAGTTACGTTACGGACATGATGTTTTGGTTATACAAGAGACACATAGGCAAATCATGAGCGTACATGAAAGAACATGAGAGTACATGGACGTACATGTAAGAACATGAGAGAACATGAGTGTACATGAATAACGTAGAAGCAAGGAATACATGATGTACATGAAACACATGTCATAAAGTATCCGATGCGCCCGCTAAGGGGGATAACATCCCAAGAAGAGATCCATATAGTACCAATCCATGATGATAACGTGACAGCATCAAGTAAAAGTAATCTAGAGCGAGAATATAAATCGTGACAAGTATGAAACGATCAGAGAATGTACTCGCCTGGTATCTGATTGTCTGATATGAAAGTACTGTCCGAGGAGTGGTGTCTGGCTCCTAATCAGAACAGCACAAGTCACAACAAGTCCAAAATGGTAAAATGAAGTCCTACTATGCATTCTACATGATTCTAGGTCAATCTAGGCCAAGTCAACTCTTGGTCAACCCTAAAGTCAAACTAGGTCAACCAAGTCTAAACTAGGTCAACCCAGTCTAAACTAGACTTATATTAGCCTAATACTAGGTCACTCAACCAACACTAGCAAGTACACCCACTACTAGGCTATCTAGACTAACTATAAGTTATGTGTCATCCAACACCATAAGTAAAATACACTAGCTAGGTGCCCATATACCTATACATAGGTATAGACACAACACATATCATGGCTATATATATATAGGCTATATATATATATACATTATGTTTGTAAACAAACCTATATATCAACCTATATCACCCTAGGCTAAAGTATAACCCACAAAACCTTAAGCTAAAACATAGAATATATATATATTCATACATATAATCATATAGATAATATATACATACATTATATACAAAGAGAGAGGGAAGCATGTGAGTGTGTGTGTGATGTGTGAGAACAAGCATGTAATGTGTGTGTGAATGTGAGGCAACAGCTAACAGTGAGGCATTAAGTGTGACTTGAGTGGCATGAAACAGTGTGCAGGAACATAATGCAAAACAGGGAAGAAATCCAACCACAGTTCAGAAATTCAGTTCCCCCCCCCCTCAGTCCAAACTAATCTCAAGTTATACAATCATAGATAAATATCAGGCTTTTACTTCACATTCAAACAGAATCAAAACTCCTCATTCATATGTGATTTTCAGGTTTTTAGTGTAAAAGGAATCTCAGATTTGTGTTGGCATATGTGTGGAAAACTTGTGACAGGAACTTGTGTGTGTGAATCACCACCAACTCATTTGTAATGAAACAAGTTCAATTTAATTTGAAAGAAGACAATAGACTTGAAATCAACCACATCTAACATCAATGCAGGTATTCCAAATACCAACCAATCTGATACTTCAAACTCAAGTTCACAGTAAACTAAACTAATATATCATAATAATTCAAAACCTAAATTAAGACAATGCTTAACCTTCTCAGGTATTATGTATTTGACAGTTAAGGCGTTTTGGACAGCCATCAATGGGTTTAACATGGACTGGTTTGTAGCAGCTCAAAGGCTGAAAATGAGTTGGTTCAATGACAGGTTTTGGGGGCTGAACATAGGTAAATGTATGGCTGTTTGTATCAGGTTTTTAGGGGGGTATTGGAGGCTGTTACTAGACTGATAATGGGTAGGCATTTGGAAGCACAGGGGGACAGCCTTGACAGGTTTTAGGGGGTGCCAATGGGGTATTAAGGACTGAATTGTAGGGCTAAGGGCTGTCATTAGGACAGGGTTTGTGGGGGCTAATATGGATGGGTGTTTGGGCTGTCTAGGGGGCTTTAATGGGACTGCTACTTAGGACAGGTAAGGGACTGGATTGGGGCTGCTTCAATGACAGGTTAGAGTGCCCTGTGTGTGTGTGTGTACTATCAATGTGACAGTTAGCCCATGGGTGTGTGTGTTCATGTAAGGGTGAGTGTGTGTGCAATGGTGTGTGTCTCAGTTGTTGCAATGTGGAGTGACACTTGTGAAGAGTGTGCAAGAAAATAACAGGTTTTGGGTGAGACAGCAGTAATGTGGGGTGTAAACAGTGAGTGAAAGGTAGGACCCAATGTGCCATGGTTAAGGTGCAAGAAAAGAGTGAACATAGCATCTCAGTTTGAAGAAGAAAAGGAAATCAATTCATATATTCTCAGGAATCTAGTAATTGACAGGGGTAGATAGGATACATGTGACAGTTCAACTCAGATTTTCTTAACAAATCAAACTCAGGTTTTCTCTAGTATTCAGTTGAAGAAGAACATTCTCAGTTACGATTGACAGTTAAAGGAAATTCTCACTTATCAGTCAAAAATCCAATTCGAACCTTAAAAATTAACACAAATCAGTGAACAATATCATAGTGATGCATTCACACATGTTCATGAATTAAAATAGCCATTAAACATTAAGAAATCAGTTTAGAATAGGAATCAAAACTTAGGAATGAAGAACAGTACAAGTGTATCAGAGTTCAAGGGAAAAAATAAAATTTCGAATTCAATTAATCAAAAAAATGACAAGTAAGGGTTAGAAATAAATGATATACATGTGAGGATACATGAGGGTGCATTCGTGTCCAAGAATTGGACACGAATCGTGTCCAAACAAGCACATATACACAGATACTAGTCAGTGCACAACAAACGTCGTGCACGCGTGCACGTGCATCCAACACGCGACACACGACACGACACGGCACGTGTTCGTGTCCAGACACTCGCCTGGGATAGGGGTTCGTGTCAAACAGCCTGAATCGTGCCAACGTGTCCCCGTGTCATGTCAAAACATGCGTATCAGTGACCAATTACACGCGTGCACAACGCGCGCGCGCTGCCAGTGCGGCCAGTACGGGCGTGATTGCGCCGCGTGTACTCCACGACATGCTCCCAAATTTTGGGAGCATGGTGTCAGATGTTGCCCCCTGCTCCACACAAATTTTTGTGTCCTGAAGTGTCCCATGTCTCGAGTTCTAGCCCCCGATAGGCAGGACACAGCCTATGGCTTGTGCTGCGTGTCCAGAGCTAAAAATGTGACACAAACGGACACAAAACACCAAACATCCTTCACAAACATTCATACACACACCTATATCTACAAACCTATGTAATTAGTTTTACAAAAATCGAAAATTGAATCCTATGTGGCATTTCTACAAACACCTAGGCCACATCCTTGATACGTGTCCAAATAGACACGAAACTCATGAAACCCGACACGACACCAATGCATACACTTAGGGGACCCCTAGGGCTTCCTAATGATGAAGACAAAATGAAATTTCGTAGAGAAATGAGAAAGTTACCTATACTTGAACTTTCAAGAAAAACCCCCTTCTCTAGAGCTTTTCTCCTTGATGTCCCAATCCAACAAATCCACAACAAACTGAGATGAAACTTCAATGACTGCAAGAATAGATAGATTAGGATCTAATAGAAAAGATTTGAATGGAAAAGGAAGAGGAATGGAATTTTAGGGATTAAATGATGTAGGAACAAACCTTTCCTTTTAGACTTGAGTTTTCCTAAAAAAAAAGGCAACCCTAAACTAAGAGAGTATTTATAGGGTGGTGTTCCCAAGGAGGATATGGTGGCTGGCCACTTAAGTTTAGGGCTAGGGTTTTAGAATTTGTCTTGGGCTTTGGGCCAAACTACAAGGCTATGAGCTAAATGATTTAATAAAGGTTCTAACTCACAAACCATGACTTATGACTTCCTAATTCTTATTGCTAACTAGAGTCTAATGACCAACCCAAGGATTAGCTTAGGTTAGACTAGAGTCATATAACCTAACCAAGTCCATACTAACTAGGGTTAGCTTCTAGGTTGGTCTACAAGGGTCAAAACTAGTCAAAGTCAACCTAGTCCAAACAAATCCAAAATAATTCCTAAAAATTCTCATAAATTCAAATAAATTCTATCAAATCTAAATAATAATTAATAATCCCAAATAATTCTTAAAATTACAAAAATGACTAAAATACCCTCAGTCTGGAAATGAACACTAGCAAGACACCAAATCATAAGTCATGAATTTAAATAGTTTAAAATAATTAAAAATTACTAAAAATCATAATATGAAATAAATACCATTAAATAATAATTATAATTACAAAATTTCAAAATTACCCTCTTCTGAAAAACTGGGTGTTACAATCCTACCCACCTTATAAAAATTTTGTCCTCGAAATTAAAATGGTAGTAGTCCTTCTAGGTCAAACGCCCCACAATCAGAGTCTCAAACATATCGTCAGATAATCATATGCGTCTGTCCAAAACCATGATTCTCAGAATCTCTATCATGCCAGTGAGCAAGGCTACGATAATCACAAAGTCCTCGACTATGGTACATACCTCTAGAACTATGGTATTTAAAATTTTCGTATTGCCGCGCGCTTGGCAGCGAAAACCTTAAATTCCCACACCCGAGAAATACATCCATAAGCCGACTATATGTCCTCACTATGCCTGCTAGCATGACCCTAGAGGATTCTAAAATCTCATAATCGAGGCGACCTAGCCCATACAATTTATCTCAGAAGAAAAATTAAATTATAATGAAACGCCAGATCAAACTTATCAACAGTGAGGAGACAGATAGGAATAGATAAAACTGAATTTCAAGATAGGTATAATGAGATAAGGTGGAAATAGAATCGAGAAGATCAGAACCTGCAAGCACCTCTCCTACTGCCTGAGCATCCTCAAGTGTCATGGCGTAAGCTCGTCCTTGCAGGCCTCCCCTGGCCTGCTGCTGATGCTGTACGAACCTCTGTTGCTGATTCTGCAATACTGGTCCTCTCTGTTGTCTTGCCGGAGCCCTAGCTCCTGCTTCCTGAGCTGTCCGTCCCGCAGACTTGGGACACTCTCTCAACTAATGATCTGACGATCCGCAGAGTAGGCATTTGCCCAGCCTCAGCCGGCATTCACCCCAATCGTTCCCTGGTTTCTTACAGAAGGGGCAAAAGATAACATGCTGCTGTCTCTACTGCTGCAGCTATTTCTGCTGGAACGGCTGCGACTGGAACTGCCTTGGCTGCTGGTGCTGAAGGTGAGGCCTCTTGGCCTGGCCTCCGCTGCTGCTGCCCCCAACTGGGTCTCGCCCCCTCTTGAGCCTAAGCTCAAGATCATCCACTGCCAATAAGGCTCCCGTCAAGATCTCCTCAAACGTGGCATCCCGGTTGCCCTTGGTCAAGGACTTGACCTCCTTGACTAGACCCTTCCGGAACATCTGGACCTTCGCCGTCTCGCTCAAGCCCTCTACGAACCTTCCGAGGCGGCCAAACTCCCTCGCATACTCCTCCACTGAAAGACTCCCCTGGACTAGGCTCTCGAACTGCGTCTCCAAGGCTCTGAGTGCTGAATCTAGGAAGAACTTCTTCTTGAAGAAGCCCTTGAACTGCTCCCAAGTCTGCCCAGCTACCCCTACCCTGGGGTCTGACTGATACCAGGTGCGAGCAAGATCTCGCATCCGACTGGCTGCGGCCTCGATCTGAAGATCGACTGGTATCCTGGCCAGGCGGAAGATCTCCTCTATATGCTCGATCCACTCATCAGCGTATATAATCCCTTCCGTCCCCAGGAAGTCTCTGGGACTCATCTTCTGAAACTGCTCGATCCCCGGTGTCTTCGGCTGCTGCACCACTGGTCGAGCTGCGGCTGTCGTGACGGCCAACTCCATGCCTCTGTCCTGTCGAGCCTGCTGTCGGTCCATGAACTGCTGGAAATACGCGAACATCTGAGCTGCGCCTACGTATCCTGGAGGCGGCTGCTGGAAGGGATCCTCTGGAATGACCGGGTCCTGCCTCCGATCTGGTGGAGGCATACCCCCTGCTGCTAGTGGAGGGGCTCCTCCGATCGCAGCTGAAACGTCTACCCCATCTGGCATGAGTGGGTCTGCGGCACCAGGGGCTAGCTGCTGGATATGAGAGGTGGCAGTCCTCCCATCGATGTCCTCCTGGCCCTGGCGAGGTGATCCTATCTCAACCATCCTGGAGACAGGTCAAAAGAAACAATTGCTGAGAACGAGTCGAAATAGCAAAGGAGGACAGTTATATTCAAAGAAAAACAATATCAGCAAGAACTGAGATGATATGAATTAGATAAGAGTTTTTCCTAATGTGATTGAGTACCTCAAAAAAAATATCCTAATCCTACTGCAGGCTGTAATGATACTCTAGTTCGAATACCACTACATAAACTCGACCGGTATGGACCACCACTAAAAATGTGTCATGACCCGCAGCCACTGTGAGGGTACGAGAACGTAACAACGCCCAGCCTACGCAGCAGTGTCGGCGGTAGAACGCTGTCCTAGGTCAACAGACATCTAACAATATCTATCTAAACAGTTTATACTCCCCGAATGGGGGTGTCATAGTAGTAATAAACTCAATCACAGCTAAGGAAGAGATAACACGATATGAAATAGAACTCAAGGAAACAAATAGATGAAAAGTAGTCTATGATAATCCCAGCAAATATCCAGAAGTACATGGTCTCAGATACAGAATGAAAGAATATACATCTCTGAACTCAGAATGAAGTCTAGCTAAACATGCCTCAAGGCTACATAAAAGAAACTAAGCCTCACTAATCTAATCTAGGCAATCTGGGTGATATCCTCAGCTAGAGCTGGGTCCTCCTGAGGGTCCAACTCATAGGTGTCATCTAAGGCTGCCCCGTAGTAAGTATCCAGACCAGCCTCCTCCTCGTCCTCTGTAATATTTTCAACAGGTCCAGTCAGGACAGGAGCGAGCACAATACATCTCATGCAGTTCATATCATGTCAGGAAATATAAAGCAAGCAATAGAATAAGATACATGAAACGCTGTAAAAGATGTACATAAAACAGGAGAGATATTTGATAACTGGAAATATATACATGATAAGTAAGAACTGTAAGTGACTAGTGATTTAGAGTACGAGATGGCATATAATTGGCTTAGGTAGTACATGATAAAACATGGAAGTAACAGAGTATACATGATTGGTAAATCACATGACCATTTATACTCACCCCTACCCACAATCAATACACAAGGATCTATTCAAGTTACGTTACGGACATGATGTTTTGGTTATACAAGAGACACATGGGCAAATCATGAGCGTACATGAAAGAACATGAGAGTACATGGACGTACATGTAAGAACATGAGAGAACATGAGTGTACATGAATAACGCAGAAGCAAGGAATACATGATGTACATAAAACACATGTCATAAAGTATCCGATGTGCCCGCTAAGGGGGATAACATCCCAAGAAGAGATCCATATAGTACCAATCCGTGATGATAACGTGACAGCATCAAGTAAAAGTAATCTAGAGCAAGAATATAAATCGTGACAAGTATGAAACGATCAGAGAATGTACTCGCCTGGTATCTGATTGTTTGATATGAAAGTACTGTCCGAGAAGTGGTGTCTGGCTCCTAATCAGAACAGCACAAGTCACAACAAGTCCAAAATGGTAAAATGAAGTCCTACAATGCATTCTACATGATTCTAGTTCATCTAGGCCAAGTCAACTCTTGGTCAACCCTAAAGTCAAACTAGGTCAACCAAGTCTAAACTAGGTCAACCCAATCTAAACTAGACTTATATTAGCCTAATACTAGGTCACTCAACCAACACTAGCTAGTACACCCACTACTAGGCTATCTAGACTAACTATAAGTTATGTGTCATCCAACACCATAAGTAAAATACACTAGCTAGGTGCCCATATACCTATACATAGGTATAGGCACAACACATATCATGGCTATATATATATATAGGCTATATATATATACATTATGTTTGTAAACAAACCTATACATCAACCTATATCACCCTAGGCTAAAGTATAACCCACAAAACCTTAAGCTAAAACATAGAATATATATATATATATATATATTCATACATATATTTATATAGATAATATATACATACATTATATACAAAGAGAGAGGGAAGCATGTGAGTGTGTGTGTGATGTGTGAGAACAAGCATGTAATATCTGTGTGTGAATGTGAGGCAACAGCTAACAGTGAGGCATTAAGTGTGACTTGAGTGGCATGAAACAGTGTGCAGGAACATAATGCAAAACAGGGAAGAAACCCAACCACAGTTCAGAAATTCAGTTCCCCCCCCCCTCAGTCCAAACCAATCTCAGGTTATACAATCATAGATAAATATCAGGCTTTTACTTCACATTCAAACAGAATCAAAACTCCTCATTCATATGTGATTTTCAGGTTTTTAGTGTAAAAGGAATCTCAGATTTGTGTTGGCATGTGTGTGGAAAACTTGTGACAGGAACTTGTGTGTGAATCACCACCAACTCATTTATAATGAAACAAGTTCAATTTAATTTGAAAGAAGACAATGGACTTGAAATCAACCACATCTAACATCAATGCAGGTATTCCAAATACTAACCAATCTGATACTTCAAACTCAAGTTCACAGTAAACTAAACTAATGTATCATAATAATTCAAAACCTAAATTAAGACAATGCTTAACCTTCTCAGGTATTGTGTATTTGACAGTTAAGGGGTTTTGGACAGCCATCAATGGGTTTAACATGGACTGGTTTGTAGCAGCTCAAAGGCTGAAAATGAGTTGGTTCAATGACAGGTTTTGGGGGCTGAACAAAGGTAAATGTATGGCTGTTTGTATCAGGTTTTTAGGGGGGGTATTGGAGGCTGTTACTGGACTGATAATGGGTAGGCATTTGGAAGTAAAGGGGGACAGCCTTGACAGGTTTTAGGGGGTGCCAATGGGGTATTAAGGACTGAATTGTAGGGCTAAGGGCTGTCATTAGGACAGGGTTTGTGGGGGCTAATATGGATGGGTGTTTGGGCTGTCTAGGGGGCTTTAATGGGACTGCTACTTAGGACAGGTAAGGGACTGGATTGGGGCTGCTTCAATGACAGGTTAGAGTGCCCTGTGTGTGTGTGTGTACTGTCAATGTGACAGTTAGCCCATGGGTGTGTGTTCATGTAAGGGTGAGTGTGTGTGCAATGGTGTGTGTCTCAGTTGTTGCAATGTGGAGTGACACTTGTGAAGAGTGTGCAAGAAAATGACAGGTTTTGGGTGAGACAGCAGTAATGTGGGGTATGAACAGTGAGTGAAAGGCAGGACCCAATGTGCCATGGTTAAGGTACAAGAAAAGAGTGAACATAGCATCTCAGTTTGAAGAAAAAAAGGAAATCAATTCATATATTCTCAGGAATCTAGTAATTGACAGGGGTAGATAGGATACATGTGACAGTTCAACTCAGATTTTCTTAACAAATCAAACTCAGGTTTTCTCTAGTATTCAGTTGAAGAAGAACATTCTCAGTTATGATTGACAGTTAAAGGAAATTCTCACTTATCAGTCAAAAATCTAATTCGAACCTTAAAAATTAACACAAATCAGTGAAAAATATCATAGTGATGCATTCACACATGTTCATGAATTAAAATAGCCATTAAACATTAAGAAATCAGTTTAGAATAGGAATCAAAACTTAGGAATGAAGAACAGTACAAGTGTATCAGAGTTCAAGGGAAAAAATGAAATTTCGAATTCAATTAATCAACAAAATGACAAGTAAGGGTTAGAAATAAATGATATACATGTGAGGATACATGAGGGTGCATTCGTGTCCAAGAATTGGACACGAATCGTGTCCAAACAAGCACATGTACACAGACACTAGTCAGTGCACAACAAACGTCGTGTACGCGTGCACGTGCATCCAACACGCGACACACGACACGGCACGTGTTCGTGTCCAGACACTCGCCTGGGATAGGGGTTCATGTCAAACAGCCTGAATCGTGCCAACGTGTCCCCGTGTCGTATCAAAACATGCGTATCAGTGACCAATTACACGCGTGCACAGCGCGCGCGTGCGGCCAGTACGGCCAGTGCGGGCGTGATTACGTCGTGTGTACTCCACGACATGCTCCCAAATTTTGGAAGCATGGTGTTAGATGTTTCCCCCTGCTCCACACAAATTTACGTGTCCTGAAGTGTCCCATGTCTCGAGTTCTAGCCCCCGATAGGCAGGACACAGCCTATGGCTCGTGCTGCGTGTCCAGAGCTAAAAACGCGACACAAACGGACACAAAACACCAAACATCCTTCACAAACATTCATACACACACCTAGATCTACAAACCTATGTAATTAGTTTTACAAAAATCGAAAATTGAATCCTATGTGGCATTTCTACAAACACCTAGGCCACATCCTTGATACGTGTCCAAATGGACACGAAACTCATGAAACCCGACACGACACCAATGCATACACTTAGGGGATCCCTAGGGCTTCCTAATGATGAAGACAAAATGAAATTTCGTGGAGAAATGAGAAAGTTACCTATACTTGAACTTTCAAGAAAAACTCCCTTCTCTAGAGCTTTTCTCCTTGATGTCCCAATCCAACAAGTCCACAACAAACTGAGATGAAACTTCAATGACAGCAAGAATAGATAGATTAGGATCTAATAGAAAAGATTTGATTGGAAAAGGAAGAGGAATGGAATTTTAGGGATTAAATGATGTAGGAACAAACCTTTCCTTCTAGACTTGAGTTTTCCTAAGAAAAAGGCAACCCTAAACTAAGAGAGTATTTATAGGGTGGTGTTCCCAAGGAAGATATGGTGGCTAGCCACTTAAGTCTAGGGCTAGGGTTTTAGAATTTGTCTTGGGCTTTGGGCCAAACTACAAGGCTGTGAGCTAAATGATTTAATAAAGGTTCTAAATCACAAACCATGACTTATGACTTTCTAATTCTTATTGCTAACTAGAGTCTAATGACCAACCCAAGGATTAGCTTAGGTTAGACTAGAGTCATATAACCTAACCAAGTCCATACTAACTAGGGTTAGCTTCTAGGTTGGTCTACAAGGGTCAAAACTAGTCAAAGTCAACCTAGTCCAAACAAATCCAAAATAATTCCTAAAAATCCTCATAAATTCAAATAAATTCTATTAAATCTAAATAATAATTAATAATCCCAAATAATTCTTAAAATTATAAAAATGACTAAAATATTCCTCAGTCTGGAAATGAACACTAGCAAGACACCAAATCATAAGTCATGAATTTAAATAGTTTAAAAATAATTAAAAATCACTAAAAATCATAATATAAAATAAATACCATTAAATAATAATTATAATTACAAAATTTCAAAATTACCCTCTTCTGGAAAACTGGGTGTTACAATAATGGTAAAATAGAACACTACAATGCATTCTTCATGATGTTTGGGTCAATCTTGGCTAAAGTCAACCTTTGGTCAACTCTAGTCAACTACATTAGTCAAACTAGGTTAACTAGGTTAAGTCCTAACCCAGACAAGTCTCACTAAGCCTAACCATGTCTATCCTAGCATTCACATACCATCACAATGCTATACAAGCTATCAACACATAATTACTTATATATATATATATATATATATATATATATATATATATATATATATATATATATATATTATATATATATATATATATATATATATATATATATATATATATATATATTCAATTACACATATTGTATACACTAGTATAGGCAATCATTCATAGGCACACTCATATAGGGCTATATGCCTATATACATGTCTACATTGGCATACACTTATATATGTATTCACCACATTTACATATACAAAATACATATAGGCAAACATACATATATATTACATATTATCTAGCAAGAATATATATATATATATATATATATATATATATATATATATATATATATAGAGAGAGAGAGAGAGAGAGAGAGAGAGAGAGAGAGAGAAATATACATATATAGAGAAAGAGGGATAGAGTGACAGTAGCAGTAGGGTGTGTGTGTGTACCACGTTCCTGTGTGTGTGAGTATACAATGTGTGTGTGTATACAGTGTTGTGTGTGTGTGTAGGTAATTCATCGGGTGTTATCAGTAATGTGTGGGTGAGTGTATGTAGCAGTAGGGTGTTCTTAGGTTTCCTGTGTGTGTGAGTGTCTCAATGTGTGTTTCTAGTTTCCAGTTTTGAGTATGGCAAGTTAGAGTGTACATGCGTGTGTATGTATTAGATTCTCAAGTTTTATGAATGGGGGTAGGTAGCAGTAGAGTGTGGTGTCTCAGATTACTGTACATGTGTGTGTGTGTGTGTGTGTGTGTGTTATAATAGAAATTAGTGTAGCAGTTTTCTAGGTTTACACAGTCCATTAGCATTTCGAAAACCCATAATCCAAGCTAACATGAATCCCAAACATGTAGACTAAACTCAGACATATATATGTGATCTATCATGATAATTTAATCATCTAAAAATCATTTTTAACATAAATAAACTCAGGAATCAAACGACATGACCTAGTCTCAGTTAATTGGGGAAACCCAAAATTCAAATTTGAAACTCAGTTAATATCCAATAAATTGGGTTGGTAAACATTTTGACATATGTGTATGTGTCACACAAGTGTCATGGTGTCCATAAACTGGACACAAATGTGTCCAAAACAAATCTGACACACGAGCTACACTAAACAGTGCACAGGATCACCACGTTCGTGGACACGACACATGACACGTGTGTCCACGTGGTCACATCCACGTATAGCCCAGTACTAGGGCTACACACTGAACACATCACAAGGTATCCACATGTCCCCGTGTCGGTGTACGAGACGTGTATCCGAACCCAAAATTCGTACGGCTACGCGCAGGCAAGGTTCAGTACAATCGAGATTTCTCTCGATCCGCTCGATCGTTTAGCCTCAAACTTCGTGTGCAAGGTGGCAGTCAATGCCCCTTGGTGTCCAAGAAAAATCAGACCCAAACGTGTCATGTCCAGTGCACACGACACGTCGAGCAGCAGGACACTGCTCGAGTGCACAGTGAGCGTGTTCGTGTCTTCGTGTGGACACGACACGACTCAAAAATTAGTTCAGAGCTTAGGGAAATCAATGAGCACATTAAAATGAATAATCCCAATCAAAAACATTTTGAAAATTCAATAAAAAAGTTCTTAGAGGCATTTACACAAACACTTAGAACTAGGAACTGATACGTGTCCGATACGGACACAAAATCAATGCAAAACTTCACCAATAACACAACACAGCTAGGGGTTACCTAGATCTAGGCTATCATGCAAAGAAATCAAGATTAAATTATAGTTTGAGGTGTTTACCTATAGAGTATCAAACTCAAAAAAAAAAACCAAATAGGAAGATTCCTTTTGCAAGCCAAAAGCTCCAAATTGTACCAAATCTGAGATTTCTCTCCATGAACAAAAAATAGAGTGGGATTAGGTTGCAAGAGACTAGAGTCAAAAATAAATTAAAATGAAAGAGTTATGAATTAGGGTAGAAGGACAAATACATCTTTCTTTCCAAAAGTTGTTGAGATGCAATAGAGGCAAGAACTAGGAAGAGAGATTAAATAGGGGGGGATTCCCTATGTGGCCGGCAATGAAGGGAGAAATTAGGGTTAGGGTTATGACTAATGGGGTAGGGCTAAGTTTCAATGATAAATGAAATCAATCCTTAAGTCAAAAGTCTATGCACTAAATCACTTATTCTCTATATGAAACTTGATTCAAAACAACTCAACTTGGGTTGACTTAAGTTAGACTAGGGTCCCACCATGCTAATCAACTCACCATAGCTAAAGTCAACATCTAGGTTAGTCTCCAAAGTCTCAATTAGCAAAGGTCAAAAATAACAACCATCACTCCAATAATTCAAAATAAATCAAAAATTCTCAAAATGACCAAAACACCCTCAAGCTAAAATGTGGTAGTGACAAAGACAGATGAGATGACGCGGTATTACATTCTGGCATCTATGTCAAATGTACTATAGCATCAGCATCAGGCCATGGCCACAGCTTATGACATGATGTATAACCTCAACGAACTTTTCGGACATCAGAGTAGAGCATCTAGGCAGTTTGCTATGAAGTGTTTGATGAATACAAAAATAGCTGAAGGTACACCAGTAAGGCATCATATTCTCAAGATGATGGATCATCTGAATGAGATGGAGATTCTTGGAGCTAAAATCGATTGGTAATCCCAGGTCGATATTATTCTCAGGACTCTGCCTAAAAGTTTTGACACATTTTTCTTAACTACAACATGAACAAAAGGTTGTATAGTTTGGCAGAACTTACAAGAGAGCTACAGGATGCTGAAGCTCTCTTTAGGGAGAGTAGTCATATTTATGTTACTGAAAAGGCTTTTACTTCTAAACCAAAAGACGGTAAGAAGAAGAATAGCATTCAGAAATAAGCAAACTCAGCAAAGAAGGGCATGAGACCTCAAGGCGCTGTGAAAAAGCCAAAAGATAAATGTTTCAAGTGCAAAGGGCCAGGACATTGAAAAAATGACTGTCCACTTCTCAAACATGGAAAAAAAGAAGGTACGTCTTATTTACTAGTAGTTGAAACATGTTTAGCAGTGTTATCTACCGGTACCTGGTGTGTAGATACATGAGCCACTAATCATGTCTGTAATTCATTGCAGGGGTTCCAGAAAACCAGACGGCTTAGTGATGGAGAGATATGCTTATTCATGGGTGATGCTACAAAAGTTGTGGCCATTACAATAGAAGATTTTATTTTATCTCTTGGTAGAAATAAGTCTTTGACATTGAAAGATTATCTTTATGCACCTTCACTTAGAATAAATTTAATTTATGTTTCTATGCTAGTTAAGGATGGATATTTGTTTATTTAATGACAACATTGTTATTATAAAAAATAAGCAATTTATCTATTCTGGTGCATTAGTAGATATTTTGTATGTCATTAATCCTATTTTATCGACAATACAACTAATAAAAATGAATAATACGTCTTCTAACTTAAATAAGAGAAAAGAACCTTCTTGTTTGAACTAAACATATCTTTGGCACTTGCGATTAGGCCATATTAATCTAAAAAGGATTCACAGACTGTTTACAGATGAACCTTTGAGTTCATTAGAAGTGGAGGCACTTCCAGTCTGTGAATCCTCCATAGAAGGTAAAATAACCAAAAGGCCTTTTAAGGCAAAGGGGATAGGGCCAAAGATATTTTGGAATTGGTTTATTCTGATTTGTGTGGGCCCATAACTATCCAGGCTAGAGGTTGCTTTAAATATTTTATCATTTTCATTGACGATTATTCAAGGTATGGATACATTTACTTGATGTCCCGTAAGTCTAGACGCTTTGAGAAATTCAAAGAGTACAAGGCTGAGACGAAAAAACGTCATGAAAAATTTATCAAGTCATTACGTTCAGATCGTGGTGGCAAGTACCTTTTTGAAGAGTTTAGGGATTACTTATCCGAAGCTGTTATTACGTCCTAATTGATTGTACCTGGAACACCCCAACAGAATGGTATAACAAAAAAAAGGAATAAAACTCTTATGAAGATGGTTAGATCAATTACGAGTTATTCGGATTTGCCATACTCATTTTGGGGACATGCCTTAGAGTCTGCAGCTTATATTCTGAACTTGGTACCTTCTACTCCCACAGAGCTGTGGATCGGATAAAAGCCTAGTCCAAAATATGTTCAAATTTGGGGTAGTCCATCACATGTGCTGAATAAGAAAGCAGATAAGTTGGAATATCGTACAGAAGTACGCTTGTTTGTAGGCTATCCAAGAGGAATGAAATGAGGTCTATTTTATAATCTTAAGGATCAGAAGGACATTGTTAGCACTAATGCCCGATTCTTAGAGGAAGACTATGTGATGAACCATAAACCCATGAGTAGAGTTGTTCTAGAAGAATTAAGAGAAGAGACACCTAATACTTTAATACCAATAGTACAAGAGGAGGAACCACAAGTAACTGTACAATGTGTCACAAATGTTATACCACAACCCATAGTGCCTCGTCGTAGTGGAAGGATTGTTATATAACCGGACAGGTTTATGTTCTTGGGAGAGTCCTCAGACTTTTTCCCTGAAGAACAAGACTATGATCCCTGCACCTATAATGAACCACTACAAGATAAAGTTGCTAAATCTTGGCAAAAGGTAATAAAATAAAAATAGAATCAATGGATTCTAATAAAGTTTGGGAACTTGTAGAACCACCACCCAATGGTATAAAAGACATTAGATGCAAGTGGGTCTATAAGAGAAAAAGAGGATCAAACGGTAAGGTTGAGACCTTTAAAGCACGGCTTGCTGCAAAAGGTTTTACCCATAAAGAGGGTATTGATTATGATGAAACCTTTTTTCCAGTACCCATGCTTAAGTCTGTCCGGATTCTTTTATCTATTATAGCCCATCTCGATTAGAGATTTGGCAAATAGATGTCAAGACAGCTTTCCTTAATGGAAGTCTTAATGAAAATATCTAAATGAAGCAACCAGACGGGTTCATTGAAAAGGGCCAAGAGCATCTTCTTTTAAAGCTCAAGAAGTCCATTTATGGACTTAATCAAGCTTCCAGATCTTAAAACATCCATTTTGATCAGGTGATAAAATTCTATGGATTTGATCAATGTCTAGATGAATCTTGCATATACAAAAAGTATGACGGAAACGTGGTGGTATTCCTAGTACATTATGTGGATGATATATTGCTCTATGGAAACAATATGAAGGTGTTATCTAACGTAAGGGTATACTTATTGAAACAGTTTGACACGAAGGACTTGGGAGAAGCAGGTCACATCCTTGGGATCAAAGTTTTATGAGATTACAAGAAACTAATGTTAGGCTTATCTCAATCGGCCTATATCGATACTGTATTAACTCATTTTAACATGCAAAATTCCAAGAAAGGTTTTCTACCTTTTATGCATGGAATAGCTCTATTAATGGAATAGTATCCGAAGACACCTAAAAATAGAGGACATAAAAGCGGTTTCTTATGCTTCGGCAGTAGAAAGCTTAATGTATGCAATGCTATGTACGAGACCAGACATCTACTTTGTCGTAGGCATGGTTAGCAGATATCAGTCTAACCCAGGACAAGATCACAGGACTGCGGTAAAACATATTCTGAACTACCTAAAAAGGACTAAAGATTATATGTTGGTTTACCAGGCAGATAATTTAGTGACCTTGGGTATGCAGACTCAGATTTTCAGTCAGATAGGGATGCCAGAAAATCTACCTCAGGTTATATATTTACCTTGGGAGGTGGAGCCTAGTATGGAGGAGAATCAAGCAAAAATGTATTGTTGATTCCACCATGGAAGCCTAGTACGTGACAGCCTCTGAGGCAGCCAAAGAAGAGGTTTGGCTTAGAAACTTTCTATTGGACTTAGATGTGGTACCTAGTTTGTCTAAGACTATTATACTTTATTGTGATAATAGTGGTACAGTTGCAAACTCGAAGGAGCCACGAGCCCATAAGACAGGTAAACACATGAGCGCAAGTACCACTTGATACAAGATATCATAAAAAGAGAAGATGTTGTTATGACCAAGATAGCATCAGCAGACAACCCAGCCGATTCCTTTACAAAAAGCTTACCGGCTAAGGCTTTTAATAGTCATGTTGAAGGAATGGGAGTCAGATGCATGGCCGCATGGCTTTAAGTATAAGTGGGAGATTTGAAACAATATACTAAAAGGCAATGCTTTGAGTATAAGTGGAAGATTGTTAGGGTTATATACTAAAAATGCCACTTTTGTATTAACTATATTTTTCTAATATTTTGAATGAGAATCATATGAGCAAATGTTGGCATTTTATTTTTTTTATATGTTAAAGCAAAGTGTCTAATATTCTACATTGTAAATAATATGGTATGTGGTGACACACAGAAGATCATATTACCAGTCCCTTGTAGAATATATAAATGGTTCACAACCTTGATGGATTTGGACAAACCATTGGTAAGGTTGTAGTGTAATCGGGCATTAGTCTATCTTGACTATTGGGTTATATTAATGCACTTTGTGTATATTAAACATGACCACTTGAGGTTATTCTCTTTGTACTAACTACATAAAAGAACCAATACCTCAATTATTATAGACGCTTGTGCTCTTATTCCGAATATAATAACAGACATATATATGTAGTGTGTATTACGTTGATTCATAAAAGTGTGAGATTCATAATGAGTCAATAACCTTTATGAGTTTGGTATTGGCATTATGTGCATGATGGGCTGTTGATTATAAAATTAATCCATGTTCCGATATATCGGGTTGATGAGGTCCCCTTAAGAACTCATAAGGTTGAGTTGGGTAATGGCATTACTTTATGATCGGTCGAGGCTTCGCTTTCGACCTCACTTTTCTGTAGAGGGGCTTCTTCTTCTGAGGCCTCGTGTTGGCTACCCCCAGCTACGTCAGGGTCGGTTTGTAGAAGCGCTTCTTCGTCTTCGAGGGAAAGGTTGTCAGAGGCTTGACTACCACCGGCTGTTGCTTCTGCCAAGGCCTTGGTCCTTACTCGGGTGCGTTTGTATACCCCTGGGGATGGGACCACTATTTTGCTCTTCCTCAGTTGAGTCTTGGATGCAGAGGCTGAGGAGTTTGTGGTTGTCTTTCTCACGGATGAGGAGACAACATGACAGAAAGCGATCTTGGGCTCCGCTTCGTCTTCAATTGGCACTTTCTTTTCGAGGTAACGTCGGATAGGTGCCATAGTTTGTAGTCGCTAAAACATGGACTGCCTTTGTGGTGGAGCCGCTGTTTTGCAACAACAGCAATTGATGGTGATCATGGCACAAGTGTGCCCTGCAAGGGACACATTGTGCTCCTCGGTCAGCTCTCCTGATCTGCGTTTGTGACTGATCACATTACGTAAATCATGTTGGAAGAGTTTTACTTTAACACCTCCGTCAGGCGCATGGCAAAGTCAAGTACCGGGGTGGTCATATGAATGTTGTACCCCCTGATCTGGTTCACGTGCATGAGATACGCCCAGTTCATTGGTAGAGCAACAAGATTTATGGCAACTTGAGTCCACTTCATGCGTGTCACCCAGGTGGGTGCATTGACTCAACATCGTAGTTGCTCAGTCAGACTTGGTTCGAAATATAGTAGATGCGCCCAAACGGGATAGGGACTTTGAGAGTCGACCCATTTATGGCACAGATGCGCCCGAGTTAACTCTGTACAGCTTACCATCAGCAGCGTGCATGATTTTCAGCGCTTGCTTCTGGTTTACTGTTGGCGTAGCACGTTCGTGGCGCATGGCCTGTGCTGCCTTAGATTTCTTTATACTAGCCCGCGAAGGCGCATAGTACTCAGAATCCAATTGTGTCTCACCATGACAGCGAATGAGTCTGTTGAAGACAGATGTTTTCTCCTGCGCACCAGAGCTCATGCACTGGAGATTGGTTGTACCTCTGCTCCGTTGGCGCATCTTCTTCGGCTGGAAAGAAGACGGTTGGGGAATGCAGTCGACACTGCGCTTCTCTGACAGATGTGTGACACCAGTGGATACATCCTTATTGCTGAGAGCGTCAGCAGGAAGGGCCAGCTGCGGTGGCACATCCCCTTCAGTGACGGTGCCAGGCGCATCGGCCTTGCGCACCCAGACTTGGTGAGTCTTCTTCGGCTTTGGCATCCACTTCGAAGGACTCGTGCTGCCTTCAGAGATGAACTCCTCATACGCCTGTTGATTGAGGCACACCACAAGTATTTTGTAGGAGGAGCCGAGTTTGATGTCGTCAGATTGTGACACAACTTTTTCGTTGGAGGAGAAAGAGATCCCCAGCGGAGTCGCCAGCTTGTTTGCCATCAAAAATGCGATAAGATTTTGTTGATTAAAACTTTGGTATTTCAATTACAAACAGAACATTATACAATGTAGGACCTAGACATAGTCCTAGGAATACACTTTTGTTTTATCTGGGAACTGTGTCGGTAGAGCGAGTGGTAATGCGTTGACTCTGTTGACGATCTGACGATGATCTTAAACTCTCTGAAGTGCTGGATTGCTCTGGATACTGGAGCATTGCGAGGAGAAGCGGACTTTAAGTGTCTTTTCTAGCCTCTGTATGTGTATATATCCGTCCTTGTCTGTGTCTGTCCACTTTTTTTGTGTGCCATGGGTGAAGGAATGATCCTTCTATTTATAGATAACAGGTTGGCTGCTCATGCATGCATATGTCGGATGCGCCTAGACGTGGGAACTGTCATGACCCGCACCCGCTTTTTCGTATACGAGACGTGTCCAAGCCAGCCTACGCTGCAGAGTCGACGGTAGAATGCTGTCACGGCCAAGATGCTCAAAATCACAAAATATAACATTTGCTGCTCATTCACATTTCTATGTTTATTACAACAGTTACAACATTTATATTTAAAGAAAATACAAAGTTCTCACAATTAATGAAAATGATACAACTACTATTTATTTCTAGATTTCTGTCTGCAAGTACCTCTGTATCTCCCAAAGCTAAGTGAAGCCACCGCTAACCTAAAAAATATTGGTTTCCAGCCAGGAATGGAACGAGTACAATCTCACAACAGAATCAATAAATGACGAAATCCATAAATCTGTAATAATACTGAGATACATGATAAGTGATAAACAGGAAATCATGGTAGGAATCATGCAAGTAAAAGCAGGAAGACATGGTACATAAGACAAGCAATGACAAGAAAACTGTAATGTAATAAGACTATATCTAACAAGTGATTTGAAATACACTTTCGACATGTAAAAGGCTAAGGGGTAAATCCGGCACCCCGTACGTGAGTTGTGCGACTGCTATCCGACAAGAATAGACATTTTGGGGATATTTCTGTATGTTTACATGTCTACTAATGTACTTCCCCGCCCGGCTAGTACCCATGTATTCAGACAGGTCACGAACACGAAAATATATTGGTCACGAACAACATACAAGAATCCATAACTACTATCTCGTGTGACAAGCGTGTCAAGAATCAATATGATATCAATGTAAAACAATATTAAATATAAAAAGTATAGAGATAATCAAATACAAAAACTATCAGAGATGTACTCGCCTGAGGTCCTGTGCTGGTGAAACCGATAATACTATACCACTCAATGAGCCATAATCAGTCAACACATGCAGAAGTCTCCGGTTGCTGAAATAAATATTACCAACATGTTTATAATAGTCAAATTAGCTAGGATTGCCTGTCCTTAAGTCCAATTCTGGACAGAGGGGCAAAACGGTAATTTTGGGCCAAAACGGTATCCGCCGTTGGGCCCATTTTGCACCGAAAAATGTGTCAAGGTTTATGATCTCTAAAGTCATCAAACTATATGTCAATAGGTCCAATTTTTCGATACAAACCCAACCGAATGTCCATAGTTGGATTCCGGCGCGCCGTGTACTAAATCACCTATTGAGTCGGACCGTAGGGCCCGCAAAATGGTGATCCGATCAACTGTCTCAGAATTGGACCAAACATGGCATACAGGACCAAAAAAATAAAACGGTCCTATTCGTACAAGATTTGTCTCGATCTGACCAACGTACACAAAATAATTGGGAAATTTGCACAGAGGCCGATACAGTGAATTTTGACGGATACGCATCAAATTCGTCGCGCACACGCGACCAATTTTAATTTCGTCAAAGTCCACACGTCCACGAAGCCATTACGCACCTTTCGATACTTTGGGTTCGCGACCACGTCGCTCGGATTGGCGGGACGCATGTCGTATCGAAGGATTTTATTGTTTTTAAAACAGGTTTTTGGTAAATTTTGGGATTCGATTTCTCGACACATAGTCGATGATTTCCAAATCCACAAAAAGGTTTTTGAAGTCCTATATGTTGTCTATAACTTCCTTTAATTAGTTTTCTAAAATTCCTAACATACAGATTATAAAATGCCTTCTAAGTTGGGCCTTTGGGACGGGTTTCTGTCCGATTTTTGGACAGGTTTTCGATCAACTACGCATCAGTTTTTCAAGTAATCTAGAGCATACCGGTATGAACTAAATGAAGGGGTTGATGGACGTATGGGTTGCGTTCATACCTGCGACGACGAATCGAATATCGATCAACCACGCGCAGAGAAAATGGTTCGCGAAGTCGCGCGTTTAATGCAACTGCTGCTGTTGCTGTTCGCCCCCGTGCGCACGTCGGCGCTACCGTAGCTGGCCTGTGGCCTCGTACGATGGCGCCCTGGGCTGGGGGAGGTCGCCGGAGGACAGTGGTCGCGGCACGGCTAGGGTTTGGGTGAAAAGTTTTCTCGACCTCCCTTGCTCTATCTCTCGTATATATATATATATATTTATATATATATATATATATATATATATATATATATATATATTATAAATATATTTACATGCCTATATAATCAATATATATATCCTGGTATTTATACACACACACACACACACACATATATATATATATATCTATATATATATATATATATATATATATATATATATATATATATATATATATATATATATATATTTTTTTTTTCTGATATATATATATATATATATATATATATATATATATATTTTATATATATATATATATATATATATATATATATATATATATATATATATATATATATATATATATATATATATATACCACAAATTCCATACAGACAATACAATATTTTAAATATAATCAATATTTATAATATAGCAATATTAATTTGTATATATATATATATATATATATATATATATATATATATATATATATATATATATATATATATATATATATTATATATATATATATATATATATATATATATATATATATATATAAAATATATATATATATATATATATATAAATAATTACACTCAGATAGCTATTCCTATATATATTTATATAATGCCTAATTTTATATCAGGAATATAATCATATATGTGCACATGTTCATACTTATATAGCCTACAAAATCCCAAAATACATGTTTAAGGAAATATTCACTATAATCATCAAATAAAACATTATCGAGATTTTTATATGGCAAATATTATTTATATAAAAACATTTACTAGACCACTACATAAATTACGAAGCACGCACATTCATACAATGCATCTATCATCGTGAACGTCTTTGGTCGCTCTACAATATTGCATGGGCCCGGGTTTGGTTCGGGTCAAGTCCGGACCAGTTTGGTACAACCGAGTCACTTAAACGTCAAATAATAAATAATTAAACTATTTATAATGGTCATGTCATAACTTGGCCTAGTTTTTCTAATTAGGACACACTTATGGACAGGTCTTCCCTACCAGGGCTAATACACTAGTTAAAGCACGCCACTGTACTATCCGTGCCATGATTCCTAGTCACCTTGTACTCCAATTTCTAATCATGACTGAAATCATCTACCGTAATAATAAACTAAATAATTATTTATAAAATCTAAAAATTACCATTCAAATAATAATAAAAATATTTCTAAATTTTCGGGAAGGGGAGGTACAGGAACGCCACGTGGCTGATGGTGGCGGGGGCGTATGGTTGATGCGTCCTGAATTAAAGTTGAATCTGCTGGACTGCTGTACTGGGTTGCGATAGAGCTGATACGTGGTAGTCACGGAGATTTGGTTGTTGTTGAGATCTTGGGTGGTTAGCACCTATTCTTTGAATAGAACAGAGTCAAGGGACGCGTGGCGTATGCCTGTGGCTCAAAGATCTCGGTTTTGGAGGAGAGTGATCTATCGGAGTGCACCTAGGATCGGGCGCATGGAGGCGACATAGTCTATGAGTTTTAGGCATCATAGACGAGTCTGGACGCATGGCTTTTGAGGCGCATGCAGAGCTTCGTATCAGGGTGCACCTAGGATCAGGCGCAGGGGAGGCGACTTGGTCTCATGATCTTTAGGAGCCATAAGAAAGTCCAGGCGCATGGCTTTTGAGGCGCATGCATGGCCTAGTCTTCTGTTGCTTAGGATCAGAAGTAAGCCGGAGGACGCATGACCATAAGGGTGCATGCAGTCTTTTAGGCTTATGGCCATGAGGCGTATATGAATGATTGGTCTGCCACGTTGCCGACCCCAGGTGTAATGATGGTGCTGACATCAGCGGCGCTTCATTTTATGCACAAGGCAGCTGATTGGATGGCTCTTGGAATGCGTTGTCGCCTTCGTCATTCAGCATTAAATGCTTGAAGGAGAGGGCTGCATTGGTTAGTGCCAATCTGGGTGCATGGCTCCATGTCCTGTTGGACGCATCTATGGGGAGCGCATGACGTCGATGGCACATCTGCCATGTGTCGCATCCTCTTTCTCCCGCCTGTTGAGTTCTCTGATACGTTAATGGTTGCCTTGACTTAGCCGAATATGAGAAGACGGATGCATTTGCTATTAATGCAAATTCATTGCATAGAATTTTGGAATGTTGGCCATTTGGCACTCAGGTGTAGGCTACCCGTGTTTATAAATAGACGCATGAGGGAAATCTTTGATTTTATTCTTCATTTCGATACAAAGATGAACTTGGCCGGAGCTCCGCCTTGGCGAACTGCCGAACTCAAGCTCTTCCCGAGGGTGAAGATGCGCTGCCCTAGTCTTCCCGTCACTCTGAGCTTCTGTGATGGTGTCTGTTGCATCCAAATATCGGGATCGTCGAGTCCCGACACAGGCCGATGGTGTCTGTTGCATCCAACGATCGGGGTGGCCGCGCTCCATCTTTCGTTATACTGGTAGAGCCACAAGTTACCGAGTGTGCCTGTTGCTTCCGAAGACCGGGGCATCGTGCCGTGATCTTTATCGAGCTAGGAGAGCTTCTCCTCCTGCTACATAAGGGCTGATTGGTGCTGATGCGCCTACGCCATAATGACGAGACGATGTGCCTGGATGAGTCATCAGAATGATGCGCCTGGATGAGTCATCAGAGTGATGCGCCTGACGGATGATGCGCCTGGCATAGGACGCATAGCAGTTGCTGCGCCTGGCTGTAGCTTTAGGATCTTTCTTTTTGTAGAAGTTCTCCTTTGTAAAGCCTTTCTTTAGACATATAATAAACTTTTATATGAAATAAAAGCCATATTTTTAATATCTTTAAACTTGTACTTTTCTTTGTTGTGCCAAGTATCTGTTTGAGCTTCCTGGCGCATTTGAGTTGGTCGCATGGTTGGGTTGAGCGCATAGGAATTCTGGCCTATAGATGTGCCTGAAATTCCATGCTTCTACAAAAGGTATCGACTACGATGAGACCTATGCCCCAGTTGCGAGATTAGAGTCCATTCGTATGTTATGTGCATTTGCATATTTTCATAATTTTAAATTATTTCAATTGGATGTTAAGAGTGCATTTTTGAACGATTTTATAAAAGAAGAAGTTTATGTCGCTCAACCTCGAGGTTTTACTGATTTTAAACACCCTGATTATGTTTTCAAGTTAAAGAAAGCCTGATACGATTTGAAACTAGCCTCTCGTGCTTGGTATGATCGTTTAATTTCTTTTCTACTTGATAACAGATTTATAAAAAGCAAGATTGATACTATACTGTCTATAAAATCTTTTAATATAAATCTTCTTTTAATTCAAATTTATGTAGATGATATTATCTTTGGATCTACTGATGAATATCTCTGTCAAGAATTTTCAAAGTGTATGCAGAATGAGTTTGAGATGAGCATGATGGGAGAACTAAAACTCTTCCTCGGACTGCAAATCAAACAAACTAGCAATGGGACGTTCATTAATCAAGCTAAATACACAAAAGACTTATTGAAGAAGTTCGACCTGGAAACTGTCAAACCACTTGGCACTCTGATGGCGACTTCAACCAAGCTTGATATTGATGAACAGGACAAACCGATCGACATACGTAAGTATCGAGGTATGATTGGTAGTTTACTCTATTTAACTGCTAGTTGCCATGATATAATGTTTAGCATTTGCTTGTGTGCACATTTTTAAGTTAACCCTAAGGAATCACACATGTGCGCAGTTAAGCATATCTTTCGATACCTTAAAGGCACTTCTTCTGTCGGCTTATGGTATCCCGAAACCACGTCCTTTGACCTAACAAGTTATTCGGATGCTAATTTTTCTGGATGCAAAGTGGATAGAAAAAGTACAAGTGGCATATGTCATTTACTAGGTAAGGCTCTAGTCTCTTGGTTTAGCAAGAAACAAAATTCTGTCGCGTTATCAGCTACTGAGGTTGAGTATATCGCCGAAGGATGTTGTTGTGCACAAACTTTGTAGATGAAGCAAACCCTAGAAGACTTTGGTTTACTTTACACACACATATCTATTTACTGTGATAACACTAGCACTCTTAATTTGACTATGAATCCTGTATGTCACTCTCTAGTAAGCATATTGAGATTCGACATCATTTTCTTAGAGATCATCAAACAAATAGAGATATAAACCGTTTATATTTAGACACAGAGAATCAACTGGCTGATATCTTTATAAAACCATTAGCGGAAGATTGTTTCAATTATTTACGTTGAGAATTAGGAATTTTAGATATCAATAATATCAATTAATATTGTTTTAATGATTATCTTTCAATATGCAAACATTGTTTTGGATACAAGCCTACAAAGGGTTTGTCTGTCACAACGACCAAGGTCGAAGCGAAACGGTATTTAAGTGTTCCCAATAAACCCCTATTAGCTGGGACAGTATCCCTACAGCTAATCTGAGATAGTCGCTATGTAACAAAATTTAATTAATAAAATAATATTAATTATATTAATTGAAATTTAAAATAACTAAACTTGGAATTAAATAATTGAAATGAGATTGATAAAAAGAAAGTGGACTGCATTTATTTCTGTTTGAAAACACCTCAACAGAACCCCAGGCGAACTCTGACCAAATTCGGCCCGAGTTTGGCCCCTGTTGGTGGTATGTGTTTTTAAGTCAGAACCGAGTGGCTCCTCTTCCTTTCATCTTCTCTAAATGCTCATATCACAGCAGCAGCCACGCCCCGACCCTCCAAACCCTAAAAATTCTCCAAGCCTTTTCTTCCAATCCCCTTGGAGAAATCAATCCAAACTTTGGATTCGTGCAGAGTTTCTCATCCTTTACAACATATTCCAATCTTGGAAGGTATAACCTCCTCCTTCCCTCTCTTTCAAGTTCGTAGATTTTATTCTTTTTAGACACAATGCCTATGAACTTCAATCCCTCCAAGAGGAAGAAGACTGCGGCCAGTGAAGAGGCCTCGTCTTCGAATCCTCAGGTGGATTCACTCTTTTCCTCGGTCCAATCGGCCGACGGATTATATAATGAGTTTTTTTAACTCATGACCAATCACTTCTATGGTATACGAATTTCTCTGTTCGTAAAATATGCACCGGAGCCCCGAATAAATGGACTGTATTTCCTGAACACCATCCATTCTTTGAGGCATTAGGATTGTACCAACTTGTCACCCACCAATATCCTATCGCCACTAATGTCGTTCGTCTATTTTATTGTAATTTTACTTTGAACACTTTTGTTGTAAGAAGTCATGTCGGTGGAATTACTATCGAGTTCAATGATGTCCTCTTAGCGAAAATCCTTAATGTCCCTAATGAAGGTGCTCCACTAGATGATGTAGAAGCATGAAAATTTCAGCAAATGAAGCCTTGTGCGCCCAAGAGAACATATGCGCCCAAGCCAATGAGGACACATGCGCCCAAGTCGGCCTAAGAAGCTCTATGCGCCTAAGTCATCATGTGGAGCTCTATGCGCCCAAGTCATCTTGTGGAGCTATATGCGCCCAAGACAAGCTCCCCCAGAAGGAGGGCGTATAGCCTGAAACAGGGCTATGTGCCCAAGCTTGACTCGGTCAAAGCCATGATCAAAACGTGCACCGAAGCGCGCGGCCACGTCAGTCTCCACGAGCAGTCGTACACCAAAGCACGTGGCCACGTCAGTCTCCACGAGCAGTCATGTACCGAAGCATGCGACCACGTCAGCACCACGACCAACCCACGATCTTGCAGCCAGCATGTGCCTACACCCTATGCGTCCAAGGCAGGACTATGCTCCCACTTGAAAACCAGTGTATTTTCCTCATGTGGGCGTATAACATCATTCCAGCTCAGAAACTACTATAAAAAGGGGTCTCATCCCTCTTCAAAATACAGAACGGAGAGCATTTTCAAGAGCCAGAATGCTGCACTTCTTGCCAGTGAGCCGAGAGTTAGCAATTTTCTTAGGTTTTCTCCCACTTTTGTAATCGGAGTGTCAATGGAGTAAAGTAGCAACTGTCGCTCGATCTCCATCGCCCATTCCCTAGAATTTTTTTTTGTACTCGGGGATCCTCAGCGCAGGATCTCTCAGGCGTACTCGATTTGTGGTGCCTTACGCCAATAAAGAAAAGATAATATTTTCTTCTTCTTTTTTTGTGTGTGTCCACAAAAATGGCTACTCTGCTGGGGACTACCTTTTTCTCTGACGAGAAGATGGTGACGCAATCCAATACCGACAAAGTAGGGAGCACTCAAAATATGCTGATCGTAAAGTTCGATCAGCAGGCGTTCGAAGAGATGCTCTCGAGGGGTGGCTCTACTCCCTCAAAATCAGCGAAGCCAAACAAGTCTAGCAAGACTTGGCTTCCGAAGGCTCGCTTTGCGTATCCTGCTAGTGTCATAGCAGATATGCAACTAGAGGACTCCGTCACATGGGCGCATGACTCTGCCACAGAAGCTCCCCAAATGGAGAAAGCTCACACCGTTCCGAGCTCTACTAGCCCAGTGACTTTTTTCCTGCACAACCAACAACAGAGTGTTCGACGCTCGAAACTTGGCAAAGGAAAGCACTACGATGCCAAGAATCGGGATGTTCGACACTCTGGACAAACCCAGCGAGGCTCACAAACGAAGGAGGCAAAATTGGAAGAAAACAACGCTGCTCCACCAAGCATGCGCCCAAAGCCATGAGTCCAAGGGGATGTTTGGGCGCATAACCGCAATCAGAATGCTTCTATTTTCGACAGATTGGGCATCCAGGGTCATGCGCCCAAGGCTATGCACCCAGGCTCACTTGATCCATACTATGCACCCACATCAAGAAGGCTCAGACATGTTGTCAAGAAGCATGCGCCCAAGGCCAGTCTTCAAGGCCTATGCGCCCACAGCAAAAAGACAGGCCCCAACGCGTATAGCACGGGGCTGTCTTCAAGGACATCACAGAACTTAGGTGTGGGGGTTTCCCCTGCACGTGAACTAATTCTGGATGCGCCTACTCTCCTTACGAACCCGCATGCAAAGCTCGGCGATGCATGCAACATGGGTTGTAAGGCAAAACTCCCTTTCGCTGATTTGTGCGACATGATAAATTATAAGCGTAAAGCAAGGGAGGATATAATAATTTATAGTCCACATCCGTGCACCAGTATTGTTATCAACTGTTGCTGCTCCAAAGCAACAGGAATGCCTCAGAGAAAGTTCGTGTTTCGATGGCTACATTTCTTTGACGATAAAAAGCCGTTGTATGTCTCTTCCAATATGGCTTCATGGGGTCCCCCTTACGAAAGCCCCAATCAAAGACGGTGGACCACAAACCTAACTTTCTCTCTCAGTGCCACAAAAAAAAGGAGAAGAAGTCTACCAGCAGATGGACGGCGGGCTGCCACATCTGAAGGAGTCTATATGTGTACTCGGTCGAAGGCAAGATCCCGTATAGATGACGATGACTCCCAAGCTGGAGGTAGTATTCCCTCAGAGTCTGAAGCAGATGACCTTCACACTGGGGGTAGCCTCCCAGAGGACGACGATCTATCCGAGTCTGACGGCGACTATCTGCCTCCCCTACCTGAAGATGAGGGACTTGTCCATTCAGAGACAGACAGTATCAGCACCAGTTATACCGTTTCTTCTGTTCATCCTCGCATGTTATCTACATACACGACAGACGGAGAAAGACCTAAAGAAGCTAGTGATCAGACTAGCAAATGGCTAGAGGGTCTTGAAACAGCATTCGCCAAGATCACTGATATGCTTACCAGTATCATGGTGGTCCGAGCTGCAGCGGCTGTTCCTCCACCTCAACAAAACGTCTCGACTCACGCTAGTCCGGCTCATAGCAACAACCCGCCTTCACCTCAAAAGGAGTATCATTCCATTGTGCATCCTCTAAATCTTACAAATGCTGGGGGTGGTCCTTCGCCAATGATGTCTGACAACCGTTCAGCAGCCGTTTTCCAATACCTGCTCAATCAACAGGATGCAATTGATTTCCTGGTTTCCCGTCTCCACACCATCTCACACAAAGACGAGCTTCAGAAGATGGGGATATCTCAACCTTATCTTCCTGAGTGGGAGAATGCTACTTGCCCTCCTAACTACAAGCCGCTGACGTTGAATTTATTTGACGGGTTGACTTCTCCTCGTCAACACATGACATACTTCAATACGCAGACTCTGCACTTACCCAGAGATGATACGTTCTTGTCAAAGCTGTTTATTAGCACCTTATAGGGGGTAGCTTTCGAATGGTTCTGCAGTCTGCCTAATGGTTACATCAATTCGTTTAAAGACTTGGAGAGGTTGTTCCTCAACAGGTTTTACGAGAGTGGCATGCATGTTAGTATGTCCACCCTCATCGAGACCAAGCAAAGGAGGACTGAGTCTGTCATCTCCTTCATCGAACGCTTCAGACGGCTAGCACTGAAGATGCCCTTCGGCATACCAGACTCAGAGCTTATGGATACTTGTCGACATAACTTCCTCCCTATGGTAAAGTTTTGTCTGGGTATACATAAGTATGATACATGACCCACTTTCATTGGGGCCGCTGATGCCGCTGAAAATGATGTTCCTAATCTGGAACTACTGGGGTTGAAAACACCCAAATCTGAAGACAAGGGCAAGCATCCTCAAACTATCCCTGTCCGTGGGAGTAAAGGGAAAGAAGTCCTGAAGGTCGACACATCCGAAGGAGTTTCCAATTCTCAGGGCGCCTTCGACAAGCCTAAGGAGACCTTCTTCTTTGACGAAGATGATGTCATTACCATCTTTCACACATTGACAAAGGGTAATAAGCTGACATTGCCTCCGCCACGACGTCCTGCAGAGGCAAACCAACTCAACGATCCCAAGTACTGTCTCTATCATCAGTACATACATTATTCCACCAAGGACTGCATCGTCCTGAAGAAGAAGATACAACAACTTATCGACGGCCAAGTGATCAATCTCGAAGCTGAAGACAAGGTCGTGTCTTCTAATATGATCTCTCTTCAGTTTGGTGACTTTCCTCCCACAGAAGTCCCAGACGGCGTGGTCCCGATCCCCAAGACAATAATGGAAGTTGTCAACCTACCGCCAGCTCGCAACTCAACCTTGGTGCCACTCACAACTGAACGTGGTAAGATCATGTGTGTCCATCCGAACCTTGTGCAAGAAGTAACACAAGGGGTGGTACCTTCCAAAGCAAAAAGGGGCAAAAAATACAAGCCATGCCATATGGTGTCTTCTTCCATCTACGAGGTCCTATCTGGCGAGACGCGATCAGGGAAGACTTATCTTCGGATGTACGATCCCGCACAAGAAGAAGCAATACCTTCTCAAGCTCCCGCTACCCCCATAAGCTCAGAAGCTGGCCCGTTAAAGCCTCCAACTACGGACAAAGCCAAGCAGAAGGATACGCCGTTTGATAAATCTCTGAAGGCGCCAGCTCCCGAAGGCATGGATTGACCCTACAACTTTGACATACTGGTACAGCTAGCCAATACAGCTTCCAGGTTGTCTCTGTTCGATCTGTTGCGACTCTCCAAAGAAATGCGGAAGGCCTTAAGTGAGGCCTTACTACATGCCGACTCTTATCTCGCTGAAGTCAAAGCCCCTGCTGAAGACCCTGTCTCCTGTCCTCACTGTCGCAGTACTATGGAAGTGGTGCCCAATATCACCTTTTTACAGGAGGACATGCTACTCATAAATAATCGTCATAATAGCCCCCTGTACTATACAGGGTATATCGGGGCGATCAAGGTGGACCGTATGCACATCGATCCAGGATCCTCCCTCAGCATCATTCCTAGAAGTTTGCTTCAAATTCTGGGAATCCCTCTGCACAAGCTATCTATAACCAACACAACTATCATGGCTTTCAACGCTGGTCGAAGCCACCCGCTGGGCAAGATCCGTCTCAAGTACCAGATCAGTGATCTTCGAACGAAGGTTTCTTGCTATGTGATCGATGCCAATGTCTCCTACAATGTCTTATTAGGACGTCCATGGATATACGAGAACATGATCGTTCCTTCCACACTTCACCAGTGTTTCAAATACGTCAACAGTGACGGTGTCGTGAAGATGGAGTTTGTCGATGTTGATCCTTTTAAGGGCATCGAAGCCTACTATGGAGATTCGGTACTTTACCAATATCAGCCCCCAAGGATGATGGCAACGAAGAAGACAATGAAGCTGAAACAAGTTTATCCTCCAATGATGGTCCCCTGATCATCCGAGTCAAAGGACGTACTACTCCAAAAAGTACTCTGAAGCCTCTCACAATCTGGATAAAAAAGAAGAACCCTGACAAGGTCAAACCATTGACCATCACTCTTAGCAAGACACCCCGGAAGGAACCTACTAATGTCCGTCCTTCCAATCCTGAAAAATTATCCTACGTGGTGAACTCGGCCAAGACTGTGGCTCCTCTTCCAGATGATGATCCTCTCAATGAGTATATCAATACTCATATAATGTACCTTCAGCGGACGATGTTATCCCTGAAGAAGAACTTGTGTATTTTTTTAGTAAAGGTTTATCTTTGAATTACTTTGATGTCTATCAATCTGTAAACCACTACATAGATACGATATACGCCTAGAGCACGGCATAGAACCACACCTCTGTATGCCAGTCACGACGCCTCACCTGTAAGAAAAAGTTTACCCAGAAGATATCCACTACTTCATCGTTCCAGTCAGAAAGAAGGATGAAGAACTAATCATCTTCGGTTGTATAATTGGCGAGAGAAAGTCCGTTCCAGACTCTACTTCTCCCAAGCACAACACGGAAGCTGACTATGACTCTGGGAAAATGCAACTTTTTCGATATAGTTGGCAGGCCAAGAATATCATCCAGAACATGGGATATGACATCAAAAGCGACCAGGGGCTAAACTACGGCAGGGGACGACGGTTGCCAATATGACACTTCGCTCCTCCCGGCAAACCCGAGAACTACTATCAACAAAACGGAATTGGTTTGGGTTATGTCACTCCTCCAATAACTCCCAAAAGATCATATGATGAAGCAGATCGTTGTTATCATTCTTCTAATTCCTCCCTCTGGGACTCAGACTCCAGCATTGGCGACATGTTCAAAGCAACTCTGTCCGTCAACATGGTTTTTGTTGACCAAATTGCGGACGATGTCTGTAATGCCCCAGTCCCAAAATACTTAGGACCAAGTACGTAGACATGTTAGCTGCATATATACAAAGAATACTCCAATATGTGGAATCCTAATATATATACATAAGCTGTAATAAAATAATCGTAGGATAGAACATCAATAAACTATATCTCATCCTTAGCAGATACAGAAGATAAAAGAAATCCAAATAGAATAAATGAGGGAGTCAAAAGATTGTCGGGTGGACATGCCCACACCAAACAGCTATGAAAATACTCTCAAATAAAATAGATGTCCAATATGAGTCTCAAAGGATAACATAGATCTAGATATCAGCGGGTGACGCCTCGTCCTCAAGGTATGAAGGATCCAGTGTCGAGCCATACACCTGTGGGAAATCGCCTATACCTGGAGAGATCACCAGGTCCTCAGAGGGACGTAACAAGATACATGAAGAACATGCCATATGAACTGTATAAAAATGTACCATAAAATAAAGATAAAAATAAAGTGTCCAAGCCATAACACGGCTCAATATTCCATCATTGAAATAGTAGGCTACCCCTACAACCAAACAAGGACAAGGGATAACATACTATTCCGTGATGTGACATTTTTCCATGCCATGACTGGAACATAAAAACGGCTAAAGTCTCCTAACCTTTCTAGTAGGCAATTTAGAAGACATCTCGATGTATGGGCAGGTGAAGGCTGACTCCCCCAGGACAAGGTAAAAACTCATAACACACACACGTCAAGTACCAATACTATCAGCCGGCATAACTCGATGCTAGCGGCCCACGTGACCCATCAGTCCACATAGCTCGAGGCTAGTGACCGTCGCGACACGACTATCGTAGTACGCATTTACTACGACTTTTGGAAGTGGGTAACCCATACATTAAAATGTCTTCTCCCTCCCAAGGTTGCTAATAGAAGGTAGTCCGCTAAGGCTAGGTCCACATGCATTTTAAAAGACAAAGAAAGAGAAATAACTGAAAGTAAACAAAGAAACTATGAAAAACAAGTCATGGATCCAACTGAAAGAAACAGATAAGAAATTTACAGCAAATAAATAAATAAAGATGCATATAATTATAAACAGTAAATAAGGCAAGGTATCTTGCCTGAGGGTGGTGCGAGAAGCAGCAAAATCCAACAATCAGAATCGTCAACACGAAAGTCAAAATCCACAAGGAGCTCCGGATGCCGAAACAAACATCACGAACGAGTTTGGAATAGAAGATATGCCTAGAAAATGCCTATCCAAAAGTCCAATTCTGGAACAGGGGCAAAATAGTAATTTCGGATCAAAACGATGTCCGCCATTGGACCGACTTGCTCCGAAATGCGTACCAGTACCTACTGTCTCTAAATTCATCAAACTATATGTCTATGGGTTCGGTTTGAGGAGACGAACTCAACGGTATGTCAAACTTTGGATTCCGATGAGCCGTGCACAAATTCGCCCGTTAGAGCAGGTCACGGGCCCGCCAAATAGGCGTTCCGTTCGACCTTCTCAGAATCGAACCAAACTTAGCATACAGGACCAAAATTTCGATACGGTCTTGCTGGCATAAGTTTTGTCTCGATACGATAAACATACACGAAGTTATGGCCAAGTTTGCAAAAGGTCGATACGGGGGTATCTCGACGGATACGAACTGATTTCGTCGCGCACACGCAACAAAATCGGGTTCCGTCAATTCCCACACGTCAACAACACCCATACGCGCCTTTCGATGCATATAATGCGCGACCACGTCGCTCGGTTTGTCGGGGCGCATGCCGTATCGGGATGGTTTTTTCTAATTTTTACAATTTTTAAAACAAGTTTTTTCGGATTTTCGACATCAAGTAATTTTATGTAGAATAGATGAAAAATAGTTCTACAAGAAGCGTTTAAATCTCGTATAGGTTGTCTACAAGTTTATTAAATTGGATTTCAAGATTACTCAAGCTCCAATCCTGGATTTGCCTTCCAAAACGGGTACGGGGACTGATTCACTTCTCTGTTTCACGAACATATTTTCATAATTTTTATTATGATTTTTTACGCTGGTTTAACCTATGTTAATTGAAACTATTTAATGGGAATTGCAGGTGGTAGGGTTGTCTACGCGTAGGGCTCGACAGATCAAAAATCGATCGAGCAGAGGTGGAGATACGTGACGAGGTAGGGGGTACCTTGAGTTCGGGTGTAACATGGCTGTGCTCTGTTTCTCGTCGGGAAGGGAGAGTGCGGCGGTGCTCCGGTGAATGCACGGCGGCTGCAGGCAGTCGAAGGTGCTCGCGGGGATGTTGACGTTCGTCAGGAGTTGGCAGTTTTGGGTTGGGATGCTGTGTGGAGAGAAAATTTCCAGGAAAACCCTATCGCACTCCACGCGTATATAACCGGCTATTTAAAATATATTTAGGTCGAATTCTAACTGGATTCGGTTTAGATTCCTAGGGTTTTTAGGAGAATTAATCAAGTTTGAATTTGTGAGGATTAGAGTAAAAAATTTCACTCAAGATTTGCTGGCACCAAATCTTTTCTTGCCGCTGCTCCAGGCGTAGGGGGTCGGGTCTTTATGGCTACTGTTCACGGGTGAACAGTAGCGCATGAGTTTTATGTTTTTTTAACCTTTTCTTTTTTTTGGCTTTACACTGTATGGGAACATCCAGCTTGGGCTGACGAAGCACTGTTCATTTGAACAGTACTGACGTCAGCTTTCTTTTTTTTATTTTTTATTCTATATATATATATATATATATATATATATATATATATATATATATAAAATATATATATATATATATATATATATATATATATATATATATATATATATATATATACACTAAGAACTTATTTATTTATATATATATATATATATATATATATATATATATATATATATATATATATATAAAAAGAATATATATATATATATATATATATATATATATATATATATATAAAAAATATATATATATATATATATATATATATATATATATATATATATATATATATACTAAGAACTTATTTATTTAACACATAACCCATCAAAATTACCATGAAAATTTTTCATAATAAATTAAATAATTTCCAAAATATAAAAATTGTTTTCTAAATATTTAGCAAGATAGATTAGCACTTATAACATATATATGTGCGAATGAAATCTAATATTATCGAAAATATGGAATAACTAAAATTGTGACTAGGTATATATTTTGGAAAAGATGCGTATCTGACTCATATAACCTAATTACTAATAAATAAAATTTATATTAACTATACATGTTTATACTCTTAAAATACATTTATGTAATTCATATATATATGAGGTAAAATCCCAAGGACAATATTTATGGGTATATAAATACAAGGATAATACAAAGAAGGAATAAAAATAAATATAAAAAAATATATGTAGCAAAATTAGGGGGTTTACGTCCTACCTAACTTAGAAAAATTTCGTCCTAGAAATAAAAAAAAAATAATCTTAATATCAATAATAACAATAGTATATACGAGAGAAGGGAGGCACGTCAAATATGCCTCGGTTTTTGAAAGGCTGGCAGGGTGGTTATAACGGGATCCAAATTGCCATCATATTCTACAAGGTTGAGTATCCTTTATCCGAGGCTCTACCCAACTTATAGAAGTTGGCTTCTTGTAAAAAAATCGTCGTTATAAGACTCCTAGAAATTCAACCCCAAGGAAAAATGGGAATATTAGCACTCATGTCCACAGTCAAGGATCATAAGGGATGCCTGGATATTGCCACAACGTTCTTGGTCAATAACTTACTAAAAGAAAAATTATTACAACTTAACATTGCCTCCCTATGGGTCATGCTTCCAACAAACTGGTAGAAACCTCTTATTTGACAATAACTAGAACGCGTTGGTACAGTGGGATTGGAGTCTTCGTATAACACGAGTAACTAGAGATGGAGTTGAAGAACTTTAGGGGAAGAATAATTCATGGGCAAAGAGGTGAGGGTCTTTAATAAGCACAGGAACCTTGCTATAGAATTAGAATAGGTAAATGTTTAAACTTTATGTCATAATGACTAACATGCGCGGGTTGGTTAAATAGGATTTGTAAGTCTTGAAAATGTGTCTTCCGTGATTTTTGTGTATAAGCAGCACATGGTGTCTCAATTGCATGGTACCCTAGTGGTATGTTTATAGTGGGCTTCGAGTAGATCATAACCATATATTGGGTCAAAAGGTTTGAGTCGAAATTGGGTCTCCAATTGAAATCGAAAAGTTCATCGGTATTACGGTAAGGGGTATAGTTGGCCCTTATTGACCCGAAAGTCGCATCATAAAAAATAGAGTATAAGGAGACGTGTTTGTGTGGCACATAATATGCCTAGATGAAGGTGGGATCGTCCAGGTCTCGCATGTAAAATTTGTTGGAAGAAAAAGACTAATGTTGTGCTCCAAATTTCAAAGTCACCGTAGGAGTATCCATAGTGTTGCGGATAGAAGTGGACGATGTGAACTACTAGGTTATTTGCTCGGTTGGAGGAACCGTGTCAAGTCAAAGATTATTCTTCAAATTTTAGACAATAGTGAAACAATTATCCATGTCATCTTTACGCTTCCTCATTGGTGAGGGATGTCAGGATGACACACGTACCGAGGGTGTTGGATGATCCACTCTTCTATAGCACAAGACGATTACTGATGGGGTAACAAATTATAAGGTACATCATGCAAGGATCTCTAGCTACTAAGTCATAAATCTCTATTCGTAGTAAGTCTGCTAGACTATGCTCAATAGATTTCTAATGGTGTCGAAAGTAGTGCATATGCAGTGTTGCTGATAACTAGTGAGTCATACTAAGACAAGTATTATGATATGCATGTTGACCAAGCTAATGGATGTGTTGTTCGAACGCTAAGCCATGACTAAAACAAATAAATATTTCAACTGGAATAATACCTGCCAATTCTCCAACCTCAGGATGGGTGCCTATCACGGTCATACTAAGTGCTTACCCATGCCTTTGTCCATTTATCTCCTGTCCAGCCTGACTAAATTGTGCCAATTGGTCAGCTAAGTGTGATCCTCTAGCATAACTTCTATATGGTGGTTGGTTTGGCTCTGCTACTAGTCTATATGCTACGGGTCCTTGTATCCTCTGTTGTGCTATATTTAGTTGTTCTGTGCAGTCTCGAGCTTTGTGATGATTGGAGCCACAAATCATGCATTGTCCTAATCTACGACGGCAATCCTTCATTACATGACCTTTCCTATGACAGAAGCAACATGTAAGAAGCTCATCAATTGGATAGGGTGTTGCCCTTGGTGGTTGTTGTGTTATAGAATGTCTGATTGGTCCACTATGTACAAGGTTGCTTGGCCCAGTTGCTGGAATATGGCGTCTCTGAGCCTGTTGTACTTCCTTGTCAAGGAGTTCCTAGATTATAGCTTCTTCTAACACTGCAGCATGAGAAACTCTAGACTGCACTGTAGTATGCTTCTTGAGCTCTGGTGTCAATCCTTGGTGAAATCTCTTGGCCCTTTCCTGCTTAGTAGGAATCAATGTCTCACCGAATCTGCTCAGTCGACTGAATTCTGCATCATACTCATCTACGGTCATGTTTCCTTGCTTGAGGTGTAGGAACTGATCATAGAGGACATCATACATGGATAGGAAAGAACCTCTCATTGAAGAGTTTGTTGAATTCTTCCCAAGTCTGATTGGCTCCCAAGAGTCTTCCTTCGGCTTCCACCAATGATGGGCATTGTCTTTTAAGAGCAAGTCTACTGTTGTCATCCAATCATTTGTTGGCAACTAGGACGCCCCCAGTAGCTTCTCCGTGCTGATAAGCCATGTTGTGACCTCTAGGGGTTCCTCGGTACCTCGAAAGGGCTTGGGATTCATATCCATGAAGTCCTTGATAGAGCCCTCATATGGATGTAGAGCTGGTGCTGGTACCGGTGTCAGAGGTGGAGGTGGGGGCCTAGTTAGTGCTTCCATCATGCTCTGCCTTATCAGTTCAGCCTGTTGCTACTGAGTATGTTTCATGGCATACATGAACTGTGTAGTAGGGTTTCCATCCTCTGGTGGTGGAGGCATCTATGGTCCGTACTGAGTCGGATACTATTGAGTGAAGGGTGGTGGTACATTCTCTTCGGTTGGTGCCTCGGTAGTCTGCCCAATCTGGATGATTGGTGGCACTTGAGTTCCCAGTTGTACCATCAATGGGGTCATGGTGGCCTACGACTGTCCTGGCTGATACGGGGTCACCGGGGTTATTGGTAGGACCTCTCTCTCCTGAGTGGATGTATCACCAGACGCGATCGTCGAGGTAGGAACGGGTCCGCTTCAAAGGTTCATCCTTCTGGCACGAAAATAGAATAATGTTAGAATAGATTCGAACAAGTTATAGGTCAAGCAGTTGAAAGAGAATTGTCAACAAAGTTGCGGATGCGATCTTGGGGAGCTAGTTAATTATATCTCATCCTATATAAAAATTATAAAGAGCGAACCAAGTACACTAGGTTAATCAGACCATCATGCACCGGTTCTGGTAGACAATATGTTAGTAGGGTACCTCCAATAATATATATGTCATGAACAAGCTCGAAAATGAATAAGCTTGCAAATCTAGGCTATGATAGCAGCATTGGTCAAGATGGTAGAACATAAGTACGCGAGATAATGATGAAAGTAAATATAAAAATTGCAGTCCTTTAAGAATTCGAAGTTTTGTTCGGGGTTCGTGCCTATACAATCGTCCTACTGTCTTTCGGTCTGAGGCTATGGTTACGGTCGCATTCTACCCAACTTATAAAAGTTAGACTAGTAATGTGGGAATGATGGAACATGTCTACCTAGTACGAGTCATCGTCCTAACCTCTACCAAGCATGAATTAGACTGATAGTATGGAGGGTCAGTATGAGGCAATATAGGTAATCAAAGAGTGTTTGAAAAGTTTGGAGGTCAAAGGAGGCAATAATCGTGGATGTGATATTATTCATATTCTTATATGCAGGCTTATTGGGCACAGTCATGTAACCCAACAATATTTTCTGACCTGCATGGGCCACCACAAAAATATGTAATATCCCAGTCCCAAAATACTTAGGACCAAGTACGTAGACATGCCAGCTGCATATATACAAGGAATACTCCAATATGTAGAATCTTAGTATATATACATAAGCTGTAATAAAATAATCGTAGGCCAGAACATCAATAAACTATATCTCATCCTCAGCAGATACAGAAGATAAAAGAAATCCAAATAGAATAAATGAGTGAGTCAAAAGATTGCCGGGTGGACATGCCCATACCAAATAGCTATGAAAATACTCTCAAATAAAATAGATGTCCACTGTGAGTCTCAAAGGATAACATAGATCTAGATATCAACGGGTGACGCCTCGTCCTCAAGGTATGAAGGATCCAGTGCCGAGCCATACTCCTGCGGGAAATTGCCTATACCTGGAGAGATCACCAGGTCCTCAGAGGAACGTAACAAGATACAGGAAGAACATGCCATACGAACTATATATAAATGCACCATAAAATAAAGATAAAAGTAAAGTGTCCAAGCCATAACGCTGCTCAATATCCCATCATCGAAACAGTGGGCTACCCCTACAACCAAACAAGGACAAGGGGTAACATACTATTCCGTGATGTGACATTTTTCTATGCCATGACTGGAACATGAAAACGGCTAAAGTCTCATAACCTTTCTAGTAGGCAATTTAGAAGACATCTCGATGTATGGGCAGGTGAAGGCTGACTCCTTCAGGACATGGTAACAACTCATAACACGTACACGTCAAGTACCAATACTATCAGCCGGCATAACTCGAGGCTAGCAGCCCACGTGACCTATCAGTCCACATAGCTCGAGGCTAGTGACCGTCGCGACACGACTATCGTAGTACGCAGTTACTACAAATTTTAGAAGTGGGTAGCCCATACATTTAAATGTCTTCTCCTTCCCAAGGTTGCTAACAGAAAGTAGTCCGCTAAGGCTAGTTCCACATGCATTTTAAAAGACAAAGAAAGAGAAATAACTGAAAGTAAACAAAGAAACTATGAAAAACAAATCATGGATCCAACTGAAAGAAACAGATAAGAAATTTACAGCAAAATAAATAAATAAAGATGCATCTAATTATAAACAGTAAATAAGGCAAGGTATCTTGCCTGAGGGTGGTGCGAGAAGCAGCAAAATCCAACAATCAGAATCGTCAACACGAAAGTCAAAATCCACAAGGAGCTCCGAATGCTGAAACAAACATCACGAACGAGTTTGGAATAAAAGATATGCCTAGAAAATGCCTGTCCAAAAGTCCAATTCTGGAACAGGGGCAAAATCGTAATTTCGGATCAAAACGAAGTCCGCCGTTGGACCGTCTTGCACCGAAATACGTGCCAGTACCTAAGGTCTCTAAAGTCGTCAAACTATATGTCTATGGGTCTAGTTTGAGGAGAGAAACTCAATGGTATGTCCAACTTTAGATTTCGATGAGCCGTGCACAAATTCGCCCGTTAGAGCAGGTCACGGGCCCGCCAAATAGGCGTTCCGTTCAACCTTCTCAGAATCGGACCAAACTTGGCACACAGGACCAAAATTTTGATACGGTCCTGCTGGCACAAGTTTTGTCTCGATACGACGAACGTACATGAAGTTATGGCCAAGTTTGTAAAAGGTCGATACGGGGGTATCTCGACGGATACGAACTGATTTCGTTGCACACACGCAACAAAATCGGGTTCCGTCAGTTCCCATACGTCAGCAAAACCCATACGCACCTTTCGATGCATATAGTGCGCGACCACGTCACCCGGTTTGTCGGGGCGCACGTCGTATCGGGATGGTTTTTCTAATTTTCACAATTTCAAAACAAGTTTTTTCGAATTTTCGACATCAAGTAATTTTATGTAGAATAGATGAAAAATAGTTCTACAAAAATCGTTTAAATCTCGTATAGGTTGTCTACGAGTTTATGAAATTGGATTTCGAGATTACTCAAGTTCCAGCCGGGGATTTGCCTTTCAAAACGGGTACGGGGACTGATTCAATTCTTTATTTCATGAACATATTTTCGCGATTTTGAGTACGATTTTTCACACTGGTTTAACCTATGTTAATTGAAACTATTAAATGGAAATTACAGGTGGTAGGGTTGTCTACTCGTAGGGCTCGACAGATCGAAAATTGATCGAGCAGAGGTGGAGATACGTGACGAGGTAGGGGGTACCTTGAGTTCGGGTGTAACAGAGCTGTGCTCTGTTTCTCGTCGGGAAGGGAGAGTGCGGCGGTGCTCCGACGAATGCACGATGGCTGCAAGCGGTCGAAGGTGCTCGCGGGGATGTCGGCGTTCGTCAGGAGTTGGCGGTTTGGGTTGGGATGTTGTGTGGAGAGAAAATTTCCAGGAAAACCCTATCGCACTCCACGCGTATATAACCGGCTATTTGAAATATATTTAGGTCGAATTCTAACTGGATTTGGTTTAGATTCCTAGGGTTTTGAGGATAATTAATCAAGTTTAAATTTGTGAGGATTAGAGTAAAATTTTTCACTCAAGATTTGCTGGAACCAAATCTTTCCTTGCCGCTGCTCCAGGCGTAGGGGGGTCGGGTCTTTATGGCTACTGTTCACAGGTGAACAGTAGCTCATGAGTTTTTGTTTTTTTAACCTTTTTTTGGCTTTACACTGTATGGGAGCATCCAGCTCGGGCTGACGAAGCATTGTTCATTTGAACAGTGCTGACGTCAGCTTTTTTTTTGTTATTCTATATATATATATATATATATATTTTGTTATTCTATATATTTATATATATATATATATATATATATATATATATATATATATATATATATATATACGAAGAACTTATTTATTTAACACTTAACCCATCAAAATTACCATGAAAATTTTTCATAATAAATTAAATCATTTCCAAAATAAAAAAATTGTTTTCTAAATATTTAGCAAGATAGATTTGCACTTATAACATATATATGTGCGAATGAAATCTAATATTATTGAAAATATGGAATAACTAAAATTGTGACTAGGTATATATTTTGGAAAAGATGCGTATCTGACTCATATAACCTAATTACTAATAAATAAAATTTATATTAATTATACATGTTTATACTCTTAAAATACATTTATGTAATTCATATATATATGAGGTAAAATCCCAAGGACAATATTATGGGTATATAAATACAAGGATAATACGAAGAAGGAATAAAAATAAATATGAGAAAAAAATATGTAGCAAAATTAGGGGGTTTACAATGTCCAATCAATCGAGCTTGAACAATGGGCTCAAAAGATGGACACTATATGGGAGCTGTGCTTCGAACAACGTGAACCACCTACCGAAGATGAAGTCATCCAAGTCAATCTAGGAGATGAATCGTCGTTTAAACCAATCTTCACAGCAAAAGTCTATCTGGCGATGAACGTCAATCTCTTATACAGCTTATAAGAGAATATATCGACGTCTTCGCATGGAGCTATGAAGACATGCCAGGCCTGGACCCTAAAGTCGCCATGCACCGCCTGAATATTTCGTCTAAAGCTAAGCCAGTGAAGCAGCAACAACGACAATTCTGACCAGATGTCATGGAAGCCATCGAGAATGAAGTCGAGAAGCTCATTGCCAGTGAATTCATTCGCGAAGAACAACACGCTGCTGGGTTGCCAACATCGCTCCAGTCATGAAAAAGAATGGTAAAGTTCGAGTTTGTAATAATTATCGTGATTTGAACTCTGTATGGCCGAAGGACGAGTTCCCTCCAATACTTGCGGCTTCGAGCGGATGTCCTTCATGGATGGGTTCTCAAGCTACAACCAGATCAAGATGTTCCCCGACGACGAGAAGCACACATCTTTTCGAACACCGTTGGAGGTATACTGCTATACGGTGATGCCCTTCGGATTGAAAAATATAGGGGCGACATACCAACGAGCCATGAACATAATTTTTCGCGATCATTTGCGCAAAACAGAGGAGTGCTACGTAGACGATATCTCAGTTAAAAGTCGTCTCAAGGGCAACCACCTCTAAGACTTGGGAACGGTGTTCGAACTAATGCGTGCACACCAACTCAAGATGAATCCAACCAAGTCTTTTTTGGGAGTCTCCAGCGACAAGTTCCTTGGTTTCGTCATTACTTCAAAGGGTATACATCTTGACTCGGAGAAAGTAAAGGCTATCCTCGATATGCATCCTCCAAGAAACCTCAAAGAGCTATGCAGACTACAAGGAAGGCTAGCCTACATCAGACAATTTATTTCGAACCTCTCTGGAAGGTGTCAACCATTCACTCATCTCATAAAGAAAGGCGTATCTTTCGTCCGGACTGAACAATGTCAATGCACATTCGACGACATCAAGGCATATCTTACAAGCCCTCCAGTATTGGTAGCTTCGATAATGGGGAAGCCTTTCTTACTATATGTCCATGCTATGGACCATTCTCTAAGCGCCCTCTTAGCTCAGAACAATGAAGGCGACCACTTACAGGCAATCTACTACCTCAGCCACACAATGGTGGGTGTCGAGCACAAATATACACATGTGGAGAAGGAATACCTTGCACCAGTATTTGCCATCCAGAAGACACGCCACTATGTGTCTGGGCAGACTATCCACATCATATCTAAAGTCAACCCTCTCAGAATACTCATGACTAAACCGGGTTCCCTCAATTCCCATTTAGCTATATGGGCAATGCTGTTGACTCCATACGATATGCTCCTCGTCCCTCAGAAGGCAGTAAAAGGCCAAGCGTTAGCTGATTTCCTAGCAGCTCATCCGGTGCCATAATCGTCCAAACTCTACGACGAAATCCCCGATGAAGTGGTGGAGTCTAACACTGCAACTGAAGAAATTCCCATTTGGCGAATGTTCTTTGACGGTGCATCAAGAACAGGACCCAAAGGAAATATTGTAGCCGGAGTAGGCGTCGTGCTCGTGTCTCCTAATCATCTGGTTATACATCGTGCATATTCTCTCATGAAACCATGCACCAACAACGTGGCCGAATATAATGCCTTATTAATCGGCCTGCAACTGGCAAAACAACTGGGAGTTGACTATCTAGATGCTTACGGCGATTCCAAGCTAATAGTTAGTCAGGTCCGAGGGGATTATGAAGTTTGTCATGAAGATCTCATCCCCTATCACAGAGCAACAATCGAGTTGGCATCTACTTTCACTGGGTTCTTCATCGAGCATGTGCCTCGGGTACAGAATATAGAAGCAGATGCTCTAGCCGATCTCGCTACTTCTTTGACCGTCCCTACCAATACTCAGCAATCGATCACGGTGTTCGGTCGAGAACTATTCTGTGTGAAAAATGCCTTGCATATTCATCACAGTTACACAACGGAAACACATGTCGATGTTAAAGATTGGAGATTTACCTTCATAGACGATGTCGTCTATGGAATCCTCCCCGAGGACCCGAAGGAAGCAGTGTCTATCTAAAGGCGATCCCTCAGATTTTACTACGACACAGCTACCAAGATGTTGTACCGACGCTCTTACGACGGACTACTGTTACGATGCTTATCAGACACAGAATCCAAATATGCACTCCACGAGGCTCACGATGGAGTTTGTGGTGCACATCAACCAGGCCCCAAATTACAATATCGCCTTAAACGAATGGGTTATTACTGGCCCACGATGATAGTAGATGATGTTGAATATGCAAAAAATTGTAGAGCTTGTCAGTTCCACGCCAATTTCATTCATCAACCTTCGGAGTTTCTACACCCGACGGTAGCATCTTAGCCGTTTGAAGCCTGGGGCATGGACGTCATAGGACCAATCAGCCCGCCATCCTCCAGAGGACATCGGTTCATCCTAGACAAAACCGATTACTTCTTCAAATGGGCGGAAGCTATACCGCTCACCGAAGTGAAGGCATCAAACGTGATCAGTTTCATCAAACATCACGTTATCTACCACTTCGACCAACCCCGTAGGATCATCCATGATAATGGTCCATAATTCATAAGCCATGTATTCTATCGGTTCTACGATAGAAATCGAATCCAGAATGTAGCCTCTACTGCCTACAATCCAGCGGCTAATGGGATAGCAGAAGCATTCAATAAAACCATTATTAAACTTCTCAAGAAGTTCATGTCTTCAAACAAGCACGATTGGAATGAGAAGCTCGGCGAATGTCTATGGGCCTATCGTACAACGGTCCGGACTCCAACAGGCAGTACGCCATTCTCTCTGGTTTATGGGAGCGAAGCAGTTCTTTCCCTAGAAATCCAGATTCCTTCTCTTTGAGTAGCCTTATCCAGCGAGTTGACTACCGAAGAAAGCTACCGTCTGCGTCTACAGGAGCTCGAAGCACTAGACGAAAAATGCTTGTTAGCTCAGCAGCGTATTGAGCTATACCAAGCATGCCTTTCCAGAGCCTTCAACAAAAGGTGAAGGAAAGAGTCTTCGAAGTCGGTGATCTAGTCTTAGTAAGTGAGAAGACCAATGGTCATGACACATAAAACGAAAGGAAAATTTTAGCCTAAATGGGAAGGTCCTTTCATCATAGAATCAGTGTATTCTAACGGTGCCTACCGATTAACCAAGCCTGACGGTGACTTGCTCATGATGACTATCAATGGCAAGTTTCTGAAGAAATACTATGTGTAACCTCTTTTACATAATGTTCACACATGTTCAGTCATATAAATGTATAGTACGATGTTTATGTGATTCGAAAAATTATCTAACTATTATCCGTATTTCAAGAGTCTTGAATACGCCTTAGATAATAGGTCCTCTAAAATATTTCTTTATTGGAATCATTCCTTTTTTTGACTCTGTCCAAACTCGGTTTGACGACAATAAGTCATGTCCCTATTACCTCTGAATTATTTTCTGATAATTATTTCACCAGTGGAATCATTCCCGTTTTTGACTCTGTCCAAACTCGGTTTGACGAGAACAAGTCACGTCCCTATTACCTCTAAATTATTTTTTGATAATTATTTCTCCAGTGGAATGATTAAGAAACGTTTTGCCATGTCCATATAACCTCTGACCAAAGCATTTCATCAAGGATAATCACGTCCATACCACCTCTGAATTATCCACTCCCACCTAAAGTTATATATCTTTCCACGTCCATATTACCTTTGGTTAGATTTAGAACATCCTCTGTATTACGTCCATATTACCTCTACTAGCTACTTCGTTCAACTTATTATCTATATTCAAAAAAAACTTGAATATAAAACGGATAATAGGTCCATATCAAAATTCTCCAGCGGAATACCCACCGAAAATATCCTTGCTACGTCCACATTACCTCTAGTTCCGATATTTCACAAAACCAAATTCACTTTTGAAAAGATTCTTTATTCTTTACGTCTATCAAGAGATAGAAAAAGGTACAAGAGCCGTAAAGCTGGAAAATAAAAAAAGTTACAAAGAATCTAAGGGATACATAGGCGAGATGTTGTCCCTTAGAGCCGCGATTTCGGCTTCAGACTTTGCGGTAGTTCGACGGCGCGCCTCTTCTTGGCGAACAGCTTCATCCTCAAAAAGGATCAGACTCAGATGCTCTCCCTCTAACTTTGCCAACTGTTCTTCTAAATGGGCGGAAGTGGTGGCAGTCATGGCAGCCTGAGCCAAATAATCTTCATGTTCAGATGTTGCCACCCTCAAGTCGGCTTCCAGTTGGGTGATCTCGTTCTTGATCTGCATAATGTAATTATACCTCTCGGTTATCTGCACAGCCAGTTTGTTCTTCGAGACGGCACGCGCCTCACTTGCAGCATTGAACTGACCATACTGGTCAGCCAATTTGCCGATCTCTCGAACAACGGCATCCTTCCTCGCCTGGAAAGTAGCCTTCTCCTACGTAAGAGCCATCATCAAAGCCTCGTCCTCTGCGCAGAACAGCGACGTCGGGCTCCGCTGTTTGGTATCCCAAAACCTGGCCACCTGACCCTCCAGGTCGTTCAGAACTTTCCACAGAGTATTTGCCCGCTATTCATAGCCGGCAATGCTCTCGAGGGCCGCCACTTGGCATTCGACAACAGCCTTCACAAGGCCGAAGGCAGCATTCCGATTCAATACTCCAGGAAGCTTCACTTTCAGCATAGAGTAGAAATCTTTGACGACTTCCTGGGCCATCTCGTCATCTTCAGTGGAGGTCGTCGGAGAGGAAGCTTGGAGAGTTTCTTCCGCTCCAGAAAAGGATACCTGACAAGAAGCTGAACCGGACAAGAAAATCCATTCCACCAAAAACCACTCCTGATTATCATGTGTCACGATCACATTACCTCTGATACCGATAGTCTTCCGACTTGAGACATGTACCCAACCCGGGATAAAATACACGGTATCGAGACCATAAAACCTACCACGTCCATATTACCTCTGTTAGGTCTTGTTTCAAAATCTATTATCCGTACCGCCAGATGCACAAAGGGGCAATAGGTCCAAACAAAAAAAGAGGGGGGGTCACCCAGCGGGATATCCTTTATACAAATGTTGTATTAGGCCCTCTAATACAAGCACCACAAATACCACAAGCAAAGAATGAAGCGAATGTATTCTGTTTATTCAAAATCAGTTACATTCACAGGACTACATCTCATGAGCAAAACCAAAAAGTTCTTTAACTCTTCATCTGGACAAGAAGTAAAGGATTACATTGATGACCAAAGGAAGGGAAAATCCACTACTCATCAGGAACACATAGTTTGGTCAGTTTGGCAGCACTACGCCTTCGCCAAAAAGCAGTTTTGTGGCCCTCGAAAGAAGTCATGTTTTACTGCTGAGAAGCAAATAAGGCTGTTGAACCTTCGAGAAGCTACACGGAGGAGGAAAAATATAGCACGCTAGAAACATCTACAAATGGTGATTTTCTCTCCTCAATATTGCGGACGTCCTAGGCCCGTTCCTCCAACAGGCCATACCTTCAAAACAACATTTCTAGTGTTGCTTTTGCCTACTTGAAGAACCGTAAAAACAGAACTTTTACGATGACGCCCAACCACCGTCCGACTCTCCGATGTATTAAGGTTCTTCCTACCATCTGAGGAAAATCCATCCAAAGCACGAAGAGTTCTGAGCTCTCTGATGTGTGTGTCAAGTGTTGCATCTTCACCATGCACAAAATTGTCGATACCGGTCCTGGAGAAATTTGCTAGCCAAATCCCTATAAAATATGAAAAGGAAAAAAGGGGGATTAACAACCGTAGGAAAAACTAAGTGCTGAAGGACTCTTATGCGCCCAAAGGGCTATGCGCCCAAAGACAAGCATGTGGGTGCATAACATACAGCAACACGTGGACGCATAACATGCCACAGCATGAGGGCGCATAACATGGCAACACTTGGGCGTATAGCACACCACAATGTTGGCATATGACTTTTGTGGGCGCATAATAAATACTCACAAGAAGTATGTTGCCTTAGGCGCATGCGTCCATGCAGAAGAAAAGTCTGAGCGTCACAAATTAACGTTCGAGACTTTGTTTTTGGAGTAATGCTACAGTTACAACCAAATGCTTACAACCCTTTTACAACCTTCACCTATTGCTGACATGTAGGCCATGGCCCACATGTCAGCAAATGGGTGAGTGGTTGTAAGAGGGTTGTAAGGATTTGGTAGTAGACTTAGCATTATTGTTGTTTTTGAGGCGTGCCCTCACCAAGAATCGGGTCCTGGACTGGAGAGGACGCTGCCGCAGGAGAAGAGCCTCTCGGTGCAGCCCCCTTGCCCTTCGCGGATCTCTTGGCGACCTTGGGAGACATGGTTCTTAAAGAGAAAGATGAAAAGTTTTTGAAAAATTCTAAGAAAGGAGAATAATAAGCTTTCTCTCTCCTTCAGAGCCTATTTATAGGCACAGGCCACTTCCTATGCGCCCACTATCTTTGTACGCCTATGTGCCCATTGTATGCTATGCTCCCACCATGGTCTATGCGCCCACGTGAAGATCCAGCCTCTTGTATACTATGCGACTGCCACTTGCTGACGTGGACGACGTATGAATGATGGACCTCTTCAAATTCTACCCCGATGAATCTGTCAGTTCAGATTTTCGAGGAAGATCTCAACAGTCGTATCTCTCTGACGGGCTGACCAAACGCTATGCGGCCAAAGATAGTGCTGTTCTATGTGCCCACGAGAAGACAGTCTATGCTTCTTTCAAAGTATTTCGAACTCGTTCAAGTATCGAAAACTTTGAAGGGGGTCTTGTAGAAGCATGAAAATTTCAGCAAATGAAACCTTATGCACCCAAGAGAAAATATGCGCCCAAGCCAATAAGGACACATGCGCCCAAGTTGTCCTGAGAAGCTCTATGTACCCAAGTCATCCTGTGGAGCTCTATGCGCCCAAGCCACCTGGTGAAGCTCTATGCGCCCAAGATAAGCTCCCCTAGAAGGAGGGTGCATAGTCTAAAACAGGGCTATGCACCCAAGCCTGACTCGGTCAAAGCCATGATCAAAACGTGCACCGAAGCGCGCAGCCACGTCAGACTCCACAACAGTCGTGCACCGAAGCATGCGGCCACGTTAGCACCACGACCAACCCACGATCTCGCAGCTTGCATGTGCCTACACCCTATGCGCCCAAGGCAGGACTATGCGCCCACATGAAAACTAGTATGTTTTCCTCATGTGGGCGCATAACATCATTCCAGCTCAGAAACTACTATAAAAGGGGTCTCATCCCTCTTTAAAACACAGAACGGAGAGCATTTTCAAGAGCCAGATTGCTGCACTTCTTGCCAGTGAGCCAAAAGTTAGCAATTTTCTTAGGTTTTCTCCTACTTTTGTAATCAGAGTGTCAACGGAGTAAAGAAGCAACTGTCGCTCGATCTCCATTGTCCCATTCCCTAGAATTCTTTTTTGTACTCGGGGATCCTCAGCACAGGGTCTCTCAAGCGTACTCGATTTGTGGTGCCTTGCGCCAATAAAGAATAGACAGCATTTTCTTCTTCTTTTTTTGTGTGTGTTTACAGATGATATCACAGAATTTGATTTTTTTGCAGGCACAACTTTAAGAAGTTTCAAGAACGAACTCTGTTCTCCTGTCCGTGTTCATTCTGGTAAGTTCGAGGCTGCTAACTTGAACTTATTTAACTATGAATTGCATTACATCGTCTACTCCACTCTCTTACCCAAATCTATTTTGAAAGATGATGTTACCACCCTTGAATTGTTTGCCCTTTATCACATTCATAAGGATATTCATTTTTCTGTCGCCAAGACTATTATCCATATGATGGGACATTGTCGCGAAAGGCACAAAAATCTTGCTTACACGATGATTATTCTAATCATCTTTCAGCATTTTGATATTGACTTATCCACTTGTGCTATTGAGTCTGAGCCCAAGTATCTTCAGATGTCTCGTCGCAGCACAGCTGTCCCTCATGTTCCTCCTACTGCTCCACCTCCTCAAGACTATCCTATGTCTTATAAGGGTGTCTATCAGCATCTCTCAGATTTGTGAGCATTTATTACTGACACATCTAGGGAACGCGAGTTCTGTGATGCCAGTCGATTTTAGGCTCTCGGCAATTCCTTTGCTGATCTCCGTTTTGCTCAGACTGGTCATTCTGCCAATTCTCTTCCCAGAGACCCAGTTGTTTCTGGCTACCGCTATGAGGATGAGGCGGTGCGTCATCTCTTTCAGCCCGATAACGCATATGGTTGGTACCGTGGTTCTGGTGCTACTCTACACCCTTCTGGAGATGGCACTTCTGGAGCTGGTCTATCTGGACATGGTGGCACTGCTGACGCTGATGATGATGATGACTCTGAGGACTTTTGATCTAGACGTGATGTTTTTTATCTAGATATTATCTAGTTAAACTTTTTATTTGTCTATGTTTACTTGGAAATGCTCCGACATTCCAAGATAGCACTTTATTATTTTTTAGCATTGAGACTTTATTGCTAAGATAATGTATTATGAACATCTATTATGATTTTTATTTCAGCTTAATATTGTTCTCTATTTTCTTCATATTTTGTTTATGTATAGCATTATCTCTTTTAGCTTATGCTTCAATATATAAACTGTCTGTGAAATACATGTTTATTCCTTTATATTTTTGTATTTCTTCAACATTTGTTTATTATGCATAATTTACGGGGGAGCTTCTCTCTTTGCAATTTTGCTAAGTGACAACAGGGGAGAAAATGGATCTAACATCTTTTTTTGCAGGATACAATAAATTTTTTTCAGGATACAGTACAATAACACTGCTTTGCAAGCACACTACATATTTTGATTCTTTTCAAATCAAACGATCGACATGTTATATCGGTCAAGGTTTGTCAATTATCAAAATAGGGGAGATTATTGGCCCATTGGTCATGGTTGAACCTGATTTTAATAATTGATCCAACTCTGTCTCAATATAAGCGCTACTTGGACAACTGCTAAAGAAGTTCTACCATTTTGTTCAAGGCTGAAGCTATTTTTGCCGTATGAGTCTGTACTTCATATTCAATATAATTTTCATATTTATTGAGTCTAGGATACTTTGTGCACCAAGTCATACTAGCAAATAGGCTACCCCAAAACGTTTTCAAAAATAGCCTATTTTACAAAAGCTTCTAACTGCTTAAACTTTTCAATAAGCCAAAACCCAAAATCAGTTTTATAAAATGTCCCAAAAATCAAAATTGGCCCTAGAAGAATTTGGCCAGAATTCGGCCCGAATTCGGCCAGAATTTGTTTAGTGCCGTTAGGATTTTGAACTTGGTCCTCCTGCAGTTACGGATGCAACGGCTATTTGTCGAGATTTTTTTAAAGAGTTCTGCCCGAATTCTACCAGAATTCTGTCTTTGGAAAACCTATAAATAGATAAGGATTTCAATCATTTCAATTCACTCATTCACTTTCTTATCTCTTCTCTCTAAGCTTAAACGTCTTCCAAAGTATTCTAAAGCTTTCATTTTCAAATCTCAAGCCAGTTACAATCCTCTAGTCGATTTGCCAGTACGGTACGGTCTAGAAGTTTCAGAGAGATTGTAATCAGAGGTTTGATTGAAGAAAGACACTTCACAATTGAAGTTGGATGAGTACTTCGTATCAAAGCTCGCATTATAGAAGTTGCAAGGACTTCTTATGAAAACTTGCAGTATTTTCCAATAGTAGATTCAACTAGAAGCTAGAGTTCTTCCGACTGGAATAGTCCTTACAAGAGGAAAACCAATATACATCGCCGTATTTGTATTTGCTTTCTGATCTCTGCCTTTACATTTACATACTTATGAGATATTATTTGTGATCTTGTTGCTAACATTTTAAATTAGCTAAATTTTGCTGCCTACTCTATTCAGCCCTCCTCTAGAGTATTGTGCTTTACAATTCGTTCCTACATTCCCAATTTAATGGACTTATCCTAATCGTAGTACGCCGAATCCTATATCTACATTACAACAATCACATGTAAACTAATATCTCCATAACAACACGCTAGAATCTCATCCACAAAACAACAACATCAACGCAGAGAAAATATAATAAATGTCTGACTGAAATAAAATATAAGTCTAGAATAATCAAATACAAAATCTATCTGAGATAATGAAGTCTGGTGGAAATATATATCCACAAAAACAAAGTAAAATGCTGGAATAGTAAAATACTAAAGTAAACAAATAGTCAGGACATAGCTAGCTAGATAAAATGTCCATGACTCTAATCAGCTATTAACCTCTGGATCAGGGAAACTCTTCTGGCACAACCTCTGTGTCTTCTGCAAATGAGCGGGGCTCGATGCCTGGTTCGTAGACTGTACGATAAAGGTACTCCTCCGGATATGAAAAATAACTAGGTCATCAAGGGACATAACAAAATACAAAATAGAAAGCTACCATATGAACTGAAATAGTACAGGAAATAAACTGGGCAAACTATCCATCTATGTGAATGCATATCGAAGACGACTTTGGACCATATGGGTAGGTAAGGGAGTAGCATTAGTGTCAACTAATATTGAAACATATACTAGCATACTTCTTCGATGGTACCGGATATTAGTTCGTAACCGATGTCGGATATATCCACTAGTATAGCCATAACTAGCACACTGAGGCTGGTATGCAAATGGTTGTCCCATACGCCTATTAATAGTCTTCTCCTCCAGTGTCCTGTTCGAATCACGTCCATGACTTTGGCAATCCGCATCACAATGCAAGTCTCTATCTAGACTCACTCTAATCAAGATATGAACTGTCACTCGGCTCGCCCATATTGGTAGCTAGCCAAATACATAGGCTCGTTCTAACACAATATAAACTCACTCAAAGTATCGTGTCATGAGATGTGTCTAGTCATAAAAGTCATAGGAAATAATTTTATTGCTAATCGAAAGAGTCCTCTAAACCTCTAAGTCACACATGCACTATCATATCGATGAAACCATCGATGGCACCCAAGTCACACTTGGACACACACCACTAACCCATATATTCCTATCCACAACAACAAACCATGTATTCAAATAGAATAAGAGAGGTAGCAAAGTATCTTGCCTGGATTTCCAGCAAAGGAATAAAGTATCGATCCGGCGTCACTGTCACTACCATAATCCTAGATAGAAGTATTTTTGTCATTTTATATTAATTGTATTGTATATATGATAATTTAATTAATTGCTTATGAATGTTGCATTTATTGGTAGACTAGTCTATTTATTGGATCTTAGATTAGTGGACCTATTTGGATTAGACATGACCACTTGAACCTATATTTTAGGATGAACACAATTAGACACATTTAAGTCATGTTGAGTCAAGGTTAGGAATATAATTAACCCAACACTTAGACTAAAAACTATCCCACATTAAGATAAATGTTCATGACTACTTGAAGGGTGTTTTGGACATTTCAAAGTAGGTTCTAGGGCTCTTTTTTGGTAGCCAACATGAGAGGGTTCTCTAACTCTTCTTTATTTTTATTTGAGCCTCCAAGAAATCCTATTTGAGCTCTCTACAAGCCTCCTCCATTTCCCACATTTTCCTCCACCAAAAACCTTCCAAAATCCCTCAAAACTTCCCATAATCTTCATCCTAGAAGACTTGGGGCTTGGAGACCAAGGAGCTCAAGAAGAGGAGTCCAAAAGCTTGGGAGATTGCGTCATCCTTGACACTTGAGCCATTCCCAAGAGTTTCATTGGGAATCTATCTCCCAATAGGTAAAACTATTATCATTTTCCTTAGTTTACATACCATTTTCATGCATGACACTATTAGGAACTCACCCATGTATTAGGACTAACCATAGGAAGAGTTTTGAGACTCAAATGAATCTCTATTTGAAAGTTAGAATGAGTTTTGTGCCACTTTTGAAAGAAATTCGAGGATGGCACACCAAGTGTTTGTCATATTGTCCCATAGGCTAAATGGACATATGAGTAGCGTATGAGGCTAGTATAGTGTCCACAAATGGATAATAATGGGTTGTGTCATGTTGTATTTGGACACGAGACCAATTTGAGATTTTTTGGACTCCAACACATATAATGCGCACTCTATTTCTCATGACACTTTGACACTAGCCTAGTGGCTCACAAATTGTGTATCCCTATATATACACATGTTTCCATATATGCATAGGTATTAGAGTCATGTGTATATATATATATATATATATATATATATATATATATATATATATATATATATATATATATATATATATATATATATATATATATATATTGGAGGGTGTCAAAAAAAAAAAAAAAAAATATATATATATATATATATATATATATATATATATATATATATATATATTGGAGGGTGTCCACTTCTTAATGGTGCTTGGAGGCATGCCTCCAAGGGGGCTCGAACCCGCGCCACTGCGCCAGGGTGCTCCACCGTTCCAAACGGGCTATGGCTATATATATATATATATATATATATATATATATATATATATATATATATATATATATATATATATATATATATATATATATATATTATAGGAGATAATGTAAAAACAAGTAATAGGTTAGAGGCAACTGGTTGTATGTGCACAGGAGATCGGCCATATCAATAGAAAAAATCCTGTGACTAATAGGTGTAGAAGCCTAAAAAGTATAATCATCATCATGCGCTACTCACAAAAGGCACCAAGACTAAAGTTATGAGATGGCGCCAGACAATAAATGGTGCCAGGCATTAGATGGCACTGGCTGACACATGGCAGTCTTCTCAGAGAAGCCAAACGATAGTCATCATGACTGATAGCACGTCAATCGAGAAAAATCTGTTTTCGAATTCCGAACACACGACGCTTGAGGAGATTGTGTCAGATTTGTCAGAATGACTGACAGCTGCCTTACACCATTCGCAGTTGGCACGAGATAATCGGTATCACTATATTAAGCAGAGTGTATCAAACAGCAAATAGCGCCTGGCGCCATTCAACAGTTGGAACATTTGATTAAATCATCCAGAAGCAATTAGATGACGTGGCGTGCGTGCCACTAATCTCAAAGAACGTACGCACGACACTACCCACGACCAAGCGCATCTCTCTCACAGAATGCCACGTGTCATATGCAGTTAAGTTAACCGTTCGCACGACTGGATGAATGGCACGCCAAATGCAGTGTGCTAATCAGGATAACTACTTAACAGTTATCTCTAAACTCTATAAATAGAGTTCCAAATCACTTCACAAGGATCACTAATGATCATAATATCCTGAGCACTTGCTGCAGCACTCTCCAAAGGCTTTCTTCTTCGACATCGCATCGTCCAAAGGATAAAATAATCGTCTTCTGATCAGATTTCTATAGTTGTACTTCCCCAAAAATCAAATTGTACTCTTGTACTTTTTTTCTTAGTTTGTAAAGAAACTTTTGTTTTTGAAAACAAAATGGCAACTCTGTTTGGGACAACTTTCTCCTCCGACGAGAAAGTGACAACTCAATGCGATGTTGTGTCGGTCACCACGACGCAGAAGACTTTGGTCGTAAAAGTCGACCAAACTGCCACCAAAGTTATAATTGGCGCAGGGGGTGCCAAGCATGCCACCATTGTTGCTACCAAGAATAGAGCGCACGCCATCTGGACTCCAAAGTCCTCCAATGCACCAAGCATGGCTTCTGTGCCAAGCTTGGAGAAAAGCTCTATTGCCACTTTCTCTTCCTCGCTAATTCTGAAATTGATAGAGAGTGCTCCAACCACTACCCTGGCACCATCAGGGGATAGCGCCACATGGCCACTTCTTTTTTCTCACTAATTCTGGACGCCAATCACTATCTCAGCGCCAATCAAGGGACAGGGCCATATGGCTATTCCCTCTTTTTCTCTAGTTCCAAAATTGGTGGAGAGTGCACCCACCACTGTCCTAGCGCAGAATAAGGAACAGTGCTACATGGCCAATCCTCACTCTTTCCCAGCTCTAAACTTGATGGAGAAGTTATATATCACTGCCCCTGTGTAGAATAAAGAAAAGCGCCCTATGGCCTATCCTTATCCTTGCTCAGTCTTGGACTAGGTGGAAAATGCATCTGATTGTGCCTCTGTACCAATCAATACGAGAATGCTTCTAAGTAGAAAGTCTATTTCTCTTGGCAAAGACAATCAAATCAATGCCAAGAAACTAGACTCTGTTCGAAGTCCATTTTCTGCTGCTCATTTGTGTCGTGACAAACGTACTGGAATAGTGTGCGCAGAACAACAGGACATTCTGCTTGCTCCTCATGGCCAGTGCCAATCAAGCCAAATCCAGGATCTTACGCATTTTAAGAACTAAAAAGAGTAAACTGAGGGTGTCTCAGACAGACAGTCAGGTGGCGTAAAACCCTGATAAGTGCACTTACCTTAACCAGCACAGAACAGCATGAAACCTGCATCAAGGGCAATCGGCGCCACCTACTAAGTTGCACACAGAGAGAGTTTCTCAAATAAAGAATCCTCTCATCTATGCCAATGAGCTCAGTACTTCTCTGTATACACAGGAAACAAGGCATCTCAAGAACTGGAATTATGTTCCTAACATCATTAAGGAATATGTACCTCTGATTTCTCCTTATCCTGTCATTTTAATCGATCTTCGTGAACTTCTTATACAAAAATGGAAGGCCGCAAGACCATCTCCTCTACCTGTAACTCCACACCAGGAACATCACTATAATCATCATCATGAAGTAGTGATCAAATGTTGTTGTCAATCAGCAAAGCGGTCTGTCTTCAACCGTATGAACTACACTCGGACTCCTGAACTCATTATGGTAGATGAAGATGAGTTACAATATGCTTCGGCCAACATGACATTCCGAAGTACTGGGGGTGGAAAACGCCCAAGACGTAATGCATCCCGCAATCCCAATCAACAATACCTTGATCGTATCTGTGACTCCAATGAAGGAGTCTACCAAAATACAAGATCAAGAATCCGAGACCTACTCGGTCAAAGGAATCTTCCTTTCGACCAGGGAACAATCGATCTTCCTTTCGACCAAGAAATAATCGGTCAAAGGAATCTTTCTTCCGACCAGGGAACAATCGGTCAAAAGAATCTTCTTAATTCTGACCAAGATTTCTTCGATCAAAGGAATCTTTCCACTCTTCATCCTGGAGGTAGTTCCCTGCAAGACTTTGACACCGATAATGAGAGCTCTGAGCGGACTATCTTTTCTACCAGCTCATCATCGATAGCCAGAGAAGTGACTGCCTATGTCACTAATGAAGAACAAGATGTGTTTAGCTCCGGCAGTCAAGAACAGAGGATTGCTGCATTAGAAACTAACTTAAAAACCACGGCTGAAATGGTTACAAGTATGTATGTTATGATCATAGAACAACATACTATTCCACAGGTTGCGAATGTATACTGGTTTTCCTCTTATGGGGACTAGTCCAGTCGGAAGAACTCTAGCTTCCAGTTGAATCCACTATTGAAAAATACTGCAAGTTTTCATACGAAGTCCTTGCAACTTCTACAAACGTGAGCTTTGATGCGAAGTACTCGACCAACTTCAATTGTGAAGAGTCTTTCTTTAATCAAGTCTCTGATTACAATCGCTCTGAACCTTCTAGACCGTACCGCACTGGCAAATCGACTAGAGGATTGTAACTGGCTTGGGATTTGAAAAATAAAGCTTAGAACTCTTTGGAATAGAACAGTAGGCTTTAAAGAGAAAAGATGAAATGAATGAATGTATGAGTGAATTGAAATGATCGAAATCCTTCTCTATTTATAGTTTTTCCAAAGACAGAATTCGGACAGAACTCTATGAGAAAATCTCGGTAGGATCCGTAACTGCAGGGAGACCAAGTTCAAAAATACAACGTTCACTAACCGAACTCTGGCCAAACTCTGACCGAACTCTGGCCGAGTTCTGTCTAGGTTGGTCAGGGTTTTTGCAATTTAATTTTTGGGCTTTTTGAAATTGTTTTAAGCAGTTAGGAGCTTTTTGTAAATAAGGGACTATTTTTCAAAACATCGATATTTTTGAAAACATTTTTAGGGTAGCCTATTTGCCAGTACGACTCGGTGTACAATATATTCCTAGACTCAATAAAAGTAAAAATTACATTGCATAAAGGAAATACAGACTCGAATGGCAAATACAGCTTTGGTCTTGAACAAATGTGTAGCAGATCTTTGACAGTGTCCAAAAATCCAAAACATCTTTAAGTAGCCCGTATATCAAGACAGAGTTTGATTAATTATTAAAATCAGGTTTGACCATAACCAATGGGCCAACAATCTCCTCCATTTTGATAATTGACAAACCTTGACTGATATAACATCTTCGATTAATAAGATTTGAAAGATAATCAAAATTGTACTGTATTTTGAAAAAAAATTGTTCCTATATCCTACAAAAGATATTAGATCCTATTTCTCCCCCATTGTCACTTAGCAAAATAATTGCAAAGAGAGAAGCTCCCCCGTAATGTATGCATAAGAAACAATCGTTGAAGAAACATAAACATAATAAATAGAAAAACAACATTTCACATGCAATTTATATTTCATACGTAGTTAATATTGAAGCATAAAGAGATAGTGCTATATCAAGAAATATGAATCTAAACTGAAATGATATAATATGCTAAGCAGAGCATAAAAAGATGTTCACAATACATCATCTCAGAAAGTCACAATCTTAAATGAAAAAGTAAACTAAAAGATAAAGTAATGATATCTTGGAATGTTGAAGCATTTCCAAGTAAACAAAGACATAATAAAGTCTCAAAAGTGTGACATCTAGACAAAATATAATGCGTCTAGATCACAAATCCTCATCAACATAGTCATCAGCAGTGCTAGCACGTCCACCATGTCCGGCTGGAACAGCTCCAGAAGTGCCAGCTCCAGAATGGTGTGGAGTAGCACTAGAACCACGGTACCAGTCATAAGCGTTACCGGGCTGAAAGAGAGTGTGTACCGCCTCATCCTCATAGCGGTATCCGAAGACAGCAAGATCTTTGGGAAGATAACTGGAAGAGTGTCCAGTCTGGGCAAAACGAAGATCGACAAAGGAGTTGGCAAGTGCCTGAAATTGACTCACATCGCGAAACTCGTGTTCTCTGGATGTGTCAGTAATGAATGTCCGCAGATCAGAGTGTTGCTGATGAATACCCTCAAAAGACATAGGGTATACCTGAGGAGATGGAGCAGGTACAGAAGGAGGAACAGAAAGAGTGGCTGTGCTACGACGGGACAGCTGGAGATACTTGGGCTCAGGGCCCAGAGCACAAGTAGAGAGATCGATGTCAAAATGCTGAAAGATGTATGGAATAAACATTGCATAAGAGAGATTTTGATCTCTTATGCAACATCGTCCCAACATCTAGATAATAGTCTTGGGAACCGAAAATGGAATTCCCTTGATGATGTGGTAGAGGGCAGATAGTTCAAGATTGGTAACATCATCTTTTGAAGTAGATTTTAGAAGAACAATGGAATAGATGACGCGATGTAACTCATCGTTAAACAAGTTCAAGTTTGCAGCCTTGAACTTTCTAGAATGAACACGTACAGGTGCACAAAGATCGTTCTTGAAACTGAGAAGAGTCATGCAATCGGGAAAATCGAAATCAGTGATATCATCGAGCGGACACCTTCGTTAGGAACACCAAGGATTTTTACTAACAAGACATTATTGAACTCGATGTTAATACCTCTGACACGAGTCTTAATATCAAAAGTGTCTAACACAAAGTTGTAGTAAAACAATCTAATGGCGTTAGTAGCTATAAGGAATTTTTTGATGACAAGTCGGTGTAACCCTAATACCTCAAAGTAAGGACGATGGGCAGGAAACACAGTCCACTTAATTAGGGTACCAGTGCATATGTTGTGCATGGAAAATTTACCATACCATAGCAATGATTGGTCATGAGTTTCAAAATAAAACTCATTGTATGCACCGTCGGCCGATTGGACCAGAGAAAAGAGGGAATCCTCTGGTGGATTCGAAGACGATGCCTCTTCACTGGCATTGGTCTTCTTCAATGTCACGACCCGCACCCTAGGGTTAGGGTACGAGAACGTAACAACGCCCAGCCTACGCCGCAGTGTCGGCGGTAGAACACTGTCCTAGGTCACAATATCTAACAATATAATGCTAAGCAGTTTATACTCCCCGAAAGGGGGTGACATAGCAGGATGTAAACTCAATCACATCTAAGGTAGAGCATAATAGAAGATAGATAAAACATAAAATCCAAAAGAGATACAGCAGATAGAAGTCTAAGTGTCTAAGATACACAAACCCAAAAATACGTCTCAAAGCTCAAATACAGTAATCCATAAAGTAAATACAACTCCAGACAACTGAAAATAGCTAACTAAACAACCTCTAATGTGTCTCCTCTAGGCTAGCAGGCAACCTCCAAGATATCTATAAAATTTATCAACAGGTCCAGTCAGGACAGGAGCGAGCACAGTACATCTCAACAGATCATAGCAGGTTAGAAAATATAATCATGCAGTAAAGTAAGAAACATTATCTGAAAGAAATACAGTATGTAAACAGAGAGAGAGAACTGTAATAGAAATATCTACTATAAGTAGAGAACTAACAGTGGCTAGTGAGTCAGAGTACAATATAAATATGTGAATGACATAGGAGATTCTGGGAACTATACTATGGAGTGATTCTGGGAACTACACTACTTGGATATTATTCACATGTCTACTTTTACTCCCCCGTACCCCCAATCAATACACAGGATCCAACCAGGTTATGTTATAATTCCATACAAAGGCCCACAAGGGGTGATACATGGATAGCCCATAAATGGGTGATTCTGGGAATGCCCACAATAGGGTAATTCTGGGAATGCCCATAAATGGGGTGATTCTGGGAAGACTCTGTGATCATGAGAGTACATGTCACAAGTGATCGAAGAATCGTGGAGCATAGTAATACACCATATAAGTGAAACGCACAGAACATGTAGTATACGATGCTCCCTGAGGGGATAACATCTCAAGAATGGATCCATATAGTACTAATCCGTGTTACCAACGTGACAGCATCAAGTAAAGTAATCTAAAGCAGGAAAATAATTCTAACAGGATATGAAATGATCAGAGAATGTACTCGCCTGGTGTCTGAATGTCCAAAGTAAATATAATATCCGAGGAGAGGTGTCTGGCTCCTAATCAGAACAGCACAAGTCACAAGTCCAAAATGGCAATATGAAGTTCTATTATGCATTCTACATGATTCTAGGTCAATCTAGACCAAAGTCAACTCTTGGTCAACCCTGAAAGTCAAACCTAGGTCAACTATGGTCAAACTTGGTCTAACAAGTCTAAATTAGGTCAAACAAGTTATTCTAGGTCTAAACAAACTAAGTATATGCAAATCAAGTATCCAAGATAGCTACTAACTCATAGCCTAAGTCACTTGCTAAACCAAGCACAAAACTAAACCATAAGCTAACAAGGCACACAAACTTAGTCATATAATGTATATATATTATTCACATTCATATATTCATATACATAGATATATATAGGAAAGCTATATATATAGGCACATACATATATATAGAGAGAGAGAAAGAGAGGTAAAAGAGTAAGTGAGTATGTGTGTGTTTGGCATGTGTGTGAAAGGATATGTGTTAATATTCTAAAATTTAGTGATAGGTAGGTGTATGTGACATGAGATACATGATGTCAAAGGGTGTATGAATGCATGTGTGTAAAAGGTTATAGGTTAACTCAGTTTATAGAAATACATACATACATACTTACCTTGTATACATGCATACATACATATCATGTATATTAATTTACATGATACATACATGTATACTTGTATTATATTATACTTACATTCATGCATATTAGATACTTGTATTTATATTAACATATTGCAAACATTCATTTCATTCATGCATCTATGCATTACCTACATGTTTTATACATATGCATACATTGTATATTCATATCATTTCATACATTAACATAGAGACATACAAACATGCACACATTATATATTTTATACATTGCATTACCTTACATATCATGTTATATATTATCATCCATTCCTTTCATATATTATATTATCTTCAAGTTGAATACATCATATATGGATACAATATATTATTTTGCATACTTGCATTCATATATTATATTCTATATTACCTATATACATGTATTTCCTCCATTCATTCATACTTGCATCATATACTCTACATTACCATACATATTATCATTATATATTACATTACAATATTTATACATTATGCATTCATATCTATCATTACATATATATCTTGCATTCATATCTAGCATTCATTATATACTTTCATACATACATTGTATATCATTCTTTTATTCATGCATTTCTTATATGCATTATATTAATTGCATTCCTACATGCTTGCATTCAACGATATATATACATTAATGTAAAGAGAATATATATCATATATATATATATATTATTTCATTCATCTAACATATCATGCATTACATACTCTATATTCATTTAATATCCATCTACATAGGCTCATAGGTTACACAAAATACATATATCGTAGAATCACTCTTCTACTTAAAACCAATACTGTACCAATTGGGCATTTACTAAATTCTAGGATTAAAGTATGTTATATATCTTTGTGTTAGCTTTCCGAAACTTTAAACGGATCGCATTTTCGTGTCCGGAAGCTGCCGAAATCGTAAAAACACCGAAACCCGTTCGTCTTTTGTACAGCTGACACTCAAATAATTTTACAGAAAGTTTCAAAACGAATTTGGCTTATTATAATATATATTTGGAAAGCTAACTTCGATACGCTTCTTTTAAAAAAAAACGAGAGGTTAATTGGAGTTATGAGCTAAAAGTTATGACATTTCTAAGTTGCTCTATCTACTAAAAACGTGGATAAAAATTATGACGAATTTAGGTAGTTTGAGATAAAAGAAACACAAGTATATAACATAATATATCAAGAACTCACTCTCTACACTAATATATATATATGAGACACTATAGAACACATCTCCAATACAAAAATATGAGATTAAACATGTAATAATTCATTCATACATAACAACAACACATAGTGTGTCCAAATTTGGGGTTTTCCCACATGGACACAACCACAACACAAAGGACACTCCTATGACCTCCAAATGGACACGAAATAGACACAAATGGAGATACAACTATGGGGGTCATTCTTATGGGTTCAAAATATTTCTATATGCATGTAGGGATGGATTAGAGGAGAGATTATACCTTCCGGGAGAGAGATTCAAAGGAAAAGCCTTTCGATACGACACCGACACGTAGAGATTCCAAAAGTACACGAACGAGCTCCGAATCCTCCCAAACTTGGCTAGCACCCTCTAACCATGGAGTAGAAGAGAAATAAAAAAGATTTGGTGGAAGAAGGGGTTGATTTGGAGATGAAATCAATGGAGGTTCATCTCTAAATTAATTTGGGGAAGAACAAGAGAGAGAAAGTGGATGAAAACAAATGAATGAAGGAGTGACTCACTCCTTATCCCCCCATAAGTGGCCGCCCAAAAAGGGTGAGGTGTCCCCTATTTGAATGTCCAAAATGCCCACCACTAATCTATTTGATTTAAATTAGGAATGGGTTAAAGGTTGAGGTCAATTTAGTCTAGTTTTAAGTCTCTAATTAAACTAAACCTATCCGTAAATAATTAGTCTAACTACTAACTAAAATTAATATCATATGGGCCAAAATTAATATCATGTGGGCCATGCCTAACTAGTGTGTGGGTCCCACTATAGTCAAACTACCCCCCGGGTCCCCGTTTCAAGTCGGATTGAGTTGAAATTCGAACCCGACTCAGATAACCCCAAAACAATATCATAATTAATAAAATAAATTTCAACCCCAAAATAATATCATAAATAATAAAATAAATTTCAAAAATATTCAAAAATATAAAATGACAAAAATACCCCTATTTTTGAAAACTGGGGGTGACAAATCTATCTACCTTAAAAAAATTTCGTCCTCGAAATTAAAACAAAGCAATCACAGGAAACACATGAAGAAAACAATCTCATTCAAATACTTTTCAAAAAAAATCAGCAATAAAAAAATCTCTTTGAGGCACATCAAACATTTGTAAATAAAAACTGATACGTGTCCGCTACGGACACAAAACCATCACAAAATCACACCTATCAAAGGTCAAAATCAACAATCACCAACGCAATAAATATCAAAATAATTTAAAGAGGTCAAATGCAAAATATTCTTAGGCCTGAAATGATATTAAAACATCCTAATAACATGGTTAGGCTCTCGGTCAAACAGTCTCTAGGGTTTCACTAGCAAAACATCAAAATCACAAGTCATGATTTTAAATAGTTTTAAAATGATTTAAAAATTACCAAAAATCATATCATGATTTAAATGTCAAATCAATAAATGATTAAAATTATAAAATTTTAAAATTACCCTTATTTAAGAAAACTGGGTGTTACAAGTCTACCCACCTTAGAAAAATTTCGTCCTCGAAATTAAAATGTTCGTACTCCTTTTAGGTCAAACCTCCACAATCAAGTCCCAGAACTTAACAAATCATACCATCAAAAAGGACGGCATACAGGGTCATGGCATACGGTGGAAGTGAAAGTCTCATCTAGGTATACTAGTCATGCTAACCGAAACGGCCATAGGGTATCAAAACACACAAGCAGTCTAGGGTGCTAAACTACAAAAGATACAGAAATAATAAATCATCAAAACTGTAAGGCAGTCTACCATTCTACACGAAAACTGGTATCATCATAAAAAAATAAAGAAAGGTAACCACCAATTATCTATAAAGGGTTCAGAAAAATCAAAATCAAAAGTTAAGGAATTAAAGTCACTTACATGGAAATCCAATCACAATATGTATATATATAGAGGGTGTGTTAGAGAGGGAAAAGCTAGCATTATGTAAAGGTTATGTGGTTCGTGTGTGTATGGGTATATATGGACATGTTCATATGGTTAGATAGTAGGCATGGGTGTATGTAAAATATACATGAAGAGTATAGGAGGATTTGGATTTCAAAATAATAGCTATCCAGTTACACTACTCATGGCATATTAGTTAGACAATCTACAACACACAACCTATTTACTCATAACGTGCATGGCTAACCATATATATATATATATATATATATATATATATATATATATATATATATATATATATATATATATATATATATAAAGAGGTAGAGATTTAGTTATGTATCTATATACATTATAACATGTATGCCTAAGCTCTATATGTATCTATATAGATATATGAACATAACATAGAGGGAAAGGTTAAGTTACATGACAGTGTATACTAAGTTAGGGTGTGTGTGTCCTTGTACAAGGTTATAGCTTAGTATTGAAAGGTTAAATCCAGTTTTAGTTCAGCATTTACATACAAAATCTGAAAATAAGCTAACATTTAAACCAGTGCAATATTAACATAATGCAGTTTCAGAATTTAGGGTTTGAACATCACAACTAACTCAATGCTCCTAACACAACCTAACATGATGGAAATAAAACCCTAACATACTATCTACACATTTATCTATGCATATAGTTCAATATTACATATTAAATCTGAAAGTGAACTAAACATTTGAAATCAATATAAAAATGTTAACATGTATTCAGTTGTAGGATATTAGAGAAATTCGAACATCAAACCAACCCAACGTTTATCACAACCTAACATGTAAGAATATGAAACCTAAATTTATATCCCTACATACCACAATGTATATAGCTCAAAATATTATATTTAAAACAACAAATTGAACTAACATTTAAAATCCAATATTAAGGGTTAATATGCACACAGTCTTAGATTTGTCAAATTCAAACACAAAACTCAACCAATTTCCTTAAGAGTTGAAACCCTGTATATAACATACATGTGCAGTGATATGAACAAAACTACTACCATGAAATTTATATTGAATTACGAATTTAAACTGGAAAAGCAGAAAACTAGAAATATTGGGATTTTGACAATTTAAATATCAACAACATATTAATATGTATTTAGATAGGTGGGAGATCAAGTGTAGCATGCATACGTGTCAGGCAAAGAGTCTGTGTCCACCATATATATATTCTCATGTCCCAATATAAAAATTGAATTCAACATCAAGACCAACATTTAGATTCCTACCAAAATTGCAAAGTAGGTGATTGATGTAATCAAGACAGTTTTATTATTATTATCATTATTTAATACAATAATAATAGCAAGAAGAAATAACAATGAAATCTATTCTGCTTATCTGTTTAAAGGAAGAACCATTTTGAAACCATAGTTATAATATTAAATCCAAGATAAGGTCTAGCAAAATCGTCGATTCATTGTATTAAGAAGAAATTCATAGTAAGAAGTTGCACAAGGTTCATAAAAATAGCTAAAGCTACTCCTAAGTTAAATAATGAGAAGCAAAACAAAACAAATAATAATTTCTTTTCTTTTTTTGAAGGACTGAAACAAAATAGAGAAAACATGTTCGAAAATATTTAAGGTTCAATCTGATAATCATATGCGTCTATCCACAATCATGGTACTCTAAATCCTCGTCATACTAGTAAGCAAGGCTACGATAATCACAGAGTCCTTGACTTAGGCACATACCTCTAGAATCATGGTATTTAACATTTTCGCGATGCCGCTAGCTTGGCTGCGAAAACCTTAAATTCCTACACCCGAGAAATATATCCAAGTCAGACTATATGTCCTCACCATGCTGGCTAATGTGACTATAGAAGACTAGATTCCATAACTTAGATGACCTAGCCCATATAATCTCATCTTGACAAAAATTAAATTAAATCACAATAAATACCCAAAAATCAAATTTATCAACAAACATCAAGATTCAAAAATGAACAAAATCCATCAAATCATATAAATACAAACTCGGATGCAACTGCTAACATCAAGATTCAAAATTCAACAATCATCCCCAAAATCAATAAATACAAACTCAAATTCAACAATAGAAAGTAAAGATAAATCAAATCAAGGGAAGAAGAGTTTTCAAATCGAAGTTAAAATAAGATTCTCAAGGGTCGTCCCAGGAATCTCTCGAGGGATCCTAACTGTGATTGAGTACCTTCAAAATATATCCTAATCCTACGGCAGGCTGTAGTGGTACTCTAGTTCGAATACCACTACACATACTCGACCTGCATGGGCCACCACTAAAAATATGTCACGACCCGCACCCTAGGGTTAGGGTACGAGAACGTAACAACGTCCAGCCTACGCCGCAGTGTCGGCGGTAGAACGCTGTCCTAGGTCACAATATCAAACAATATAATGCTAAGCAGTTTATACTCCCTGAATGGGAGTGACATAGCAGGATGTAAACTCAATCACATCTAAGGTAGAGCATAATAGAAGATAGATAAAACATGAAATCCAAAAGAGAGACAGCAGATAGAAGTCTAAGTGTCTAAGATACACAAACCCAAAAATAATTCTCAAAGCTCAAATATAGTAATCCATAAAGTAAATACAACTCCAGACAACTGAAAATAGCTAACTAAACAACCTCTAATGTGTCTCCTCTAGGCTAGCAGGCAACCTCCAAGATATCTGTAAAATTTATCAACAGGTCCAGTCAGGACAGGAGCGAGCACAGTACATCTCAACAGATCATAGCAGGTTAGAAAATATAATCATGCAGTAAAGTAAGATACATGATCTGAAAGAAATACAGTATGTAAACAGAGAGAGAGAACTGTAATAGAAATATCTATGCTATAAGTAGAGAACTAACAGTGGCTAGTGAGTCAGAGTACAATATAAACATGTGAATGGCATAGGAGATTCTGGGAACTATACTATGAGTGATTCTGGGAACTACACTACTTGGATATTATTCACATGTCTACTTCTACTCCCCCGTACCCCCAATCAATACACAAGGATCCAACCAGGTTATATTATGATTCCATGCAAAGGACCACAAGGGGTGATACATGGATAGCCCATAAATGGGTGATTCTGGGAATGCCCACAATGGGGTGATTCTGGGAATGCCCATAAATAGGGTGATTCTAGGAAGACTCTGTGATCATGAGAGTACATGTCACAAGTGATCGAAGAACCGTAAAGCATAGTGATACACCATGTAAGTGAAACGCACAGAACATGTAGTATACGATGCTCCCTGAGGGGATAACATCTCAAAAATGGATCCATATAGTACTAATCCGTGTTACCAACGTGACAGCATCAAGTAAAGTAATCTAAAGCAGGAAAATAATTCTAACATGATATGAAATGATCAGAGATTGTACTCGCCTGGTGTTTAAATGTCCAAAGTAAATATAATGTCCGAGGAGAGGTGTCTGGCTCCTAATCAAAACAGCATAAGTCACAACAAGTCCAAAATAGCAATATGAAGTTCTATTATGCATTCTACATGATTCTAGGTCAATCTAGACCAGTCAACTCTTGGTCAACTTGGTCAACCCTGAAAGTCAAACCTAGGTCAACTATGGTCAAACTAGGTCTAACAAGTCTAAATTAGGTCAAACAAATTATTCTAGGTCTAAACAAACTAAGTATATGCAAATCAAGTATCCAAGATAGCTACTAACTCATAGCCTAAGTCACTTGCTAAACCAAGCACAAAACTAAACCATAAGCTATCAAGGCACACAAACTTAGTCATATAACGTATATATATTATTCACATTCACATATTCATATACATAGATATATATAGGAAAAATATATATATATATATATATATATATATATATATATATATATATATATATATTTATATATATATATATATATATATATAAATATATATATATATATATATATATAGAAAGAGAGGTAAAAGAGTAAGTGAGTATGTGTGTGTTTGGCATGTGTGTGAAAGGATATGTGTTAATGTTCTAAAATTTAGTGATAGGTAGGTGTATGTGACATTAGATACATGATGTCAAAGGGTGTATGAATGCATGTGTGTAAAAGGTTATATGTTAACTCAGTTTATAAAAATACATACATATATACTTACCTTGTATACATACATACATATCATGTATATTACATTTACATGATACATACATGTATACTTGTATTATATTATACTTACATTCATGCATATTAGATACTTGTATTTATATTAACATATTGCAAACATTCATTTCATTCATGCATCTATGCATTACCTACATGTTTTATACATATGCATACATTGTATATTCATATCATTTCATACATTAACATAGAGACATACAAACATGCACACATCATATATTTCATACCTTGCATTACCTTACATATCATGTTATATATTATCATCCATTCCTTTCATATATTATATTATCTTCAAGTTGAATACATCATATATGGATACAATACATTATCTTGCATGCTTGCATTCATATATTACATTCTATATTACCTTTATACATGTATTTCTCCATTCATTCATACTTGCATCATATACTCTACATTACCATACATGTTATCATTATATATTACATTACAATATTTATACATTATGCATTCATATCTATCATTACATATATATCTTGCATTCATATCTAGCATTTATTATATACTTTCATGCATACATTGTATATCATTCTTTTATTCATGTATTGCTTATATGCATTATATTAATTGCATTCCTACATGCTTGCATTCAACCATATATATACATTAATGTAAAGAGAATATATATCATATATATATATATATATATATATATATATATATATCATTTTATTCATCTAACATATCATGCATTACATACTCTATATTCATTTAATATCCATACTACATAGGCTCATAGGTTACACAAAATACATATATCATATAATCACTCTTCTACTTAAAACCAATACTGTACCAATTGGGCATTCACTAAATTCTAGGATTATAGTATGTTATATATCTTTGTGTTAGCTTTCTGAAACTTTAAACGGATCTCATTTTCGTGTCCGGAAGCTCCCGAAATCGTAAAAAAACGAAACGCGTTCGTCTTTTGTACAGCTGACACTCAAATAATTTTACAGAAAGTTTTAAAACGAATTTGGCTTATTAAAATATATATTTGGAAAGCTAACTTCGATACGCTTCTTTTAAAAAATACGGAAGGTTAATTGGAGTTATGAGCTAAAAGTTATGGCATTTCTAATTTGCTCTATCTACTAAAAACGTGGATAAAAATTATGACGAATTTAGGTAGTTTGAGACAAAAGAAACACAAGTATATAACATAATATATCAAGAACTCACTCTCTACACTAATATATATATGAGACACTATAGAACACATCTCCAATACAAAAATATGAGATTAAACATGTAATAATTCATTCATACATAACAACAACACATAGTGTGTCCAAATTTAGGGTTTTCCCACATGGACACAACCACAACACAAAGGACACTCCTATGACCTCCAAATGGACACAAAATGGACACAAATGGAGATACAACCATGGGGGTCATTCTTATGGGTTCAAAATATTTCTATATGCATGTAGGGATAGATTAGAGGAGAGATTATACCTTCTGGAAGAGAGATTCAAAAGAAAAGCCTTCCGATACGACACCGACACGTTGAGATTCCAAAAGGACACGAACGAGCTCCGAATCCTCCCAAACTTGGCTAGCACCCTCTAACCATGGAGTAGAAGAGAAATAAAGAAGATTTGGTGGAAGAAGGGGTTGATTTGGAGATGAAATCAATGGAGGTTCATCTCTAAATTAATTTGGGAAAGAACAAGAGAGAGAAAGTGGATGAAAACAAATGAATGAAGGAGTGACTCACTCCTTATCCCCCCCCATAAGTGGCTGCCCAAAAATGGTGAGGTGTCCCCTATTTGAATGTCCAAAATTCCCTCCACTAATCTATTTGATTTAAATTAGGAATGGGTTAAAGGTTGAGGTCAATTTAGTCTAGTTTTAAGTCTCTAATTAAACTAAACCTATCCGTAAATAATTAGTCTAACTACTAACTAAAATTAATATCATGTGGGCCAAAATTAATATCATGTGGGCCATGTCTAACTAGTGTGTGGGTCCCACTAGAGTCAAACTACCCCCCGGGTCCCCGTTTCAAGTCGGATTGAGTTGAAATTCGAACCCGACTCAAATAACCCCAAAACAATATCATAATTAATAAAATAAATTTCAACCCCAAAATAATATCATAAATAATAAAATAAATTTCAAAAATATTCAAAAATATAAAATGACAAAAATACCCCTGTTTCTGAAAACTGGGGGTGACAAATCTATCCACCTTAAAAAAATTTCGTCCTCGAAATTAAAACAAAGCAATCACAGGAAACACATAAAGAAAACAATCTCATTCAAATACTTTTCAAAAAAAATCAACAATAAAAAAAAATCTCTTTGAGGCACATCAAACATTTGTAAATAAAAACTGATACGTGTCCGCTACGGACACAAAACCATCACAAAATCACACCTATCAAAGGTCAAAATCAACAATCACCAACGCAATAAATATCAAAATAATTTAAAGAGGTCAAATACAAAATATCCTTAGGCCAGAAATGACATTAAAACATCCTAATAACATGGTCAGGCTCTCGGTCAAACAGTCTCTAGGGTTTCACTAGCAAAACATCAAAATCACAAGTCATGATTTTAAATAGTTTTAAAATGATTTAAAAATTACCAAAAATTATATCATGATTTAAATGTCAAATAAATAAATGATTAAAATTATAAAATTTCAAAATTACCCTCATTTAAGAAAACTGGGTGTTACATTCATCTTAGAAGGAGTGAATCCTTAGGTATTTCTCCAAAATTTGAATAGAAACTAATAAAATTGAAGGAGATGGAAGGAGAGAGTTATACCTTCCAGAAATTGAGTATGTTGTAGAGACCGGAATTTTCCGCACGAATCCAAAATTTGTATAGAAATCTCCAGCCGGATTGGAGCAAGGAGTTGGAGAAAAGCTAGTGTTTTGGAGAGGTTCGGACGGCTGTTGCTGCTGTTCGGAGGAGTTTGGAAGAGATGAAGAGGAGGAGGACTCGGGTTCTGACTTAAAAATATATACTACCAACAGAACTCTGGCCGAACTCGGGCCGAGTTCGCCTAGGATTCTTTTGATAAATTTTTTTAAAAAAAATTTGTAGGCCACATCCTTTTCATCATCCCCTTTCAATTATTTAATTCTAAGTTTAGTAATTTTAAAATTTTAAGTAATATTATTTAAAAATTAAATTCCGTTACACAGCGACTGTTTCAGATTAGCTGTAGGGGTACTGTCCCAGCTAACGGGAGTTCACCGGGGAACAATTAAATACTGCTTCGCTTCGACCGTAGTCGTGGTAACAGACAGACCCTTTGTAGGCTTGTCTCAAAAACAGTTTTTGAGTATTGAAAAATAATTGTATAAAATAAAATTAATTAATATTATTGACATCTAAAATTTCTAATTTCCGACGTAAATAATTGAAACGATCTTCCGCTAGAGGTTTTGTGAAGATGTCAGCTAATTGATTCTTTGTGTCTATGTATACAAGGTTTATATCTCCATTTTGTTGATGATCTCTAAAAACAATGATGTTGAATCTCGATATGTTTAGTGCGAGAGTGATATACTGGATTTTTAGTCAAATTGATAATGCTAGTGTTGTCACAAAAAATGGGTATGTGTGTGTAGTAAGCCAAAGTCTTCTAAGGTTTGCTTCATCCATAAAATTTGTGCACAACAACATCATACGGCGATATACTCGGCCTCAGTTGTTGATAATACGACATAATTTTGTTTCTTGCTAAACCAAGAGACTAAAGCTTTGTCTAGGAAATGACATGTACCGCTGGTACTTTTTCTATCTACTTTGTATCCAGCAAAATCAGCATCCGAATAACCGGTTAGGTCAAACGACGTGGTTTTAGGATACCATAAGCCGACAGAAGAAGTGCTTTTAAGGTATCGGAAGATACGTTTAACCGCGTACAAATGTAATTTCGTAGGATTGGCTTGAAAATGTGCACACAAGCAAATACTATTATATCAGGTTGACTAGCAGTTAAGTAAAGCAAACTACCAATCCTACCTCGATACTTACGTATGTTGACAGGTTTGCCTTGTTCGTCAATATCAAGCTTGGTTGAAGTTGCCATCGAAGTGCCATGTGGTTTGACTGCTTCTAGATCGAACTTCTTTAATAAATCTTTTGTGTACTTGGCTTGATTTATGAACGTCCCATTGTTGATTTATTTGATTTGCAGTCCGAAAAAGAATTTCAGCTCTCCCATCATGCTCATCTCAAACTCATTCTGCATACACTTTGAAAATTCTTGACAAAGAGATTCATCAGTAGATCAAAAAATGATATCATCTACATAAATTTCAATCAGAAGAAGATTGCCATTAAAAGACTTTATAAACAGTGTAGTATCAACCTTCCCTTTTGAAAAGCCGTTGTCAAGTAGAAAAGAGCTTAGACGATCGTACCAAGCACGAGGGGCTTGTTTCAAACCGTATAATGCCTTCTTCAACTTGAAAACATAATCAAGATTTTTGAAATTAGTAAAACCTGAAGGTTGAGCTACATAAACTTTTTCGTTTATAAAACCATTCAAAAATGCACTTTTAACATCCATTGAAATAACTTAAAATTATGAAAACATGCAAATGCATATAACATACGAATGGATTCTAATCTCGCAACTGGGGTATAAGTCTTATCGTAGTCGATACCTTCTTCCTGATTGTATCCATAAGCTTCGAGTCGAGCCTTGTTACGTGTCACTAAGCCATTCTCATTCAGTTTATTTCGGAATACCCAGCGGGTGCCAATGACCGGATAATCAATGGGCTTGCAAATAAGTTCCCAAACTTGATTTCGTTCAAATTGGTTCAATTCCTCTTGCATAGCATCTAACCAAAAATTATCACTACTTGCTTTTTCAATATTTTAAGGTTCAAGCTGTGAAATAAAAGCAACACAGGAAGCTATATCTTTACTAGATGAACGAGTACTTACACCCTTGGTAATCTTACCAATCACCAAGTCCTTTGGATGGTCTGCCAAAAATCTCATTTCTTTTGGCATATCCTCTGGATTGCTTGTTCCGACTTCTGGTTCTGTACGTGATTTGCTTGGAGACTCAGCTGGTACTTTGTGTGAGGGTTCTACAGGAACAGTACTAGGTGTACTTATGTCTTCATCATCATCATCGACAAATGTTGATTGAGTTCGTCAAATTTAACATTTGTTGTTTCTTCAATGATCATCGTTCTCTTGCTGAAGACTCTGTACCCTTTGCTTTTCGCCGCATAACCTAAAAATATACCTTTATCGACATTTTCGTCAAATTTTTCCAAATTATCTTTAGTATTAAGAATAAAGCATTTACAACGAAATACTTTAAAATAAAAAACAGAGGAAGTTCTATCAAACCATAATCCATAGGGAGTCTTCTTCGATATAGCTCGAATTAGAACCCTATTAAGAACATAGCACACTGTATTTACAGCTTCAGCCCATAGGTATTTAGGTAGACTAAACTGATTTAACATTACTCTAGCCATTTCGGATAGAGTCATGTTCTTACGTTCCACAACTCTATTTTGTTGTGGAGTCCTAGGGTAAGAGAACTCATGCAAATAACCGTGTGTCACAAAATTGCTTGAACTCTATATTCTCAAATTCTGTCACCCCCGAGTTTCCAAAAATAGGGGTATTTTTGTCATTTTTTTCATTTTTAATATTTTTGAAATTATTTATTTATTTATAAAATTAGTTTGGGGTTATTTAAGTCGGGTTCGAATTTCAGCTCAATCCGACTTGAAACGGGGACCCGGGGTAGTTTTAACTCTAGTGGGACCCACACACTAGTTAGCCATGGCCCATATGACATTTATTTTAGTTAGTGACTAGACTAATTTATTTTGGTTAGGAATAATTAGATTAGTGTGTTAGAATGACCAAATTAGCCCCTAGTAGCAGCCCTGAAACCCCATGAACAGCCCCACAAAACAGCCCTATATTCAAGCATACAACAGCCCATAAACACCCTAAAACCTGTCCCAAAACAGTCCTTGATATGCCCCATTTTCAGCCTTGATGGACAGCCCTTTGACACACCCAAAACAGTCCACATATTTACCCCATGGACAGCCCTTACCTAGCCATGTTAGCTGTCCCAAAACACCCTTGTAGCAGTCCTTAACCAGTCCCCAATCCACACCAAAACCTGCCTAAAACAGCTTCCTAAACAACCATTCACGGCTGTCCAGATTTTGCCCCAAACACCATCCTTTACACTGTCCCCAACAGTCCAGTTTTTGTACCTATATATGGCTGTCCCCTTCACTTCATATCAGCCCTTCAACTGTCCCAAAACCTACCACTTAACAGTCCACCAAAACAGTCCAATTTTGCCCTATATGGCTGTCCTATTAGCCCCAAATTCAGCCCACATTGCTTCACAAACCTGTCCACAAATTCAGCTATTGTGTGTGTGTATGTTATGAGTATTGTTATGTGTGTGAGAGTTAGTGTGTGAGCCTATGTGTAGTTAGTCGCCTATAGGTTAGCCTATGTGCAAACTAATAGGAAACCTATAGGAAAGCCTATTAGAGTGTGATATTATGTGAGAGTGTTGTGTGTGAGTGAGTGTTAGGGAGATGTGAGTATAATTCATGATATAGGTAAGGTAAAGGGTAAATGACCAACATGTGGTCTAAGATGAGTTAGATACCTAGGAAACCTATGTATCTTGGTAGGTAACCCTTAGATAGGATAGTATCTAACTACCCTAGGAAGCCTAGGCTAGTATCTTGGGTATTAACGGTGTTTTCCTTGTATTGTGCAAGGTATAGGTATTTTCCTTCGTAAGGATAATGTTGGTAATGCCTAGAACTAAGATATTTGAGTTTAGAGTCTAACATATGGTTAGAACTTGGTTTCCTTGGTTGGTAATGATCAAATATAGTGCTTCTAGACTAGTTTTGACGTCGGTTGACCATTTTGACCAAAAGTCAACAAAAGTCAACCGAGAGTCAAACTTAGCCTTTAAGCGACTAGATTTGACCAAAACCAAACCAGAGTTGACCAGTTGACTAAAAGTCAACAGTTGGTCAACATGTGACTAGTTTGACCTAGGGTTGACTCAGTGTTGACCAGAGTTGACCAGAGTTGACTTTTTGACCAAAAGTCAACTGTAAGTCAACCTTTGACCCCGTTTGACCTAGTTTGACTTGGATTGACTCCCAGTGACCTGGTATGACCCAGTATGACCTAGTATAACTCAGTTTGACCTAGATTGACCTCGATTCATTTAGAATGTATTGATTTGCATCTTATTATCATTTTAGACTCATAGTGACTTGTACTGTTCTATAGGAGACAGACACCACTCCTCGGACAGTATATTCTCTTCAGACACTCAGGATATCAGGCGAGTATATTCTCTGACCGTTTTATACTTGTTTGGATTTACATTCTTGCTCTAGATTATTGTACTTGATGCTGACACGATTGTTATCACGGATTGGTACTATATGGATCTTCTTTTGAGATGTTATCCCCTTGTATTTACTAGATACATATTGTGATGTACGTTTCACTTACATATTGTATTTATTGAATACCCATATCCTTGTATACTCCTTGTGCATATTGTACTCTCATTATCACATGAGTCCCAGGGATAGACCATTGTACAAATATTGTATAACATTGTACATCTATTGTATAACATTGTACACTATTGTATAAGATAACGTAACTGGAGTGGATCCTTGTGTATTGATTGGGGAGGGGGAGTAGAATTGGTTATGTACTCAAATCCTATTGTACAACATTGTATAACTATTGTATATGTCTATTGTACACTCACGTACAATGGAGTTACCATTGCATTGTCCTAGACCGTTTATATAACCATATTGTACTCTAAATCACATGTGGCTTACAATTCTTACATATCATATATAGATATTTTCTATTATCAAATCTCTGCTGTTTTTCATATACATTCTCTTTCAGCATTTCATGTACCTTACTCTATTGCATGCTTTATATTTCCTAACTTGATATGAACTGTGTGAGATATTTTGTGCTCGCTCCTGTCCTGACCGGACCTGTTGAAAATATTACAGAGGATGAGGCCTGCGTAGACACCTACTATGGGACAGCTGTAGATGACTCTTGTGACCCAGATTTCCAGTCGGATCCACTAGCTATAGAGATTGAGGCTCCTTAGTCTAGGTTTTACTATTTATGTCATTTGAGATCTGTATTGTATATATTCTTCATATTCAATAGTTGAGACTTGTATTTCTGGATGTTTGCTGAGATGTTATCTTAGACACTTAGACTCTCTGGTTGTATTTATGTGGATTTCTTCATTCAGTATTTATTTATTTATCCATCTTTTTTTCATATCATTCTGCCTTAAATGTGATTGAGACTGTATGTTGCTATGTTACCACCATTCAAAGTGTATATATTATACAAGTACCTTTATATTGTTAGATGATTGACCTAGGACAGCGTTCTACCGCCGACATTGCGGTGTAGGCTGGGCGTTGTTACGTTCTCGTACCCTCAAAGTGGGTGCGGGTCGTGACACATTTTTAGTGGTGGCCCATGCAGGTCTCGTTTATGTAGTGGTATTCGAACTAGAGTATCACTACAGCCTGCAGTAGGATTAGAATATTTTTCAAGGTACTCAATAACACTAGGAAAAACTCTTTATCAGATTCCGTATATCTAAATTTTGCTGCGTATTATCTCCCCTTGAATATAACTGTCCTCCCTTGCTATTTCGACTCATTCTCAGCAATTGTTTCTTTGATCTGTCTCCAGGATGGTTGAGACAAGATCACATCGCCAGGGCCAAGGGGACGCCGATGAGAGGTCTGCCACCTCTCATACTCAGCAGCCAGCCCCTGGTACCGCAGCCCCAGTCATACCAGCTGGGGTAGGCGTTTCAGCTGCGTTCGGAGGAGCCCCTCCACCAGCAGCAGGGAGTATGCCTCCACCAGTTCGAGGGCAGGACCCAGTCATCCCAGAGGTGCCTTTCCAGCAGCCACCGCCTCCAGGATACGTAGACGCGGCACAGATGTTCGCCTACTTTCAGCAGTTTATGGAGATGCAGCAGACCCGACAGGCCAGGAGCATGGAGTTGGCCCTTACGACAGTCGCAGCTCGGCCAGCAGTCCAGCAGCCGAAGACACCGGGGATAGAGCAGTTCTAGAAGATGAGCCCCAGAGACTTCCTGGGGACGGAGGGGATTTTATATGCTGACGAGTGGATCGAGCATATAGAGGAGATCTTTCGCCTGGCCCGGATACCGGCAGATCTCCAGATAGAGGCAGCAGCTAGCCGGATGTGAGATCTTGCTCACACCTGGTATCAGTCAGACCCCAGGGTGGGGGTAGCCGGACAGACCTAGAAGGAGTTCAAGAGCTTCTTCAAGAAGAAGTTCTTTCCAGATTAAGCACTCAGAGCCTTGGAGTCACAGTTCGAGAGCCTAGTTCAGGGGAGCCTGTCAGTGGAGGAGTACACTAGGGAGTTCGGCCGCTTCGGCAGATTCGTAGAGGGCTTGAGCGAGACGGCGAAGGCCCAGAGGTTCCGAAAGGGTCTGGTCAAGGAAGTCTAGTCCTTGACCAAGGGCAACAGGGATGCCACTTTCGAGAAGATTTTGACGGAAGCTTTATTGGCTGAGGACGATCTTGAGCTGAGGCTCAAGAGGGGGAGAGACCCTGTTGGAGGCAGCAGCAGTGGAGACGAGGCCAAGAGGCCTCACGTACAGATTCAACAGCAGTATCAGCAGCCGATGCTCCACTTCCAGCAGCAGCAGCAGAGGCCTGTTCAGTATCAGGGATAGAGACAGGTGTTGTATCAGCAGGCACCCAGACAGCAGCAGAACACTGTGTACAACTTCTGCAAGAAGCAAGGCCATGGATGGGACGACTGCAGGAAGAGGCTGGGCATGTGTTTACTTTGTGGATCAGCGGAGCATCAGTGTAAAGAGTGTCCCAAGAACCCGACACCATTGGCTCAGGTAGCACCAGGAGCTAGGGCTCTGGCAGGACAGCAGAGGGGACCACCATTGCAGACTCAGCAACAAAGGTTCATACAGCATCAGAAGTAGGCCAGGGGAGGCCAGCCAGGGCGAGCTTTCGCCATGACAGCCGAGGATGCTCAGGCCGTTGGAGATCTAGTTGCAGGTTCTGTTCTTTTGATTTAAATTCTGTGATTACTGCCTTAAAAATTCAATTCCATCTATTCCTATCTGTTTCCTCATTGTTGATAAGTTTTGATCTGGTGTTTTATTATGATTTAATTTTCTTCTGAGATAAGTCGTATGGGCTAGGTCGCCTCGATTATAAGATTTTAGAATCCTCTAGGGTCATGCTAGCAGGCATAGTGAGGACATATAGTCAGATTATGGACGTATTTATCGGGTGTGGGAATTTAAGGTTTTCGCTGCCAAGCATGCGACAATGCAAAAATTTTAAATACCATAATTCTAAAGGTATGTACCATAGTTGAGGACACTGTGATTATCGTAGCCTTGCTCACTGGCATGACAGAGATTCTGAGTATCATGATGATTGGACAGACGCATACGATTATAGATTTACATGATTTTTTCTGTGTTTACCTTGTTTAAAAAATTGTGGATGATTTTTTTTAAGGTTGATAGACTTATAGCATCTTTTTGAGAGTAATTTCAAATTTTGTAATTTTAGTCATTTAATTCATGCTTTGAATTTTGAGATTTTAAATCATTTTAATTTTTAGCCATGACTCGTGATTTGATATTTTCTTATTGTTTGGTTTTAATTTCGAGGACGAAATTTTTTTTAAGGTGGATAGATTTGTCACCCCCAGTTTTCAGAAACAGGGGTATTTTTGTCATTTTTTCATTTTTAATATTTTTGAAATTATTTATTTATTTATAAAATTAGTTTGGGGTTATTTAAATCGGGTTCGAATTTCAGCTCAATTCGACTTGAAACGGGGACCCAGGGTAGTTTTGACTCTAGTGGGACCCACACACTAGTTAGCCATGGCCCACATGACATTTATTTTAGTTAGTGACTAGGCTAATTTATTTTGGTTAGGAATAATTAGACTAGTGTGTTAGAATGACCAAATTAGCCCCCTAGTAGCAGCCCTGAAACCCCATGAACAGCCCCACAAAACAGCCCTACATTCAAGCATACAACAGCCCATAAACACCCTAAAACCTGTCCGAAAACAGTCCTTGATATGCCCCATTTTCAGCCTTGATGGACAGCCCTTTGACACACCCAAAACAGTCCACATATTTACCCCATGGACAGCCCTTACCTAGCCATGTTAGCTGTCCCAAAACACCCTTGTAGCAGTCCTTAACCAGTCCCCAATCCACACCAAAACCTGCCTAAAACAGCTCCCTAAACAACCATTCACGGCTGTCCAGATTTTGCCCCAAACACCATCTTTTACACTGTCCCCAACAGTCCAGTTTTTGCACCTATATATGGCTGTCCCCTTCACTTCATATCAGCCCTTCAACTGTCCCAAAACCTACCACTTAACAATCCACCAAAACAGTCCAATTTTGCTCTATATGGCTGTCCTATTAGCCCTAAATTCAGCCCACATTGCTTCACAAACCTGTCCACAAATTCAGCTAGTATGTGTATGTTATGAGTATTGTTGTGTGTGTGAGAGTTAGTGTGTGAGCCTATGTGTAGTTAGTAGCCTATAGGTTAGCCTATGTGCAAACTAATAGAAAACCTATAGGAAAGCCTATTAGAGTGTGATATTATGTGAGAGTGTTGTGTGTGAGTGAGTGTTAGGGAGATGTGAGGATAATTCATGATATAGGTAAGGTAAAGGGTAAATGACCAACATGTGGTCTAAGATGAGTTAGATACCTAGGAAACCTATGTATCTTGGTAGGTAACCCTTAGATAGGATAGTATCTAACTACCCTAGGAAGCCTAGGCTAGTATCTTGGGTATTAGCGGGGTTTCCCTTGTATTGTGCAAGGTATAGGTATTTACCTTGGTAAGGGTAATGTAGGTAATACCTAAAACTAAGGTATTTGAGTTTAGAGTCTAAGATATGGTTAGAACTTGGTTCCCTTGGTTGGTAATAATCAAATATAGTACTTCTAGACTAGTTTTGACGTCGGTTGACCATTTTGACCACAAGTCAACAGAAGTCAACCGAGAGGCAAACTTAGCCTTTAAGCGACTAGATTTGACCAAAACCAAACCAGAGTTGACTAGTTGACTGAAAGTCAACAGTTGGTCAACATATGACTAGTTTGACCTGGGGTTGACTCAGTGTTGACCAGAGTTGACTTTTTGACCAAAAGTCAATTGTAAGTCAACCTTTGACCCCGTTTGACCTAGTTTGACTTGGATTGACTCCCAGTGACCTGGTATGACCTAGTATGGCTCTGTTTGACCTAGATTGACCTAGATTCATTTAGAATGCATTGATTTGCATCTTATTATCATTTTAGACTCATAGTGACTTGTACTGTTCTATAGGAGACAGACACCACTCCTCGGACAGTATATTCTCTTCAGACACTCAGGATATTAGACGAGTACATTCTCTGACCGTTTCATACTTGTCTGGATTTATATTCTTGCTCTAGATTACTGTAATTGATGCTGATATGATTGTTATCACGGATTGGTACTATGTGGATCTTCTTTTAAGATGTTATCCCCTTGTATTCACTAGATACATATTGTGATGTACGTTTCACTTACATATTGTATTTATTGAATACCTATATCCTTGTATACTCCTTGTGCATATTGTACTCTCATTATCACATGAGTCCCAGGGATAGACCATTGTACAAATATTGTATAACATTGTACATCTATTGTATAAGATAACGTAACTGGAGTGGATCCTTGTGTATTGATTGGGAAGGGAGAGTAGAATTGGTTATATACTCAAATCCTATTGTACAACATTGTATAACTATTGTATATGTCTATTGTACACTTACGTACAATGGAGTTACCATTACATTGTCCTAGACCGTTTAAATAACCATATTGTACTCTAAATCACATGTGGCTTACAGTTCTTACTTATCATATATAGATATTTTCTATTATCAAATCTCTGCTGTTTTTCATATACATTCTCTTTCAGCATTTCATGTACCTTACTCTATTGCATGCTTTATATTTCTTAACTTGATATGAACTGCGTGAGATGTTTTGTGCTCGCTCCTGTCCTGACTGGACCTGTTAAAAATATTACAGAGGATGAGGCCTGCGTAGATACCTACTATGGGATAGCTGTAGATGACTCTTGTGACCCAAATTTCCAGTCGGATCCACTAGCTATAGAGACTGAGGCTCCTTAGATTAGGTTTTACTATTTCTGTCATTTGAGATCTGTATTGTATATATTCTTCATATTCAGTAGTTGAGACTTGTATTTCTGGATGTTTGCTGAGATGTTATCTTAGACACTTAGACTCTCTGGTTGTATTTATGTAGATTTCCTCATTCAGTATTTATTTATCTATCCATCTTTCTTTCATATCATTCTGCCTTAGATATGATTGAGACTGTATGTTGCTATGTCACCTCCATTCGGAGTGTGTATACTTTACAGGTACCTTTATATTGTTAGATGATTGACCTAGGACAGCGTTCTACCGCCGACACTGCGGCGTAGGCTGGATGTTGTTACGTTCTCGTACCCTCACAGTGGGTACGGGTCGTGACAAATTTGCCGCCATGATCGCTTCGAATACGAGTGATAATAAAACCCTTTTATTTTTAACCTTCTTGCAAAAGGTGATGAATTCTGATAATGCATCATTCTTACGTGCAAGAAAATATACCCACGTGTATCTAGAGAAATTACCTACTATTACAAATGCATATAACTTACCACCTAGACTAGCAATTCTACTAGGTCCAAATAAATCTATATGCAGCAATTGTAGAGGTCTATTGGTACTTACAGCGTTCTTGGACTTAAAAGCGGATCGGGTAGCTTTGTTTTTTTCACATTCGCTACATACCGTATCCTTCTTGAAAGAAATATCCGGTAAGCCTCGTACCAGCTTCTTTAAGTATAGTCTTGAAATTGTGTCCATGTTTGTATGACCGAGTCTCATGTGCCATAGTTGACTCTCATCATTTTTGGCCATCAAGCATCTACCTACCTTGTTAGCATCTTTTAACAGATATAAAACATATATATTGTCTTCCCTGATACCTTCAAAGATAGTACTACCAGTTGAGCTAACTATAGTACATTTGTCTTTGACAAAGTTAATGCCATAACCGTGATCAGCTAAATAGCTTATACTGAGCAGATTATGTTTTAACTGGTAACTAGACGTATCCTTCTTTCTTTTTCGACAGTGTTGCGAATAATGAAGCATCACCGGTCATATGCCGTGAGTAACCGCTGTCGAGGATCCATTTGCTCTTAGCATGTGAAGGGCATTTAACCTACAAAAGAATTTACAGATAAAAACTTTGGTACCCATTTATTGTAGGGTCCTGGAATGTTAGTTTTTGGTATCCATGCACAGATTTTTAAATCAACAAGCTTTCTAATTCTACATGAAGAAAAAATATGACCAATGGTGCCAAAATAGTGACATCTAGCATGTTGAGTATTGACAGCAGAGTGTTGTGCATTATTGGTAGGTCTAGGTTTTCTAGTATAAATGAATGCATGCTTATTTGTCTTCTTTAGCAATGGTTTGGTTTGGTTTGGTTAGGTCTGACAGTATTGGATTTGACCGTGTTCCGATGATTCGGTAAGTGACACGTGTTAAGGTAGGAAGCAGCAACTTCAGGCTGTTTTTCTATCTTAATTTCCAAATTTTTGGAGGTGTCATATAACAAGCTATATTTAGCAGTGAGTGCATCATTTCTAACAGTAGCTTGCTGGAGACTTTTCTTCTCTTTGAGTAAGTCTTCCTCTAATTGGGTAATGGTCTTGTCCTTCTCTTCGGATAGTCTTTGGGTCTTGTGTAATAATAGCTTAACCGAAGAAAGCTCATCTTCCTTACTAGAATAATTACTACTTCTAACATCAGCTAGTAGGTCGGTAAGTCTTACTATTTCACTTTGTACTCTTTGAGTGCCTTCTTAAAGGTCTGGTATTTACTACGCAGTCTTCTGTAATCCCCTAAGAGGTCAGTAAAGGCTTCTCCTAGTTGCTCAAAGGTAAAATCATCATAAGTATCAAACATGGGGTTAGTGGTTACCTGATCGTACGCCATCATGCATACATTTGCACGTTATCTGATTGTTCGTCTTCTGAGTCGCTAGCTTCACTTTCATGCCATATGCTTGTATTGGCATATCTTCGAGACGTAGACTTCTTCAGGTAGCCCTTGTTATATTAATTGTTCTTCCTAGTTGATGATGATGCTGTTGGACAATCTTTTCTCATGTGTCCTTTCTTCTTACAGCCATAGAAAATGGGATCTTCATCATCATCATTGTTGTTGTTGTTGTTATCCTTTGTTCTTCTGTTGAATCTTACGAACTTCTTAAATTTTCTCACCATAAGAGCTTGATCCTCAGTGTCAGAGTCACTGTCGTTGGAATCAACTTATACAGTTCTTCTTTATTGAGCCTTGAAAGTGATCGACTTCTCTGACTTCTCCTTTGGTGTAACATCTTCAAAGTCTTGAAGTTCCAGCTCGTGAGTAAGTAGCTTACCCATGAGTGTTTCAAGAGACATTGTTGAGAGGTCGTTCCCTTCAATAATTGTTGTAGCCTTTGGAATCCAATTCTTCGTGAGAGCTTGTAGAAGTTTGCGAATCTTCTTATGGTAATTGTAATCCTTGTCTAATGATGACAGAGGATTTACAATATCCAGGAATGTCGTAAACATCTGGGTGACAGATTCATTTAGCTTCATCTTAAACGCCTCATACTCCTGAATAAGTCTACTGATCTTTGACTCCTCGACTTGCATCATACCTTCGTGGGTTACTTCAAGAAATTTTCACACTTCTTTTGATGTAGTAGACACCCTGTTAAATTCAGTCCTATCTAAGGTACGAAATAAAGTGCTAATAGCACGTGCGTCAAGACTGGTATTTTTCTTTTCATCCTCGGTAGATTTATCATGTGGTTTTTCAACCAAAACATCTTCAACAAGAATACGATGAGGCTTTTTGTAGCCATCAACAACTGTAGACCATAAGTCAAAGTCTAGATATTTCAAGAAGAAACTCATCAGTGTTTTCCAATAGGTATAATTTGTACCGTCAAACAGAGGAGGTTTGTTTGTGGCCTGGCTTTCACTTGTGAACTTCAAAGTTGCCATATATTGTTCTGTAATCTATGTAACAGTTAAGAATATTAAAATTATAACTACAATGTTACCTTACTTTACATGTATAACCTGCTCTGATACCAATTGTAGGAACGAATTTGTAAAGCACAATACTCTAGAGGGGGGTGAATGGAGTAGGCAGCAGAATATAGCTAATTTAAAAAGATAGCAGCAAGATCACAGAGAATTATATATATACATCACCGTCTTTGCGTTTGCTTTCTGATCTCTGCTTTTACAGTTATTTACTTGTGATATATATATATATATATATATATATATATATATATATATATATATATATATCACAAGTAAATAACTGTAAAAGCAGAGATCAGAAAGCAAACGCAAAGACGGTGATGTATACTGGTTTCCCTCTTATGAAGACTAGTCCAGTCGGAAGAGCTCTAGCTTCCAGTTGAATCCACTATTGGAAAATATCGTAAGTTTTCATACGAAGTCCTTGTAACTTCTACAAGCGCGATCTTTGATACGAAGTACTCGACCAACTTCAATTGTGAAGAGTCTTTCTTCAATCAAGTCTCTGATTGCAATCGCTTTGAAGCTTCTAGACCGTACCGTACTGGCAAATCGACTAGAAGATTGTAACTGGCTTGGGATTTGAAAAATAAAGCTTAGAACTCTTTAGAATGGAACAATAGGCTTTAGAGAGAAGAGATGAAAGTGAATGAGTGTATGAGTGAATTGAAATTATCGAAATCCTTCTCTATTTATAGTTTTTCCAAAGGCAGAACTCTGGCAGAATTCGGACAGAACTCTATGAGAAAATCTCGGTAGGATCCGTAACTGTAGGGAGACCAAGTTCAAAAATACAACGTTCACTAACCGAACTCTGGCCGAACTCTGGCCGAGTTCTGTCAGGGTGGGTCAGGGTTTTTGTAATTTAATTTTTAGGCTTTTTGAAATTGTTTTAAGCAGTTAGGAGCTTTTTGTAAATAAGGGGCTGTTTTTCAAAACATGGGATATTTTTGAAAACATTTTCAGGGTAGCCTATTTTCCAGTACGACTCAGTGTACAATGTATTCCTAGACTCAATAAAAGTAAAAATTATATTGTATAAAGGAAATACAGACTCGAGTGGCAAAAATAGCTTCGGTCTTGAACAGAATGGGTAGCAAATCTTCGGCAGTGTCCAAGAGTCCAAAACATCTTTAAGTAGCCCGTATATCGAGACAGAGTTTGATCAATTATTAAAATCAGGTTTGACTATGACCAATGGGCCAATAGTGCTGACAAGTTTAAACAACTGGTCATCCAGATGCCTAATCTTGAAAAGATGAACATTCTGCAACCAACAGCGGTGGTCGTCAGAACAACCGCAAAGGGAAAGAAGCTTTAGCCATCAATGTGAAAGACAAAAAAGCTTTAGCCATTAATATGGGTCAGTCAACACCTACAACGACGGCACCCCAACAGAGAGCACCACGTCCTAAGGAGGAGTATTCCTTTGATGAGGATGACATCATGAGCATATTCAATTGTCTCATCAAGAGCAGCAAACTTCAACTGTCCGAAGCAAAAGGGCCAGATGAAGTAGGTAAGACTGACAAGCCTAAATACTGTTTCTATCACAGGTTCTTGGGACATCCGACTAGAGCGTGCTATGTACTTAAAGGGAAGATCTAGGAACTGATCAACGCCAAAGCAATTACCCTTCAGCAAGATGAAAAAACGGTGACTGCCAATGTCGTCCCTCTACACTTTGGGAAGTTTTTTGCTCAACTTGTGCAGAATAGATTCGTTCCCATTCCAAAAGCCACTCTAGAGATTGTCAACTTTTCGTCGGTACGAAGTGACGGTCTTGTACCCTTGTCGACCAACAAAGGGGAGATCATTTGGATTCATTCCGATTTGGTTGCTGACTTTGAACCAAAGACACCTGCTTACCCTACAAAGTTAGGAAAAGCGACCAAATACAAGTCGTGTCATATGACATTAATGGGTGGTCATCTTCTACCTTTGGATGCTACCTTCATACCAGCGACAGCTTCGCCTTTTTCTGCTGAAGCAGTGATACCAAAGCCGAAAGTCAATTACCATCCAGCATTACATCTATATAGTCAACTGTCCTACGAACTGATGACGAATATGGGATATGATCTACAGAAAGCCCCTGTCTTAAATCATAAGAAAGGATCTCATATACCTCTTTCTCTATGCTTGCAACACAATCAGTCTCGTGTTGGCTTAGGATTCTAAACAAATCCTTCATTGCTTCAGAAGAAGTCTTCGAAAAATAAGACACTAATGAAGAACTGCAATATGGTTTCCTTTGCACCAGCTCCAGAAGAAGAAGCCATGACTGGTACCAGATCTGGAAGACTCTATCTTAGAGACTACCCAGAGGGATAAGAGAATGCAGTCATTCTGCCTCCAGTCCCTGATGCCCCTTCAGTATCTTCTCCGCCTATAGTCATAATTCCATCGGCTTTATTGCTACAAGCAGAACCGGTTCCTCCCAAACCGATAACGGTCGACAAAGGCAAATAACCATTTCGCTTTGCTAAAATTTTGAAGAAAACTCTACCACTTGGACTAGAGAAACCATATAACTTTAATATATTGGCGCAGCTAGCCAATACTCTGGCGAGGTTGTCAATCTTCGAGCTCCTACATCTCTTGAGGAAAACTCAAGAAACACTAAGCGAAGCTTTAATACAAGCCGACGCTTGTCTGGCATGCCTCAAGAAGCCAAATAAAGAACCTGTGGTATGTTTTCACTGTTATAGTGTGATGGAACTGATTCCCAATATCACTTTCATGCAGGATGATATGCTTCTGGAAGACAATCGACATGATCGACCTCTCTATTTTACGGAGTATGTCGATACAATGAAAGTCGATTGCATCTTGATTGACCCTGGATCTACACTCAGCATTATGCCGAAGACTCTACTAGATGCACTGAAGATCCATGTCCATAATCTCTCTACCACAATTACGAACTCCTATTCGTATACCTGCTCCAAAAGAAAAGTCGATACAATATTACAACAGAACAAAACATGGGTTAGGCTACACCTCGCCGATCACGACCCCAGATGCTTCTGAGTATGACAAAGAAGAGCGATCTACCTCTTCTGATTCTGCTTCATGGGACTCAGACACCAGCATAGGGTACGTCTATCGAGTGACTCTATCTTCTAAAATAGTGACCGTCGAGTTCTCAGAAGATGACGATGACTTTGCTGAAGCCCCTGAATTTGATCCCTGTGCACAAAGGATGGATACTCAATAGGAACTTCACTTCGAACAACACGAACCACCTACTGAAGATCAATTAGTCTAGGTCGATGTCGGAGATAAAGCTTCTCCAAGGCCAATCTTTATCAGCAAAAGTCTTTCTAAAGCAAATAAACAAGAACTGATTCAGCTCATGAGGGAATACATTAACGTATTTTCCTGGAGTTACGAAAATATATCGGGATTAGATCCTCAGATCGCTACCTATAAGCTCAATATATTGCCAAATGCAAGGCCAGTTAAACAACAACAGCGTCGATTATAACCTGACATGATGGACGTTATAGACGTTGAAGTCAAGAAGCTCATCGCTTGCAGCTTTGTCAGAAAAGAACAACATCTCGACTGGGTGGCTATTGTCGTCCCAGTTATGAAGAAAATAGGAAAGGTCTGAGTCTGCATCGATTTTAGAGACCTTAATGAAGCTTGTCCCAAGGATGAGTTTCTTCTTTCGATCACTGATGTCATGATCGACAACACTTGCGGGTTCGAGCGGATGTCTTTCATGGACGGGTTTTCCGGATACAATCATATCAGGATGAACTCCGAAGATAAAAAAAGCCAGATATCTTTCCACACTCCCCTAGGAGTCTACTACTACACAGTTATGCAATTTGGTCTCAAGAACGCTGGTGCAACCTATCAGCTGGCCATGAGCACCATTTTTCGTAAACATTTACGGAAGACTATCAAATGTTATGTCGACGATATTGTTGTCAAAAGTCGTCTAAAGGAAGATCACATCCAAGACTTAAGAACTATCTTTGATCTAATGCGCTAGCATCAACTCAAGATGAATCCCACCAAGTCATTCCTAGGAGTCATTAGTGGCAAATTTCTCGGATTCTTTATTACCACTAAGGGTATATACGTTGACCCCAAGAAAGTCAAAGCCATTTAAGGGATGCGTCCTCCACACAACCTAAAAGAGCTACGAGGATTCCAGGGATGGCTTGTGTACATCAACAGATTCATCTTAAATCTCTCTAGACGCTGCAGACTGTTTACTCAACTAATAAAGAAAGGTGTGTCTTTTGTTTGGACCGAAGAACGCCAGCACGCATTCGAAGACATAAAGTGATACTTGATGAACCCTCTAGTCCTGGTGCCTCCAGTTATAGGAATACCCTTCTTGATGTATGTTCGAGCAATAGATCATTTCTTGGGTGCTTTACTAGCCTAGAAGAACAAAGAAGGTCATGAACAAGCCATCTATTATCTCAGTCGCACGATGATCGGTGCTGAACATCGATACAACCCAGTAAAAAAGAATGTTTAGCCCTGATGTTCGATGTCCAGAAAATGCGATATTATATCATAGACCAAACCATTTATGTCATCTCCAGAGTTAATCCTTTCCGAGTCTTGATGAACAAGCCCAGTACACTCAACTCCAGACTCGCTACATGGGCCATACTACTAGTACAGTATGATATGGTCTATGTCCCACAAAAGTCTGTTAAGGGTCAAGTCCTAGCTGACTTTCTAGCTGCACATCCGATCCCTGAGACATCCAAACTCGATGACAAAATTCCTGCTGAAACTCTAGAATCTAACATGATTTCAGAAGGAATCCTCGCTTGGCGTCTATTATTTGATGGTGATTCCAGAATCGGACTTAAAGGTACTATTATCGCTGGAGTTGGAATCGTTTTAGTATCTCCCGAATGACTGGCAATTTAGAGAGCTTATTCTTTGGATGAACCATGCTCTAACAACGTTACTGAATACAACGCTCTACTGATCGGTCTCCAATTAGCTAAATAATTGGATAATGAAAACCTTGAAGTATACGGAGACTCTAAACTGATCGTCAATCAGGTTAGAGGCATGTATGAAGTTCGATATCAAGATCTCGTTCTATATCATGAAGCAGCAATCAGATTGTCTACATCATTCAAAGGTTTCTTCATTCAACCTGTACGTCAAGCATGCAATACAAAAGCTTATGCGCTTGCTAATCTAGCAGCAATATTAGTGATCCCTGTAAAAAGATAACAGATAATTGTTATCACTAACAGGGAATTATTCTGCATCAAGAATAATTTGCATCTAGAATCTAGCAATTCAGTCAAAGTTTGCACTACAAGTGAAGGCTGGAGAGCTCCTTTTATCGACTTTGCAGTATATGACATCTTACCGAAAGATCCCAAAGAAGCAACGACAATCCGTCGGTGATCACTCTGATTCTTCTATAACCATACTTCTAAAACACTCTATCGGCGATCATATGACGATATGCTTTTATGCAGTCTTATGGGAGATGAAGCAAAATAGATACTACGTGAAGCTCAAGATGGTATCTGTGGTGCACATCAGCCTGGTCCTAAGTTACAAAACCGAATTCGACGCATGGGATATTATTGGCCAACAATGGTGTCAGATGCCATCGAATATTCAAGAAAATGTCGAGCATGTCAAATCTATGCAGATTTCATTCATCAACCTTCAGAATTTTTGCATCCAACTACAGCATCATGGCCCTTCAAAGCTTAGGGCATGGATGTCATTGGTCCTATTAATCTGCCTTTATCTCGAGGACATCGATTTATCCTAGCTATATCTGATTACTTCTTAAAGTGGGCCGAAGCTATACCTCTAGCTGAAGTCAAGACAAGCAGTGTCATCAACTTCATTAAACATCATGTGATCTACAGATTTGGCATTCCTCAGCAAATCATCCATGATAATGGACCTCAGTTCATCAGTCAGAAATTCACTCAATTTTGTGATGACAACCGAATCAACAATGTTGCTTCTACGGCCTACAATCATGCAGTTAACGGTTTGGAGGAAGCATTCAATAAAAAAATCATCAAACTTCTTAAGAAGTTCGTTTCTACCAATAAACAGAACTGGAGCGAAAAGATTGGAGAATATCTATGGGCCTACCGTACTACCGTATGCACCCCGATCGGTTGTACACCTTTCTTTTTGGTGTATGAATGTGAGGCCGTCCTACCATTGGCGATTCAAATTCCATCATTGAGAATAGCCATTGCCAACGAAATCAAAACAGAAAACAATGATCGCCTTTGACTTCAGGAGCTTGAAGCACTTGATGAGAAGCGGCTACTAGCTCAACAACCCATCGAGCTATATCAAGCCCGTATCTCAAAAACCTTCAATCGTAAAGTAAAACTACGAATATTTCAAAAAGGCAAGCTAGTCCTTACCGTCAGACGTCCTACGACTATGACACACATGAGCAAAGGCAAGTTTGAACCAAAATGGGAGGGTCCCTACGTTATAAGCAAAGTTTTTTCTAATGGAGCTTATCAACTGTCAAGGATGGATGGCCGAATTGCAATGATGCCTATCAACGGCAAATTTTTGAAAAAGTACCATGTTTGAAAGTGTGTACTATATTTTCTAATAAATGCTATACATACTTCAAATCTTTGAATCCCAGCATAGTCTATCCAGATCTTGTCATTATTAACAACGTCTACTACATCGTTACAAACATCATCTTTTGAAATCTAGCTATTTTAAAAGATATCTATTTTTGAGTCCCAGTTGACCCAAAAAGAATCAATAGATATACGAATTCACGTCCACATTACCTCTAAATTCTGCTATCTACGTTAACGATTTGTCACGTCCATATTATCTCTGATGATGTCATCTTCAAAATGACAATATTGTAAGTTATATTTTGTCATGTCTACATTACCTCTAAACATATATAATAAGTATTGTTATTTTTAAGAGATATGTCATGTCCAGTACCTCTGAACATATTTCTTATTCCTATCTATTACTTGTGTCTTAAACAGATACGTAATAAGTAATAGAGCCACAAAAAAGCATCAGTTTTTATTCAATGACGAGTAAAAACATCAAAATTATTACATTCTTCGAAAATATTTAACGGAATAAAAAGTTGTCACAATCAGATAGCTTCATTTGGGAGGCTGAGTGTTAAGATCAGTTATCAGCTTCTTCAGAGAATCGGCTCTCTCCGCTCTGGAATTAAGCACTCTTTGTCTGGCCAAAGCTCTTCCGGACTCTGGGTCAAAAGGTTGTAGGGAGTTAACTCGACGTTCAATTTCCATACCCTAAATTTAGACAAATTCATCTTGCTACCTTCTCAGATCATCCAGACGGCTCGCGGCAACTTGATGCATTTCAAGTACTTCTTCACGTCTTTTGGCTGCTCTAAGTGTCTTACGAAGCTTAGCCATTTCAGCTTCCAACTTTTGAAGACGAGTTTGACATTCAGCCGCTTCCTTTAGGGGTGAACATCAGTTCGGTTCGGTTCAAACCGAACCGAATATGTGAAAACCGAAATAACCGTAAAACGCATTTTTCAAAACCGAAAACCGAACCGTTTTTATAAAAACCGAACAAAAACCGAACCGAATTAATTCGGTTCGGTTTTCGGTCGGTTCGGTTTCATGGACCAATGTGTATGGCCTTCAAGTTTTTAGCAAAATGGGCCTATTTAAATAACAAAATTTTAAAAAATATATTATATTATTGTATTTATGAATTGTTATATTACATAGAGTGAAAGATATTAGTATATATAGATTGAGGGCAGATAGAGAGAGTGCTCAAAGATGCACCGACATAGAATAGGAGAAGAGAGTGCGCTCAGTTAGGGGTTAATAAACATTAGTATATGTATATTGAGGGTAGTTTGATAAATTACTAAATCTAAATCGGTTTTCAGTTCAGTTCGGTTTTTCGGATGAAGAACCGAAAACTGAACCGTTATTTCAAATTTTCAAATTTTCAAACCGTAAACCGAACCGATAACCGAAAAACCAAACCGTTTGTCATATTTTGGTTCGGTTCGGTTCGGTTTTCGGTTTTCAACCATTATATGGTCACCCCTAGCTTCCTTCTCTTTCTCTGTGGCTTCAGTCTTGTAACGCTCAATAGAAGAAGTAGTCTCGACAATGCTAGACTCCAACTCTGCATATCGTATTGAGAAAGGAACCACAGAATCTTCCAAGGCTGCTTGTCATGTTGCAGACTCGCGAGCTATCACCTCACATTCGGCATCTATATGTCTCTGGATATTGTCCCTTGTTAGATCTTGGTAGGACCTGATTGGCTCCTCGAGCACATCCAGGATGTGTTCCAAAAAGCTAACCTTGTCCAGATCACCAATATTACGAATATTATCAATGATAAAGGAGACAGTTCTCCTTACTGACTCATAAGGATGGCATTTCTCCAAGACCATCTGAATAAGAGTTCCCAAGGAGGTAAAGAAAGCACTGGTATAGGACTCGATGACGATATTTGTCATCGTCGACACACCAGGAGTCACCACTTCAGTCAAATTCCTCCTTTTGCAGAAGATGAAGGAATCACGGAATGTGCACCAAGAGATCTTGGTACAGGCATCCTCGAAGAGCTTCCTTCCACAACCGGAGTCCCTATATCCAGAGGAGCCATGGTTGAACTGAAGCTGAAAGATGCGAAAGTCAATAGGGATACAACAATCGTTCCTACAAGACCCTCTGTAATCAAAAAGATACAATTATTATTATATCAGACAATCTCAAAGGAGCAATGGTAAATGAAGTCAAAAGTTTACCTGAGCCCGACGGCATATATGGAGTCTCACGAAGTTCTGTATCCCGCTTTGTAAGAAGCCTTGTCATGGTATTCTCAGATATGGCCACATGGCTACTCTCAGCTTCAAAACCAGCTGACGAGAATCCAGCTTGGTCACTTGGGGCTGCCGTATCTGCCCCCTCTATTTTAAAAACATGTTCAGTTGGGGTCAGAACTTCAACTTCTTTAGGGTTTTCATCACCCTCAACATGTTCTAGACCTTTAGCCAGGTCTTTATCACCTTTCTCATCATTATGAGAGTTTTCATCACCCTCGATATCAACATCCTCTTCCTTGTCATCATTAGGGATCTCATCGCCCTCGACGTCGATGTCTCCTTCGATGTCAACATCTTCATCCTTGTCTTCATTATTACCTGGGACTTCGTCACCTTCGACTTCAATATCAGAGTCTTCACCGCTTGGCAGTTCTTCGAAGCTATGATTAGCATCACTAGGGCTTTAGTCACTATCATCTTGGTGACCGTCACCCTCAACAATAACTTGATCTTCCTGGACCACCGAATCCTCGATCGATACTTGAATGGGAGTTTCATTCTGACCAGGATCAGAAGCAGCGTCAATTGGATCCTGCTTACAATCTAACAGCGCTTCTATCATCCTCTCATCTTGAGAAGGTGCTTCGCTTAGAATAGGAGCTACAATAGTTTGAGGTACAGACGATGCCAGAGTTTCAGGAGGCACTACCTCATTCTCACCAGGAACTGAGGTTACTCGTTAGAGGGTGGTGGTTTTCAGAGCTGGGTGAATAATTGGCTCTGTATCAATCACAGAGGGGATATTCACCAAAACAGTTGGAGTTGGTTCACTAGTTGATGGTGATGTCAAACAAGATGCAGCAAATACCGCCAATGTCGTTGTAGACAAAGGAATAGTGAATCCTATAATCGACGGTTCTGAAACTGCAATACCAGGAGTGTCTGCTGCAACAGCTAGAGTTGGAGCACTGGTAATTGGAGGTTCTGGAGATGAAGATATATCAATACAAATTGCCATAGGATCAACATCAAATAACTCTTGTTGAATAGAAAAAGTAAAGACATCACCTTGGGAAGAAGAAACGCCTCCGGGTGACATCGGCAATGTTCCTTGGTTAGGAGATTGTTTTGGAGAAGAAGATGAGAGAGAAACTATAGTTTTCCTACCCCGAGCTTTCGTGGCCAATAGCTTTCTCTTGGACGAATGCTTGAATAACGGATGAGGAGATTCTACAACTGTCTCAATAAGAACAGACGGTTGAGGCTATATTTCTTCAGGTGCAGGCTATTCTTTACTTGTCTCATCTTCGGCCCCTATACTCATTCTTCTGAACGGAGATGGACTTGATCCCCTGAGTGCAGTAGTTAAGTCAGGTGACGATCTAGATTCCATTTGTCGTATCTGAAGTCTAGTCCTGACTCCAGGATTCTCAACGGTGGTGATCCCTTTTATCTTTTTCTTTACTATAGCAGGAGAAGCAGGATTATCTTGGGCTGACTGTGTGGAGGCTTCAACTTTTTGTTTCTTCACAACCCTCTTGGCAGGAGATTTCTCTTTACATTTCTTAAAAAGGCCGCTCAATGAATCCTGAACTTCATCAACGGGACCCGTATTCACAATTTCTAGAGGATCCTCGGCAGGGATATTCTCTTCAGCTTCAGTTAAGTTTATGGTAGCCGCGTCCCCATTGAATATTTTTTGTGTTCATGAAGCTATCATTTAGCAAATAACCTTCAAAGAAGGTGTTGGTTGAAGTATAAAAATGCTTGTACGAACTCAATATGCGCGGACCGTTTTCAACAGTAGTAGAAGGCAGGGTGAATAGAGCCCGGGTTCCTCTAGCATTATAGTATCTCCATCCACGGGCACCATCAATAAGGTGTCCGAAAGCTTTAAGACATGTCGTCGCATTCCCGACGTGCAGTTGGTCATAACCAAATTGACGAACAAAGCGACTTGGCAAATAAGGCTCCAGATAGCAATTGTTTTCAAATCTATATACTAGGTGTGAAGGCCTAATTGACTTCAACCAATTAAAGGCCTAAGGAGAGGGGCGAGAACCAACGGGCTCTAAATCATGGATAGGGGTAGGAAAGTTTATATATCCAAGTGGAGGAGGGGTGCAGAAAAACTTCCAGTCTGCTTACCTATTGAGTGCCTTCCTACAGTCAGACAAAGACATAACCTTCCATTTGGCTGTAGCAAATCTTCTGATAATGTTGGTTGCCAACGCTCCTCCGACTCCAAGGTCAGGATCCATCAGTGAGAGGTGATGCAATATTAACCAACCGAAAAGATGTGTATTGCATCTCGGTACGAGGATGTTCTTTTCGATTGTTAGGTTTTTCCATCAAACCATCGGTGTAAGAACGAAGACCCACATTCAACCGGCAAGTCATTGCAGACAATATATCCATCTGGTAGCCAAATACCAAATGTACTGCTGCAAATAGCATGTCACGAAGGATTCGATCAACCGCACTGGCACCTGGGATGACAAACCGTCATAACCATAGAGAAAGAAAGCCTACTAGAGTGGCTTCTGAAGATAAATTGATACTACTCTGTCTTATATAACTCTCCGGAGGGGTATTGACAGCATATTCGTTCCAAGGTTTGGCTAACTCTATATTAACACGGCCAGTCTCTTCTATCAATTGAGAAATAGTTTGAGCATCAAGTGGCTCAAAAGAGTGAGGTGTACATTTAGACTGATCCTACACTTTAGGGTCTGTATCATGACTGAAGAAGAGATAGACCAACCATTTAGATATATAGCATATGGCACCAATCTTGTATAGATGCATGCAAGTGGTAAAATGACACAACAATTCATCTAAAACTGCCACCATCTGAGGGTTCACTTTGGCTAAAGCCTCTAGCTCGTCCTCTATTGGTAGGTACTCTTCATAGGGGTTATCTTCTATTGGCAGACGAGAAAGAAATTGCATTTTATGGAGAGCGAAACCTAACTCTCCGTGAGGAGTGGCAATGGTACCAGTCCTACTATTATACCTTTCTGCTAAAGCCAAAAACATGTTCGAGTTATTATGGATCCCAGAAGAAGTGGTCAGGACAGCTTCATAGAGTCCCAGTTCTTGTAACTTCTCACGAAAGTTGTCTAAAACCCATACAGACACACGATTCAAATGAACAATCTCCGGATGCATTAAGCCAATTAGTCTCATGCTAGCATAACGAGGATATTCTCCCTCAGAAGCAGCATATATATTGGCAAAGATGGGTATTCTGACAGGTAGCATCATGGTTGTATCATCAGACGGTATGCAGCTTGGCCTTAGACCCTTTAAGCGGGTGCTATATTGATCAAAATTACAAAAGAAGATGTCTTTATTGTGGTTACCATGCCTGTGACATATTCTTCCAGCTCTAGCTTCTTGGGTAGGAGTCTGATCCCATAACATCTTTCTTGGGTAACTAGCATGGGCATATCGAGATAGAGACAAATTCCTTATTATTTCAGGCAGGTATACCAATGTGTCTCCTCTTACGAAAGCTCAACGGTCTTTCTTTGGTCGGAGTCAGATCCTATGACATCTTTCATCGGTAGCTATAGCTTCTCCAAAAAGGAATACTGATTTCTTGGGCAGGAGTCAGATCCCATGACATCTTTGTCGGTAGCTATAGCTTCTCCAAAGAGGAACGTCGATTTCTTATAAGGTTTTGCGTCCTCAGATAGAAAGGGAGTGCCATTTATCAAACACAGCAGAGTCCTATAGTCTTGATTCTCCAGCGCAGTCTGCCTAGGAGTTGGCTCATCATATTACAAAAAGGTGATATGAGAAAGGTCTTCCTGGTATTCAGACAGCCGGAAGACAGAGGCCATTTCTTCAACATAAGGGTCTTCTCTCAGATCAACTGTAAAAGAAAAAACTCAAAGTTAAAATCTTAAAAAGATTGTTTAAAAGACACTCTACGTCAATCATGGATGGCGGGGGATGTGAAAAGCAGCCCATAGTTGGTGCATGCAATCTGACAGTTCTCAAAGAGATGGCACATTAATCAATTGGCGCATAGCCTGCGAATAATGACATATGGCGTATCATGTTGAGATCATATGACAAATGGTGCAGGGCGTTATTGATTATAATTTTTTTAGCCAAACACTCTGAAAGAGGTGGCGTAATGTGCAGATAGCGCAAAGCATCGACCAACACTCTGAAAGAGGCGATCGATGGTGGCTGGATCGTGCTACACGTGATTGGCACGAGCATTCTACAGTCTTCTTCTCCATTCAGTTCCTCACCTTCGAGAGCTGGGTTTGCCTTATCGGCTCTCGTCGATGGCGTAACATGCTGAGGCACCAACAGTGGGGGCACATGCGAAGTGGCTCCGACTACTTTCTTTCCCTTCTCGGTGGTAGTTCTCTTTGGAGCCATTGGAAGCTTCAAAAGTTTGGAAAAGGAAGAAGACAAGAGCTCGGGAAGAAGAAGATTTCAAGTAAAAAAGTGCTTTCCCTCTCTTCTCAAAAATATTTATAGCCGAGGCTATCCGTAATAGTCGCACAATCCGTGCCCAAAAATTAGAGTCGGTTACAATTTTGTGGTGCGCCAATTACATACAAATGCTTCTTATTTAAAGTATTCCAAATTTTGAAACTTTTCAAATTTGAAAACTTTAAAGGGGATCTTATAAAAGCCTAAAAAGTATAATCATCATCATGCGTAGTTATCAAATGGCGCCAGACAATAAATGATGCCAGGCATCATATGGCGCTGACTGACACGTGGCAGTCTTCTCGGAGAAGCAAAATGACAGTCATCATGATTGACAGCACGTCAGTCGAGGAAAACCTATTTCAAATTCTGAATGTATGGCGCTCGAGGAGATTGTGTCGGATTTGTCATAATGACTGACAGCTGCCTCATGCCATTCGCAGTTGGTGCAAGATAATCAGTATCACTACATTAAGCATAGTGTATTAAACAGCAAATAATACCTGACGCCATTCAACAGTTGGCGCCATCTGATCAAATCATCCAGAAGCAATTAGATGATGTGGCGTGCGTGCCACTAATCTCCAAGAAAATACACACGACACTGCCCATGACCAAGCGCATCTCTCTCACAGAATGCCACGTGTCATACGCAGTTAAGTTACCCATTCGCACAACTAGGTGAATGGTGTGCCAAATACAGTGTACGCCAATCAGGATAACTACTTAACAGTTATCTTTAAACTCTATAAATAGAGTTCCAAATCACTTCACAAGGATCACTAATGATCATAATCTCCTGAGCACTTGCTGCAGCTCTCTCCAAAGGCTTTTTCTTCGACATTGTATCGTCCAAGGGATAAAGTGATCGTCTTCTGATCAGATTCCTATAGTTGTACTTCTCCAGAAATTAAATTGTACTCGTGTACTTTTCCTTTTCTTAGTTTGTAAAGAAACTTTTGTTTTTACAAACAATAGACAGTGAAGGTAAGAGGAGAGTCAAGCGGTTTAGTATAGGTTAGTATATGTATCCTAGTATCAGAGGGTAAGCAATTAGGACACATGATAATAATGTATACATGGATATGTGTCCAAGAGAAGTATAAGATAGGTATGTCTGAGTTAATGTCAGTTAATGTCACGCCCTGCTCCCGTAGGAACGATCGTCCTCGCTAAGGCATGATGCCGCATGAGCCTAGATTGCGCTCGTGCAAAGCAGTTTCATAACGGCCGATTACATCGACGGCGACAGGGTCGTCGCACAGAAGTCCCAAGCAGAAACATTGAACATGTAGCGGAAATTTAAAGGCAAAACACAAGTTATTCAAAAGAACTCTTTCTTGATATTGAACAATCAGATTACAATAGGCACAAGGCCGTGATTATAAATCTCTCGTGCTCACTTTTCTCTCATTATACAAGTCACTCTGCTCTCTCTCATCTCTCGATACAATTCTTGAGCCTACGGAAGCTCGGAAGGCAATGTCCATACATTATGTCCCGTATAAGTCTTGAGTTCACGCGATCGTACACTTCGAGTCGCCAAGGAACTCCATGCCTCGACGCATCCAAGCGAGCTCCGCGCTACGAGCTTCTACCTGTGCCTGCACATGGAAACTGTGTGGGTGTCAGTACTCAACTGTACTGGTGGAGTGAGCTCCTCGCCCACCCATACAAAACCGACACGTTCATTTACTTTGTGCATTACAAGTCCCTTTCGATTGTCTTGCTAGTCTTGCCTTAGGATCAGTTTTAAGACTACGACGTCTGACCAAACCGAGGTGCCATGACATGGTCGTGCTATAATTCCAACGTGTATTTTGATCGAGGCAGTGCCTCATCGCTTATGTACTTGACCAAACTTCAACTCGGGATGGCAGGGTCGTGCCATACTCTATTCATGACTTCAACATATTCGGGACGGTGCTTCGTCGAGGAGCAACTTATGTAAACTCGGTCGTGCCAAGACCTTTACTTAAACTCAAGTGCATCTAGACCAATTCTCATGCTAGCGATGTCAAGGGAGATGACTCGTGCAGGTCGTGCCTCTAGACCTTGCTTAAGCTTGTTCGTGCATCAAGATTGAGGCCGCGCCTCATAAATTATCAAGACTTATCATGCTACCGCCTTACGGTCTTCCTGTTCGACTCATAAACCAACTTAGACAAGACTTGTCAAACCTAGTGTCGATTCCATGAATATCCCGATGCCATCTATCGTGCCAAACACTGTAGAAGCATGAAAAAAGACAAGAGAAGCCCATACGACTCCAAACCGAATGAGCCTTATGCGGCTCAGGAACCCTTCAGAACTTTATGCGGCTCGAAACTCTCCAACAGCTCCATGCGGCTCAGGCAAAGACACGTGGCCATACGATGTCCGCTTCTACAACTGGCCATAAAGCAGTCTTCCAATTAATTGCTCTGATGACAGCTCTGACACAATGAATGACAGCTCTGACGTAATGAATGACAGCTCTACCATAAAGCCGAAATAATGATAGCGTGTCCCTTGGGAAAAGAAGAAAATCTTCTATAACTGATAGGATTCGTCAAGTCCCAAGCACCCCTATGCGGCTGCATCCTTCATGCGGCTGCATCCTTCATGCGGCTGTCCTCTTCATACGGCTGTATTTTTCATGTGGCTGTCCTCTTCATGCGGCTGTCCTCTTCATGCGGCTGCATTCTTCATGTGGCGGTCCTCTTCATGCGGCTGTCCTCTTCATGCGGCTGCATCCATCATACGGCTGCCCACTTCATGCGGCTGCGTCCTTCATGCGGCTGCTTCTTTCATGCGGCTGCCCACTTCATACGGCCGTGCCTTTCATACGGCTGCCCTATTCATGCGGCTGCCCGTTTCATGCGGCTGCCTCCTTCATACGGTCGCCTCCTTCATAAAGCTGCTGCCCCCATACGGTGGTTACCTTCATTCGGCTAGGACTTCGGAGTCACCCGTATGCGGTTCACTTAGACCACACTCATGTGGCTATGCCAGATGCCCCGCTCATGACGGTTGAGACACGTGGCAAGTTGAGACACGTGGCTGTCTTATCCCCTCGGAGTTATGGCTGGTCGTAAATCCTGATAACCAGATTTAGTGCAATCACCATTATTACTCAAATCAAATCAGATTTGTTGTAATTAAGTAAATGGGACACGTGGCGGGAGATCCGAGCTTGTCATAACAGATTATGAGGATTCAATGCAATCAACATTAATTGCCCATACAGATTTGGCGCAATCAAGAATCAATTACCCAGATGTAATACAATCAAGATTAATGGCCCAGATGATTGGCCGCCGACTTTTCAAGGAGGGAATCATTGCAAACCCTAATGATCACACCCCACTCCTATAAATAGCAAGGTGTCATTCCCTTGCAGAAGGATCGGATCCAGAGAAACAAAGAAAAGAATATAGCAAGGTGCCATTCCCTTGTAAAAGAGATCCTCTCCACCCGGCTGGACACACAGAGAAACAAAAAGGCGCACACAGAAGAGTCTTCCCATCCAGAGAGCATTTTTCAGCAGAACCAAGGCTGCGTCTGATCGTCCAAGTAGTAAGGCAGAGCGGCCGTCGCTTTCCGAGCCTCTACCGTCACCCCCCAGAATCAAACCTAAATAATCGTACTTAGACTGCTGTACCTAGGTTTTCGTCCCTAGGCTTTCTTTGTACGAGCGAATTTGTGTTGTGAAGTAAAAGTCCAGTCCTCCCATATAAATTGTTCTGTTCTTTTATAATCAATGCCAAACACGATGGCGACTCTGCTGGGGAATAACTTCTCTACGACTGAGGAGTTGGTGACACAATCAGACGCAGCCAAACTTGGCTCCACTCAACAAATGCTGGTCGGCCGGTTCGACCAGCAGGCGTTTGAAGAAATGCTCTCCGACGGGAGCGCTGGCCCGGTCCAGCAGCGAGCCCGAAGAAGAAGGCCCACAGGGAGTGGAGACCCAAATCATTTGCTTCTTCCCAAGCTCTCGAAGAAGTACTCTCTGTTGCCGAGATAGCGGAGAAGTCTCACGTACGGCCCCACTTCAGACCATAGAGGACTCTGATGTCCCCAAGTCCGACAGAAGAAAACACTATGATGCTGGACTTACAGGGGCAAAGAGGAACTCTGTGCAATCCAAGCCGCATAAGGGCGCCAACCGCATGGAAAAGCTCATGCGGCCGCAACTGTCAACCGCATGGAGAAAACTCATGCAGCCAGAACTGTCAGCCGTATTCAGATAGCCTGCGCCGGCCATGACTTCTAGTCGCATACAGAAAGTTAATGCGGCCACAAAGGATAGCCGCATGCAGACAGCCTGCACGGCTACACATACCAGCCGCATGCAGACAGCCTGCACGACCGTTACTTCTAGCCGCATACAGAAAGTTCATGTGGCCACAAAGGATAGCCGTATGCAGACAGCCTGCACTGCTACACATACCAGCAGCATGCAGACAGCCTGCACGGCCACCGATTCTAGCCGCATACCATCTATTCCATGCGGCTCACAGTCAGTCTTCGACCGTCTCTCGTATGGTCCTGACCATGGAGGCTCTCTGAAGCATATGCCAGACTCTGTTGTGACCAGCTTGGACTCTTCCTACTATGCACTCTCAGGTGCTAGAAGGAAGAAGTCTCGGGCAGCGCGGGCTCGGCGAGCTCAGTCGACTGTCCCAACTTCCGACCACCAGGGCATCCCGCTAACTATTACTCGGGCCCCTGATGGAAAGTTGTACAGAACTACCCGTATCCAGCCCCCGGCGACCAACGAACGGGATAGTTATCAAGCATCTCCCAATAAGGATCAGGGGTAAGTACTCGCGCTACCCCCACATCAGGAAGCAGGCAGGAGGCCAACACACTCATGTGCTCAGGACTCCCCAGCCCACAAAGCAGGTGACTTGCGCAACGTGATTCTTCACAAGCGCAAGGAAAGAGATGAAGATTTGACGTACAAAGAGTCCTGTCAAGGACATCAATGCACCCAAGTCATTGTCAACTGCTGCTGCAACAAGGCAGCAGTACAAAAAGATCGACAGTCCGTCTTCCAAAGGTTGCAACACCCAAGCTCAGAAGACGGAGCGCTTCTCGTCGTCTCTTGCAATTTTGCTCTGAAGCTTCCTGGCAGCGGTAGAGGGAAGAAAACAAACGTCTCCAGTCCAAAAATTTCAACCGGCGTAACCAAGAACTTTTCTTCTAAACGGTTGTCTACCACCGTTACAGGAGGAGTTTACCAAGGTACCCGCTCAAAGACAAAATCTGCCACACTTGGAGGCATCAGAGCCGAAGGTAGCACTCCTCCAAACATCTACGACAATCTGATGTTCCAAGAAGACAATCCAGGGGAAACGGTTCATCCAACAGATGCAGCAGACCCCGACGTCCCCGAAGACGTCCCCAACTCCCAAGACGAGGCAAGCTCTGAAGCTGGGGTACCACTCTTTCTGAGTCCGAACCAGAGGAAAACATTCCTACATACCCCGACGACTTCTCTGTACAAGGGTATGACTCAGAGGACACGTCCTCTACCGTTCCTTCCATCTCTCATCATGTGAGGACGGTGTTCATGACAGACAGCAACCAAGAAGGCCCCAGTGATCGCCAATGCATCGACACTCTAGAGGCCATACTACATGCTTTGGTCAAGTTTGTGGACGAGATCAAAGCGGCCCTTCCAACTCTGCAAGAAAGAACGCCTGGCTAAACAAGCTTGGGTCCCCGCGGTCAATGCAGACTCGAACTCAGCTGTACCAAACCCAGGTGATAATCCTCCTAAAATATCAGCTCCTACCACTGCAGACGAGGCCAGGAAGGCAAGAAGAGAGGTCCAGGAGCTCCGGGCCATGTTCCATGCCCGAGAAAACTGCCAAGACCTCAAGATACGACAACCGTATCCCGCTGCGTGGAGAGATATTCCCTTCCCACCAAAATATAAACTATTCCACATCAATCCATACGATGGAAAGACATATGCACGTAGGTACATCACCTACTTCGAAGTCACAACCGACCATCTGCCTCATGACGACTCCATCCTTATGCGGCTGTTCATCGGAGCATTGGAGGGGGTCGCCTTCGACTGGTACCGCAACTTGCCAGACAATTGCATCCACTCCTTCCCGGCTTCAAACGTATGTTCCTGGAGAGGTTCTACAAAGTAGGACAAGACGTGACAATGTTCACCCTCATGGATGTTGTTCAGGGAGAAAATGAGCTGAAGAAACTATATCGAGCGGTTTCGCCAAACCGTGATGAAGCTGCCTTCCGGTAACCCTGATTCCTCCTTGATTGAAATTTTCCAAAAGAGACTGCTTCCCACAATCAGCCTCTGGATGGGCGAAAGTCAATTCAAGGATTGGAAGACGTTCATCATCAGTGCTACTAGCGCAGAAGACAAGGTAAAGAAAGTCTGCCAACTAGGATTGCACATCTCGGAAGGGAAAGACAAGGGCAAACGCCCTAACGTCAACAACAACAATGGTGGTAACTCCTCCAGCAACCGAGACAACAAGGACAAGCAGGCTATGGTGGCCGACACAGCCCCAAAGCCCGAATCAAAGCCAGCAAAAAAGCAGTGGCCTCAGATGACCTACTCCTTCGAGGATGGCCATGTTAAACCCATCTTAGACATGCTCATCCAAGGAGGACAAATTCAGCTCCCTCCTTCCAGGTGTGAGCCTCGTCCTGCAGACTTGGAGAACCTCAAATACTGCCACTATCATCACTATGTCCACCATGCCATACATGATTGCTACCAACTGAAGCGATACATCCAGCATCTCATCGATTCTAAAGCCCTGGCTATTGATTTCGAGGAGGTGATCGTAGCAGCCAACATGGTGTCAGTATAATTCGGCAACTTTCCTCCGACAAAGACTCAAGATGGAGTAGTACCTGTCCCCCGAGCAAGGATGGAGGTTGCTAACCTTCCACCTTCCCGAGAACAAGCTGCTGGTCTAGTGCCCCTTACCACATCACGAGGAGAGATCATGTGGGTCCATCCGGACTTGGTACCTGAGGTGACTCAGTCCGCACCTCCCTCCACCAGCAGAAGAAGAATAGGAAAGTCAAATCATGCCGTACGATCTCGACTGAGGACGAGGAAGCTACTGCTGTTGTTACCCGCTCCGCCGCACAAACCCAACCTCCACCGGGTAACTCAGCTGAGGACCATCAGCCGACAGCCGCTGATGCTCCTGGACCTTCGCAGCCTTCGACGACCGACAAGCCTAGGCCGAAGGAGACCCGCTTCGATAAACCACTCCGAAGGAAGACGCCTCATGGCTGGAGAGGCCGTACAACTTTGACATCTTGGCGCAATTGGCCAAACACCAGCCAAACTATCGCTATACGAACTCCTGAGACTCTCCAAGGATGTTCGTGTCGCACTAAGCGAGGCACTTCAGAATGTCGACGCATGTCTAGCTCAGTCCAACCTCACTAGGGAAAGCTCGCCTGCAGATCTCCAGGACAGCGCTTGCACAGGGTCAATGCCGAACATTATCTTCACTCCGCAAGATATGCTCATCAAGACCAATCTGCACGACCGCCCTCTGTACTATACAGGGTATATTGGCGATATCAAGGTAGATCGGATGCATATTGATCCGGTTCTTCCATAAGCATCATCCCGAAAAGCTTACTACACCATCTGAACATCCCAATGCATCGCCTGACGCCAACAAGTACCGCGATCAGCGGTTTCAATTCGGGCTGGAGCTACCCGATCGGGAAGATTCGCCTAAAGTGCCAAATCGACGACCTTCAGTCAGAAGTAACCTGTTATGTCATAGATATGGACACTTCCTACAATATTCTCCTGGGGCGTCCTTGGATACACGATTACATGATCGTGCCCTCCACACTGCACCAGTGCTTCAAGTACGTCGACAAGCACGGCTTCGTGAAAACATAATTTGCCAACATCTATCCCTTCAAAGGGGTCGAATCCTACTACTCAGACTCGTGCTTGTATGAGAAGTCGAAGAAGAATCTCATCGAAGGAGATACTCAAGCTCAAACTAAAGCAGCATCTGGATCAGAAGAACCTATGACGATCCACCTCCAAGCCCGCAAGCCTGGCATAACTGCGTCCCTTACAGCCACTCTGCGTAAGGATGCAATTAGCCTCTCTACACAAGAGGAACAGATGATAATCCGACTGCCAAAGTCTGGCCAAGCGCCAAGACCTACGACAGAGCCACTGACAATCAGGCTGCCTAAAGCTAACCAGCAACAAACAGGAAAGCTCAATCCCTCTGTCAAGCCAATGACGATCCGTCTTCCCAGGATGAATCGACAGCCGAGCGCTAAGCCAGGGACTGCTAGCCAGCCAACAACAACCCTCCCAGCACCGATCACCAAGCTGGGGGTGGCTAGTACACCAACGACTCCACGTTCTGCTCCACCCATGGAGCCCCTGATGATTAAGCTGCCTAAGTCACCCTCTCAGTCCTCATTTACACAAGAGGTAGCTAAAGAAGAGTCAGAACTGGCCAAGTATATGGCTGCTTACACTAATGCACCATCCGCAGATGATGTAATCCCACTGGAAAAGATACCTTACTTTATCAATAAAGGGCTGTCTTTGAACTACTACGAGCTTAATAAGCTTTATACAATGTATGCTATGGAACACGGTATAGGCACTCACTTACACATGCAGGTGACAAACGTCTACACTACAAACCCACTTACTCCAGTGGAAGACGCTTACCGCATAGTCGATGGAGAGGACCATCCAATCATCTTTGGCCAGAAGAATGATCCACAACCCTTCAGGGTAGAAGAAGTTGATCTCGAACCCGACACCGGAAGATTGCCCCTTTATCTGTATAGTTCCCGATCCAAGTACCTCATGCAAAAACAAGGGTATGATCTGAAAACTACACCAGGCTTGAACTATGGCACTGGATGGCGATTACCCTTACAATCGTCGGTCCCGGCTGGGAAACTACGAGACTACTACAACAAAATCAGATGTGGGCTAGGTTATGTTACACCGGCAACAACCCTTGAAATCTCAGATGAGGAATGCGACTGGCATTCACACTCAGCCAGATCACCCACTTCAGATCCAGATCTCAGCATCGGGGACATGTTCAGGCAAGTCTGGTCCGTCAATATGGCATTTGCCGATGCCTACGAAGAAGATGAAGGCATTCTCGAACTTCTTGTGCTAGAGCCATGGGCACAACAACTAGATGTGCAGTGGAAGAAGCGGTTCGAACAAATAGAGCCTCCCACCGAGGATGAGGTCGTATAAGTCGATCTCGATGATGAGTCCTCTCCAAAGCCCATCTTCGTCAGCAAGAATCTGACAGACGAAGAGCGAGAGTCACTACTGCAACTCGTTAGAGAATACATCGACGTGTTCGCCTGGAGCTACAAAGATATGCCAGGACTAAACCCCAAGATTGCACTTCACAAACTCAACATCCGTCCGGACGCAAGACCAGTCAAACAACAGCAGCGACGATTTTGTCTCGACGTCATGAATGCCATTGAAGCTGAGGTTAACAAACTGATAGCCAGCGGCTTCATCCGTGAGGAACAGCATCCTGACTGGGTTGCCAACACAGTACCGATCCTCAAAAAAAGTGGAAAGATTCGAATCTGCATCGACTTTCGCAACCTGAACGAGACGTGTCCTAAAGATGAGTTCCTTTTCCCTATCACGGACATTATGATTGACAACACCTGCGGCTTCGAGCGTATGTCATTCATGGATGGTTTCTCGGGATACAACCAAATCAAGATGTCTCTCGACGACGAAAAGAACACATCATTCCGAACACTGATTCGCACATACTGTTATACAGTCATGCCTTTCGGTTTAAAGAACGCTGGCGCCATCTATCAAAGATCTATGAGCATCATCTTTAGAGACCACTTGCGCAAGACAGTGGAATGCTACGTCGACGATATCACCGTCAAAAGCCGCTCTAAGGAAGATCATCGGCATGATCTGAGGACAGTGTTCGACCTGATGCGAGCGCACAATTTAAAAATAAATCCCACAAAATCCTTCTTGGGCGTATCTAGCGGAAAGTTCTTGGGTTTCATCATCACCTCCCAGGGTATCACCTCCCAGGGTATCTACGTAAACCCTGAGAAAACGAAGGCAATCATGGAGATGGGTCCCCCGAGAAATCTTCGTGAACTCCGAGGCCTTCAAAGGAGGCTAGCCTACATCAGGAGGTTTATCTCTAACCTCTCGGACGATGTCAGCCTTTCACCCACCTTATGAAGAAAGGCATTTCATTCGTATGGGATGAAGAATGCCAGCGTGCCTTCGACAGCATCAAAGAATACCTGACGAACCCTCCAGTCCTGGTAGCCCCGATTGCTGGAAGACCATTCTTGCTCTATGTACGAGCGATAGAACATTCTCTCGGTGCTCTGCTAGCACAAAACAATGATGCAGGCCATGAGCAAGCTATATATTATCTCAGTCGAATGATGATGGGGCCGGAGCATCGAAACACTGCCGTAGAGAAAGAGTGCCTAGCTCTGGTTTTCGCCATTCAGAAGACGCGACACTACGTCACAGGACAAACCATCTATGTCATATCAAGAGTCAACCCCCTTAGGGTCCTCATGACTAAGCCATGCACTCAGCTCTCGTCTCGCTACCTGGGTGATATTATTGTCCCCCTACCATATGATCTTCGTTCCGCAAAAGGCTATTAAAGGTCAAGCTCTGGCAGACTTTTTAGCAGCTCATCCAGGTTCGGAGTCAACCAAAATAGACGAAGAGATTCCAGACGAGGTCGCTAATTCAAATATGGCCTCCCATGGAACCATATGGCGAATGTTCTTCGACAGTGCTTCTAGAACTGGGCCCAAGGGCAACATCGTCGCTGGAGTCAGAATAGTGCTAATTTTTCCTACCGGGTTAGTGATCAATCGAGCTTATTCCCCCACGGAGCCCTGTTCAAACAACATGGCCGAGTATAACGCTTTGGTTATTGGCCTCCGACTTGCAAAAGAGCTGGGGTAGAGTACCTTGAAGTATACGGCGATTCGTAGCTAATCGTCAATCAGATCCGAGGATCATACGAAGTTCGTCATGAAGATATGATCCCCTATCACCAAATAGCAGTTGACATCATCTCATTCCTGGAGGGGTTCTTCATAGAGCACGTTCCCAGGCTCCAGAACATTGAAGCCGATGCCCTAGCAGGTCTTGCCACTTCCTTAGCAGTTCCGAATCATGCTCATCATCGACATCATAGGCCGTGAGTTGGTCTGTCCTAGGAATAATGTTCAATGTGTTGAGAGTTACTCCACGCAGACAGTCGACGAAGCACCAGACTGGAGACAACCATTCATCAATTTCGTAGTCTACGACATCCTGCCAAAGAATCCAAAGGAAGCCACTTCTATCAGAAGACGTTCCCTCAGATTCTTCTACGATACAAAGACAAAAATGCTATATCGTCGATCATATGATGGATTACTGTTTCGATGTCTGTCGAATATAGAAGCCAAAGAAGCCGTGCGTGAAGCTCATGATGGCATCTGTGGGGCCCATCAGCCTGGCCCAAAACTACAAGATTGCCTTCGCCGAATGGGTTACTACTGGCCCACAACGGTTGCAGATGCAATAGACTATGCATGAAAATACAAAGCCTGTCAAGTCCACGCAGATTTCATCCACCAGCCATCCGAGTTTCTATACCCGACGGTGGCATCCTGGCCCTTCAAAGCATGGGGAATGGACATCATTGGTCCGATCGCTCCACCTTCGTCCAGAGGACATCGTTTTATACTCGTAATCACAGATTACTTCTCCAAATGGGCGGAGGCTGTTCCGCTTGCAGAAGTAAAGACTTCAAACGTGATCAGCTTCCTCAAGAATCACGTCATCTATCGCTTTGGACTGCCCCGAAGGATCGTCCATGATAATGTTCCGCAGTTCGCAAGCTACGCTTGCTATCGGTTTTACGACAAACACCGAATCCAGAATATTACTTTAGCACAATACAACCCAGCGGCTAATGGTCTGGCTGAAGCATTCAACAAAACAATCATCAAGCTTCTCAAAAAGTTCGTGTCATCAAACAAACGTGACTGGAATGAAAAGCTCGACGAATGCTTGTGGGCATACCGCACAACAGTACGGACGGCCACTGGGAACACGCCTTTCTCTCTGGTATATGGGAGTGAGGCAGTTCTCCCATTGGAGACTCAAATCCCCTCGCTCCGCGTCGCTCTCACCTACCGGTTGACAATAGATGATAATCACCATCGCTGACTGCAAGAGTTGGAGGCCTTGGATGAGAAGCGCCTATTAGCTCAACAACGAATCGAGCTGTACCAGGCACGCATCTCCGGAGCCTTCAATAAGAAGGTTAAAATCAGAACATTCCAAGTGGACGACCTCGTTCTGGCGGTTCGGAGGTGTCACGACCCGCACCCTAGAGTAAGGGCACGAGAAGTGGGTACGTCCAGCCTACGTCACAGTGTCGGCGGTAGAACGCTGTCCTAGGTCAATCATCTAACAATATAAAGGTACCTGTATAGTATACTCTCCGAATGGAGGTGACATAACAGAAAACAATCTCAATCACATCTAGGGTAGAAAAATAAAGATAGATAGATAGATAGACAGTAACTCAAAGAGAACAGTAGCATAGATGAAATAAGTCCAAGTGTCTAGGATAACATAACATCCAGAATGTCAACCCAAAATATATAAGTCTAAGAGTCTATACATCTCAACATCTCAAAATACAACTCAGAATGTGAGACAAAATGATAATATGAAAAAGACTGACTAGCTAAACTAGCCTAGACTACTGGGGCAACATCCTCAGCTGCAGGTGGATCCTGCTGAGGGTCCACAACATAAGTATCATCTAGTCCTGCTCCATAATAGGTAGACACCAGGGCTCATCCTCATCCTCTGTAATATTTTCAACAGGTCCAGTCAGGACAGGAACGAGCACAATACATCTCACGCAGTTCATAGTATGATAGGAAATATAAAGCATACAATAGAGTAAAATACAGGAAACGCTAAAGGAAGATACATGTAGTAAAAGAGATAACTGTAATAAAATATCTACTATAATAGAGAACTAGCAGTGACTAGTGAGTCAGAGTAAAATATAGATATGTGAATGGCATAGGAGATTCATGACTACAGCTAAGAGTGATTCATGACTACAGCTACTGGGTAATATCCACATGACTATTTTCACTCCCCCATCCCCAATCAATACACAAGGATCCGTTCAAGTTATGTTAAGATTCGTGATAAGCCCATAAATGGGTGATTCATGAGAGGCTCTATGAACATGAGAGTACATGAGTCACAAGCGATTCGTGAATCTATGGAAGCATAGAGATACATGATGATTCGTGAAACGCACAAACATGCTGTATCTGATGCTTCCGAGAGGGATAACATCTCATGAAAAGATCCATATAGTACCAATCCGTGATAACCATTGTGTCAGCATCAAGTAAAGTAATCTAGAGCAAGAATATAAATCCTGGCAAGTATGAAACGGTCATAGAATGTACTCGCCTGATAACTGAATGTCTGAAGAGAATATACTGCCTGAGGAGAGATGTATGGCTCCTAATCAGAGCAATACAAGTCACAATGTATCCACAATGGTAAAAATAAAGTATACAATGCATACTACATGATTCTAGGTCAATCTGGCCAAAAGTCAACTCTTGGTCAACTCTTAGTCAACTCAACAGTCAAACTAGGTCACAGGAAGTCATACTAGGTCACAGGAAATCAAACTAAGTCAATAAAGTCAAACAAGGTCAAACAAGTCAAGGTTAGTCAAATCTAGGTTAAAGTCAACTCTTGGTCAATATTCTAGTCAAACTAGTCAAGTTATCTAGGGTTTAGTCAATCAATGATCAGACTAGTCAAATACTAGTCAATTTGGTCAAGCTAGGTCAAGTCTAGGTCAATCTAGACTATCTAAGGTACATCACCACAAGGTTAAGGTATAACCAATACCTATACAAGTATACCACATATAAATACATATATATAATACCAACCTTAATCCTATATTCAAGCTAATCCCATATTCCAATCTCAAGTCATGACTCGACTCTAAGTATCTAACTTAACCCCATACATATCTTAATCTACATAGGTCTTTCCACAAAACCTAAGTCACAATAATATACTATATATAGGTCAAACCTAAACCAACTAGTTAATAGCCTAGGGTTTAGTCAAATCTTAGTCAACAAGTCCTTCTATGTTCATCCAAGCCATCTCTAGGTCAATTAGGTCATGGTTGACCTATAGTTGACTTTGGTCAACAATGGTCAATTATCTAGTCAACTAGGTCTACTAGTCAAGTTAGATCAAACATGGCCAGACTAGTTAAACTAGTCATTTTAGGTTAATCCTAGTCATTCTAGGTTAATTAGGTCAAGTTTTGACCTAAGGTTGACTTTGGTCAACACTAGTCAAACAAGGGTCATTAAGGTACCTAGGTCAAGGGGTCATTTAGACAAATTAGGGTCAACCCCAAA